>OY987298.1:31770567-33010367 GCA_963920635.1 Pseudeuparius sepicola | reverse complement strand
AAAAAATGCCAGATCGGTGCTGTGTGCCGGGATGCAAATCAAACTATACCGGAGAAGTATACAGGGTTTTCCCAACGAAAACTTGACCCTCCGAAAACCGAAATATATTTCAAAATTCGCCGAGACCAGTCGATTTTTGTTCTTGGGAGAAGCTTTTTTTACAGTCAAGCCAACTCGATATGTTCATGCCCCTAATCCCTAGCAACACCAACAAATGGAACTACCTTACTTGTGGCGCATCATTTTAAAGCCCTTTTAATTGCGAATACAGTGATGCGTCATTTTTAGAAATATGTTGAGATTTGACAGAATTATTGGCTAAAAACGGAAAGGTGTGAATTCGTATATGAACTTTTTTGTTTTGCTTCAGATTTTTCATTTGTGACTTTTTTGTAAACTGATCGACAAGTCAATAAAAACTAGGTAATTTGGTCGTGTGTAGTAGATAAAAAACTTATTAGTGGCGGGCATTTGTGTAGAAATTACTATGCGTATAGTGGATTGTCAACTTTCCTTTTTTAGACAATAATTCTGTCAAATCTCAACAGATTTCTAAAAACGACGCATCACTGTATTCGCAATAAAAAGGGCTTTAAAATTATGCGCCACAAGGGGGTAGTTCCATTTGAAATTTTAAAATTGGGGTTGCTAGAAATTAGGGGGATAAACATATCGGGTTGGCTTGGCTGTATATATATTTATATTTTATTAAATATATGTCAAAAGCACATAAAAGCCTTTTGTTTATTATTATTTTTAGATATAACTATAACTAAAATAGTTCTAAATCGGAAAAATCTCAAGCGCGTACACGCCAAGTTCGGACGTCTACCGACGCAGAGCGAAACGAGCACGGTGGTCCGTAAGTTTCCGTGGGCCCCGGGTAGCCGCCTTAGATCAGTAATTTTCATTTGTATCTAGCTGTAATAGGGTGATTGTGCCGGTTGTGCGACCACTACCAATTCTTGACCATTTGTGCATATAAACGGGAATATTATTAAAACAATAGGACTCTACATCCAATTATTGTTGTCCGCTGAATTCGTTTCCGAGAACCCTTGTCGTGTTAAGCAGTCGCTGTCATTGGGGGAGAGCAAAGAAATTTCGGCGCGAAAAATCAGTTTGTATGAGACCGTCGCAGAGAGAACACGTGCGCGCCATATTGCTCAAAAAGTGGTTAGTGTAACCGTCACAGTAAATAGTAAGTTATTTAAATTTTCTATTTAAAATTTGCAAGTCAGATGTTTTGTTGATTAAGGAATAATATATTTTACTATTTTTAAGATAAAAAATCACTCAAAGCTAGTTTTTTTTGTGAAAATTGTTAGTGGTCCGAAACCGACATTGAAAAATTTCTTTGCTCTCCACCACCGTGGTCGAGAACTAAAATTTAGGTACTTGTGATTTTCTTTCCCCTCTGTATTAATTTTTACGTGAATCTTTTTCCATTTATCTTTGAGTAGAATTAATTATTTATATTTATGTTTATATTTTCTAATTATTAGTGTGCAACCATCAATGTAAGTCTAGAAATAACATATTTTCTATTTTAAAAACGATGAATTTTGGTGGTCGAAAATTAGTTTAACTTCGTTCTGTTCTCGACCACTGCAAAGTTAAAATAAATAAAATAGGAAAAAATCCGAAAACACTCCTAGTGCAATTTCAAATGATGAATGGCATGAATTTTACAAATGAAAAGATGGGGAAACTAAGAAAAAATGCGGAAATTATTAAAAGAAAAGTGGAAAGAATAAAGTCGAAGGAAAACAAGTTACAAAAAAAGTTATAACTAAAAAGAAGAAGTTAGCTAACAATAATAACAAGAAACCAAGCGACAAAGTTTATGTTTCCTTTTAAATATAAATTTTTCTATATTACCTACCTATTTGGTACTTAATGTAATGATCTCAGGAAGTTCCTATTCATTTTAAAACCTATAACTAGGTACCTACCTATAAGACACTAGTACATATTATAAGCTCGATACATATGTTTTTTTTTCTTCAAATTTTTATTCTTTTTATATTTTTTAATTTTTTATAAATAAAATAACTGATTTTGTAATAAATGTTTTTGTTAAATCATTACAAAACAACAAATTTTGAGTGAAAATGAAGCGGTCGAGAACTGACTTAAAAGTGGTTGAGAACTGTGACTAGTGGTCAAGAACCACCAAAATCGCACTTTTTTAGATTTTATGTAAATTTCTCGAAGATAAGGCCAATAAATACAAAAAAAAACTTGGCTGAAAATTGATAATAAATAAATACCCTACCTATGAAAAAATAACGCTGGTGAAATTTCGGCAAAGATTCAGAAGAGATTAAATATTAAATTTAAAATTTCTCTTAAGTGGTCGAGATCCAGCGACCAGCACATTCACCCTACATGTTGAAATATACATATACATATATATATATATATATATATATATATATATATATATATATATATATATATATATATAGGCAATCGTAATTACTTACAGTTTCTTAAGGCAGTATATATCGCTTGATCACCATTTGGCTCCAGGTTACTGAGACGGCTTAATTTGCAAAAAAGACCACCTGAATAATTGCACACCTTTTGGTTCATCTACAGGTACACTCGAGAATACTTGGCAGAGCGCAAAATGCAGAGTATGGAGCACTATCAAGCACATGCGAAGACCGAGAATCAAAATGAAAAGATTGGAGTTTTAGAACTTCGGTGCTAATTAACCTAACCTAGAAATTTGCCACGAACTGTTTTCATTAGGTTAATAAAAGAACCAACGTTTAATTATTTTTGGGATTGTTACATAATTGTTATCGAGGCAGTGAACATTTATTATAGTTCTCGAAATATGGTTGAAATATTCTATATTTTCCAGTGATGAAGAAGATGATGGAAATCTGTCCTTTATCACCCAAACCCAAAAAAAAAATCTATCGCAAAAAATTAAGGTTATTTCTCCTGATGGCAATGACATTTTCACATATTATGTACCTATTCATATTGATATTTTGATATGATATATCATCGCATATATTCTAAAATAAAACAAACAACCATTTAGCTACCTATGTTCGTGGAGCAATTTCAAACAGTTCCAAACTGGTAACTGTCTATAGCCACGTTCTTTTTGCCCCTACACTGAGGACTTTAGCTCAGTTGTTAGCCGAGCCACTCAGTTTGTTTTTTCCTGTCAAAGGCTCATCTTGTGAAAGGGTCACTTTCCCCACCACCAAACTGAGCCAAATGCTCGATAGTGAGTGTCCTCACGAGGATGTGCTTGGGGGGAGGTAAAAAATCTCACTTTAGCTCAAATTCTCATTTAACTAAGATAAAGTAAGAATTCTTAAGAAAAGTGGCAAAAGGAACGCGCTAAATATCACAGGTGACTTTGAATTTTAGAATTTCTTTGAGCCAATCACATTGACAGTTATCAATACATATATATTTGTTGATAGGTATATCAAATATATCGATAAATTGATTCAATAACAATGATATATCATTATGATACAATATATTGATATATTTTTAATTTTGCACACCTCCAGTTATTTGCACTTAGCTTTTTCAAGAAAATTTAGCACATCCTAATAATGTGCACATGCTCAATATAAAAAACTCTAGGTGTTGACTGATATTAAAGACTGCTCACGGCTGTCACGTCTGACACATTTTTGGCTCACCATGCGCTTTCCGGAGATAAAATACAATGCAGAATACATTGTTAGCCATCAGAGCCATCTGTTTTCCAGGACATAAAACTATAGCTGAAAAACCAAAAGCCTTGTCATATGCTGCAATCGTGTATAGCAGAAGTAGCCGACTCGGCCCGATTGCCCTCTCTCGGAATCACGGTTCAAATATTCGTTGCCGCCAAGCGACGATTTTACGTTATTATAAGGTATCCGTTGTGGGCGTTTAAATAGTATCTACGTAGTACATTAACGGCTGCTGGCGATGCGGCAATTTAATTAGAAAGAAACAAGGAAGTAAAATTAGAATATAGCAGTCGTGGAACTAAATTAATTTTCCCATTTTCACAACCTTTTATTTAACTTGCTCTGTTTGTATGTAAGTAGGTAGGTATATGTGTGGGTCGAATCTTGCAAGCTGAATCAGATAATCTAACTTTTAATAGAGGGGCACCTAATAGATAAGTTTGTAACAGAAAGAAAGACTTTCTAAGGTATGTTCTAGATGAAGCTCGAAATACACGGAGCACACACACATAAAAGACTTTTGCGTTTTTTATAACATTTAGACTTATACATCATAATATAGCGAGTCATATAGCCATCGATTTGAAACCCGTCAAGCAATTTAAGCACACCTGATTTGTCCGTGCCCCTCTATTAAAAGTTAAAGCACCTAGGGCGTTGACAAATCAGGTGTGCTTAAATTGCTTGACGGGTTTCAAATCGATGGCTATATGAGTCGCTATATTTTGATGTATAAGTCTAAACATGTTACAAAAAACACAAAAGTCTTTTATGTGTGTGCTCCGTGTATTTCGAGCTTCATCTAGAACGTACCTTAGAAAGTCTTTCTTTCTGTTACAAACTTATCTATTAGTTATGCAAAGATATTATTACCTTTTGTTGTGTTTTTTCGGTGGACTGATTGGCAGCTTTACTTCTGTAACAATCTTCAAGAAATGTCTGGTTTGACTGAAATTTATTTCTCCAATTAATAACATATTGAATTCTTCCAAGACAATCATCGCAAATGAATTTTGAGTATGGATCTAATGTATCAATCTAAAAAAAACAACAAACATGATCATGCTATACCTTTTTGTAGAAGACCTTTGTCGGATATTGTTAAGTACCTCTACTCTAAACACCCAATATAAAAAATCGGGAAGGCTTTCTTGGCAATCAATTTTGTGTTGAAAGATATTCTTCATATTACCAAGTTGCTTGAGACAGAGTCTGCATTTTAAGTTGTCCATTTTGCAGTTTTTATAACCGCTACCGCTTCAATCCATCCGCAGAAAATGTAAGGTTATTAGGTATTCTTCTTCATATCTTTTTCGGCCTTTGCCATACCGAGCTACTTAGCCACTCGGGGCCTTCGCCTCCTCTACGTTGGATCACGTATGTCCAGCTTTTGCTGTTCCCGCTCGATTTGATACTTTACCCTTTTTGGTAATTTTTTACCTTGCGTACCGGTCGCCGATTTTCTTGATTTTTTCCAAATATACGTATTTTGGGCCGCAGATCACGAAAATCACAACCAAAATTGGGGCAAACGCTTATTTTCCAAGATATAAGCCTATATTCGGTGAATTAGTGCTGTTGGAACAAACCCTATCAAACCTAAGTTTATATTTTGTGGTTTGAAGTTGGGTTTTTATGAGCGAGTATGTTGGCAACAACGAGGCGCGCGAATCCCAGCCTACTTTTCAATTTTAAATTTTAAATATATTTCCCTCATATTTTGTTATAATAATAATACAGGGTGTTCGAAAAATAGACGGAGATATTTTAGAGGGTGATTCCCTGTTAAGAAATATGAAAAAAAGTTTCTATAAACATGGGTCCGCAAATGCAGTTTTCAAGATACAGGATGTTAAATAAAAAAAAATAAAACATGAAATTATTAATGTCTTAAAAATTATTTACTCGATTCTGTTGAAATTTGGCAATGTTATTTGTTGTATTAAGAGGCTAATTTCGCCCTAACTAGATTAAATTTATTAAGTCCAGTGGCGTCCCGGGGGGCACCTTAGCGAATATTATTATCAAAAAAATGTACGCCACTACCTTTTTTGTAACTTTAATATTTTTTGTTTGATTAAGCATCTAAAAATACAACTTCTTTCCCTCTTGTATTGTTTTCCTATCTCACTTCGTTTTCGAGAAAAAAAATAAAAACCGTTTTATTGCATGTCACTGGACAAAATTGGTTGTAGTGTACTTTATGTTATGATATTGGAAAAGTTGCAATACAACTCTTTCCTAGAAATGCTTTTGATTATTTGTTTTCCAAGGCACTTGTGATTTTTTTTGCAAAAATTGATAAACCAATTTTGTCCAGTGACATGCAATATATTTCTTAACAGGGAATCACCCTCTAAAATATCTCCGTCTATTTTTCGAACACCCTGTATAATAATATTCATCGCATTGATAAGTACTAAATTCAATGATAATATTATATTAATAATTATTGTTATTATTATAGATATTATATAGATACTTAACTATGACACTGCGCATTAATCCAATAAATGTTTTAGAAAAAGTTTTGAATGCAGTATATCAAGAACCCGGTTTTAACCACAGTAAAATATTTTCCATTTGAAAACATACATATTGAAAAACATTATTAATCATTGAGAATTTTAGGAAATACCTATTTTGTGGTTGAACCAGGACATCGTGGCCCCATACAAATACTGGCCTGAATGGATAAAAGCTCTATTGAAAAGTCCCACATTTAATTACGGTGAAAGAGTAAAACTTCTGACCTTTTTTTTGTGAATGGTGTATGGGAACCCGACTTAATTTTCAATTTTTTAGTAAGAGTTAAAGGATCCAAACTAATGGCTCAGTACAAATATACCATCGAAGAGCTCTTTAGATATTTTAAAAAAGATCAATATCAATGTAAATATTTTAGTTATTCTGTTTTAAATAACCGATATGAATACTTGAACGGACAAAAAAGAAACATTAGTGATGATTAAAACTGGTTGGAAAGTTGACTATTTTTTTTCTTTTTTCAATAATAAAATGCCTTTTGGGAAAAGGCAGCTCCCGCATCGCTGTCTACTGCCGTAGTAATGGCCCTCGTATACTTTTTTCATATGGCACCTATCGCTGCCATCTCTCAAACTAAGAAACAAAAGCTTCTCTCTTTGTTAGCAGGTGCATATCTTTGCCAATAATGCCACCATCAGGGGCATATGCCCCCTTCTTTTTTCAAACGGCAGCGCCCAATGATCCCGAATGTCACCACAAGGGAGAATATGCCCCTTGTGCTGGCAATCGATAGCGATGGGCGCTGCCGTATGAAAAAAGAAGGGGGCATTCCCCCTTAGTGTGGCAGTCGATAGAGATGGGCGCTGCCGTATGAAAAAAGAAGGGGGCATTCGGCCCCTTGTGTGGCAATCGATAGTGATGGGCGCTGCCGTATGAAAAAAGAAGGGGGCATTCGCCCCTTGTGTGGCAGTCGATAGCGATGGGCGCTGCCGTATGAAAAAAGAAGGGGGCATTCGCCCCTTAGTGTGGCAGTCGATAGCGATGGGCGCTGCCGTATGAAATCAGAAGGGGGCATTCGCCCCTTTAGTGTGGCAGCACCCATCGCTATCGTTGTCGGCTGCCTTACTTATAGGGACGGATACCCCCTATGTTTGTAATATAGAGCCCAAAATAGGTGTGTTTTTAAATAATTATAAATATTCGAGAAACAAAAAATCAAAATTCAAAAGTTATATTTTTTCAAATTATCTTAGTCTAAAAATGAACAATAACAAACATGACAAAAACAAAAACAACAAAAACTTCTTAATACATTTCAAATCTTAACTATACTTCTATTGTAATGACTAAGATAAACTAAATTATACAATTATACATACATGCTCTTTGTAGTTTTATAAAACTCTTTAATTCTAAGCTCCGGAGGGACAGATCTTTTAAAAATAAATTCGGCCAGATAGTCGGAAAAATGGTGCTTTCTGATACCATAACGGGGTATATTAGATTTCACTTCTCTCCACATTCGTTCTATGTTTTGTGTATGAGCTCCTAACATAAAAGAAAATGTGCAAATGACTAAAAACATAAAATAAGATTTACCTGACTCCGGATCGACAAAATTGGTGGAAGGGTTCACGCTTAAATGTTGGAACCCTTCATTCTCTAAACAATTATATGCCTTCCAGCAGTCTGAAATAATTGTGGTTCCAGGAGAAATGTATTGTTTGATTATATCCAAAAGAACCTCCTTATTCCTGGATGGAACAGGCACTAAAAATAAATTGGAGGTATTGCCTCTTTCCACACCTCCAAATATCCATTGGCCCTCCACCAACCTCCCTTTGTGGAATTTCCGCCGGCCAATCTTGGCTTCATCAATTTCCACAATCTTACCAGGACCACCAATTTTTTTTTCAGTGTGAACTAAACACCACTCTTCACACACCTACAATTTAAAATTATATAGCTTATCTTTATAAAAAAAAAACATTTCAACGAGAAAATAAGTGATGTAATAAATTTTAGGAAGTGGCTATTTATACGTCCGACGGATACAAACGTCAGTACACGTCTTGCGCTCTCATTGGCGGGCTGAGTCACGTGACTTCTTTGGACGTGCATTTAACTCCGTACACGTCCGAAGCCGAAGTATTATAAACTAATATTTAGATACGTCGGAAGTGCATTTTTCTCAGGCATCTTTGCAATAAGGAGCGTATGCACTGCTCCTTTTTGGGGGATGGACGCTGCCGTATGAAATTTTGGCTACCCCCCCCGAGATTCGGGGGGTAGCCAAAATTCCAAGAAAATCGGGGGTGGGTTATAACGCCGAATGTCGCATCGGGCGAAAATACGAGGTACCTACCTAGCCAAAATTTCAAGAAAATCGGGGGTGAGTTGCACCATTGGAAATTATTACTTTTTTTTTCATACGGCAGCGCGCATCGCTGCCGACTGCCACAATATGGTGCGAATGCCCCCTTCTTTTTTCATACGGCAGCGTCTGTCCCCCAAAATGGAGCAGTGGGGGACAAGAAAATCGGGGGTGGGTTACATCATTGTAAATAATAAAATAACCACTTCATTTTTCATTCCGCAGCGCCCATCGCGGAAAAAGTAGGGCATACGCAATATAAAATGAGACAAGATATAAGTCTGAATAATCTCGGACATCATCCAATCGACTTATTAGTAAACAAGCCGATTCATAATCCATCGGACGGTAGAAGTAGGGTTATGTGTCACGTGACTCAGTCGACCAATGAGAGCGCAAGACGTATACTGACGTTTGTATCCGTCGGACCCTTGTTTATGAGACCATAAACAAGGGTCGGACGTATAAATAGCCACTTCCTAAATTTTACTTACTTGTCTGCAATAATTACTCCAGTCAACAACTCTTCGACAACTAATTGAAACTTCTCTTTGAAGCAGTTTAGTTCGTGGGTGCGGTGTTAATAAAAAATAACCTACGAACAAACCGATTTCTTCAATTTTCAAATTTGAAGAAAAAAAAGTGCCGTGCCTAGCACTTTTGAAAAATCCACACTCAAGCTTTCCTTTTTTTGTTGATCTTATTTTTCGGCACCTATACTTGAGTATTTTTATATTTAAATCGACACTTTTTCCACACTTGTCACATTGTATATTGCTTTTGAAAACTTCCAAATCTACCAAATATCGAATAAAGTTGTCAATATTCATTAACAAACCCAGATACTCGGTTAAATTCATCTTGTTTATCAAAAATTAAATATACAAGAATAATTTCAAAATATGGCGGAAATAGGTATATTTAAAATTGAAAAGTGGGCTGTGATTCGCGCGCGTCACTGTTATTACCAACTTACTCGCTCATAAATATCCAACTTCAAATCAGAAAACATAAACTTAGGGTTCACAAAGGGTTTGTTCCAACAGCAGTTCTGAACCGGTTTTCGGAGACCTAATTTAGTTTTGATCATTAACCAAAGTTGTGTGTTCTCACGGATTTTTGCAGTTTTATTTAAAAATTAATAATTTACTTACGTGTTTAATAGATATTAGGTAATTATAATATTAACAAGAAGATTGATCGTAAAATTTTAATAAAAAATCATTAAACACTGACCTTTGACAACGCTGCTTTAAACGCTTATATCTTGGAAAATAAGTGTTTGCCCCAATTTTGGTTGTGATTTTCGTGATCTGCGGCCCAAAATACGTATATTTGGAAAAAATCAAGAAAATCGGCGACCGGTACGCAAGGTAAAAAATTACCATATTTTACTTTTTTGTTTCATTTAGAAGAAAATGTTTTATTTATTTTTACAAGTACCTGTATTTTTTTCCGATTTATTTTCAGTTGTATTGTTACTTTGTTATTTTGAAACATTTTTATTTTAAAGAAACATTACCTTGTTCCCTTCAGTCTGGAAATTCTACCAGACCCAAAACATATTACTCATTATAATAAGACTGATAGTGGCGTATGCGTATGCCTGTGGTATTTTATTGTTATAAATATACAGGGTGAGTTTTTTTCTATGGTCAGTATGGGGATCTCGGAAACTAGCAGAGCTAGAACAAAGGTTAAATGGGGAAAGAATTGCGGTTTTGAAAGCTCAATGTAATGCACCTTTAGGATTTTTAAAAAAGTTCATGGCTCGCTAGATATTTTGAAAAGAGGGTTATTTTTGCTATTTCATCAGATCTCTGTAGTTCCGATATTTCTGGATTATACAGAAAAACTGTAAAGACAAAAATTGTAGATAATTTTGGGCTTAATAAGATAATCTTATCCATTTTTTTATGTCGTTTGTGATTTTTGATATATGACAGAAACTTGTGTTTTTTAAATGTAAATCATAGTTGCCTGTGGCCTTATCAAGTCGGCCCTTTTTTGAGCTTTCCAAAGATATAATACTCGGCATAGATATAAAAAATAAAAGAATTATGGCTAATTTCCTGTTTTCTTTTTAATTTTCACATAGTCAGCCATGGAATATTTTCATAATTACGTTCTATTTTATAATTAGACAATCAAACTTTCTAATATTTTGTTTTTAGCTGATAACAAAAAATAACAAAATAAAACAAAAATTAAAAAACTCAAATTCAAATTATTATTATTTTAAAAGGTCACTTTTAAAATAAAAAAGGTGGTCAAACAATCCACCATTATTATTTATGCAAATATTGCATCTTTTTAAAACTGAATTTGTCGCCTCTTTTAGAGAGCGCCTGTCAATACTGGAAACAGCTGCTCTTAATTCAACAATAATTATTGTCTCATACTTTATTTTGTACTGTTCCCCACAAAAAGAAATCCAAAACAGACAAATCGGGGGATCGGGGCGGCCAGGAAATAGGTCTATTTCTCCCTTTCCAACTATTTAGATATAGCTAATCCAGGTAATTTCTTACGGGCAAATAATTATGTGGTGGAGAGGAGATCCATCATGATAATTTTTGTTTTATTTTGTTACAATTTGTTACCAGCTAAAAATAAAATATTTGAAAGTTTGAAGTATGTCTTATTATAAAATAGAACGCAATTATGAAAATATTCCATGGCTGACTATGTGAAAATTAAAAAAAAAAGGAAATTAGCCATATCTCTTTTATTTTTTATAATAACTATGCCGAGTATTATATCTTTGGAAAGCTCAAAAAATGGCCGATTTAATAAGGCCACAGCCAACTATGATTTGCATTTAAAAAAACACAAGGTCATGTCATATCTCAAAAATCACAAACAACATAAAAAATTGGATAAGATTATCTTATGAAACCCAAAATTATCTCAATTTTTGTCTCTACAGCTTTTCAAAATATCTAGTGAGTATGGTGTGTGCCACTTATTTGAAGAATGTTAACTTAGAATTTAGTAATTATTATTCTTGATTTCTGACTCCAAAAATAATAAGTAGTAATACTCTTTAATCTGTTGTGGTTCTTCTTTTTATTTTTTATATATATATCCCTAGCAACACGTTTTCAAGGAATATCTTATTTTATCAACAATGATAATATTAAACAATTATTATAATACCTGTCGATTCAAACAAGCACCACAAATACTCCCCTCTTTAAGAAGAATTAAATGTCAATCTAATTTAAAACAAAAGTAACTCTTTTTTTAATTTTATTTTCGTTAAAATCATTAAAATTTTCTGAAAGAATAAATGCGGGTTTAACACGGTCAATACTAATTACCATTTCTTCGTTTCTTTTTAAAATAACAAATGTTTTTGAAAATTTTTTAATCACCTTGTAAGGACCTTCGAAAGCTGGTGAAAGAGATGTTTTTTACCTTCAACTTTAACAAAAACATAATTTGTATCTTTTAAAGCTGGTGAAACAAAGGGTTTTTCTCGATTATGGCTACTCACTGTTGTTGGTTTTAAATTACAAAACATTTGTTGTAAATTAACTAAAATAGGGAAAGTGTCAACGTTTTCTTGTGATTTAATAAAAAATTCTCCAGGTAGTCTCAAAGGTTGTCCATAAACCAATTCAGCAGAGGAACACTGAAGGTCTTCCTTTACTGAGGTTCTGAGACCTAATAATATTAAAGGTAGTTCATCTTTGCAACGATTTATATTTCCTCTGGCAGTAAGAGCGGCTTTTAATGTTCTATGAAATCTCTCTAACATGCCATTGCTTTGCGGATGATAAGTAGATGTGTGTATTTTATGAATACCGAGAAATTAACTAAATTCTGAGAATAAAGCTGATTCAAATTGTGAACCTTGATCGTGCGTTATTGTATGAGGTAAACCAAAACGTGAAAAATAGTGAGTTAAAAGAGTTTTAGCTACAGTCTGTGCTGTAATATTGGATATAGGATAAGCTTCTGTCCAACGAGTGAATCTTTCGATAACAGTAAGTATGTATGTACAACCACTTGAAGGAGTAAGAGGGCCTACTAAATCTAGATGTATATGTTCAAAACGACCTTTAGGAATTTCAAATTTACTTAAAGGAGATTTTGTATGTCTGTGAATTTTTGAAGTTTGACAATTTAAACAACATTTGGTCCATTTGTCTATGTCTGTATTCATTTTGGGCCAAAAATAACATTTACCAATCATTTGTTTTGTTGCTTTAACTCCCGGGTGTGAAATATTATGTAAATTATTAAATATAGTAAAACGTAAATCTTTAGGAATGTAGATACGTTGTTTGGAAGAAGAGACTTCGCACCAAAGTTTGATTTTTGCAAATGTAACTTCTTCTTGTTGTAAGAAAGAATTAGAGTTGAGTTTTTGATTTTTTAGTAAAAATTTTAGTTCTTCATCAGAATCTTGTGATTTTTTAATAGTTTCGATGTCTATTTTAATTAAATCAAAAGAAGAAATCTCACTGTCAACGCGTGATAGGGTGTCAGCTACAATGTTAGATTCTCCTTTTATATATTGAATGTTTGAAGTAAATTGATTTATATATTCTAGGTAGCGAAATTGCCTAGGACTTTTTTCTGTCTTTGACGTAAGCACTGTAGTCAAAGGTTTATGATCAGTAAATACTGTAAAATCATATCCTTCTAAAAAATGACGAAAGTGTTTTATTGCTGAATAGATAGCTAATAATTCACGATCAAACGTAGAATATTTTGTTTGAGAAGGGCTAAGTTTTTTTGAAAAATAAGCAATAGGTTGAGTAATATTATTGATAGTTTGTTCTAGAACTGCACCAATAGAAATATTAGATGCGTCTGTTGTTAAAGTAAGTTTAGCATTATTACAGGGATGAGCTAAAATTGTAGCATTGAAAAGTAAATTTTTTGCGTTTTCAAAACTATTTTTACATTCTTTTGTCCAATCAAAATTTTGTTTATTTTTACAATTTTGTAATTTACTTGAAAGTTTATTTAATGGGCTAAGAACTTTAGCAAAGTTTGGGATGAATCTGTGATAGTAATTGACCATACCTATAAAGCGTTGTAATAGTTTAAAAGTTTTTGGTTCGGGAAAATTTTTAATGACTTCAGTACGTTCTTCTGAAGGTAATATACCTTTAGAGGAAATAGTATATCCCAAAAAATTTAATTTAGTCACACCAAATTCACATTTTGGTAATTTGATATTAATACCAAAAGAGTTTAAGCGTTCAAACAAAGTATTCAAATGAATTAAATGTTGTTTTTCATTTTTACTTGCAACCAAAATGTCATCTAAATACACAAAAATAAAATCTAAACCTTTTGTAACTTCATTAATAAATCTTTGAAATGTCTGAGCTGCATTGCGTAAACCAAATGGCATTCTTGTGAATTCAAAAAGACCGAAAGGTGTAGTAATAGCTGTTTTAAAAATATCTTCTTCTGCTACCGGTATTTGATGATATGCTCTAACAAGATCTATTTTTGAAAAAATGTTACAGTCAAAAGTAAACAAATTAAAATCTTGAATATGAGGTAATGGATACCTGTCAGGTATGGTAACAGAATTTAGTTGACGAAAATCACCGCATGGTCGCCAATCAGAAGAATCTTTTTTGGGTACCATATGCAAAGGAGATGCTACTGAAGATGAAGATGGTCTACAAATACCTAGTTGTACTATTTGTTCAAATTCAACTTTTGCTATTTTGTATTTTTTATTGTCTAGTCTACGGGGTCGACAAAAAGGAAGATGTCCTTCTGTAATAATTTGATGCTTTATAGAGTGTTTAATAGGAAGTATAAAATTTGGCGAAGAAATAACATTAGGATATTTTTTAAGAAGTTCAGGATATTTGGTTTCGACAGCAAATAACTTGGGTGTTGGAGCATTAGAATGAATTAAAGAACCAGTAGTGTGTAATGTAGTTTCTATATCAATTAATCGTTTATTTTTAAGATCAACTAATAAACCATAATGAGCAAGAAAATCAGCACCAATAATTGGACGAGGTATGTCAGCAATAAAGAAAACAAATGGAAAATCACGTCTCAGGTTAAGATTTACTTTTAGAAGTTTCTTGCCATATGTGGTAATAGAGGAACCATTTACAGCTGTAAGAAAAATATATTTATCTTTCTTGTGATCGTTGAAAACATCACGTGGAATAACAGAAACATCTGCACCAGTATCTATTAAAAATTGTAATTTATTAAATTCATCAACTATAAAAAGACGACGACTGGTATTCTTATTTGCTCTAGACCCTTTATTTCTTGACGAAACATTTACTCGTTTTTTGAATTTTTGTTAGTTTGTAAAGTTTCGTAAAGTAAACACCAAGGACCTGCACATTTAACAGCTTTCTTTTTGTATTTTTCATGATAATAGCAGATAGAATTTCTTACAGAAGAAGAAGAACGTGATCTACTTCTAGAGCGGTCTCTGCATGTAGTGCATTGATATTGATTATTTGATCTAGTAATTGTATTATTTTGAGAGGTAAAATTTGTTTGAATAGAATTAATTTGAGATTCTATTGAATTTTGTTTTTGAGAAATAGATAAAAGAATATTTTAACAGCTAACTGAAAATTCAGAAAAAGCTTTGATTAGTTCTTTTGTTGAATCAGATGAACTACTATTATTATTATTTTGAAAATTTGATTGAGGATGAACCTTTTGTTGATTAATTTCTGAAATATTATTAAAATTTGATAATGGTTTATAAGTTTCCCAAATTTTATCAGCAAGTTCTAGTAAATCGTTGACATTTTCCTTACCTGATGCTGTCAAAGCTACAAGAATCGTTTTTGGTAAACGTCTTTTCCATAGTTTGACCAACAAATCTTGACTGACCATTTGTGAACCACCAACAGTGTTGAGCATGCTTCGGTAAAAATCTGAAGGTTTTCGATCACCAATTTCGGTTCCAGTAAGGAGGTCATCTAAACGTTTTTCTTCACTTGCAGTTAATCTGCGAATTAAAATTTCTTTAATGGTTTTATACATATTATCTTCTTGAGGATTTGAAACAACATCATAAATATTTGTCACAATATCGAGAGGTAAATTTGCTATAACGAGATGGTATTTAGTTTTATCAGATGTAATTCGAGAAATTATAAATTGAGCTTCAATTTGAGTAAACCAAATTTCTGGTTTCGAAATCCAAAACGGTGGAAATCTGATGGAAGAAATATTTTCAATATTTTTGACATTGTCATTTTCAACAGAACAATCACCTGCAATTAAATTTTGATTTGGCATTTTTAAAATGAAAAATTAGATTCTTTTAAAAGAGAAAATATTTTGTGGTGAAGTTTGACTTACAATTAATAAGTACTGGATTAGAATTTTCTTCTGATTTAAAAGGTTTGATTTGAAATTTTCTTCTCAAACTTGTTGGTCTTCTGCGGCTCGGACTGCGTTGCTTCCTCGTATCTGCACCTCTGGAAACGTAGGGGCTGTGTTGCTTTCTCGTTTCGGCCTATCTGGAAACGTAGGGGCTGTGTTGCTTCCTGGTTTCTTCCTCTGGAACCGTTGGGGCTATGTTGTTTCCTTTGGATCGACGATAATTTCTTCTTCGATGTTTCTTGCTTCAAGATCACGTCGGGGTCACCAATTATGGCGTTTTATGGTGTGTGCCACTTATTTGAAGAATGTTAACTTAGAATTTAGTAATTATTGTTCTTGATTTCTGACTCCAAAAATAATAAGTAGTAATACTCTTTAATCTGTTGTGGTTCTTCTTTTTATTTTTTATATATATATCCCTAGCAACACGTTTTCAAGGAATATCTTATTTTATCAACAATGATAATATTAAACAATTATTATAATACCTGTTGATTCAAACAAGCACCACAGTGAGCCATGAACTTTTTTAAAAATCCAAAAAGGGCATTAAATTGAGCATTCAAAACCGCAATTCTTTCCCCATTTAACCTTTGTTCTAGCTCTGCTAGTTTCCGAGAGCCCCATAGTGGTCATCGAAAAAAACTCACCCTGTATATTTTTGAGAATTCCTATTATTATTTTTGTTATTCCTACCTAATAATTTTTGCAATTACCTCGTAGGTAATTACAAGAGATGGAAAAGTCTAGAAATTCAAGATTTTTGAAGTTTTTATAACCCGAAAGAATTGTTTTATTATATTCTGCAGACGGGCGGCCAAACATCTAGGAACGCCACTGTGTGGATTCCTCTCCTTCGCAAATCCGTTAAAAGTTAAAATCTACTAATGCATCTCCATCTCGTCATCTTTGCGGAAACAAACTTTATTAAAACACGCACTCCACACTACCAAAGTTTACAGAATATTTTATTACAGAATATTTTATTCTGTAAACTTAAAAATATAAGTAGGTATCTGTCAAGAACGTTAAGTCTGTAACGTTCTTGGGTATCTGTTATCTGTATGCAAGGTTAGTGGAGAGCAAGGTTAGTAGAGAGAACCACTAACCTTTTTTTTTCATAGACTTATACTTGTTCATAAGTCTATGGTTTTATTCATTAGTCTGAGGGTTCCTTTATTGGAACCCTAGTGGAGAGCAAGGTCCATGGAGGGATCCATGGAACTTGAGTGGAAGTGGAGAATAGGTTGAACCTTGGTTATTTCTCTGAGGTTGAACGGTAACTTTTCGGTTCATGCGATGCCGTCACATGACGCCTGCAAGGTTAGTAACATAGATAAGAAATATATAATATACGTTAGTAAAGAGCTAAATATCAGGATAATAATATCTAATTATTTGTTTTACAATACACCTGCATGATTTTTATGTTTTAATTAAGGTAATACACTATAAAAATATAATATCTTTAAAACTGTCCAAAGATAGTGTACAAATCGCCACACACGTTTAAACAAACAAGCTAAAATCGAGGTTATTTAAATGAGCTAAAACCAGAGAACGCTAAACCATCTGAATGCATGTAAACTCAAAGCAAGGATCCATTTTATCCATATGTGACGTCACAGCCGTCCCCTTCCCGCTCGCCTCACCCGAGTTACCGTTCGACCTACTCTCCACTAACCTTGATCTTGATCTTGATCTGTATAATGTGGTATATATAGCATAGAGAACATATATATATATATATATATATATATATATATATATATATATATATATATATATATATAGGTAGAGTGCTGGACGATGTTTTTTTATACATAGGATGCGCGGAAAATCTTTGACGAATTTAAAATCATAAATTAGTAACAATAGTAATAAATAGGCCCAGTGGACATGCGCATTTGCAATTTGAGGTAGTGTTTTGTGAAACTTGACACTCTTTGACAGCCATTTAACAGCGACCTTCGTGAAGGCCGCAGTTATCTCATTCAACATAATATACATGTTCTACTCTACTCATAACTCTGAACGGCTGATATATGATATTAATACCTCACCCCTTCCAGATCAAACATACATAAACATACCATCAGTATCAGATACTCAGATTCTCATCCTCCCAGACACCTCCTTCACTCCCCACAATCAAAAGATGCAGGTGATGAGCGAGGCAGCAGTGTCTGTTGAAGATCTTCACCATATAACCTTCAAGCCCCGGCGACTTCCGCATTCAGGCCCCTGATGGCCCACAAATCGTGTATGCCGTCTACGTTATCACCACACGCATAAAAGTACTATGACAACTTTTCTCCTTAATGAAATTTTATCTGAAACAAAAAGGCCTTACATCCAGTATGCCTTTGCGTGATTTTAAACTGCAAAAGCAAGATAAGTTTTATAATTTTTGAAAAGAGACTTTATCTGCCTGCTTAGAAACACCTCCAACGCCACTGATTTGTAAACATCACTCTACTCTACAAGTTGTCTCATTAATAATGACACATAGAGCAACTTCATATCATTTGTGTCAAAATATTATGACCAACTTATGGTTAAATGTCAATGATTGATATAAAGAGCATTGAAGTTATTTCTTTAAAATTGAATTATGGATTTATCTCCTAAAATAATCAAGCTGCTGAACTGAAATGTGACACCTCAGACTAATGAATAAAGGGGACGAATTTGTTTACAAATTTAAGTGAATTGTTGACAGGCAGTTCTTTATTACTATCTCCATGTTTACAAATATTGGTCCTTTACTGACCTGCCCCAAACATGTTGTCACGTTTAAAAGTAACAATAACTAGGAATATCATAAATAAAACCGGCAATTTCTTTAGTAGATGCATTGAACGTAAAATTGCGCCCACTTATAAAATTCAGGCGGAACAGTAAAGTAAAACAACTTTTTCGTGTTCAAGAAAGATTATGAAGGTGTTTTATTATTGACAAAATGGTTATAGTAGAGAACACCCATTACTCTTCGCACTAATCGGCAACGGTGCGGCAGTTTGACAGGGACCAAAAGTTAGCGCTTGCTCAAATTGTTTGTTTTCCATTTTGTTTGTTTTGGTGAGTGCTTCGGTATTTGCTTAGTTTTACCAGAGAACAAACGCTAAAATCGAGATTTTTTCGTGCGGTTCCAAGTTTAAAATATTTAAAAAATGGTAAAAAAGGTGCATAAAGTGCAAGTGCCTTTCCTCTAAAGTGAAAAAAGGGAATATTTCGTTCCTTAGGTAGTGTTTGTAAATACATTTATCTCTTTCACAGAGTGAGAAGGTTCAGCTTACTGTTTACATCTGTATAAAGACGCTATAATGCGGTGTCCCCTTTATCCATTAGTCTGAGTGTGACACTGCCTTTGGCGTTAGATGATAAGCTGATAAGATGTCGATTTCTACGTATCTCACAGAGGGAGCCACTTGCGCTGATTTTGGATTGTGCTTTTACAACGGCCCTCGTAAAATAAACAGGGCCGCCATTGGGCCAGAGATATGGATTGGACCCTATAGTCCAAGAGCCCGCTAATTGTTTCTACCTTGAAGAGATCCACACTTCTAATATTACGTAATCGATTCGTCGTAATAAGCCGTATACGAAATGATAACGGTGCCACCCGAAATCTTGACGAAAACATGTTTTTTTAATTAAAAATAGGGCCGTTTTTCAACAACATATACCTTTTTCATCATCCACGCACGAAATCAACGCTAGAATGTTGTATGTAATGCGTACAGTTATAGTAAAAGTTGTAAATGAGGACCTAAGGAATAAGAAAAGCCAACGGTGCCGAACCTCAGCTTGCCAGAAATTCCTGGCACCGTTGGATGAAGTAGCGCGCGACCGGGCAGACTTTTGGAGTGACTGTACTTTCGGGAAGCCTCGAGCGTCAAAACTCTTGAAGTGACTCTACGCCCGAAAACCAGTTTTCGCCACTCGCCACGCTTGATACGTTCTCATTCTGTCCTCTAGGCTGCTCTAGTAGGCTTTATCTTTATCCCAACAATCGAAAAGTTTTGAAAGTGTTGTGCACCATTTAACATGCTTTGTTTTTTGTGCAAAAATTCCAGTGGAAAATTGATTCCGTGTGACGTGGATCATTTTGCGAAGTTATCGCGAATCTTGCATTTTCGAAAATTAAAAAAAATCAAATATTGTGACGTCGAACTTCACCGAGATAGTGCGTACCACGTTCCGTGCTTTCAAAAAGTTGTTGTACTGAAGAAGCAATTCAGGGATGAATTAACAGCATTGTTCCCCGAAAAAATTGAGGTAAGCATTTTTTATGTAAAACGTAGAAGCAACGTGGTAATGAAATACATAACCTCACATTTACGCCGGAGCTCAATACTGAAATATGTACATATATTCAACAATTATTTTTGTACATTGCAACAATTGAAGAAGCAGGTCAATGAAATATTTACTTGAAAATATAAATTATAGAAAAAAGTATGTCCTCAAAGGCATATAAAGAGACACCTGTGTAAAATTGTTATTTTTGCAATGATGCGCCCATGGATGAAGTTGGTTTAATATGGCCGCCACTTTTATTAGGCAGTTCGCGCAGCTTCTAACGTATTCTCCCTACTCCATTTCTCTGGGCTATCCAGGCGGGCGCCAGCGCCCTCTGCCGGATGGCTAAAAATTTAATATAATTAATATAATATTAATGTCATAACAATTATTCGCGAATTGTTATCGTTATCAGTGTGTTATTCGAGAAAAAAATATTCCAAATATAAATGGGCAGTGTGAAAAGTGGGGTTAGGGGACTAGTTTTAGAGATACTTATAAGTTATATTTATTCCCTTTATTCCTATTATTTCCTCTTATTTATGTTATTACTACTAAATTAATAACAAATACCTATGTCAGTAAAAGCATAATAGAATCATTCCAACAGTAACTCCAATGGTAATAGCGTACTTCTTCAGATGTGTTCCACAATAATTATTATTTGATGAAAATAATTGAAATCTGAAAATCTAATTATATGTGGTGCCCACCTTTAAATACAGATGTTAGTTGGTCGAGCGGTATGTATAGGGTGGTCCACAAGTTACTTTATTTTTGGTGTGTGTCTAAGGATTAACGGAAACAAAGGGGAATTTTGATACATATATTGAAAAAGTAAATGGTACCAAAGAAAATGATACTACGCACATTTTCTTTGATGGTACCTATGGAATATAAAATATAAAGTTACGAGTTACAGTAAAATAATATGAGGATGCACACAAGTGTTCAAAGTGTATTATTAAAATATTATTAAATGATTTTAACTGAAAAGAATCAACAATAAAAGTTTTAGCGCAAAATAATTATCTATAATTTTACTAACTGGTTCCAAAATTGTGTGGCGGACAATATACTAGCTTATAGCATAAAGTGACAACAGAATCTGCAGAAAATAGTAAGTGAATGTAGCTCAAAATATCCCAAGAATAATATCCAAATTATTGGCACACAAGTTATACAGGGTGTCGCGTTAATAATGGTCCATAGAGCAACTGCACATATTTGGGGCCAAAATATGCCGATTGAGGCTAATATGCATTATAGAAATGTTGTTTTTTTTTGAAATTGAATTATGGCTACATCTCCCAAAAATCTCCCAGAAATTTGGTACTGCTGTGTTTTTGGGGATGGAGAATAAGCTAAAAATATCAATTTTGCTGTATCTCACAGAGGGCGCCACTTGCGCTGTTTTTGGATCATGTTTTTACTCCTAACTTTTTTGAGGTTATCTTTTTGATGTTTCAGGTCCATCATTTTAAGGCATCTTTTCATTCTGCAACAAAAAGGTACTCCTATTTCATAACGATAAAATCAACCGTTTGCATTGAAATTGCCAAAACGTGCCCCAAAACACCTGTTGACTTCAATATTCGAAACATAAAATTTTCACCTACCTCTTTCAAATGTTACAAATCGACTGTACATTCAAAATGAAGAAAAAAATGCCAAATGAGCATTGGTCGAAACACCATTCGTTTTCTTGAAATAGAGTGTCCAAATTTTGCCAAGTTTCAATCCGTTCCATTTTGAAAACAAAACATTTTTGGTACCTCGTTCATAGCAATTTTTTTCTCACTTTAGCAGGTACAAATTTTATTTTTCGAATGTTGGAGTCTACAGTTGTTTCGGGGCACATTTTGCCAATTTCAACGCAAACGGTTGATTTTATCGTTATGAAACAAGAGCACCTTTTTGTTGCAGAATGAAAAGATGCCTTAAAATGATGGACCTGCAACATTAAGAAGATAACCTCAAAAAAGTTAGGAGTAAAAACACGATCCAAAAACAGCGCAAGTGGCGCCCTCTGTGAGATACAGCAAAATTGATATTTTTAGCTTATTCTCCATCCCCAAAACACAGCAGTGCCAAATTTCAGTTCAGCAGCTTTATTATTTTGGGAGATGTAGCCATAATTCAATTTCAAAAAATGAACTTCAACGCCCTGTATCTTTTAAACAAACAACATTTCTATAAGGCATATTAGCCTCAATCGTCATATTTTGGCCCCAAATATGTGCAGTTGCTCTATATGGACCATTATTAACGGGACACCCTGTATAGTTAGCCTGTGCACACAAATGATAATAAAAATATGTAAATTCTTAAAAATGATTCGAAATTGGCTCAAAATCGCATTTCAAAATATCCAAAATTTAGCGTAAAATATTCAGAATTGTAACGACACTGTTTTAAAATATGACAAAATATAACAATCCTTTATGACATCCCAAATAAACCCTAATAGCATTCAAAATAAAATAAATTAAAATAAATGAATTAACTGGAAATAGAAAGGCAACTCAGTCGACAAAACCCAACAAAACAAAATTCAATCGCTTACTTTTTGGTCAGTTCCATGTGTAGCAGGGGACTTTTTGCAAGGTTGTTTTGACGCTAAATCACCCCATTTATTTCTTTCTAGTTCTTTTCCGAATCACATCAGGTTCCAAAATTAAACTTTTTAAGGATAACCTTTGACTTTCGGCGCGTGATTTCTTTGTGCAAACTCGCGAAGATCGTATGATCATTAGGTAGGTAGGCTGTTTTTTTTTAATTCCAAGATAAGTTTTTCTATAAAAGAATAATGAAGCTCTCGTTTCGGGGCTAATCTCCAGTGTGTGCCTGAGCTGTGTATACCGCGCCAAAGTCAACTAAACATGAGTAAGCCATCATTCTAAAACTATTATTTTATTATTTTTTTGCTCTGAACTTTCTCGTACTTAATTGAATTTTGGCTCTATTACCTACCTGTTGAGCTGCACCTGTTGCTATTACTGGGGTCCTTATTTTATTGGTTTTTATTCTTATTATTTTTTATTATTACTTTGCTCTAGTGATCGTTTGCCCTTAGCGCATTATTAATATTAGTGGGAATTTACGGGTTTTTGCTTAAAACTGTATCAAACTAATATCAAGGATTCATTTTGATCTAAAAACAGTAATTTTCTTTTTCTTTACATCCTTTATGTTAGTTCTTGTCTATTCTTGTACCTTGCTTATATTTTATTGCTGGAATATTACTAGTAAAAGTTATACAATTTCTTTTTTCAAGTTCCTTAGTCAATTACTTGAGCTTTCTGTATTCTTAGTTTATTATTGGGTTATTATATTTTTCTAGTCATTTAATATAGTATATTTTTATTGGTAAAAATTGTCGATTATTATTTTTTTTACCTTGGATTTCCCCTGGATTGACAAAATAACAGGTATAGCTGGGGTTGCAAGCGAATCCTCGTACGCCCTTAACAATTAAAGATCAACTGAGATCCAAATAGCCAATTATCTAGTTGTTTTTTTATTCAAATAAGGTGGTGACAGCGTGCCAACATCAGATTATTATTTTTTCTTGCATTTTGTGACCAAAGACCTTCCGACTCGACCGGCTGGTAACAAATGGACAGTATACTCTACTGAGGCCGGTTCTGGTGTTGATTCTATGGCAGGCAAGGCGGCGGACTCTGGATGATATCTCGGGCAGTACTTCGCCCCGCAACTCTGGATCTTCTACGGCTTCCTCTCATGGCTGGCACGGCATCTGACGCTCGCTGGTTCCTCGGACAGAACTTCGCCCTGGAACTTGTGCTCTGCTACTTCCACTCGTTTGGGAGTAACCCTCTTTTATATCAGATTGGGACATTGTTTTCGCCTTGATTCTTGGATCTGCAGGTGTTCGCTAGACGCTCTCGTGTTTGTCGGCGGATAGAACATATAAATAAACATGGTTTTGGAGCATGTTTTTCGGAGAACCCGAATAACCGTGGCAAACACAATGTAAACCACATGGTTTTTCGATTTAACTTTATGAACCGATACTCGGCGGCTTGTATCATAACCCGATGAATTTTTAAGGAAATATTTCAAGGAAGTAGCTAACATTGTATGGAGTTATTTGATAAAATAAAATGAGAAATTAGTTTGTATCTACGGGGCACCTCAAATAGCATATCTTTTATTTTTTACTGAGGCTTAGTTTTCTGGTATCTGCTATTAAAGTTTGTTTATAAACAAATCCCCTATGATATCTAGGTGTATACAAGAACTTTCTTATAACACGATGTTGAATATAATAACATGCCTTGTTTGAATCTACCTTTAAATTTCCAGGACCCCATTGACATGATTTTCATTTGAACATTCGATAGATTTAATACGGAGTGGCCTTGAATAGTTGCTTTCCTTTACTGGAAGTTTTTAGGGAACTTCAGCAATCTTTTCTAAAAATATTCGTCAAAAGATCAAGGCTCACGACAAAATTCTGCTGGATATTATATCTTTAGACGATGGACTTGTTGATGCAGATTTAAACAACAAAGTTAGCGAAATTGACTTTAATAAACAAGCACAGACCTCGCCACCAACTTGAGGGGCGCCATGTTGTCTCCGCGCTGAAACCGCGGCAGGCTTATAAACGCCTACGCGCCATACTCCATTTATTAATAGGCCTTTTCCCACGAACCAAGTTTCAAGCTCCTAAATTGATTAAAATAACAAATGAACAGGTCTAATTCCTCTATTATCTTAAAATTAATCAATTAATCCATTTGTAAAAAACAAATTTAAAACCTTTGAGAAATAAAATTACCGCCCAAATATTGTACAGTGTGACCGACTTCAAACCGGAACACTGACATAAAATTTGCATTTATATCATCCGATCAACATATTTTTTGGGTCAAAATTTGACAAATCTTGTTTTATACTAAAATCTCTATTTAACTAGACACCAGAAATGGCATTTTTTAAATTTAGTTAACCAAATTTATTGGCGGCATTTAGACCAGGGGCAAATTAAGCCACTTTGCATATTCACAGATTATGTTTGTTTTTCTGCGCCACATTTGAATCAAAATGAAAGAGAATTCTTTGTTATGATGACAACATATATTTAATATGTACATCACAGAAAATGTAAATGATACTGATATTAAAACAAAATAATGCCAATATCAAATCAATTAAATTGACACCGGGAAAACTTCCCGAAATTTTGCCGTGCCATCAGAACTAGAATCTACCCAAAAGACGGGCGGCGAGGGAAAAAACCTAATTCCGCCGGTTCCAGAGCGATAAAAAACATATTTATTGCTGGAATTCAGTGTGCGAAAGACATCTACATTCTGTCTTATGCAAATCAGCGAAGATTCTCCCCGGCAACCAAAGATCATAATATTCAAATATCATGATCTTTGCCGGCAACACTCTATGCAGAAGAACTTCCCGCCAGAAATCAACAGATGGCGCCACGACAACCAACAGGCACCATAGACATTGGTACCAGAGAAATGGAGCAGGGATAATACCAGAGCATTATGCTCTGATAATACGCTACAAGCTGCACCAACTGCCTAATAAAAGTGGCGGCCATATTAAACCAACTCCATGGGCGTATCATTGTTAACAGACTTGGCACTGCAGACTGCTTTAGAGGTCTTCGTCCTCGTTCGCCACGATGCACAGTAAAGGCATCAGCAACAAAATGTTTTGAATAAACAAATTTTTTGGACTCAAAGTCCAATCAGTTCCCAAGTTAAGAATTTTTAACCACATATTCAATCATTAAAATTATACAGATGCGCGCCTATGGTGCACAAAATTTCGGCGATTGTTTTTACTAAACTTACCGAAAAAATTATACTCCCGGAGGTCTCCTAGACTTATAATTCTTACAGCTTGGTACTGCACACGACATTTTCCAAAAACACTGACACTGGCCATTTCTCTGCTGAAAATACAACAACTACCGCTGAGAACAAACTGCAAACGTTAAAGTGAGGACAATATGGCGGCCATTAAATTTGCCTGGAAATAGGATGCGCAGTAGGTCAAAACGCGTTCTCCCTACTCCATTTCTCTGATTGGTACCTACCTATATACCTATTCGTTTCTCAAGATGACAGAATGACAGGCATTATTAGTCTGAGACAGGCACCGAAAACTGCGCAACCATTCTTGCATTTGCCCAGTATCAATCTAAAGTGAGATTTTTTATCTCAACCTTTACCATTCAAGCACATCCTCGCAGGACACTCACTATCGAGCATATTGGCTCAGTTTGGTGGTGGGGAAAATGACCCTTTCACAAGATGAGCCTTTGACAGGAAAAAACAAACTGAGTGGCTCAGCCGGCTCAGCTAACAACTGAGCCAAAGTTCTCAGTGTAGGGGCAAAAGGAACGCGGCTACCGGCTAATGTCAATCCATTTTGGCAGATACTGTTTCACAAGAAAACAAAACCGGCCAACCGGCCAAAACCATTGAATGTATGGAACAATAATAGCAATATCGGTGAGTAGGACGGCAATAAATATTCGATAATCCGCGAACAAGTGTTTCAACAATCAAAAGTGCCGATCAAAACATAACCTATACTTGTTCTTTGTTATGTCAATTGGAAAGTAGGTATCACAAAATATGTAGGTATGGGGGGAGACGCTATAACATTGTCGCATATAGCAAACGGGTTCAGGGGGTGTGGCTAAGTCTGAGATCAATAGGGCTTACACGCCAGGGTCTGATTAAACAGTATTCCTAGTAAAATTATAAAATATGTAAAAAAACGAAAACTAACAACGACGAAATCAAAAGCTGGGTTTAGACAGTCAGTCAGTCAGTCAAATACATACCTAGAGTAGTTATAAATGCAATATTTTTCTTTTCATAAAGTACCAAAGTGGATATTATAAATTATATTGATACGGCTCTGTCTATTGTTTACATTACCTGTGAAATGTAATTCCTGTGAATTTCTTTTTGTTCACTTTAGAATTGCTACTGCAACAACGTACAGCACATGACATATTTATTTCCAGAGGTCAATAGCTCGCAATAACTAGGAAAACTGCACTTTTAGCCACTTTTAATGCACTTTTAGCACCGAGTCAACAAATTGACGTTGTTCTGGTAATCTATGACGTAGGTGAACCCGTTTTCGGTCACGTGACAGCATCTGCCCCCATACTACCTCAATGGTTATGTCCTAGCCCGGTTCAAACCTCAGACTAATGAATAAAGGGGACACCGCATTATAGCGTCTTTATACAGATGTAAACACTAAGCTGAACCTTCTCACTCTATGAAAGAGATAAATGTATATTTACAAATACTACCTATGGAACGAAATATTTTCTTTTTTCACTTTAGAGGAAAGGCACTTGCACTTTATGCACCTTTTTACCATTTTTTAATATTATAATAAATACTAAAAACTCGATTTTAGCGCTTGTTCTCTGGTAAAACTAAGAAAATAATACCGAAGCACACACCAAAACAAACAAATTGGAAAACAAACAATTTGAGCAAGCGCTAACTTTGGTCGCTGTCAAACTGCCGCAACGTTGCCGATTAGTACGAAGAGTAATGGGTGTTCTCTCTACTATAACCATTTTGTCAATAATGAAACACCTACATAATCTTTCTTGAACACGAAAAGGTTGTTTTACTTTACTGTTCCGCCTGAATTTTATAAGTGGGGGCAATTTTACGTTCAATGCATCTACTAAAGAAATTGCCGGTTTTATTTATGATATTCCTAGTTATTGTTACTCTTAAACGTGACAACATGTTTGGGGCAGGTCAGTAAAGGACCAATATTTGTAAACATGGGAATAGTAATAAATAACTACCTGTCAACAATTCACTTAAATTTGTAAACAAATTCGTCCCCTTTATTCATTAGTCTGAGGTTCAAACGTAGCCAGTGATTTAGTAGATAAAGTAATTTAGTCGAGTGATGAGTCTGCTTTTAACACAAGTCGAGTTAATTAGTAGAATTCGACTAACAGCTAATAATATTACACTTTTCCATGTCTCAGAAGAAAATAATAAACCACGAAGGCAATGAGAAACGCTAAAACCACATACAAATAGCACGAGCAAAACAAAGGCACTGGGGCACTCAGACAGAAGTTCGACTAAAATCACACAACGTAAGTAAGTACACAAATCACTTCTAGCACTACGACTCTCCCATGCTAGGAAGCACCTAAACACATCACTAAATAGTTATTTTCCAGGAAACAAACACTACAAAGCCAAGAAAAATCAATACAGAATCAGCGTAACCAATTCTCGAAAGCTAAAAGAATCAAGTTGACGTCTTAACAAAATCTGAAAGAAGTGAGACTACTAATGAAATGGCACTGTAAATAACTAAATAAAATATCTAAAATGTCTACAATTTTATTTACTTCAGGCAGAACAAAATAACTCGATTTTTTTCGGTGGAACATTTTTATTTATAATTCAGTGGTCCCAGATTTTCCACCAAATTTTTAAATACCTATTTTCAAAATTTGTAAAAGAAAATTAGCTTCTCGTACAAGACTGCATTTTTAACGTTACAATATCCTTAATCAAAATAAATAGTGCCTCAAAAATTGCACTATTTGGTTTGTCATTCCCATAGGTGGAACAAAACTTACCGAAATTTACACAAAAATTGGTTTGAACCACCAACTTTATACTCGTAAAATAACAAAACTAACGTCGATTCGAATAAAAACTAATGTTACATCCTTTTCTGTGAAAATAGTGAAGTTACAATACAGTAACATAAGCTTTTCTCGCAAAACTTACCAAGATACCAATACACTATAACGTTTTTCAATGGAGTTGCACTTAAAATTCGGTTTTTTATTTACGAAAAAAGGGAAAACACTTCAAATCCAATGCTCCCACGGATTTATGCTGAGGGTGGCCTAACCAACCGGCGCTCTAACGTCAGACGACGCGTCAGACTAATAGCCCGATTTGCCTCGTCACGCCGCTCGTTTTTCGGACAGCCAAATTCGAATTACGGCGCGAACACCAAAATCGGAAAAATGTCCCAAACGGCCGAACCGCTTTGCCGATCGGGGCGCCCTTCGGCACGGGAGAGGCCCATGCGGGTCCGGGGCCCCACGCCAAAGTCGAACTCGATCGACGACTTAGGCTCGAAACGCCGGCTCTTTAAAAAAAAATCGAAAAAAATTCCAGGGGCCAAACGGCTTTTCCGATTCGGGCGCCCTTCCATAGGTCTGGGGTCCGAACGCATGCGCCGCCCTACGCGAAATTTCGACTCGAAATATCGAAAACTGCGCCCCGTAGAGTCCGGGGAAGTGGTCTGGGCGTACAAACATACACCCTACATATGACCAGCAGCGGGGGCGACTATAAACACCCTAGGTCCTAGGTGTTTATATACAGGGTGTCCGGTAAGTACCTCCTAATCTCTCGGAAGCATACAGGGGAGGTCAAAATAACCCTAGTTTGTCAAAGGAAAAAAATTCCTACTCTGCCCCTTAACGGAGATACAGGGCCCCAAAAGAGTACTTAGCGATTTACTTTTTTGGCTCTAACTTTTGAACCGACTTGTATAATTTAATGAAATTGTAATAGTTTATGTTGGCCATAAAGACTCATAAAACCGTACTACCGTAGATGTTTCACATCGTCAGGGAAGTCAGGAACGGACTTGCCACCACACTCGTTGGGCCAAATTTTTGACAGGTGCAATTTTACAGAGCTGAAAACTGTTTTTTAAATACTTTGGTCATTGATCTTTAAAAAAGGTACTCTTCATTTCTTTCGACCAAATGAGCCGTTTTCGAAAAAATTAAGTTTTTGTATAACACTCAAAAGTTACTAATGCTAAACACAATTAGGTAAAAATCAGGTGGTTATTGTTTAATGAATTACCTACTATTGACGGAACTTGTCAAAACCGCCTTCAAGTAAAAAATAAATTTTAAAAATGGAAGAATATTCTTACGCAGAATATTGTGATATTCATTTAATTTATGGTGAAGCGCGGTCCAACTCTTCGAAGGCAAGAAGATTTTATGCTGAAAGATTTCCAGCTCGAACATTGCCAAGTCCAAAAACCTTTCAAAGGGTTGATCGCAGGTAAAAGATGATTAGAAAGTAATTATTCGAGTTAACGAATTAATTTGTGAAATTTTTTATTCAGGGTCATTTTTGCCGAGACGTGGAGGTGAGGGACCTCCCAGGAGCGCACGACACCCTCACGTAGAGGAACAAATTTTGCAAGATATTACTGACAACCCTTCAAGCAGCGTAAGAAAGCTCGCGGCACAAAACAATGCTACAAAATGGGTTGCACACGAAACTCTAAGAGAACAGTTATTGCACCCGTATCACGTTCAAAGAGTACACGCTATGTCCCCGAATGATTATTCAGCAAGACTCCAATACTGCAACTGGTTTATACAGCAACATAACCTAAATCTAAATTTTTCTAACCTTATTTTGTTTACCGATGAAGCCGGTTTTACAAGAGATGACATAATAAACTCACACAATTTACATTTTTGGGCTGATGAAAATCCGCACGCCATAATTCAAAACAAACACCAACAACGGTTTATGGTCAATGTGTGGGCGGGCATCATCGGAACTAACCTTATAGGTCCATTTGTTTTGGAAGGAGCTTTATTTGCAATTTTTGCAGCAAAATTTAAATAATTTATTGGAAGAATGCAAATGTGGTACATGCATGATGGTGCTCCACCTCATTTTAACCATATAGTACGTCAACACTTAACTAATGTTTTTGGCCCTCGATGGATAGGTCGAGGTGGCCCTGTTTTATGGCCACCAAGGTCGCCTGATCTAAATCCTTTAGACTTTTACTTTTGGGGACATCTAAAACAACTAGTTTATTCAACACCAGTAAATACTAGAGAAGAACTACTAGCGAGAATAACACAGCATTCTAACGAAGTTCGTAATAATGCCGGAATATTATTTGCAGTGCAGCGGGAAAATATTCGAAGACTAAGAAAATGTATTGAAGTACGTGGAGCTCATATTGAACATTTGCCAAAATAACATTTAAACGTTTTCATTATTTTTGTGTTTTAATAACATTGTAAATTAATTGAGCTCCGATCAACCCTTTGAAAGGTTTTCGAGCTGGAAATCTTTCAGCATAAAGTCTTCTTGCCTTCGAAGAGTTGGACAGCGCTTCACCATAAATTAAATGCATATCAGCCTAGTCTGTATTATGTTATTTTTAGGGTTCCGTACCTTTATGGACAAGCACTCGTTAATTGTGTAAACGTGTTAAAAAACTTAATTTTTTCGAAAACGGCTCATTTGGTCGAAAGAAATGAAGAGTACCTTTTTTAAAGAGCAATGACCAAAGTATTTAAAAAAACAGTTTTCAGCTCTGTAAAATGACACCTGTCAAAAATTTGGCCCAACAAGTGTGGTGGCAAGTCCGTTCCTGACTTCCCTGACGATGTGAAACATCTACGGTAGTATGGTTTTATGAGTCTTTATGGCCAACATAAACTATTAAAATTTCATTAAATTATACAAGTCGGTTCAAAAGTTAGAGCCAAAAAAGTAAATCGCTAAGTACTCTTTTGGGGCCCTGTATCTCCGTTAAGGGGCACTGTAGGATTTTTTTTCCTTTGACAAACTAGGGTTATTTTGACCTCCCCTGTATGCTTCCGAGAGATTAGGAGGTACTTACCGGACACCCTGTATAGTCGCCTCCTAGGTCCTAGGAGGTCCGACAGGGCCGGATTAGGCGTTTATAACAAGTTACATCCTCAAAAGATAGAAGAAGGAGAAAACGTTAATGTAGAATGTTATATTCTCAACGAAAATCGAGAACCAACAGTGTAGTTTAATGCCGGTAGGGGTATTTGCCCTCGGCAGTGGCCATGGGGGGGGGGGGGGGCAGGGGGCCTCGCCCCCTCAGTGAACTCTCATATTTTATAAAATTCTCTAGGGTGGTATCGTAGATGTACTGTCCTCTGTGCGACTCTCGGCAATTATTTTCCCAATCGGAGACCTGGCCTGGAAATTTATTTTAATCATAAAATATTTTGTATGTAATACGTCAAATTTTTAAGATGGGCCCCCCAATCATATTTTCTGGGTGCGCCACTGGCCCTCGGAGTAGTTTTTCTGTTGTTTCTATCTTCATCCAGGACTGTTGCCTACGCCCATCTGATGATTCCCAAATAGGATGAAACCGGTAATGGGCTGGCTGGGATCACTGCGCCTGCAGACTGCCAGGACGTGTCCCAACAAAGATTGTGATATCTTTGTCGTTACGTTGGTGAAGGAGAAAACATTAATATGTAGAAGTTACATAGTATGTTGCAGGTTATATTCTTTGAAAAATTAAAAGTCCTGATTGTACTTTATGCAGGGAATTTCGAATTTCTGAGAAAGAGAATGATGGAAAACTCGATTGGTGTATGCCAGTGAGCAAGCTATCAATTTGGTCGAACTTATCCACGCGAAATTGTATTAATTTTTGAATAAACATGGCCATGAAAATATGTTAGAAAATAAAACTATATTATCGGGGGTTGTTTGCTTGCTTTAATTTTTGTTCTTTACATTCCGAATGTAAAGAAGAATTTATTAATAAATGTGTGAGATTAACTATTTTTAAATATATTAGGGAGAAAAAGGGTACGAAGCGAATTATAGTGAGGATCATACTAAAAAATTCACGACGTTTAAAAATTCCTAAGTGATTATTTATTTTCAAACATATTTGCTTCCATTACTTGTACCTATTGCGACCTGCTGATAGAGAATTTACTACTCGATTGTATCTTTATTATAATGTTCCCGGATTGCCGAACTAAGTTCGACAGACTAGAAATATGAACAATGACCAAGACTATATTCATCTGTGATATCTCAGACTAAGGACCTGTGACATATATTTTGTAAATAGGACTTTATTTTTATTTTGTTTTTATTTATTTAATTATCTATTTTGTATATTATTTTATTAGTGGTGGATGTGGTGGTGACAACAATAATGCAGTGCTACCCTAGACAAATTTACTATTATTGTTAAAACTAAATTTGTCATTTCATAAATGTGTAACTTGTTTTTATTTATAATTTAAATTCTAAATTTAGAAAAAAGGACAGATGTATTGTAAACTCATTTATCTAGACACTTTAAGAACTTATATTGGTTCTTACTCTAGTTTTTTTAATATTGTTTTTTATACATATGTACCTATACTTAATCTCTCAGTGGACAACTATTTAGTTTTGCTTAAATTCTCTATAAAATAGCCTGAGGACGCAGACACATTAGTTTGTGAAACAGGAAACAAGGGAAAATTGTTATAGTATAATAAAGACATCAACACAAGTGGGTCTGTAGCACTAGAAAAACTCCCCCATTAAAAAGCAGTGCAATATTTTGAATCGACCTATATTTAAATTAAAGGAGGCTGCGAGACCATATTTTAAAAATTCATGGAGTATCTAGGTATAATAATTATTAGTAATTAATTTTTTTTAGAACTTGTCACCCTCATTTGTCCTTATCTGTCAGTGAGAATTGTCAAAACACCTTTCTAAACCTCAAGATCAAAATTTAAAAGTCAACATGGAACAACTCGAGGAAAAACTGGACGAAGACTTCCTTTTCTACTTGGGTTTTACAAACACCTTTCTGCGACGTTTGACCGATCCGGAGATAATTCACAGAAGCCGGGTAAACATTATTTTTCTAAAAATAGTTATTGGGTTGCATTAGGGAGGGAGGAGTGATTATTACCAGTAATTTGTATAATCACTGTTATTACGTAGGAGCGAAGCTATATAGGTCTGTGGTAGGAGGCACCTACCATTGACACTGTACATAGTTGATCATGCTGTTTTTTAAACGTACCTAACTTGCTTAGTATAATTACTAAAGCTTTGCCTGAATTCTTTACCTACCTGTAGGTATTGAGTAAGTAGAAAAAATGCTGGTGTGTTAACACCAAACCTACTTTACTTACCTATTTTGGCGTCTCCCTTATAGACCGAGAGCTGGCTACATAAGTAGGTTTCATAATATATGACTCAGTGCACGCGAAATTTTACCGTGTAAGGGTTCTATTCTTGCCGGCAAACTGAAAACCTGGCCACCAGAAGTAGGGTTGCCAACCGTCCCGAATTTTCCGGGATGTCCCGGATTTCGACCCCTCTTCCGCGTCCCGCGCATTAGTGCTGCGGAACGCTATTTTCCCGCAACTTTAAAATTTTCCGCAAACAATGAAAGCATGATATATGTTTTTGCTATTGCGCCTTGTGCCCACAGACAACTTTTATTTTTTATTACTGATGGTTGGTTTATACAGATGCCTTTTCTTTATTTTTATATTTTACTTTTAGCTTTACTTTATCTTTGGTTTAAGGAATTTTGAAGCTGTTTATACAGATTCTCTAAAAACCGTGTTTACGCATGCGCACTTCAGGCAGTGTCAAAATATCTGGGAATTTTTTGGGCGTTTTATTATTCAAGTAGATATTTTTGTAAGTGCGGTAAGTATACCTATCTCCTAGTTACATTTTGCTTTCAACAGTTGCTATCATGACATCAGGAGCATGCGCACACCCCTTAAATTTCTGAAAGATAAAGAAAAACTTGAAAGTTAGGAAGTACTAAATTAAAGAAAAATATAAATATAGAGAAAAACGCTGTATAAACACCGACATTACTTTCTAGCTATTTAAGATTTTTAAAGTTAAGGTAAATAAATATAATTATAAAATAAAATTTGAAAAAAAGTGTCCCGATTTTTTCGTCTGATCACGATTTTTTTAACACATTATCCCGATTTACCAAAACAGTGAGTTGGCAACCCTACAGAATGCGTTCTGGAATAACATGTACAGTATGTGCTTGGATGAAGTTAACAAGAAGAGTAATTTTTTATTTTTGACTTTTTGAAAAAAAATATTCTTCATAGAAACTTTTGCTTGCAAAATAAATGAGACTGCCATATACCTACCTAGTTGTTTTTTCTCAAATGTACAGGTAGGCCAGAAAATGCAAATGTCTGAAAATTGAAAGAACCACCATTATGTAATTTTAGAGAGAAATACTTAGTGCTTATCTAACAGAGAGCGCCATTTGCACTGTTTTTGGTTCGTGCTTTTACTCGTAACTTTTTGACTTTATCTTTTTGGTCTTGGAGGTCTATCGCATTTTAGTACATCTTTGGTCAAAACACAATTCGTTTCCTTGAAATAGGGTTATTCATAGCAACTTTTTCTCACTTTAAGGACGGAAATAAAACGTCATCACCTCGCGACGACCTTCATTTGACCGTGTTCCTAACTAGGATAAATGTTGCTAAAACAGAAATTGGGTACTGGAGTGCAAAAATTGCGCAAGTGTCTGTAAGATGGCGCTGGAGTTGGAGAGCGGCCATTGGTACAGAGCAAGAATAAAAAGTAATGTTTCGCCTTGCTAAAATAAGTTTCCGTTCCTTATAAGTTGTTTTGTTGCCCGGCAAGGTCGTTGGTCGGAACCAGGGGTCTAGGGGGAGGCAGGCGGACCGACCCCCTTTTTTATACAAATAACAGCACATCGCTTCCATCCTGGCGTATTTTGGGATTGAAACTGTGAATTGTTAAACACAAAATAATAATATGAATATTTACGCTCCTTTATTTTTCTATATTTTTTCATAGTTATTTATATGTACAGAAGATGTTCTTTCCCATCAATATATCGTTTTCTTTTTTCATTTTTTATTTTCGAGACATGTATTTATCTTAATTATTGCGTTACTTAAAATGTGTGTTTGAATGTAGTGTTAATGCAAACGAAGAAACACCTTATGTATTATGTACACATAAAAGACCATGTTTCATTTCATTGAAAAAACTAAACATAATTTTGTAGAACTTTTAAGCCAGCAATACTATACCTACAGAAAACGTGCCGAATCACATTCTTTAACTAAAGATATGCCTTTAACAGTAAAAAACACAGTAGACATTCAAGTGACCTTGAAAACGTCGTCTGCCTACAAGTGAAAACGTGCGTCTTACATTGCACCTCATAATATGCTTCAACTTTTATGTGATTTTTTTGTGATTTTCGTTTTTGAGATATTTATAATAGCTGCATTTATTAAAATGGAACACCCGGTATAGATAATTTTCGACATACCTATACATATAGAGACATAGACATGAATCCTCCCCTAATGTCAGTTTATATGCTAACGATTGTGTTTTCCTCACGAAAAATATATAACGGCGACATAACTCTAAGAATAACATAACAGTACCACAGAATAACTAAAAGAATTGTAGCGTCCGTATACGCGCATACGGCGACCCGTTAAGGACAGAGTTAGTATCGCCATCTATGTGCTTCCTTAAGTACTGTGTAGATCATAGTCACCCAAGCAAGTAATTGGCACACATATTCGTGAGTATCGGCTTGGTCGACCCGCGGCGCGCCCCACTTTGCAGTCCATCGGGCGGACGATGGCTCGGCTTATATCGGTCGGCGACGTAGAGGTTCGTGTGGGACGTGCTTCTCCCTCCAGTGTGCTACCGCCTGCTCGTAGTCAGAGCCGGTGTATTACCTACGTCGCTGAAGACAGAAACGAAATCAGATTCAAGAACAAGGAGCTTACAACGGACAAGTGGAGCAATGCTTTTCGCGGCCGGGTTTGATATTTAAATTAATTTGCAAAAATCAACTAAAATGTGGTCTGCGGTGTAAACAAAATAATAGGAGTGAGCATAATAATAAAATGCTCCAGAAACGGAAAAAGTCTCCCAGAGACGTACTGGTGAAAATGGCGATTTAGATTATATAAAATAATGAATTGAAACCACTTAAAAATTTTGTACCACTTTGAAATTTGTACAAAATATTACCCAGATGACTAGAAACAACACGCTACCGCAGAAACGCAAGAAAGAGCCTCAGGGACGTAGGTACCTCCAAAAATCGCGACTTGCAACGCAAAAGAATAATTTTAACCCGTTTAAAAATTTTGTACCACTTTGAAACTTTGAACGGATATCGTCCAGACGGCGAAAAACAAAAGGCTACCGCAGAAACGAAAAAAACAGCCTCAGGGGCGTAGGTGCTAGCAAAAATCGCGACTTGAAACGTAAAACAATAATTTTTACTCGTTTAAAAATTTTGTACCACTTTGAAACCTTGAACGGATATCGCCCAGACGACGAAAAACAAAAGGCTACCGCAGAAACGAAAAAAATAGCCTCAGGGGCGTAGGTGCTAGCAAAAATCGCGACTTGAAACGTAAAAGAATAATTTTAACCCGTTTAAAAATTTTGTACCACTTTGAAACTTTGAACGGATATCGTCCAGACGGCGAAAAACAAAAGGCTACCGCAGAAACGAAAAAAACAGCCTCAGGGGCGTAGGTGCTAGCAAAAATCGCGACTTGAAACGTAAAAGAATAATTTTAACCCGTTTAAAAATTTTGTACCACTTTGAAACTTTGAACGGATATCGTCCAGACGACGAAAAACAAAAGGCTACCGCAGAAACGAAAAAAACAGCCTCAGGGGCGTAGGTGCTAGTTAAAATCGCGACTTGAAACGTAAAAGAATAATTTTAACCCGTTTAAAAATTTTGTACCACTTTGAAATTTTTACTAAAATATCGCCCAGATGACCAGAAACAACACGCTACCACAGAAACGCAAAAAAGAGCCTCAGGGGCGTAGGTACCTGTAAAAATAACGACTTGAAACATAAAATAATGAATTTAACCAGCTTAAAATTTTTGTACCACTTTGAAATTTCTACAAAATATCGCCCAGATGACCAGAAACAACACGCTACCGCAGAAACGCAAGAAAGAGCCTCAGGGGCGTAGGTACCGGCAAAAATTGCGACTTGAAAGGTAAAAGAATAATTTTAACCGGTTTAAAAATTTTGTACCACTTTGAAACTTTGAACGGATATCGCCCAGACGACGAAAAACAAAAGGGTACGGCAGAAACGAAAAGATAGCCTCAGGGGCGTAGGTGCTAGCAAAAATCGCGACTTGAAACGTAAGATATTAATTTTTACGCGTTTAAAAATTTTGTACCACTTTGAAACCTTGAACGGATATCGCCCAGACGACGAAAAACAAAAGGGTACCGCAGAAACGAAAAAATAGCCTCAGGGGCGTAGGTGCTAGCAAAAATCGCGACTTTGATACGTAAAAGAATAATTTTTACTCGTTTAAAAATTTTGTACCACTTTGAAATTTCTACAAAATATCGCCCAGATGACCAGAAACAACACGCTACCGCAGAAACGCAAGAAAGAGCCTCAGGGGCGTAGGTACCGGCAAAAATTGCGACTTGAAAGGTAAAAGAATAATTTTAACCGGTTTAAAAATTTTGTACCACTTTGAAACTTTGAACGGATATCGTCCAGACGGCGAAAAACAAAAGGCTACCGCAGAAACGAAAAAAACAGCCTCAGGGGCGTAGGTGCTAGTAAAAATCGCGACTTGAAACGTAAAAGAATAATTTTAACCCGTTTAAAAATTTTGTACCACTTTGAAATTTTTACTAAAATATCGCCCAGATGACCAGAAACAACACGCTACCACAGAAACGCAAAAAAGAGCCTCAGGGGCGTAGGTACCGGCAAAAATTGCGACTTGAAAGGTAAAAGAATAATTTTAACCGGTTTAAAAATTTTGTACCACTTTGAAACTTTGAACGGATATCGCCCAGACGACGAAAAACAAAAGGCTACCGCAGAAATGAAAAAAATAGCCTCAGGGGCGTAGGTGCTAGCAAAAATCGCGACTTGAAACGTAAGATAATAATTTTTACGCGTTTAAAAATTTTGTACCACTTTGAAACCTTGAACGGATATCGCCCAGACGACGAAAAACAAAAGGCTACCGCAGAAACGAAAAAAATAGCCTCAGGGGCGTAGGTGCTAGCAAAAATCGCGACTTGAAACGTAAGATAATAATTTTTACGCGTTTAAAAATTTTGTACCACTTTGAAACCTTGAACGGATATCGCCCAGACGATGAAAAACAAAAGGCTACGGCAGAAACGAAAAAAATAGCCTCAGGGGCGTAGGTACCCGCAAAACATTGTCGCCAAACCCAAAGGACTAAATCTTAATTCCAATGCAGATTCTTTTTTTAAGCGATTTGAATCTGGTCTTCGATATGTTGATCAGGAGCACATAATGATGAATGTCCAAAATGCAAGCAACACTTCTTCAGTATCCTCCTAACACCGCTTTCTGGTTTAAAAGCGTAAATGGTTAATAAAATAGAGGAGTTGCATTTGTATTACGATTTAGCCGCTTGGATATTTGAAGGAGTAGAAGCAAAAGGGTCTAAATATTGCAAGAATAGTTGCCTGTTATTTTTTATAACTTTTTGAAATATCAAATTGTTTTATTCTTTACTCTGGATAGTCGAAATTAAATTCCTCGATATTGTTTACTTCCTTAAATTTTTCTACTAGACTTCCAGTGTCATCCTTCATTCCGTAATATTTAAAAATTATTTTCAAATTAACAATTCCTAAAAGAACGTACACTACAAACGCCTTATCGGAGATTCCCAAATGCTTGATGATGCATTTACACACGTGCAAAGACATATCAAAATCTATAAACCCCACCGAATAGTCCCATTTCATGTGTTTTCTATAGTCCTTTATTAAACGAAACCTTTCACATTCTTTGTTAATCTCCCTATTTTCGTATATGTTTTTTAAATACTTAATGTAATGAATTATTAGAAATTCTACTTCTAAGTAATTCAGAGTTAAAAATTTATTTTTCGTTGTTGTAATAAATATATCCTGTCCGTACGTTTTGCATATAGGACAATTGTAAGTGAACTCTGGCCGTGGTATAATTTCAATTGGTGTATCGGCAGTAATGCCGGAACATTTTTCAACATGTATCCATCGATTACAAGTGTTACATCCAACGTAACTACCTTGTGGAGTAACAGTCCCGCATATGAAACACTTATCGAACATGTCTTGTGAAGATATCAACAATACGTTTTGTACCGTTATCCTGTACTGTTCAGGATCGAAAGTGTTTTCCATAGATATTTTCGTAAATTTCATTATGTCGCATGTTCGGTGGATGACATCGATATAAAACAATACATAGATGCCGCAATTAATACTATCAGTGGTTGCTTGTGTTGGATAAAGCCCAGGCAGATTTGCTACTTTCCATTTTCTTGGATTTAACTTACTCCCACCTGAATTTAAACGATCCCTAGTTGAAAAAAATCTCTTAATTTTTTTGTAAATTTCTGACTCATAAATATATGAGCAATTCGCCGGATCTGCTATAAAAATGGTGTTATTGGTCATGTCTAATATAACTAGTACCCAGTGATTTTGTTGGTGATTATATGGTAATAACATATACTTGGTTTTCTCCAGGGATTGTAATAAAGGAGCGAATTTTGAATAATTTTCAAAATTTTCATTAAAAATTAAATGTGTTGATATTGTATCAACGTAATGAATACTTGGCGACTGTTTCAAAATAGAAAATGCCAACGCATCAATGCAGTAGTCTGACACCCATCTGGCTGTACCAGACGGAAAAAGAGCATACGCATTGTTCTTTGATATTAACGTTTTGTAGTCTGTACTAGATAACGCAATGGTTTGTCCATTATATTGGTAATGTCCTAAAATGAATTTGGATGACATTGATGCACTCATATAATAATCGTTGTTGAAGAAAATGCCATTGTTTAATGCTCTTTCGTCCGGCATATCACAAATTTCAATTTCGTCTGACGGCATATCATTATTAATAATATAGACGTCGCGGTCGGTATTGTGCTCTGTGTTTACTGTGGTGATGACAGTGTCGTTTTTTAATTCCGTTTTGGTAATTATTGTGTCTTCGTTAGAGCAAGGCTCCGTAGGAAGTTGGTTGCTGGTCGGAACATCCAGTTTTTTAAAATATTGTTTGTGAAAAAAATCTTTTCGTTTAATTTTCCTTGCCCAAGATTCTTCAGATGTTGGATGGTCGATTTCTTCTATTGATTTAATCATTTTTTTTCGTCTTGGAGTCTTACCTATATTTAGCTCTAACGCCTTCAAGTCGGACTGAACGCGGAAATGTACAGTCGAAACGAATCGTCCAAGCTTCATATTAGATTTACCATCTAGAATTTCTTTCTTAATAGTTTTAAACCACGACTCAACTATAGAGTTACTAGTTCGTCCAGTTTCCAATATGTCTGTCCATAATGGTGAAAAAGGCATTAATCGCTTCAAAAGGTATAACAAAAAACTCTCACATTGGTAGGGGTTCTTCGCGGCTGAATAATAATTGTTTTCTGATTCGACGTTTTTGTTCTCAATATTTTTGAGAACACCGTCGTATACTCTGAAGAAAAATATTGCAAATGGCGAAGTGTTATATTCACCAGTAACAATAGCTTCATCGAAATCCATATCGTATATTGTTTCACAATTTTCACGGTCGTTAAGTAATTCTTGCGATGTATCATATGAACCTGATTTTAATTCCTTTATAGCTTCCTCTACAGCTGAGTCATATAGTGGAGACAGTAAAAGGGTTGACACATTTTGGAATTGGAACATCAGTTCCTCTAGCGACGTACACTGCACTAAAACTGCGACAGCATTAACGATACCGTCCCTTATGTCTCGTTTTTGCTTCAATTTAGATAACTGATTGCAAATCATTTTAATGAAATGCGCGCAACAACTCTTGAGCTTTATTAAACAAAATAGCCTTGAATCGTCATTATTTGTGACATATTTGTAACACACGTTCAAATATGTGTACAGAGTCATACCATTGAAACCTTGGCAGACTGCTGTCATGAGTGCAAAACTCCAATCGATAACTATTATTTTAAAAATGGGCCAGGTTTTACTACAACTAGTGCAAACGAAATGTTTAAATTTTAACAAAAAACATGCTATAGTTGCGGAATCGTGTTGAGAGCTAACTAGTTCCGCAATGGGGATAATTGTATTACCAAAATGCACAACAAGTGCGTAATACAGCACGCGGTGACCACGATCGTATATCATCGGTCGAACTACTGATCCTGTCGCATCGAAGTATCCCGTTATTTTTCCCTTTATCTTCGTCAGGATCCTAACTTGTTCTTTTGAATAAAGGTACACTAAAGTTTTCCCCGTGGGAAACTGAATAAATTTCGACTCATCCTGCTCTTTCATAGAATGTAAAAGTATGTCTAGTAAAGGGTCCGGGTGCAAATCGTCGCCTGCTAGCGCCTCTGATCTAGCTTTCTGATAAACAGAGAGAGATCTGAGATTTTGCCAATTCCCTTCGTATATCATTTCCGGGTCAACTTTGGATATTTCTCCAGATCTAAGTACACTCGGCAAAGTAGTTTTAAGGTGGCTTTTAACTTCATCTCTTTCGATACCTTTTAACCATTAAGAGTGTTCTTCCTTGTGATCGGAAGTTTTCATAAAGTCTTCCAGTCCATCTTATACACCTACCTGCCTGCACTAAGCAACTTTTGGCTAAAATGGCTAAACCTAAAGGGCGGCCTGTAAACAACAGTTTAGACGTTAAAGAAATTGCGCTTTTCTTGGAGTCTATCGGTAGTAACATAGAAGACCTGAAAAAATGTTCACATAGGAAACAATTTTCAATTCTTTCCGAAATGTGCTCTGTGCTCAAACTGAGCAATACGCATAAAAATAGACTGATGCTCTACTTAAGAATAAGAAGACATGAGCGCTCAATATGTGCTTATATTAATTCTGATGAGTTAACTTCGGCTCAAAAGGGTAAATTTTCTTTTGATGTCATGTCACATACTTCGCATTCGACTTATAATGGTTTAGATTGTGAAGCTAAAGTCATCGATAATGACGCAGTCGAAAAACGCGAAGAGGAACTTTTACAAGATTATTCTATGTCGAGATCTTCGATCTGCAATAATAAATCGAGTAGCTCAACTTGCAACGAGGAATCGGAAAACCACTTGCCTTATTCAGTCAAATCCGAAGATTTGACAGTTGATAACTTAAACGCAAATCCGTTTTTGGTCGCTAAAAATGTTATGGTTGGTGATGTTGCAGATGAAGATAATAGTAGTTTAACGGCATATCAAACAGATTACACATTGTCGGCGCAGAATAAGAAAGAAGAAAACTTTTGTGTACTAGTAACGATCACCTTAAATCGTTTTTTCCAAAATAGCGATATTTTTGAAGATTCCGAATTAAGACACATTTATATAAAAAACGAATTACCGTTGCATAACATAACGTGTCTCTTAATTTACAAGGGCTATAGGAGCAACAAAAAAAATTCGAACATGGTAGAGTATGCAAATTGTAAGCAAAGTTCCTGTAGAAAGTACAAATTAGTTTATTCTATGCGAGATAAATTGCAAGTGAAATTAATAGTATATTACAAAGGCCCTGGAAATGTAGATCACAAGGAAGAACACTCTTATTGGTTAAAAGATATCGAAAGAGATGAAGTTAAAAGCCACCTTAAAACTACTTTGCCGAGTGTACTTAGATCTGGAGAAATATCCAAAGTTGACCCGGAAATGATATACGAAGGGAATTGGCAAAATCTCAGATCTCTCTCTGTTTATCAGAAAGCTAGATCAGAGGCGCTAGCAGGCGACGATTTGCACCCGGACCCTTTACTAGACATACTTTTACATTCTATGAAAGAGCAGGATGAGTCGAAATTTATTCAGTTTCCCACGGGGAAAACTTTAGTGTACCTTTATTCAAAAGAACAAGTTAGGATCCTGACGAAGATAAAGGGAAAAATAACGGGATACTTCGATGCGACAGGATCAGTAGTTCGACCGATGATATACGATCGTGGTCACCGCGTGCTGTATTACGCACTTGTTGTGCATTTTGGTAATACAATTATCCCCATTGCGGAACTAGTTAGCTCTCAACACGATTCCGCAACTATAGCATGTTTTTTGTTAAAATTTAAACATTTCGTTTGCACTAGTTGTAGTAAAACCTGGCCCATTTTTAAAATAATAGTTATCGATTGGAGTTTTGCACTCATGACAGCAGTCTGCCAAGGTTTCAATGGTATGACTCTGTACACATATTTGAACGTGTGTTACAAATATGTCACAAATAATGACGATTCAAGGCTATTTTGTTTAATAAAGCTCAAGAGTTGTTGCGCGCATTTCATTAAAATGATTTGCAATCAGTTATCTAAATTGAAGCAAAAACGAGACATAAGGGACGGTATCGTTAATGCTGTCGCAGTTTTAGTGCAGTGTACGTCGCTAGAGGAACTGATGTTCCAATTCCAAAATGTGTCAACCCTTTTACTGTCTCCACTATATGACTCAGCTGTAGAGGAAGCTATAAAGGAATTAAAATCAGGTTCATATGATACATCGCAAGAATTACTTAACGACCGTGAAAATTGTGAAACAATATACGATATGGATTTCGATGAAGCTATTGTTACTGGTGAATATAACACTTCGCCATTTGCAATATTTTTCTTCAGAGTATACGACGGTGTTCTCAAAAATATTGAGAACAAAAACGTCGAATCAGAAAACAATTATTATTCAGCCGCGAAGAACCCCTACCAATGTGAGAGTTTTTTGTTATACCTTTTGAAGCGATTAATGCCTTTTTCACCATTATGGACAGACATATTGGAAACTGGACGAACTAGTAACTCTATAGTTGAGTCGTGGTTTAAAACTATTAAGAAAGAAATTCTAGATGGTAAATCTAATATGAAGCTTGGACGATTCGTTTCGACTGTACATTTCCGCGTTCAGTCCGACTTGAAGGCGTTAGAGCTAAATATAGGTAAGACTCCAAGGCGAAAAAAAATGATTAAATCAATAGAAGAAATCGACCATCCAACATCTGAAGAATCTTGGGCAAGGAAAATTAAACGAAAAGATTTTTTTCACAAACAATATTTTAAAAAACTGGATGTTCCGACCAGCAACCAACTTCCTACGGAGCCTTGCTCTAACGAAGACACAATAATTACCAAAACGGAATTAAAAAACGACACTGTCATCACCACAGTAAACACAGAGCACAATACCGACCGCGACGTCTATATTATTAATAATGATATGCCGTCAGACGAAATTGAAATTTGTGATATGCCGGACGAAAGAGCATTAAACAATGGCATTTTCTTCAACAACGATTATTATATGAGTGCATCAATGTCATCCAAATTCATTTTAGGACATTACCAATATAATGGACAAACCATTGCGTTATCTAGTACAGACTACAAAACGTTAATATCAAAGAACAATGCGTATGCTCTTTTTCCGTCTGGTACAGCCAGATGGGTGTCAGACTACTGCATTGATGCGTTGGCATTTTCTATTTTGAAACAGTCGCCAAGTATTCATTACGTTGATACAATATCAACACATTTAATTTTTAATGAAAATTTTGAAAATTATTCAAAATTCGCTCCTTTATTACAATCCCTGGAGAAAACCAAGTATATGTTATTACCATATAATCACCAACAAAATCACTGGGTACTAGTTATATTAGACATGACCAATAACACCATTTTTATAGCAGATCCGGCGAATTGCTCATATATTTATGAGTCAGAAATTTACAAAAAAATTAAGAGATTTTTTTCAACTAGGGATCGTTTAAATTCAGGTGGGAGTAAGTTAAATCCAAGAAAATGGAAAGTAGCAAATCTGCCTGGGCTTTATCCAACACAAGCAACCACTGATAGTATTAATTGCGGCATCTATGTATTGTTTTATATCGATGTCATCCACCGAACATGCGACATAATGAAATTTACGAAAATATCTATGGAAAACACTTTCGATCCTGAACAGTACAGGATAACGGTACAAAACGTATTGTTGATATCTTCACAAGACATGTTCGATAAGTGTTTCATATGCGGGACTGTTACTCCACAAGGTAGTTACGTTGGATGTAACACTTGTAATCGATGGATACATGTTGAAAAATGTTCCGGCATTACTGCCGATACACCAATTGAAATTATACCCCGGCCAGAGTTCACTTACAATTGTCCTATATGCAAAACGTACGGACAGGATATATTTATTACAACAACGAAAAATAAATTTTTAACTCTGAATTACTTAGAAGTAGAATTTCTAATAATTCATTACATTAAGTATTTAAAAAACATATACGAAAATAGGGAGATTAACAAAGAATGTGAAAGGTTTCGTTTAATAAAGGACTATAGAAAACACATGAAATGGGACTATTCGGTGGGGTTTATAGATTTTGATATGTCTTTGCACGTGTGTAAATGCATCATCAAGCATTTGGGAATCTCCGATAAGGCGTTTGTAGTGTACGTTCTTTTAGGAATTGTTAATTTGAAAATAATTTTTAAATATTACGGAATGAAGGATGACACTGGAAGTCTAGTAGAAAAATTTAAGGAAGTAAACAATATCGAGGAATTTAATTTCGACTATCCAGAGTAAAGAATAAAACAATTTGATATTTCAAAAAGTTATAAAAAATAACAGGCAACTATTCTTGCAATATTTAGACCCTTTTGCTTCTACTCCTTCAAATATCCAAGCGGCTAAATCGTAATACAAATGCAACTCCTCTATTTTATTAACCATTTACGCTTTTAAACCAGAAAGCGGTGTTAGGAGGATACTGAAGAAGTGTTGCTTGCATTTTGGACATTCATCATTATGTGCTCCTGATCAACATATCGAAGACCAGATTCAAATCGCTTAAAAAAAGAATCTGCATTGGAATTAAGATTTAGTCCTTTGGGTTTGGCGACAATGTTTTGCGGGTACCTACGCCCCTGAGGCTATTTTTTTCGTTTCTGCCGTAGCCTTTTGTTTTTCATCGTCTGGGCGATATCCGTTCAAGGTTTCAAAGTGGTACAAAATTTTTAAACGCGTAAAAATTATTATCTTACGTTTCAAGTCGCGATTTTTGCTAGCACCTACGCCCCTGAGGCTATTTTTTTCGTTTCTGCGGTAGCCTTTTGTTTTTCGTCGTCTGGGCGATATCCGTTCAAGGTTTCAAAGTGGTACAAAATTTTTAAACGCGTAAAAATTATTATCTTACGTTTCAAGTCGCGATTTTTGCTAGCACCTACGCCCCTGAGGCTATTTTTTTCATTTCTGCGGTAGCCTTTTGTTTTTCGTCGTCTGGGCGATATCCGTTCAAAGTTTCAAAGTGGTACAAAATTTTTAAACCGGTTAAAATTATTCTTTTACCTTTCAAGTCGCAATTTTTGCCGGTACCTACGCCCCTGAGGCTCTTTCTTGCGTTTCTGTGGTAGCGTGTTGTTTCTGGTCATCTGGGCGATATTTTGTAGAAATTTCAAAGTGGTACAAAAATTTTAAGATGGTTAAATTCATTATTTTATGTTTCAAGTCGTTATTTTTACCGATACCTACGCCCCTGAGGCTCTTTTTTGCGTTTCTGTGGTAGCGTGTTGTTTCTGGTCATCTGGGCGATATTTTGTAAAAATTTCAAAGTGGTACAAAATTTTTAAACGAGTAAAAATTATTCTTTTACGTATCAAAGTCGCGATTTTTGCTAGCACCTACGCCCCTGAGGCTATTTTTTCGTTTCTGCGGTACCCTTTTGTTTTTCGTCGTCTGGGCGATATCCGTTCAAGGTTTCAAAGTGGTACAAAATTTTTAAACGCGTAAAAATTAATATCTTACGTTTCAAGTCGCGATTTTTGCTAGCACCTACGCCCCTGAGGCTATCTTTTCGTTTCTGCCGTACCCTTTTGTTTTTCGTCGTCTGGCCGATATCCGTTCATAGTTTCAAAGTGGTACAAAATTTTTAAACGCGTAAAAATTATTATCTTTCCTTTCAAGTCGCGATTTTTCTAGCACCTACGCCCCTGAGGCTATTTTTTCGTTTCTGCCGTAGCCTTTTGTTTTTCGTCGTCTGGGCGATATCCGTTCAAAGTTTCAAAGTGGTACAAAATTTTTAAACCGGTTAAAATTATTCTTTTACCTTTCAAGTCGCAATTTTTGCCGGTACCTACGCCCCTGAGGCTCTTTCTTGCGTTTCTGCGGTAGCGTGTTGTTTCTGGTCATCTGGGCGATATTTTGTAGAAATTTAAAAGTGGTACAAAAATTTTAAGCTGGTTAAATTCATTATTTTATGTTTCAAGTCGTTATTTTTACCGATACCTACGCCCCTGAGGCTCTTTTTTGCGTTTCTGTGGTAGCGTGTTGTTTCTGGTCATCTGGGCGATATTTTGTAAAAATTTCAAAGTGGTACAAAATTTTTAAACGAGTAAAAATTATTCTTTTACGTATCAAAGTCGCGATTTTTGCTAGCACCTACGCCCCTGAGGCTATTTTTTTCGTTTCTGCGGTAGCCTTTTGTGTTTCGTCGTCTGGGCGATATCCGTTCAAAGTTTCAAAGTGGTACAACATTTTTAAACTAGTAAAAATTATTCTTTTACGTTTCAAGTCGCGATTTTTGCTAGCACCTACGCCCCTGAGGCTATTTTTTTCGTTTCTGCCGTAGCCTTTTGTTTTTCATCGTCTGGGCGATATCCGTTCAAGGTTTCAAAGTGGTACAAAATTTTTAAACGCGTAAAAATTATTATCTTACGTTTCAAGTCGCGATTTTTGCTAGCACCTACGCCCCTGAGGCTATTTTTTTCGTTTCTGCGGTAGCCTTTTGTTTTTCGTCGTCTGGGCGATATCCGTTCAAGGTTTCAAAGTGGTACAAAATTTTTAAACTCGTAAAAATTATTATCTTACGTTTCAAGTCGCGATTTTTGCTAGCACCTACGCCCCTGAGGCTATTTTTTTCGTTTCTGCGGTAGCCTTTTGTTTTTCGTCGTCTGGGCGATATCCGTTCAAAGTTTCAAAGTGGTACAAAATTTTTAAACGCGTAAAAATTATTATCTTACGTTTCAAGTCGCGATTTTTGCTAGCACCTACGCCCCTGAGGCTATTTTTTTCATTTCTGCGGTAGCCTTTTGTTTTTCGTCGTCTGGGCGATATCCGTTCAAAGTTTCAAAGTGGTACAAAATTTTTAAACCGGTTAAAATTATTCTTTTACCTTTCAAGTCGCAATTTTTGCCGGTACCTACGCCCCTGAGGCTCTTTCTTGCGTTTCTGCGGTAGCGTGTTGTTTCTGGTCATCTGGGCGATATTTTGTAGAAATTTCAAAGTGGTACAAAAATTTTAAGCTGGTTAAATTCATTATTTTATGTTTCAAGTCGTTATTTTTACCGATACCTACGCCCCTGAGGCTCTTTTTTGCGTTTCTGTGGTAGCGTGTTGTTTCTGGTCATCTGGGCGATATTTTGTAAAAATTTCAAAGTGGTACAAAATTTTTAAACGAGTAAAAATTATTCTTTTACGTATCAAAGTCGCGATTTTTGCTAGCACCTACGCCCCTGAGGCTATTTTTTCGTTTCTGCGGTACCCTTTTGTTTTTCGTCGTCTGGGCGATATCCGTTCAAGGTTTCAAAGTGGTACAAAATTTTTAAACGCGTAAAAATTAATATCTTACGTTTCAAGTCGCGATTTTTGCTAGCACCTACGCCCCTGAGGCTATCTTTTCGTTTCTGCCGTACCCTTTTGTTTTTCGTCGTCTGGCCGATATCCGTTCATAGTTTCAAAGTGGTACAAAATTTTTAAACGCGTAAAAATTATTATCTTTCCTTTCAAGTCGCGATTTTTCTAGCACCTACGCCCCTGAGGCTATTTTTTCGTTTCTGCCGTAGCCTTTTGTTTTTCGTCGTCTGGGCGATATCCGTTCAAAGTTTCAAAGTGGTACAAAATTTTTAAACCGGTTAAAATTATTCTTTTACCTTTCAAGTCGCAATTTTTGCCGGTACCTACGCCCCTGAGGCTCTTTCTTGCGTTTCTGCGGTAGCGTGTTGTTTCTGGTCATCTGGGCGATATTTTGTAGAAATTTCAAAGTGGTACAAAAATTTTAAGCTGGTTAAATTCATTATTTTATGTTTCAAGTCGTTATTTTTACAGGTACCTACGCCCCTGAGGCTCTTTTTTGCGTTTCTGTGGTAGCGTGTTGTTTCTGGTCATCTGGGCGATATTTTAGTAAAAATTTCAAAGTGGTACAAAATTTTTAAACGGGTTAAAATTATTCTTTTACGTTTCAAGTCGCGATTTTAACTAGCACCTACGCCCCTGAGGCTGTTTTTTTCGTTTCTGCGGTAGCCTTTTGTTTTTCGTCGTCTGGACGATATCCGTTCAAAGTTTCAAAGTGGTACAAAATTTTTAAACGGGTTAAAATTATTCTTTTACGTTTCAAGTCGCGATTTTTGCTAGCACCTACGCCCCTGAGGCTGTTTTTTTCGTTTCTGCGGTAGCCTTTTGTTTTTCGCCGTCTGGACGATATCCGTTCAAAGTTTCAAAGTGGTACAAAATTTTTAAACGGGTTAAAATTATTCTTTTGCGTTGCAAGTCGCGATTTTTGGAGGTACCTACGTCCCTGAGGCTCTTTCTTGCGTTTCTGCGGTAGCGTGTTGTTTCTAGTCATCTGGGTAATATTTTGTACAAATTTCAAAGTGGTACAAAATTTTTAAGTGGTTTCAATTCATTATTTTATATAATCTAAATCGCCATTTTCACCAGTACGTCTCTGGGAGACTTTTTCCGTTTCTGGAGCATTTTATTATTATGCTCACTCCTATTATTTTGTTTACACCGCAGACCACATTTTAGTTGATTTTTGCAAATTAATTTAAATATCAAACCCGGCCGCGAAAAGCATTGCTCCACTTGTCCGTTGTAAGCTCCTTGTTCTTGAATCTGATTTCGTTTCTGTCTTCAGCGACGTGTATTACCTACACTTCTATTGGAAGTTTTGTTCCTGGTTCCTGTGTTTCAAAAGCGAATTGTTCTGTTTTGGCGTTAAGTTGTTGTTTTGTTGTGGATTTGTTAAGTACTGTTGTTTGCTGTTAAATTGTTGTTGTGGCTGTTATTATTTGCTGTTAAGTTATGTTTTGTGATTTTGTTCTTTTGCCGATCAGCAATGGCCGCAAATCGGTGCAGTTTTAAAAACTGCACCAGTTCTGGACTGGTCGAAGGAGTAGGACGAACATATTTTTCGACTTTCCCAAAAATGACTTTATCCGTGCAATATGGGTACAGAATTCTGGAAATTTGGACCTAATTAATTTACCCTATTCGGCCCTAAAAAACAAAGTTTTGTGTTCGCGCCAGTTTAAAAACCCTTCGTTTTTGATTCCCGACAAAAAAAAACTATATATAACATTATTTGACTTTATTATTGTTTGTCTATCATCAAAACGTGGTATTTTTTAGTTATGGACCGTTTTTAGGTCGTAATCTGCTAGTTTCAAGAAAAAGTCAACTTACAAGGTGCAATTTTTATATTTTTTCAAAAGATCAAAAATTTATCATTGTCAGAATTTTTGGCTGAAAATTTGTACATAGGGGTAAAATAAAATTCCAAGCAACTTTTTCAAATAACATTTTTCGATTTTGGCTATTTATTTAATTAAATGTTATTTTTGACAGATATGTCAAATTACGTCACGACGTTTAATTATCTCATTTCGAATATTTTTGCAAGCAGAGATGATCTCCCCAGAGCAGTTTCATCTTAGCCCAAAAATAAAAAAATGTCCCATATGGTTCCAACTTTCTGTGGCACTGTATAACATTACCGATTTATCTCTTACCGCTTTCGAAATGTTCGCCTCTGTTTTCCTGGTTGGTGTAGAAAAAGGAAGCGTATCTTCTAATTGTATAAAACAAATTTTCGGTCCATGACCTACTTATAGCTGTGGTCACAGAATAATATTTTGTGCTGTACGGTTAGTGTTATGTATTAAAAAGCAAAAATGAAGTCATGGACTACTTTCAGGTAGTTGTAATATACGCTCCCTTATTCTATTCAAATCAGAAAACCTGGGCGAATATCTCAAAAACGGCAAGAGATGTCCCTATAATTTTGTATAGAAAAATAACAATTTCCTAAAATATTTTTTTACTTCCCGTTAAACCGGGAATGATGTATAAATTACAAACGAGCAGATTTTAATATATTTTGTCCGTAATATTAAAAATGGAAACAAACAGTATTTTTTATTTTTCGAAAAAATTGTTTTTTCGAGGACACCCAGTATGTCAATTGTGACGCTAGATTCAGATTCCCCGGAAAAACTCACCCGGGTTTTAGCAGGCCCTTTTTCTTTTGACTAAGGAAATAATCGGACTTTTTAAAACACTTTTCTTGAGAAACCCTGTATACAGGGTGTCCAACTTTAAAACTGTACAAAGCCGTAAAATCTTCATTTTTGGAGATATTCGCCTAAACTTTTTTTGTTTGAAAGACCTTCAAAAACCGCGTCTTTTGACCTTCCTTCCATTTTCAAAATGCAAATCCAGGGCCGGCTGCGATTTTTTTTAAATGCCCGATTTTCAAGAAAACCATTTAGCGATTTTTTTTTATTTAAAATCTGACCCCATAGCGTTAATCACAACACCCTAAAACCCCCATATACCAAATTCGAACAAAAAATGTACAGGGAGTTCCAATCTGTAGGGTGTCAAAGTTCAGCAAAATAGGAATTTTAGACATCTGGCGAGTCAAGTGTGCCATGGAATCCCTTCAGAACAGTCGAATGGTTAACAAGGCCGCTTAAAATGTTGATGTGAAAAGATTTACTACAAAAATTAACAGGGTATTTTTCTCTGAGCCATCTCAAAATTCTGAAATTTTATCTTATACGGATCAAGAGTAGGTACTCTGGAATCATTGAAAAAATATTGATAAACACAAAAGTAACAGATAAAAACAATTTAAATTATTGTACCTTTCTCAACAAAGTCACTGCCTAAGATGATACATTTTCTGTGTGTTTCCTGTGGTGGCACACCATAGGCACCTTAACTGATATGGACTTACTGACTGACAGGCTTCTGTATTTTTTAGATTTAGTTCGTTTATAGTGTGTGGAGCGGCTTTGATGTGTCTACTTGATTTTTGACCCGTATAAAATCTCAACAATTTAGTAATTTGAGGTGGCACAGATAAGAATACTCTATATATTTTGTATTGGACTTTTGCACAACAATAGCTTGAGTGGTTCTATTGACCATTCAACTGTTTTGAGGGGATTCCATGGCACATTGGACTTGGCAGAGAGATGCCTTTAAAATTCCTATTTTGCTCAACTTGGACACCCTGCAGAATGGAACTCCCTGTATATTTTTTATTCAAATTTAGTATATAGAGGTTTTGGCGTGTTCTGATTAACGCTGTGGGGTCAGATTTTAAATAAAAAAATCGCTAAAGAGTTTTCGTGAAAATCGGGGGTATAAAAAAATCGGAGTCGGCCCTGGATTTGCATTTTGAAAATAGCAGGAAGGTCAAAAGAAGCGGTTTTTGAAGGCCTTTCAAACAAAAAAAGTTTAGGCTTTTGTCTCCAAATATGAAGATTTTAATGATTTCTACAGTTATAAAGTTGGACACCCTGTATACATCAAAATTATTGCTTATAAAAACTAAGATTTTCTAAAATTCTGGGCGGTTCCAAGGAAGTTTTTAGAATTTATGTACAGGGTTAGTAATAATTGTTTTCAAACAAATAAAAATTGGAGTATAGGAGTGGCAATTAGGCCAGGGTAGATAATTTTTGAGAACAAAAAAATCTAGAACAGCATGACACCCATTGGAAAAGGAAGAAAATATAGCAAAAATAACAGAAAAAATAATGTAAGGGCGATTTAAGCTACGGGTGTTGTAGGGGGTGATCTTTTAGGGGTGGAAAACGGTTTATCACGATATCCGGCAAAACTGCAACTCTTATCAAAAAAGTTAAATGGCAAAGTTGTAGGTAATAAAAAGATCTACAACTTTTGTATTTACACTTTTTTCACATAACCTCAAAATATCCACGAAAAATCAAAATAACCGATTTTTTGGATTTAATTTTTATCTCACAAAAAAAATTCTACGAAATTTGGTGGAAACTTACCTTCTTATGTCTCGAACACGCTGTAATTTTTTCGAATCAAAATATTTATTTTTACCCCTTTTTTTTATTTTAAACCGAAAAAGTAACCTCATTTTCAATCGAAAATACCCACGTCAAAAAAGCTGCTTTTTAAAAAAAGGTGGTTCGCTTTTTGTTCGTTGAAACCTCTACTTTCTGATGGTGTAAAAAATATACATCACTTTGAAAATTTTCTCAGAAAATGCAAAAAACGAAAAACTCGATATCTAACTATTTATTGAAATTTACACTTTAATTACTTGAAAATTTTAAGAATGCATGTTGAACAGTATGGGAATCTTGCAAACGGTGAGAGATAGAACAACAACAAACAACAAATGCGGAAAAAGTTGCGCAATTTTGAGGTCAGTAAAATGGTACAAACAGATTTCTAATATATTTTTTCGTTTTTGAGTTATTTCGACAAAAGTGAAATTTTGCATTTTTGATTTTATTTTTTTCTGAAGTTGTTATCAACATTTAAATACAGGGAAACAATGAGTAGAAAAAAAGGAATTTTCAGTATAATTGTCTCAAAACATTTTAAAAATATTGTCCATACATCATGGTATTTGGAATGAAAGTGCTTTCAAAATCTGCAAAGAAATCCAGGTCCGTATTTAAAAAAATTAAGTTGAAAATGGTTTCTCAAAAAACGAAATGTTGTAGAACAAATCTAAAAACGCCATCTTAAAGCCCGTTAAAAAGTGCCATAAGAAAGTGTTTTTCTTTTTTCCTATCTGTGATAACAACTTCAGAAAAAAATAAAATCCAAAATGCAATTTTGCACTTTTTTCAAAATAACTCAAAAACGAAAAAAGCTATTAGAAATCTGTTTGTACCATTTTAGCTTGTAGCAGTCTCCGTATATTCAATAACGTATTGCTATCCTAAATTTTGTTCCTAAACCTATTTTTTTAATACTTTTTAAATAACTTTGAAATATATTTTTTAATATATCAGCAAAAAGTCGCTTCGTTCTCAAAAAACAAAACTTTTGAAGGTAGAACTAGATCAGATCCCATAGGTGTTGTTAAGTACATCACTCTGCATACGAAATGGCGATTTACGACATTTTTTTGTGGTCGAGACCTTTTTTATTTAGAAAAAACTGTCGAAATTGGCATTTTACGGAAATTGTGTTTTTTTTACATTTCCATCGTCATATCTTTGAGAGTAGTGGAGCTATCGACTCGAATTTTCTTTAAAATTGAAGCTAACATATGAGCGCTTACAACGAATGCCACAGTTGTTGTCCAATATTGTTTATTAACCACTTTAAATAGCAACAAAATTGCAAGGTTATAAAAAATGTAATGAAATTTTCACTAAGCGAGAAACTTTTATATTTGTGGAAATTTTTATACACATGCTGCGAGGGAAATGTGCTCAAAACATGAAGGAAGTTTTTGGTAAAAAAATTACCTATAGCGCCTATAGTTTTTGGACTGTGCATTTTTTTGTGGCGCGCGCTACTCACGTGGAACGCAAAATTAATAATCCCTTGCGTGATAATATCCACGCGTGGCAGGCATGTCTCAACAACTGATGCGTAATTTACATGCGCAAGTGAAACTATCACAAATATGAATATCTCAGGAAGAACTCTGGGAGCATTTACATGAACTCACAAGTCGTACTGAGAGTACTTCCAAATAATTTATGTAAACGCTCCCAGAGACGTACCTACCTACTCTTTTATGGCAGAGAGTTCTCACTGAGAGGGTTTACATTGGCAAACTATTGCCCGCCACGCGTGGATATTCTCAGGCAAGGGATTAATTTTGCGTTCCACGTGAGTAGCGCGGGCCACAAAAAAAAATTCACAGTTTAAAAACTATAGGCGCTATAGGTAATTTTTTTTTGCCAAAAACTTTTTTCGTGTTTTGTGCACATTTCCCTCGCAGCATGTATATAAAAATTTCCACAAATAAAAAAGTTTCTCGCTTAGTGAAAATTTCATTACACTTTTTATAACGTTGCAATTTTGTTGCTATTTAAAGTGGTTAATAAACAATATTGGACAACAAAAATGGCATTCGTTGTAAGCGCTCATATGTTAGCTTCAATTTAAAAAAAAAATCGAGTCGATAGCTCCACTACTCTCAAAGATATGACGATGTTAACGTAAAAAAACACAATTTCCGTAAATTGTCAATTTCGACAGTTTTTTCGAAATAAAAAAGGTCTCGGCCACAAAAAAATTTCGTAAATCGCCATTGTGATGTACTTAACAACACCTCTGGGGTCCGATCTAGTTCTACCTTGACAAATTTTTTTACGACTTTTTAGCCCGATTTCGCTTCACTAAATAGGACGAGGCGGGCCGGGCACCGTTTTCGTTGCGCAAAGAAGCAGGTAAGTAGTTTTGATGACTCCGCAGGCGGCGATCGTGCTTGGCACCGAGCGCTGTCTCAAAATTTGTTTCCTCACTGGTCCCGTCGACCTGAGACGGGCCGGCAAACCGAGATTATTGACGCGGTAAGCGTTGGAATTCTGTTTTAGTAGTTATTCTGTGACAGTACCCAACCCACACGTATAAATAATGCAAAGTCAACTAAAGCAGTTTTTAGTGCCGCCGTGTACCTTTCAAGCTAAAAATCAATGAGCCATTGCTAAAAAGATAGGGGTTAAAATCACAGATGGGAGTCTTTGAGCTACTAGGGTCTCCCGAATATACCTTTTGAAGTTTTATATTATTTTAATAATAAAAATTCGCAATTCATAGTATATAATAATATGGAAGTAATACAAAAACATAAAAAAAGTAATCAGACAGCTTAGTTGATTAAATATTATATCGCCAAAACGTAAAAATGATCATATGAACATAATATATCTATGTAATTATTAAACTGGGCCTGTAACAACAGCGTCAACCGTTCATCGATCGTTTTTCGCGCCATCTGATAAATAATAGCCACACTTTTGCATTCCCGCTGCATAATTTAAGGGGTATTTTGCCTATGTTTTTTATTTACAACAAGACTGGATAGTTACAATGTTTATTACCGTGTTTTCGTTCAGAGCATATTCCGAAACCTATGCCAATCTTAACGAAGGTAAAATTCCGGCTCAAGTGACAAAATAGACGAATTTATGCCGGCTTAAAGTTTGAAATTCAAAAAAAATCTCGACCATAACTTTTAAACTAGTGTCATTAGTATCTATGGATATTTTAAAAATACCCGTGTTTTTTGTAATCCTTTGAAATTCGCTACTTTTTCCAGCTAGTTGGAAATAAAAATACATTGATACAGGCAACCAAACATACAATGGCGAGCCCCCCCCTTAAATGGTACAGTTGTCTTGTAACTTCTGAACAAGTTGTACACTATGCTTTATGCACGACCTTCGATAGGTAATATCACAGAATAACTAGCGCTACGTAAATATTTTGTGGTAAAATTTAAAAACATGGAAATTTAAAAATGGCCATGCCTATTATATTGCTTTTGCTACTTTTGACATTATATCTACTTGACAAAACGGTGTACAATAGATTGAGATTTCGCGTTGACTGGCAGTAAAACTAACATTTCTTATTACACTGCTCAAGGGATTATCCTGTGATGGCAATACCGATATGCAGTTACTGGGCGGAAAGTTTGTAAAGAGATGTTTTTTAGCACAAAAATAAACCCAACTTCCAATTTGATAGAAAATCATAAGTTTTAAAAGGAAAAATAATCATTATATAGTCAATTCCACCGAGACTCTTACCAGCGTCCAGAGATATAGAGTAAGATCGGGTAATATGGAATACCATTTATATTTCTTTAGAAAAGACATATTTATTAACAAAATAATTTATTCATTTTTGAGTATATTATGCTCATGTCTATTGCTTATATATTGCAATAAGTAGTTTTGATCAGTAATGTCGTAAAATAGGTAAAATTGGCAACTTAAGAAAATGGCACATTTTTCAAGTAAATCAAAAGCGGGGGGGTAATATGGAATAGTGGTATCGGATCTAAAAAAAATCAAAAATATTCCCAAAACTACTGCACATTTATTTTATTTTCTACAAATATATTATAATATGAAAAATCACAAAATATATTATTTTTTAGTATCTAATATTAAAGTCGGGTTAAATGGAATATAGGCTTGGCCATATTCCATATTACCCTCCCGATGCACCTTAGGAAAAACCAGTTGTCAACAATTAAGGGAAAGCATATTGTTGCTGCTTTAACATTAGTTACATCAACTCATGTCACTTGCGAATTACCTTGTTGTTAAAAGTTATTATTTTGATGAAAATACCCGTGTTTCACATTCAGAGCCGACACTGTTCGAAAACTTTGATAACCTCCAAAACCAAATAACTGATGTCGCGCAGTATAGAAGCGCGCAGGGCCAAAGTCTTTGATAGGAGTGGAACAACAGTGTACTAAGAAATGTAAATTTGGATACCCAACATTAGATGGCGCGATGGTTTCTAAAATTTGGGTGTATTCCATATTACCCGACTATTCCATATTCCCCGATTTTACTCTACTAACCTCTTACTTCAGCCCTGCTTATATTATTTTTATCAGTACCTACCTACATAACTCCGATACCTACTGAAATAATTATTGGTTTGATGTCTTCGTAGATATCCTGATATACCTAAAGGATTATACATTTATAAAGGATATTTGCATTTAAATGCTTGCTGTAGGTATTTGCCGTGCTTTCTAAAGTTCATTTAAATGCATTGATTTCAGATTTCTTTTAAGCCATTTTAATGCCTATTCATGGCACGCGGTTTTAGGCATAGGTTCCTGGTTATGCAAATATGTATGGGTTGCCAAGAAATATCCCCTATATCAATACCTCGGAAACGAACTTCAGTAAGTCGAAAAAAGTACTGAATCTAACCTATTTATAAAAAATGGTCAATTCAGTTGTATTGTAAATCCACAGAAGCCAGCGCATAATACGTTATTATCCATTAGGTCAAATATTTTAACACAATATCCCATTCTAGATATGGATCTACAGGCTGTGCGCCGACCCAAGTATCTCGGGCATAGAGCAGAAGAGATGCCGTAATATTTACTTAGCACAGTTGTTAATCTGCATGCAGAATGAAAAACTAGATCAAGCGTTCATGAAGCCTCCTCTCGAAGTAGACATCCGGAATGCCATGGAAATATTCGGGCCCGTCCCTAAGGACATCGAGGTGAGAGAAAATACGTATTGTATAGTGTCGGCAACCATTTAGATAATTCACTGTTACTTGATCGGAAAATATAGGTATAGTTGTATAGAGCATAACAGTCCCGTACCTAATACCTGTTTTTTTTATATGTATCAAAAGCAGTAAAGTTCAATTCTTTATTACGAATGCGAAATTTGCTTGCTGGGGCCTTTAAATAGGCTTAGCCTAGACAAAGCTACATTTAGACTATCAGCGTTGACTGACGTATTACTAAAGACTGCTCACGACTGTCTGTTTGACAGTTCTCTGGCGCACCATGCGCTTCCCGTAGACAAAATACAATGCAAAATACATTGTTGACCATCTACTTTTCACAATATGTATAGCCGTGAGAAGTCTTATTAATACGTCAGTCAGCGCTATCAGAGCCATTGTTGAAATTTCGGCGAGGCACACCAAATATTTTGCACACCGTTTTATAAAAAATAATAATAATTAAGTTAAAATACCTATACCTCAACTTAGAATCGAGAACTAAGAATTTAAGACTATGAGGTTATTTGGGCCTTAGAGTGTTGTTTGGCCTCTTATTGGCGTTTTCGCTCAGGCTCCAGGAGTGGATTTAGTCTGGTCCAGTCTTTTTCGAGCCAGGGATGTTTTGCAGGGGATGAGATCAAATTATCCCATTTATTTACCACAAAAGATTATAAACTAAATAAATAATAATTCTACATTAAAAATGAATTCACTTCTTCTCCGGCGACGGGCGCGGTGGTGTCTAACCAAATTAGTAAACAGCAAACACTCTGTATCTAAATGAGCAAATCACAGAATATATTATATACGGGGGTTTCGATGGGAACGAATCCGGTGGTAGCTACAGTGGTGACAAGCAGAAAATATATTATTAACAAGTAGCAGTTTGGTGGTGGCCACGATACACAAATAAAGGTATGTCCGCGCGCAGGTTCTGTGACGTCAACGGCGACGCTTATTCGACAAAATCATGGCTGTAAGTGAGATATAAGTGAAACAACTTCGCAAAATTTGGTAACTTCGTTTTAAGACATTACAATTTATCTGTTTAAATTTAAAATACGGTTTCAACAATGCCTCTGAACATCTCTGTCTCCTTTAATCTATGAGCCTAGACCAATAAACCACGGAAAATTACCTAAACGACCGAAAGAAGTAAGTGATGTTCCATTATCAACATTTAATGATTTAATAACGTAATTTTTTTATCTCAACTTTTAAGCACATTTTTAGTTCGATTAGTTTGGAATAAAACAACCATCAAATGGGCAATGGGTACCTACCACGACTTTGACTGTCTCGTTCTTGTTCTTTTGGTCAAATTTCTAACATTTGTGAAAATCAGTGCGTCGAATTACATCCTTCAGCTTATTTGTTGTTGCTGGATTCCAGATCTGGCTAATAATCCATATATTAGAAAGTTTTGATACTGAGATAGGGAAAATCTTTTTCAGGTGCTTAGTTTCATCCTCTGATACCTTCTATTATTTACCCTCTTCAGAAAACTATGAGATGCCAAAATAGATCCGGCATAAAAAATTGAGACAAATGGGCCAGTCGTAAAAGGGATCGTGTCCCTTCGAGGACGAGGAAGGGGACAGTGGTTGCGGTGTACGCAACTGTAAAGGAAACTCATCTCCGGTTTCCATTAAAGTCCCGCGTCAGGGTTATAAAAATCCCAAGGAAAAATACCCACAAATCTAGTGGATCCTATGGGAATGCTGGGAATTTTTCCGAGCCCAAGCGGCAATTTCGGACCGAGTCCTCGGTACGAAAATGGCCGAGGGATGATTTTTTCATGAACGTTACATCTTCATTATTTATGCATAAATGCGAGGGATGGCGACAAGCGCAATGCCGTCTTTTATACATTGTCCCCACATTGGAATATAAATTTTTTGAAGCAAATAATAATAAAATGCATATACCAAAGAGTGGTTATTGTGAGTGGCTCAGTCAAAATATATAAATATGTTAAAATTTTGTCAGAAAAAATCGGCGCTCAGTGCGATCCATAGCTTTTGTGGACGACATGGGGACTTCACTTAGTCGCCTCACACTTGACCGCGGAGGGTGAGGAAGCATTCACATACCTACTAACTTATTTTATTACCTAGCATTTATATATTACCGAGTCCTAGATGATAGTAACCCGAGCCCACATTCAGACCGCCCCGTCCTGAATATTCGCTCACTGTTAATTTTTCTTTTCAGCAACCGGATTGGCTGAACGACACCGTGTATGACGTGGAGGACGAGGCACGCGGCATGAAGGAGCGGCGCGGACGGACTTACCTCGCCACGCGCACGCTGCCGAACGGCCGTGGCGCCTTCGCCTATATCGGCGTCTCGTTAACGGACGAGGAGCCAACGTGGCAGGCTGGTGCCGGGTGCGTACCTATACCCCGATTACTGTAAGAAGTCCCGATTTTGTCAGATGACATTCTCCACAAAATCCCTAGGAATTTTCTGTTAACCATGGGTATACTCAAATTATTTTAAGAAGTCCTTACTGGGACTGTCAATTGGTAATTTCGATATCCTAAGTTGGCATCAATGCAGCAAAAAATGCAACCGGGTCATAAGTTCAAGTCAGTAACGAGCACATTTGCACTAATAACACGAAAAGTAACATGAACAAGAACAACACAGATGACGGTAAAACTCACAAAACGTAGAAAACCCGCGAATATTTTCATTACCGAATGTTTGAACCAGTTTGAACGATCTGGAAAACCTTCACTGTCACTTTGACACACCGAAGCTAAATTTGCCTGAGTCCGCCCCTAGACGCTGCCAAAAGCAGCTGATTATTACAAAATACCAATACGAAAGTGTTTCCATGACGTTTGAAATTATTATTAAAATGAGTTGTAGTCATAGTTATTTTTATTTGTAGCGGCATAATCGTGATTGCAATAGGGTTTTTATTTTATTATGCTCTTTTTTTCGTATCACTTGGGTAACTTTTCACATCATAAATCAATGAGTGACGTCATTAACTGGTTGAGACACATATACCAATGTTATACCCATGGTTAACAAAAAAATTCCTAGGGACTTTGTGGAAAATGTCATCTGACAAAATCGGGACTTCTTACAGTAATCGGGGTATATAACATTGGTATAAATGTGTCTCAATCAGTTAATGGCGTCACTCATCGATTTATCAAGGCCTACTATAGACAGGCCCTGGCGCACAAAAATCACGTGACCATCTTAGTCCGACGTTACATGTCATTTGTCACATAACTGAAAGCGGCAGCTTGGGTTTTGAGAAGTTTTAAATGTTTAAAGTGTTTTTAAACGTCTTAGTTTATATTTTAGAAACAAGCTTGTGTATAGTGCGCGCGTGTCCTGGCGGAGAGGAACCGCCCAGGTGTTATTATGGCCTCTGGGTGGAAGTCGTGCCGTCCAAGAGTATTGGTGCCGCTCGCACCGACGCGTGAGCGCTGTAAAGGGGAATTCTCCCCCGAACCACAGAATAGGGAACCCGGAATGGACTATTATGGACATGGACAGTATTGGACAGTGGAGCCTGAGATACAGAGGGGTGAACTGCTTACGGGAGATCCGCGAGTTCAGACGGTCCGGGTGGCTGGAAGCCGTTCCCGTTGATCACGTTCGGGTTCGTGTATTTATTGTATTCACCATTCACCTTGTGCGAAATAAATCAGTGTTGTAACGAACTCGAGGATTTTCGTTGTCGACCCACGCCCTGATGCGGTTTCTATTCGGTCTTTCACGCTGCCGATCAACTGAGACCTCGTCAATATTTACAGTATACCTACTGAGGTTAGTTTTCATTTTTATTTCGTAAAAAATAACCTAAATACCAAATATTGGGTCTGTTTATATTATATTTATACATATTACAAAAGCCAGGAAGAAAGTGTCGCCATAACAAACATTTGTTTTGCCTCGGGATGAAAATTTCCGCCAAAAATGGATTCGTCAAATTCCAACTGAGATTTAATTTCTAAAAAACCCTTAAGTATGTGTGGCTAACACATTTTCAAGAAAGTGAAACAATTAAAGTGGATAAATGTGTTGTGGGAGGAAAATACCTATAGAGAATATCACCTAAGCTAAAATATTGTGAGTGCAGAGCCTAAAACAGCTGAGGCAGGTTGAAAATTTTGAAAAAACAATTAGAGAAAGCTTGGATGCACAAAACCAATAATGCAATAGATGAAAGAAAACTTGCCAAATTGTTACGAAATTTGTTTTTTCTACTTATCTCCAAAAATGCCTTTCATTATATAGGACTAAGTTGGTCACGTGACTACGCGATTATGCGTTAGCGCCGTGGCCTGTCTTTATCGTTGGCCTCGTTGATTTATGATGTGACAAGTTACCCAAGTGATACGAAAAAAGAACATAATAAAATAAAAACCCTATTGCAATCACGATTATAGCTCTACAAATAAAAATAACTATGACTACATTTTAATAATAATTTCAAACGTCATGGAAAGTCTTTCATTTTGGTATTTTGGCATAATCAGCTACTTGCGGCTGCGTCTATGGTGCGTACTCAGGCAAATTTTATTTTGGTGTTGTGAAGTGACCGTGAAGGTTTTCCGGATCGTTCAAAAGGGTTCAAACTTTGGGCAGTGAAAATATTCGCGGGTTTTGTACGTTTCGAGAGTTTTACCGTTATTTGTTTTGTTCTTGTTCGTGTTATTAGTAGTTATTCATTGTGCAAATTGGCTCGTTACTGACCTGGACTTATGACCCGGTTGCATTTTTTGCTGCATTGACGCCAACTTAGGATGGCGAAATCCCAATTGACAGTCCCAGTAAGGACTTCTTAAAATAATTTGACTATACCACCATAGTTTAAATTAGACATATTCAGGAAGTATCTTTTATAAATACAGAAATTTTAACCACGTAATCGGAGACCCCATAAACACAACGAATTACTCTATGTTTAGAAAATAGGGCGAACTAACCCTAGCCTCTGGGTAATGTAACGCCGATGGGTCCGCAGCAAGCGCTAGACCCGGGCTCGGCGAGCCGGTCTACCCTCTCCCTAAGCGATGAAGGGGAAAAGTTAGATTGGAAGAGGAAGCTCTGCGGCGTTAGTCACTTCACAATGAAATAAAAATGCGTGTAGAATTTATCATAGAAAATTTCTGTTTTTAGGTATCCACGCTTTTGTGATCTCGTTTGCTATCCCACAAACTGGTTATTCTGTCTTCAAGCGCACATACAATTAATTTAACATACATCACTTTTTAGTAGAATAGCACCATCGTGCCGCTGATCAAAATTTCGTCAAATCGTTCAAAAAACGTTAATCCTCAAAAATATTAAAAAATATGTGGTACAATAAGATTGTCATTTACAATTCCTGCCCGCAAATTTAAAGAAAAATCTTTCTTGAAAATGGCTTTCCCGTACCTACTTCATGCGGATTTTCATCTGCCCAGACATTGTGCACATTAAAAATCCCTTCTTGAGTAAATGCGGCTTCATCTTCTGTCCATCAGATATTTTTGCCAAAATTATCAATTTCACTGCACTTTGGAAGCGCTTAGCGGGTAGGTCTTACGCTTACGTCTCCCTAGGTGATGGAGGGGAACAACGTTAGATTGGGAGAGGGAATACCGCATGTCAGACTGGAATAAATCTGCATTTTTTGACAAGTCTTTTGCGGAGTACCTATCTACCTACCTATTTTACAACTAATTTTCAGGCCGCAATTTTTTTATCCTAATAATTAGCCATCTCTGGGGGTACCTTGGGGCAATGAATTTCTGATCGGCAACCACCTAACAAAGTATTCTTCTAAAATACAAATTATCTGTAAAAAAATTGAGCCCGCTGATTTTCTTGAAATTTTGGCTACCCCCTATTTCCGAGTTTCCTGAACACGAATCTGACCTTAGTTGTTGGTGCTCGGACGTAGTTTCCGAGAAAATGAGTTTTCACATTTTCACAAAGTTTATTTATTTACTTATTTAAAATTTTAACAATCAGTAGATTATTACAGAAAATTATATGGATTAATTACTAAAAAGAGACAAGATTACTGCAATATGTTTTTTTCTTCTTTCTTTTTCCTTTTTTTTAAATTAAAATTCATTTTCTCGGAAACTACGCCCTACATAGCACCAAAAACCAAGGTCAGATTCGTGTTCAAGGACCTCGAAAACAAGGGGTAGCCAAAATTTCAAAAAAATCAGAGGGTGCGTACACTATGCTATATAATTAACGAAAAATAATATCAACTAACCTTGCACAGAAGTACTCAGTGGCGGCCCGTGGGTTTTGGCAGCGGGTGGGCAAGGTGACACCCCCCCCCCCCGCAAAAAATAGGGAAATAGGGACATGTTACTCTAGTTAGTCAATTTACTTTTGGAATCGGAAACTCGTTAAGTACGCCGTAAACTGACTTAGGTAGGTACCTATCTATCGCAAACTTTCTAAAAATAAACAGTTCAGCAAGAACCAACGAGAAGGTCAGAGTGTTTTCACATATTAAAGCGCCGATTTAACAAAAAATTTACTATATCACCTGTACCTGTGATACCTGTACTGTTATTGTTGTTATTACTGCTTACCAGCAGCCCCTGCACCTGCAGAATAGTTGCCTCGACTGCTTGGTCTTGGTCGCACCCCCGGCACTCCATTATCTCGATCGCGAAAAAATAGTAGCACCTACGAAAACGACTCCGTAAAACTGAATTAGAATTAAGTTATCATTAGCACGCGGCCACGCGGCCTGGAGCCCGAAGAGAGAGAGATAGCAATAACAACAAGTGCATGCATCGCATCATCTGCATGACAAGGAAGTCGAAGTCGGACGTTCCTCCCCCAGCGTTCAAAAAATGGGCTCGCCGGCGCGCCCGAGCCTTCTTGCCCAACTTCCCTATGCCTGACTGCCTGGCTCAGCGGCGCCTATCCCGGCCGGAAAATCAAAAATTCAGTTTGCTGTTTGTTTTGTAATGTACCTAATAAACTAATAAGATTTGAGATTTGAAAAAAAAAACAAAGGAACGTACGTTACTAGTTACTAAGTACTTTCGGATTTGATTGATAAATGATAAATGGTAAGTATAAAGTAGGTATAAGTATAACTTTTTTGCAATTCGAATGTAGATCTAAATCGGTTTTGTTTTCTCTTTGCCCTTTACATTCATTATAATTCTAATTTATTGAAAATTGGACCGATTATGCGATTGTGATTAATTAACTGAACGTGAACGTGAATATACACGTATATTTTACATACCTTACCGAAATAAAAACGTAGTTAGCAACTGACCGTTAGTTACTAATAGTAATAGTTACACACTTACATAGACATGGATTCATTTTTCCTGAATTTTCGCGACTTAATTTACCTATGTAAATGCGTTTTGACTCTGCAGACAAACGGCAGCGTTCGGTCGCCGCTTCCGGCCGCTTGCCGCTGAGTCGGCTCGTCTGGTGGGCCGGCTGGAGTCCCGCCCACCCAAATAACATTTAAATGCAGAGTATGCGTAACCTACGTTTATATCTTCGCGCAGCTCGGGCGCGTAGCTCTCGTCGCAGACGTATAGCTTGGCTAATAAGGCTAAGATTCGCCCGGTACGGGCTGGCCCATCGGCATCTGCATCGGCTGGGAGAGCCGCGCACCGCAGTTTGGGGAATTCCATCGCGCCCTCCCATAATAATTACCAAATTCAAACATTTTGAAGCTATAGCTATATGTCGCAGGCTTATTGTAAAATCAGTCTTATTATATATTATAATACGCCTAGGCTTTTTTAGTACGACTAGGCGCATTGTAATACTACTCAAATAATTAAGAATCTCACAATTTGACTGACAATTTTAGGCGTATTATAATACGCCTGCCGCTTCTTACGTTGGGTGGGCACTGCCCACCCTGCCCATTGCCACGAGCCGCCACTGGAAGTACTCATCGTAGGTAACTTAGTAATAATCATATTTACCACTTAACTAAGTTGTTTCACTTTTAACAATAATACTTTCACTACACAGCTCGCCACTTCTTTAACGACGTAGGTATCTACCTAACCTTTTCCATTGAATTTAATCAATGCTTTTTCATAGACGTTGTTCGAAATGTGGTCCTGCATTCCTAATACAAGCCTCAAATCACTGTATAGATTCTTTTATTTTGTCTAATGTATCGTGGCTATGTTTTATTTCATTCTACATTCTACATGAGCTGATGTTTATTCTAATGTATTTGCAGGAGTCGAATAAACAATAAACGATTTGTTTCATGTGACCCCACAAGAAAAAATCACATGGATTTAAGTCCGGTGACCTCGGTGGCCAGGCAACAGGACCTCCTTGTCCGATCCATTAATGGTGGAAATTATCATCGTGAAAATTATCATCTAGCTTTCCCGTCCTTCATGCGGATTTTCATCTGCCCAGACATGAGTATTGTGCTTATTAAAAATCCCTTCTCGGGTAAATGCGGCCTCATCTGTCCATAAGACATGGTTCCCGAAATTATCCTTTTCAGTGCTCTTTTGCCTACACCATTCACAAAACGCTACTCTTATTGGCAAATCTTCCTCTATGAGAGCTTGAACTTTTTGTACGTGATCAATGACGTCAAAACCTATAGACGTGGTGCCCCATTGTTAAAATGCAGGGCCGTGTTAAGGAAAAAATTTGCCCGGGGCAAAGTTCTTTTTTGGCGCCCCTCCCAAATCAAAATTATACGAGTATTAACTAAATTAAATAAAATATGTAGACTAAAATCTCTCTTTAACTGTACACCAGAAATGACATTTCTTAATTTGGTAATACAAGGTTGGCATGATTGTTTTGGTCGCCTCTAGGGGCGTATTTAGCATGTCTGGCAGAAATGTCAGTTCTTGTGACAAAGGCCTAACCTTAACCTTGCTATTATATCGTTCTAACCTAACATCGAACACAGAAACTATAACTAACCGGTGTGAATTTAGCAACGTTGCTAGCAACGTTTCTGGAGAGCGCGTCGAAAATTTTTCATTTTTGCCACTGGTCGATCGAGGTAGACTTGATGTTCATTTTACAAACTTTTACAAAGATATTCGGGAAAATTAAACGTTACAGCCTTACACAAATCCAAAACTTTGTAAGATTGCGCAAAACGGTTGTCGCTTAAGATAAAAAACCGAATTTGGGACCGTTTCCAGCAGATTTCGTAGATTTTACAGAGAACGAAAGATTGTGCCACCTCAATTTTTTTACACGAAACGTGGAAAAGGATGTCACTAAGAAAAAAGCTGTCAAAATTTTCCCAGGATTCTCATGGGCCAAGAAAAAATAAAAAATCCGAATTTTCGATCGTTTCTAGCAGTCTTCTCAGATTTTCCAGAGAACGGAAAATTGTGCCACCTCAAGTTTTTTATATGACACGTGGGAAGGGATGTCATTGATGGAAAAGGTGTCAAAATTGTACCGGGATCCCCATGGGCGTAGAACAAAAATAAAAATGCAGAAATTGCGACCGTTTCTAGAAGTCTTCGTAGATTTTCCAGAGAACGGAAAGTTGTGCCACCTCAATTTTTTTATATGACACGTGGAAATGGATGTCAACAACGGAAAATGTGTAAAAATTTTTCCAGGATTCCCATGGGCGGAGAAGAAAAATAAAAAGTCCGAATTTGCGACCGTTTCTAGTAGCTTTCGTACATTTTCCAGAGAACGGAAAGTTGTGCCACCTCAATTTTTTTATATGACACGTGGAAAAGGATGTCACTAACGGAAAATGTGTCAAAATTGTACCGGGATTCCCATGGGCGGAGAACAAAAATAAAAATGCAGAAATTGCGACCGTTTCTAGAAGTCTTCGTAGATTTTCCAGAGAACGGAAAGTTGTGCCACCTCAATTTTTTTATATGACACGTGGAAATGGATGTCAATAACGGAAAATGTGTCAAAATTTTTCCAGGATTCCCATGGGCGGAGAAGAAAAATAAAAAGTCCGAATTTGCGACCGTTTCTAGTAGTTTTCGTACATTTTCCAGAGAACGGAAAGTTGTGCCACCTCAGTTTTTTTACATGACACGTGGAAAAGGATGTCACTAACGGAAAATGTGTCAAAATTTTTCCAGGATTCCCATGGGCGGAGAAAAAAAATAAGAAGTCCGAATTTGCGACCGTTTCTAGTAGTTTTCGTACATTTTCCAGAGAACGGAAAGTTGTGCCACCTCAATTTTTTTACATGACACGTGGAAAAGGATGTCACTAACGGAAAATGTGTCAAAATTTTTCGAGGATTCCCATGGGCGGAGAAGAAAATAAAAAGGTCAAATTTGAGACCGTTTCTAGCAGTTTTCGTAGGTTCTACAGAGAACGGAAAGTTGTGCCACCTCAATTTTTTTATATGACACGTGGAAAGAGATATCACTAACGGAAAATGTGTCAAAATTTTTCCAGGATTCCCATGGGCGGAGAAGAAAAATAAAAAGTCCGAACTTGCGACAGTTTCTAGTAGTTTTCGTACATTTCCCAGAGACGGAAAGTTGTGCCACCTCAATTTTTTTATATGACACGTGGAAATGGATGTCAATAACGGAAAATGTGTCAAAATTTTTCCAGGATTCCCATGGGCGGAGAAGAAAAATAAAAAGTCCGAACTTGCGACAGTTTCTAGTAGTTTTCGTACATTTCCCAGAGAACGGAAAGTTGTGCCACCTCAATTTTTTTATATGACACGTGGAAGAGAATGTCACTAACGGAAAATGTGTCAAAATTTTTCCAGGATTCCCATGGGCGGAGATGAAGAATAATAAGTCCGAATTTGCGACCGTTTCTAGTAGTTTTCGTACATTTTTCAGAGAACCGAAAGTTGTGCCACCTCAATTTTTAATAATAGATAGGTTGGATTTGTTGTACATTGATTCTACTCCATATCTGGTTGCTTGTAGACTTTATTAGCGTTTTTTAAAAGTAGCTTTTTTAAATGCAATCTATAGGCTTCAATGTCCACGTAGTCTTTCAAACTTTTATCATTTAATAAATTATTAGCGTAGTACAAAATGTAAACTCCACAACTCCAGGAATCGCGTTGTTTTACATGCTTGATAATTTTTGTTCGCCAACCAGAAATATCAGCTTGTTCGTTCTTTTTGTGATATGTGGTTAGAAAATAGGACATATATTCCTGAATTTTTTCTTCTTCTTGACCCATGGGATCGAGAAAGGAAAATTCCTTTTTATTTACGTCGGCCACCGCTAGGCACCAGTGTCTGTTCTTGATGTTAGATGGCATCAGTACTATTCCATTCAATTCCGGAATGACATTTAACTCGTTGTCGGGTATTACTTCAGCCTCTTCCAATGAATTGCACATCAAACGTAGAATAATACTTGTAGCGTTGCAATTTACTAGTGTTATATTTTGTTTTTTAGATTTCCTAGCGATGCAGCCCAGGCATAAATCAATAATGAAATTATTGAGCCATGTGTTTCTGTTTAGTGTACAAAAATCATCATACCATAAGTCTTTTATCTGACAATGTTTATTTACGGCAGGGTAAAAATCACAAATTTTATAATTTTCATTTGCGTGATTCGGAGTAGGTGGATTATCTGCAACTGATTCCTGGTAAAATGATAAATAATTATCCTTTTCGAAGTTTTCGCACAACTTGCATTGAAAATGTACGTCAGGATTTCTCAACCGATCACACTTGTCATCTTGGGCGGGTAAGCAATGGATATGAATCCAGCGAAAGCAAATTTCGCATTGTACCCACGAGACCTCGGGTAGAATTTGCTCTACAAATCCGCAGTATAAACAAGCTTTATGAACATCAGAAGAAGTTTTTAAAACCAGTGTTTTAACATCATGAACATAGTCCTCATTTATTGGACAATCAGTTACGCTTTTTTGAAAAGATCTAAGAATAAATAAGCCACTGTTAATGTTGTCGGGACAGGCAACACATTTTATGTTGTACAAAGAAACGGATTCGCCTATATCTTCTAAAATACAACGAGCTGAAAAAGCGAATCTACGCTGCCCAACTTCATTAATTCATGTGGATATTTGACACCAGCGTTCTTTGAAATTACTTGCATGACGTATTCTAATACGTTCGGAGTCAAGAATGCTATTGGACGATCATTTATAGAATTATAGTCCCTGAAATATAATTCCCTGGATCTAAAAAAACATATGATGTAATCGTCACCTATGTCTTTATAGAAATTTATATCCGTTACCAACCCATTCTTATAACAGTCCAATAAAGGAGCTTTATCGTAGAGACTGTCATTATTCACTTCAATTGTATTCCATAGTGATTTATCCTCGCTGACACTGCTGACCGGGGTGAGACTTTCATTTTTGATTTTTTTTAAATGAAGCATTTTATGATACCCAAATTTCTTTTTAATAGTTGAACTCTTTTTCCATCCCTCTTCCGCTAACAATGAGTCGGGTTCACCCCTTGGGCGAGCCAAATGATTTTTCGGAATACTATGTTTAGATTCCTTTACTATTCCCAAAATGTGTTCCCTACTGCGACGGACTACTCGACTTGCCTTCAAATACGTTTCTTTATTCAGTATATTATTTTTTAATATACCGTTCCAATTTTCTGCAGAGGCGTTGCTGTAACGTCTGCCTTCATTAATTAATCCTGACCAGAGCGGTACGTAGGGAACATATTTTGTTAGGACTACGTCCAACAATTCTTCTGAATAATATTCATTATCGATTGACGGCGAATCATCGTAAATGAACTCTCTTTTTACCTTTTGAAAGATTTCAAAGAAGTCTCGGTAAAACAGACTATTTTTATATTTAGATCGTTCCTGCTGAAAATCGCTCGTTTCGAGAAATGAATCGGAATAAGTCAGATAGTTGTCGTTCCTATTATTGTCTACGCAGATTTTAATAAGATGGGAAAGATCCTTTTGCAATCGTGGCGTACTTTGTCTAGCTAGCAGTACTCTGCACAACTGTTTGAACCAAATTCGAAGCGTATCCAAATCTTTTATGTGCACAGGTGCGGCTAATATTTCTTTTAGGTACTTACGAGCGGAACCTTCATATTTGTTTACATCGTTCGATATGATTCGCATGAAATGAGACCAACAAATTGTTATTATTGTGATGTCGGGTCTCAAAACTATGCCGGATTTCACAAGGTGGTAAATGTCATTGACATAATCAACAAGTGGTTCTTGATTCCAATATAAAGAAACTGCATTCAATAAAGCAAAACTGCAGTCAACAACTATTCTTTAGAATAAAGGCCAACGGAAACTATTCTTAATGGAAAAGGCTTTAAACAACGTCAAAAACACGCCAATGCTTGCCGTATCTTGCTTTATTGAAATTAGTTCTAATATCGGACATATCCTGCCATTTTCAGTTGTGACAACACCGGAATATTATAAGCAAGATCCTTTCAGATGTTTGGGAGCTCTGACAATTGTGCCAGTAGCATCAAAATTGAGAGTTTTCGTTGAAGAACTTAGTAACTTTAGTTGTGCTACGCTGTACAAGTGTATTTGAAAAGGGTCACATACCAATTGGATATAATCCAAATTCTCTCGTTTCATAAGTATCATATCGATTAAATCATCGGTATCTCTGTCGAGGACCGAGCTTCTTTGGGATTTGATTTTTCTTAATACTTCGTCAGATTTTATGTCTTGCAAATTTCCAGATGAAAGAAGAGTTTGGTTTGATTTTTGTAAGGATTTAAGTTTATAACATAGTGATTTTTCTTGCCGTAACTCGTTGCTAACTAGAAGTCGCTTAATTCCCCTAACTTGCGAAGTTAATTTTTGAACGTGATTAAAATCTTTATTCGAACTAAATACGGTAATTTTCCCATAGGAAGTCATATAGATTTTAAATAATTTACAATAAGGATGGACGCACTTGGCGTAAATTACCTCGGACTTCGAGTTACATCTTCTACTCTTTATTATGACATCACAAGTGCTGTTTACAAGTGACCTAATTTTTTTCCTTAAAATAAAGTTAAAGACGAGCGGTTTATTCTCACTTTCTTGAAATTCCTCGATAGAGAACTTGAATACTCCCTCAAACACATTACACGTCCTGTAGGTTTTACCGATAGACATCGATTTATCGGATAAGTTTTTAGACCCCTTAGGTAAGATTCCTGCTGCTTTTGGAGTATTCGCTAAGGTAAAAGCAACATTTGGTACCACCGGATCGTCTGGGGTTACTTTAGGACTAACATCATATTCGTTACTATTCGGTTCGTCCATTGACTTATTATAAGTGATAGACTCCAAACAAGCATCCAATTGCATTCCGTTGTCAATAGTGACCATCGAATCTTCTTTCACATCCATATCCTTATTGTGTACTTCAAAAGATCTCTCACTCGATGTGTCAAATTCCTTCTCGTCCGGTACAATGTTAGACAACTCAAAACTATTTTCGAGGTCATCATAATCTGTTTTGACGGGGGTAGATGACGAAAGCGGTCTCGCCTCTAAATGTCTTCTAATAAATACTTTCAGATATAATCTGTTTTTTCTATTATTTTCCAAACCAAAATGAACACACATTTCACTGAACGTCGATTGGGGTTTTCTAACTCCCTCTAGAAATACGCCGGCGTCGTAGTGCCCTTTTTGCAAAAAATATTTTATTTGTTCTATTTTATCAAGGGTCGATTGATCCTTAAATGTCGGAGGTGCCATTTTGTTGAACGAGTGTTACTAAACGAAACTAGCCTACCCCAAACCTTTACAGACACTAAGTCAGATTTATGATTAAAAAAATAATATCACTTTCAGGTAGCTACTTAAAATCTTAGAAACCAGTTACGTACACTGCAACTCTATAAAACTAGCCGAAGTTAAAATAAACTCCACGATTTACACCTAATAACTTATAGCGATGTTATCTCCCTAAAATGTGGCTTAAAAATTACGAATTATTACCTACTTAAATTTAAGAACAACTAGGCATCTATCTATATAGGTGAGACAAAGACAAACTTGGAATTTATTCGGCGTAGGCCGCAATAAGCTGCCCCGTCGAAGAAAACTTTTTCAGAATCAACGAATTCGGGAAAATGGCATAGAGAAAAGTTGCTCAGCGCGTCGAGATCTACCCGGTAACACGTTTAGCACGACCCGAATCCAGGCGAGAATAGAAACTTATTCGGCGGATTCCGCGCAATAAGCTGCCACGACAAAGAAAACTTTTCAGAATCAACGAATTCGGGAAAATGGCATAGAGAAAAGTTGCTCAGCGCGTCGAGATCTACCCGGTAACACGTTTAGCACGACCCGAATCCAGGCGAGAATAGAAACTTATTCGGCGGATTCCGCGCAATAAGCTGCCACGACAAAGAAAACTTTTTCAGAATCAACGAATTCGGGAAAATGGCATAGAGAAAAGTTGCTCAGCGCGTCGAGATCTACCCGGTAACACGTTTAGCACGACCCGAATCCAGGCGAGGATAGAAACTTATTCGGCGGATTCCGTGCAATAAGCTATGCCATTTTCCCGAATTCGTTGATTCTGAAAAAGTTTTCTTCGACGGGACAGCTTGCTTCGGCATCCACCGAAAAAGTTTCTATCCTCGCCTGGATTCGGGTCGTGCTAAATGTGTTACCCGGTAGATCTCGACGCGCTGAGCAACTTTTCTCTATGCCATTTTCCCGAATTCGTTGATTCTGAAAAAGTTTTCTTCGACGGGGCAGCTTGCTTCGGCATCCACCGAAAAAGTTTCTATCCTCGCCTGGATTCGGGTCGTGCTAAATGTGTTACCCGGTAGATCTCGACGCGCTGAGCAACTTTTCTCTATGCCATTTTCCCGAATTCGTTGATTCTGAAAAAGTTTTCTTCGACGGGACAGCTTGCTTCGGCATCCACCGAAAAAGTTTCTATCCTCGCCTGGATTCGGGTCGTGCTAAATGTGTTACCCGGTAGATCTCGACGCGCTGAGCAACTTTTCTCTATGCCATTTTCCCGAATTCGTTGATTCTGAAAAAGTTTTCTTCGACGGGGCAGCTTATTGCACGGAATCCGCCGAATAAGTTTCTATTCTCGCCTGGATTCGGGTCGTGCTAAACGTGTTACCGGGTAGATCTCGACGCGCTGAGCAACTTTTCTCTATGCCATTTTCCCGAATTCGTTGATTCTGAAAAAGTTTTCTTCGACGGGGCAGCTTATTGCGGCCTACGCCGAATAAATTCCAAGTTTGTCTTTGTCTCACCTATATAGATAGATGCCTAGTTGTTCTTAAATTTAAGTAGGTAATAATTCGTAATTTTAGGGAGATAACATCGCTATAAGTTATTAGGTGTAAATCGTGGAGTTTATTTTAACTTCGGCTAGTTTTATAGAGTTGCAGTGTACGTAACTGGTTTCTAAGATTTTAAGTAGCTACCTGAAAGTGATATTATTTTTTTAATCATAAATCTGACTTAGTGTCTGTAAAGGTTTGGGGTAGGCTAGTTTCGTTTAGTAACACTCGTTCAACAAAATGGCACCTCCGACATTTAAGGATCAATCGACCCTTGATAAAATAGAACAAATAAAATATTTTTTGCAAAAAGGGCACTACGACGCCGGCGTATTTCTAGAGGGAGTTAGAAAACCCCAATCGACGTTCAGTGAAATGTGTGTTCATTTTGGTTTGGAAAATAATAGAAAAAACAGATTATATCTGAAAGTATTTATTAGAAGACATTTAGAGGCGAGACCGCTTTCGTCATCTACCCCCGTCAAAACAGATTATGATGACCTCGAAAATAGTTTTGAGTTGTCTAACATTGTACCGGACGAGAAGGAATTTGACACATCGAGTGAGAGATCTTTTGAAGTACACAATAAGGATATGGATGTGAAAGAAGATTCGATGGTCACTATTGACAACGGAATGCAATTGGATGCTTGTTTGGAGTCTATCACTTATAATAAGTCAATGGACGAACCGAATAGTAACGAATATGATGTTAGTCCTAAAGTAACCCCAGACGATCCGGTGGTACCAAATGTTGCTTTTACCTTAGCGAATACTCCAAAAGCAGCAGGAATCTTACCTAAGGGGTCTAAAAACTTATCCGATAAATCGATGTCTATCGGTAAAACCTACAGGACGTGTAATGTGTTTGAGGGAGTATTCAAGTTCTCTATCGAGGAATTTCAAGAAAGTGAGAATAAACCGCTCGTCTTTAACTTTATTTTAAGGAAAAAAATTAGGTCACTTGTAAACAGCACTTGTGATGTCATAATAAAGAGTAGAAGATGTAACTCGAAGTCCGAGGTAATTTACGCCAAGTGCGTCCATCCTTATTGTAAATTATTTAAAATCTATATATAACTTCCTATGGGAAAATTACCGTATTTAGTTCGAATAAAGATTTTAATCACGTTCAAAAATTAACTTCGCAAGTTAGGGGAATTAAGCGACTTCTAGTTAGCAACGAGTTACGGCAAGAAAAATCACTATGTTATAAACTTAAATCCTTACAAAAATCAAACCAAACTCTTCTTTCATCTGGAAATTTGCAAGACATAAAATCTGACGAAGTATTAAGAAAAATCAAATCCCAAAGAAGCTCGGTCCTCGACAGAGATACCGATGATTTAATCGATATGATACTTATGAAACGAGAGAATTTGGATTATATCCAATTGGTATGTGACCCTTTTCAAATACACTTGTACAGCGTAGCACAACTAAAGTTACTAAGTTCTTCAACGAAAACTCTCAATTTTGATGCTACTGGCACAATTGTCAGAGCTCCCAAACATCTGAAAGGATCTTGCTTATAATATTCCGGTGTTGTCACAACTGAAAATGGCAGGATATGTCCGATATTAGAACTAATTTCAATAAAGCAAGATACGGCAAGCATTGGCGTGTTTTTGACGTTGTTTAAAGCCTTTTCCATTAAGAATAGTTTCCGTTGGCCTTTATTCTAAAGAATAGTTGTTGACTGCAGTTTTGCTTTATTGAATGCAGTTTCTTTATATTGGAATCAAGAACCACTTGTTGATTATGTCAATGACATTTACCACCTTGTGAAATCCGGCATAGTTTTGAGACCCGACATCACAATAATAACAATTTGTTGGTCTCATTTCATGCGAATCATATCGAACGATGTAAACAAATATGAAGGTTCCGCTCGTAAGTACCTAAAAGAAATATTAGCCGCACCTGTGCACATAAAAGATTTGGATACGCTTCGAATTTGGTTCAAACAGTTGTGCAGAGTACTGCTAGCTAGACAAAGTACGCCACGATTGCAAAAGGATCTTTCCCATCTTATTAAAATCTGCGTAGACAATAATAGGAACGACAACTATCTGACTTATTCCGATTCATTTCTCGAAACGAGCGATTTTCAGCAGGAACGATCTAAATATAAAAATAGTCTGTTTTACCGAGACTTCTTTGAAATCTTTCAAAAGGTAAAAAGAGAGTTCATTTACGATGATTCGCCGTCAATCGATAATGAATATTATTCAGAAGAATTGTTGGACGTAGTCCTAACAAAATATGTTCCCTACGTACCGCTCTGGTCAGGATTAATTAATGAAGGCAGACGTTACAGCAACGCCTCTGCAGAAAATTGGAACGGTATATTAAAAAATAATATACTGAATAAAGAAACGTATTTGAAGGCAAGTCGAGTAGTCCGTCGCAGTAGGGAACACATTTTGGGAATAGTAAAGGAATCTAAACATAGTATTCCGAAAAATCATTTGGCTCGCCCAAGGGGTGAACCCGACTCATTGTTAGCGGAAGAGGGATGGAAAAAGAGTTCAACTATTAAAAAGAAATTTGGGTATCATAAAATGCTTCATTTAAAAAAAATCAAAAATGAAAGTCTCACCCCGGTCAGCAGTGTCAGCGAGGATAAATCACTATGGAATACAATTGAAGTGAATAATGACAGTCTCTACGATAAAGCTCCTTTATTGGACTGTTATAAGAATGGGTTGGTAACGGATATAAATTTCTATAAAGACATAGGTGACGATTACATCATATGTTTTTTTAGATCCAGGGAATTATATTTCAGGGACTATAATTCTATAAATGATCGTCCAATAGCATTCTTGACTCCGAACGTATTAGAATACGTCATGCAAGTAATTTCAAAGAACGCTGGTGTCAAATATCCACATGAATTAATGAAGTTGGGCAGCGTAGATTCGCTTTTTCAGCTCGTTGTATTTTAGAAGATATAGGCGAATCCGTTTCTTTGTACAACATAAAATGTGTTGCCTGTCCCGACAACATTAACAGTGGCTTATTTATTCTTAGATCTTTTCAAAAAAGCGTAACTGATTGTCCAATAAATGAGGACTATGTTCATGATGTTAAAACACTGGTTTTAAAAACTTCTTCTGATGTTCATAAAGCTTGTTTATACTGCGGATTTGTAGAGCAAATTCTACCCGAGGTCTCGTGGGTACAATGCGAAATTTGCTTTCGCTGGATTCATATCCATTGCTTACCCGCCCAAGATGACAAGTGTGATCGGTTGAGAAATCCTGACGTACATTTTCAATGCAAGTTGTGCGAAAACTTCGAAAAGGATAATTATTTATCATTTTACCAGGAATCAGTTGCAGATAATCCACCTACTCCGAATCACGCAAATGAAAATTATAAAATTTGTGATTTTTACCCTGCCGTAAATAAACATTGTCAGATAAAAGACTTATGGTATGATGATTTTTGTACACTAAACAGAAACACATGGCTCAATAATTTCATTATTGATTTATGCCTGGGCTGCATCGCTAGGAAATCTAAAAAACAAAATATAACACTAGTAAATTGCAACGCTACAAGTATTATTCTACGTTTGATGTGCAATTCATTGGAAGAGGCTGAAGTAATACCCGACAACGAGTTAAATGTCATTCCGGAATTGAATGGAATAGTACTGATGCCATCTAACATCAAGAACAGACACTGGTGCCTAGCGGTGGCCGACGTAAATAAAAAGGAATTTTCCTTTCTCGATCCCATGGGTCAAGAAGAAGAAAAAATTCAGGAATATATGTCCTATTTTCTAACCACATATCACAAAAAGAACGAACAAGCTGATATTTCTGGTTGGCGAACAAAAATTATCAAGCATGTAAAACAACGCGATTCCTGGAGTTGTGGAGTTTACATTTTGTACTACGCTAATAATTTATTAAATGATAAAAGTTTGAAAGACTACGTGGACATTGAAGCCTATAGATTGCATTTAAAAAAGCTACTTTTAAAAAACGCTAATAAAGTCTACAAGCAACCAGATATGGAGTAGAATCAATGTACAACAAATCCAACCTATCTATTATTAAAAATTGAGGTGGCACAACTTTCGGTTCTCTGAAAAATGTACGAAAACTACTAGAAACGGTCGCAAATTCGGACTTATTATTCTTCATCTCCGCCCATGGGAATCCTGGAAAAATTTTGACACATTTTCCGTTAGTGACATTCTCTTCCACGTGTCATATAAAAAAATTGAGGTGGCACAACTTTCCGTTCTCTGGGAAATGTACGAAAACTACTAGAAACTGTCGCAAGTTCGGACTTTTTATTTTTCTTCTCCGCCCATGGGAATCCTGGAAAAATTTTGACACATTTTCCGTTATTGACATCCATTTCCACGTGTCATATAAAAAAATTGAGGTGGCACAACTTTCCGTCTCTGGGAAATGTACGAAAACTACTAGAAACTGTCGCAAGTTCGGACTTTTTATTTTTCTTCTCCGCCCATGGGAATCCTGGAAAAATTTTGACACATTTTCCGTTAGTGATATCTCTTTCCACGTGTCATATAAAAAAATTGAGGTGGCACAACTTTCCGTTCTCTGTAGAACCTACGAAAACTGCTAGAAACGGTCTCAAATTTGACCTTTTTATTTTCTTCTCCGCCCATGGGAATCCTCGAAAAATTTTGACACATTTTCCGTTAGTGACATCCTTTTCCACGTGTCATGTAAAAAAATTGAGGTGGCACAACTTTCCGTTCTCTGGAAAATGTACGAAAACTACTAGAAACGGTCGCAAATTCGGACTTCTTATTTTTCTTCTCCGCCCATGGGAATCCTGGAAAAATTTTGACACATTTTCCGTTAGTGATATCTCTTTCCACGTGTCATATAAAAAAATTGAGGTGGCACAACTTTCCGTTCTCTGTAGAACCTACGAAAACTGCTAGAAACGGTCTCAAATTTGACCTTTTTATTTTCTTCTCCGCCCATGGGAATCCTCGAAAAATTTTGACACATTTTCCGTTAGTGACATCCTTTTCCACGTGTCATGTAAAAAAATTGAGGTGGCACAACTTTCCGTTCTCTGGAAAATGTACGAAAACTACTAGAAACGGTCGCAAATTCGGACTTCTTATTTTTTTTCTCCGCCCATGGGAATCCTGGAAAAATTTTGACACATTTTCCGTTAGTGACATCCTTTTCCACGTGTCATGTAAAAAAATTGAGGTGGCACAACTTTCCGTTCTCTGGAAAATCTACGAAGACTTCTAGAAACGGTCGCAATTTCTGCATTTTTATTTTTGTTCTCCGCCCATGGGAATCCCGGTACAATTTTGACACCTTTTCCATCAATGACATCCCTTTCCACGTGTCATATAAAAAAATTGAGGTGGCACAACTTTCCGTTCTCTGGAAAATCTACGAAGACTTCTAGAAACGGTGGCAATTTCTGCATTTTTATTTTTGTTCTCCGCCCATGGGAATCCCGGTACAATTTTGACACCTTTTCCATCAATGACATCCATTTCCACGTGTCATATAAAAAAATTGAAGTGGCACAACTTTCCGTTCTCTGGAAAATGTACAAAAACTACTAGAAACGGTCGCAAATTCGGACTCTTATATTTTTCTTCTCCGCCCATGGGAATCCTGGAAAAATTTTGACACATTTTCCGTTATTGACATCCATTTCCACGTGTCATATAAAAAAATTGAGGTGGCACAACTTTCCGTTCTCTGGGAAATGCACCAAAACTACTGGAAACTGTCGCAAATTCGGACTTTTTATTTTTCTTCTCCGTCCATGGGAATCCTGGAAAAATTTTGACACATTTTCCGTTAGTGACATCCCTTTCCACGTGTCATATAAAAAAATTGAGGTGGCACAACTTTCCCTTCTCTGGAAAATGTACGAAAACTACTAGAAACGGTCGCAAATTCGGACTCTTATATTTTTCTTCTCCGCCCATGGGAATCCTGGAAAATTTTTGACACATTTTCCTTTATTGACGTCCATTTCCACGTGTCATATAAAAAAATTGAGGTGGCACAACTTTCCGTTCTCTGGGAAATGTACGAAAACTACTAGAAACTGTCGCAAGTTCGGACTTTTTATTTTTCTTCTCCGCCCATGGGAATCCTGGAAAAATTTTGACAAATTTTCCGTTAGTGACATCCTTTTCCACGTGTCATGTAAAAAAATTGAGGTGGCACAACTTTCCGTTCTCTGTAAAACCTACGAAAACTGCTAGAAACGGTCTCAAATTTGACCTTTTTATTTTCTTCTCCGCCCATGGGAATCCTGGAAAAATTTTGACACATTTTCCGTTAGTGACATCCCTTTCCACGTGTCATATAAAAAAATTGAGGTGGCACAACTTTCCCTTCTCTGGAAAATGTACGAAAACTACTAGAAACGGTCGCAAATTCGGACTCTTATATTTTTCTTCTCCGCCCATGGGAATCCTGGAAAAAATTTGACACATTTTCCGTTAGTGACTTCCTTTTCCACGTGTCATGTAAAAAAATTGAAGTGGCGCAACTTTCCGTTCTCTGGAAAATGTACGAAAACTACTAGAAACGGTCGCAAATTCGGACTCTTATATTTTTCTTCTCCGCCCATGGGAATCCTGGAAAAATTTTGACACATTTTCCTTTATTGACATCCATTTCCACGTGTCATATAAAAAAATTGAGGTGGCACAACTTTCCGTTCTCTGGGAAATGTACGAAAACTACTAGAAACTGTCGCAAGTTCGGACTTTTTATTTTTCTTCTCCGCCCATGGGAATCCTGCAAAAATTTTGACACATTTTCCGTTAGTGACATCTCTTTCCACGTGTCATATAAAAAAATTGAGGTGGCACAACTTTCCGTTCTCTGTAAAACCTACGAAAACTGCTAGAAACGGTCTCAAATTTGACCTTTTTATTTTCTTCTCCGCCCATGGGAATCCTGGAAAAATTTTGACACATTTTCCGTTAGTGACATCCCTTTCCACGTGTCATATAAAAAAATTGAGGTGGCACAACTTTCCCTTCTCTGGAAAATGTACGAAAACTACTAGAAAAGGTCGCAAATTCGGACTCTTATATTTTTCTTCTCCGCCCATGGGAATCCTGGAAAATTTTTGACACATTTTCCTTTATTGACGTCTATTTCCACGTGTCATATAAAACAATTGAGGTGGCACAACTTTCCGTTCTCTGGGAAATGTACGAAAACTACTAGAAACTGTCGCAAGTTCGGACTTTTTATTTTTCTTCTCCGCCCATGGGAATCCTGGAAAAATTTTGACAAATTTTCCGTTAGTGACATCTCTTTCCACGTGTCATATAAAAAAATTGAGGTGGCACAACTTTCCGTTCTCTGGAAAATGTACGAAAACTACTAGAAACGGTCGCAAATTCGGACTCTTATATTTTTCTTCTCCGCCCATGGGAATCCTCGAAAAATTTTGACACATTTTCAGTTATTGACATCCATTTCCACGTGTCATATAAAAAAATTGAGGTGGCACAAATTTCCGTTCTCTGGGAAATGTACGAAAACTACTAGAAACTGTCGCAAGTTCGGACTTTTTATTTTTCTTCTCCGCCCATGGGAATCCTGGAAAAATTTTGACAAATTTTCCGTTAGTGACATCTCTTTCCACGTGTCATATAAAAAAAATGAGGTGGCACAACTTTCCGTTCTCTGGAAAATGTACGAAAACTACTAGAAACGGTCGCAAATTCGGACTCTTATATTTTTCTTCTCCGCCCATGGGAATCCTGGAAAATTTTTGACACATTTTCCTTTATTGACGTTCATTTCCACGTGTCATATAAAAAAATTGAGGTGGCACAACTTTCCGTTCTCTGGAAAATGTACGAAAACTACTAGAAACGGTTGCAAATTCGGACTCTTATATTTTTCTTCTCCGCCCATGGGAATCCTGGAAAAATTTTGACACATTTTCAGTTATTGACATCCATTTCCACGTGTCATATAAAAAAATTGAGGTGGCACAACTTTCCGTTCTCTGGAAAATGTACGAAAACTACTAGAAACGGTCGCAAATTCGGACTCTTATATTTTTCTTCTCCGCCCATGGGAATCCTGGAAAAATTTTGACACATTTTCAGTTATTGACATCCATTTCCACGTGTCATATAAAAAAATGAGGTGGCACAACTTTCCGTTCTCTGGAAAATGTACGAAAACTACTAGAAACGGTCGCAAATTCGGACTCTTATATTTTTCTTCTCCGCCCATGGGAATCCTGGAAAAATTTTGACACATTTTCAGTTATTGACATCCATTTCCACGTGTCATATAAAAAAATTGAGGTGGCACAGCTTTCCGTTCTCTGGAAAATGTACGAAAACTACTAGAAACGGTCGCAAATTCGGACTCTTATATTTTTCTTCTCCGCCCATGGGAATCCTGGAAAAATTTTGACACATTTTCCGTTAGTGATATCTCTTTCCACGTGTCATATAAAAAATTGAGGTGGCACAACTTTCCGTTCTCTGTAAAACCTACGAAAACTGCTAGAAACGGTCTCAAATTTGACCTTTTTATTTTCTTCTCCGCCCATGGGAATCCTGGAAAAATTTTGACACATTTTCCGTTAGTGACATCCTTTTCCACGTGTCATGTAAAAAAATTGAGGTGGCACAACTTTCCGTTCTCTGGAAAATGTACGAAAGCTACTAGAAACGGTCGCAAATTCGGACTTTTTATTTTTCTCCTCCGCCCATGGGAATCCTGGAAAAATTTTTACACATTTTCCGTTGTTGTCATCCATTTCCACGTGTCATATAAAAAAATTGAGGTGGCACAACTTTCCGTTCTCTGGAAAATCTACGAAGACTTCTAGAAACGGTCGCAATTTCTGCATTTTTATTTTTGTTCTACGCCCATGGGGATCCCGGTACAATTTTGACACCTTTTCCATCAATGACATCCCTTCCCACGTGTCATATAAAAAACTTGAGGTGGCACAATTTTCCGTTCTCTGGAAAATCTGAGAAGACTGCTAGAAACGATCGAAAATTCGGATTTTTTATTTTTTCTTGGCCCATGAGAATCCTGGGAAAATTTTGACAGCTTTTTCCTTAGTGACATCCTTTTCCACGTTTCGTGTAAAAAAATTGAGGTGGCACAATCTTTCGTTCTCTGTAAAATCTACGAAATCTGCTGGAAACGGTCCCAAATTCGGTTTTTTATCTTAAGCGACAACCGTTTTGCGCAATCTTACAAAGTTTTGGATTTGTGTAAGGCTGTAACGTTTAATTTTCCCGAATATCTTTGTAAAAGTTTGTAAAATGAACATCAAGTCTACCTCGATCGACCAGTGGCGAAAATGAAAAATTTTCGACGCGCTCTCCAGAAACGTTGCTAGCAACGTTGCTAAATTCACACCGGTCTATAACTATAGCCGGTGCTTCAAAGAACAGAGTTTAATATTAATTTCTATCTACTCAAATTTAGAATTCGTTCGCGTCAAACGTAAATTCTGTTGATTATTGTCCTTTCCTCTGTTACCTATCAATAATATCAATATGGACGCCGCTTACGGAATTCTAGGGACATTAAATATTTAAGTACCTGTCACAATCTAGTGTACCTACAGTTAAAGGGCGATTTTAGTTTACTTACATATTTTTCATTTATACTTCACAAGAGCAAATAACTTTTAATTTTTACATTTTATTTTGCACCAGAAAGCAGAACCTCATACCAGAAAGAACATTTTTACAATTTACAAGATACGAAAATTTGCCACAATAGAAACGATCAGGTTGCTACGTTATTCTAAACACAGTGTGTGATTGTTTAGTACTTTTATCATTGCCACATCAAGAATTTGACGTTAATATTCAAATTCAAGTTCAACAAAAACAAGTCTTCATTAAAACAGGGTTTCCCTGCTACAGATTCAGGATTCAGCTTTATGAATGTATGTACTTATTGTACTTACCAACAAATTTACGATTAGTGTCCAGAAACCAAAAATCTATGTCGATACCTTTACCTAACACGTTGCTCGTTTGCGAAAGTTGGGTTCTTTATTTACAGAACAACCCTTTTTACAACAATTCGCGTCAACGTGAAATCGTCAAGCGCCGGCTGCCACCGCGTCATCTCGGGGAGAATAGCGAAATTAATTAAAATATTCCACAACGACATAGACATCGGTAGACGTAGACAAGTTCCGAATTCACAACTTACAAAGATTTCAGTAGATATGCGAAATCATCATCGTCCTAGAAAAATCAAAATCGGTAGGTAAAAAAATTAAAAAATGTTTAAATGTTTTTTTGAAGCAGTACATTATTAGTACTAGCGCCTTTGTTGATTTTGGCGCCCCCTTGAATAGGGCGCCCGGGGCGAACAACCCCTTCGCCCCCCCCCTTAACACGGCCCTGTTAAAATGATCTTTATTTTGACTCCAAGATACTACTCTAAAAACATGCTACAAACAAAGACATAAAGTCAACCATCAACCAACTATACACCCGGTGATTCCCGGTTATAGTTCCTCCCGAATCACACTTGGATATCGCATGTTTTTTCGTGTTTGGGGGCGCCGGAAGCATCGGAACCCCACCTGAAGACTCGGGGGATGGTCTAACGACGCCAGCCTCCGAGCCCAGAGTCGAAATAAGTTCGCTACGGCTCGACAAAAAGGGGCAATTTCTGACAATCACGCGACATTTTCGGAATAATTTAATGGAACGCTTAGATTGTGATTAGTTCTGGGCGTCAAGCGTTTATCAAAACAAACCTGTCTATAGGTTCTGACGTCATTGTACGTGATAATGACGTTAACCTTGAACTTTCAATATGCGCAAAATAGTCATGTGCGAAATGTCGAATCCCCCCAAGCGGGGATTTCGGGATTTACTAAAGCGCGGCAGATTAACATACAGGGGGATACCTTGTACCCGGTTAAGTACCTCCACCAAATATGAGCCCCATATATATGGCCGCCCGTCAAGGATATAAAGGATCAGATTATTAAAAAAAAAATGATCATCAGAAATTCTCGAGCGTGTCAGATTAAGGTAGGGTGAGTTAATTACATGCTAAAAAGTGTATATTCCACTAATCTGACAATTTTCGAGTGACGTAAAGAAGTGGAAGGGTTAGAAACTTGTAAAACAGATGAAGAAGATGATTAAAAAGGTAGTTTTTTATAATTATTTTCTTATAAATACATGTATTCTACTTAAAAGACATACACTTTTTTATTTGCATGCTATTTCCTGTGCTTTTCAATTCATTAGGTTCAATGATTTAAAAAATAAAAAAAAATAATTGTCAGATTAGGCGAACCCCTCCAGATAATCCTCAGATTATGGGACAGCACGTCCAGGCCATAAAGATGAACCATATACGGGGTGACAATTTGAAAACTTACCACCCCCCATATCTCAGAAAATAAAAGAGATATTTAAAAAAATTAAAAACCGTTTCGAGGATACAGAGGGGGAACCAAAATAACATAGTCGGCGACTCACCCCCTCCAACCCCCTTACCCCCACCCTCCCCAACTTTATAATCTCAAATAGAAACTTCCTATGTGTGAAACGTCATTGGAAAGCTCTTAAAAAATGCTTTACAACCATATCAAATAGTATGGCATTTGGATTAGCCATTTTCGCACAAATCGCGAAAGATGGTATAAGTATTGATAATTTTGGTAGATTAGCTACTTGCTACCTGACCTGTATGAATGCAGTATTAATTAATTTAATACTTACCTTCGTTATTAAAAAATTTTCATTAAAAACGTAATTTACATTAGCTCCACATTTTAACTTTGCTAATGTTGGTTCTTTCTAAGTAGGGATTCTTCGTTGGACCGAAAATTGGAAGACAAATTCAAGATGGAAGTACCGGCTGTGCATGAGATGGAGAAAATATTGGCCAAGCGGAAGGATCCCAAAGAGAGGGAAAGAGTGCTCACATTCTACGATGTGCTGATGCAAAATCTTGCAGACGAAATTGATGGTAATTAATGGCTTGCATTTTTTAACTCGAAAATTGCAAAGCAGATTTCAGAAAAGAGAATAATTATTTTCGAACTTTCGAACTCTTCAAATTTTTTGACAAATAATAGTTATTTATGTATCAAGGCACTGAAGTTCAATTTTTTATGACTCCTGTGGAATTTAGTTGCCGAGGCCTCTGGCCGAGGCAAATAAACCACATGAGTCATAAAAAGAACTTCCGTGCTGAGGTGCTGAGGTACATATTATATATTTTTTTGAAATCGGAAAAAAAAGTTTTATTAGGCAAGAAAAGAATAATAAGGGATCACCCGTCCATGAACCGCCTACGCGCGGCGTTGCTTGACTTTGACGATCGCTCTACCTAGGTGAAGTATGACAAAGACACGGTCGCTTCGAACAGAAAAACCAAATTGCCGCTTGTTGTGCAGCCTCCATAATAAATCTATTTATATTCAAACCTTAAACCTACTAAAATATTTATACTGATAGATTGTGCTGCTATAGGTAACAATTTCGCAATATGTACGAATAGTTATATGGGCCTTTATTGGCCGGGTTTTGAATATTTGGTCACTTTTGACGAGCGATGGCTCCGCGTCTGACGTTTGATGTTTACATTTCGCCAAAGGCCTACTTATTGAAAAAATCGTACAATAATGGGTTACTTCAGTGCCGATTTCTGAGCTTTTAATGACGATTCTGGGACACTTTACTGCCGATTTCAAGAAAAAAATATTTAAAATAGGTACCTACTTTGTTAAAAAATAATAATTCTACTCAGGCACTGATGTGAAAAAAGTATCATTCAACATAACATAGGTACCTAAAGTCTATCCAAGTTACAGCGGCAGTAATTCTGAAGTAATTCTTTTGGAAGTTCTAAAATTTGTGTTTCTACCTTTCGTGGATCTTTATAAATTTCCTTAAATTAAGTAGCAAAATAAATTTAAAGAATATACTGCTCGAGATCCGATCTAAAATATGCAAGAAACTCGACTGAGGGAAGAGCCGGCCCTGCATTCTGCTCTCTGCGTAAACACTTGACATTTTATGACGGCCAGACCAATAAGAGAATAGGTCACGTGGCGTGCGGTGACATTTTAAGTAAGGGAAGCAATGTTTAACAACTTACCCAGTTGTAATGTAATTCGATTCTTCGATCACTTTTTGAGAATTCGTCAATGCCGTCATCATTAAAACATCGAAGCTCTAACATGTTCGGGAGAAGTATATTCTCAATAGACAACAGCGATATCTGTGAAAGTCATTCATTCATTTTTGTGGTTAAAATTTTCATAGGGGGTTTTGCCCTTCAGTTAGTAATTAATTGAAGCTTATCCGCAAAATTTAATGTTGAAAATCCCTTTCTTATTAAGGCACACACTACACATTCACACACACTCTTACTTAATTGTTCAACTTTAACATTTTCAACGTCATTCCCGACAGCCGAAGTTGACGGTATTTGCATGTTCATGTCCGTATTGTATTGTCTTCCATATCGCCCGAGATACGACGCGCGCGACGCACCAACGCAACGCAGATATCAAAACCAACTAATCTAAATTAAGAACCTACTGCAACGATAGCTTGCGGTGGAGGTGGAAAGTTCAATAACCTCTCGACTCTTGAACGCTACAGAAAAGCTAGCGGCCGGCATAGCTTACATAGTACTGTCGCTGGGTAGGATGGGCGCAGTCGGAGTCAACGCCGCATTTGCTAGAGGCAAAGATCATGATATTCGATATGATCTTTGCTAGAGGCATAACATATTGTAGGTTTGATATATGATATATAAGATAATTTTTAGCTTTTTGATATACCTAGGTAACTAAACTAATTGCTTCCTGTTTAAAAATTCAAAAATTACGTTTTTTCATTTTACACATTGTTTTGGTTTAGGGGAATCACTGCTTCCCTTGCTTCCATGGATTGCACGCCCCTGATGCATTGGTATTATAAAAATATAAGAATCACTCAAAGCTAAATTTTAACAAAAATGGTGCAATACGGGAACATAGCACAAGACAAACTGGCGCGTGCTGCAAGGCATATGAGTGGGAAATGAACATTCCGTGCAAGTTATATATTATACTTTTTCCACGACTGTTATCATAAGTGTTTGAGTTGAAATTTTGGCTTTTTAGTTTTTTATAATTTATTTATTTTGAACATGAACAATAGGTACCTATATCAAATTTTAACAAAATATTGCTTAACTATACCTATTTACAACATTAAAATGATATATTAGTGCTTAGTTATAAAAATCTTTCGAAACTTTTTTCTGGAATTAGTTAAATTTTTTGTTGCCTCATTTTCAATTTTTTCACTTTAAAAATATAAGTACGCAAATAGACAAACCTAAATCAACAAAGCTGTACTGTCACATTCGCATTCACACCAACGCATCGTGCGTGTACAGTCGCTTTTTTTCCATACCAAACCCACACACAATGATATTCCCTCACCGGTTGCGAAAAATCGTGTACCTACTAATGAACTACATTTCCCAATTAAAACGAACATGAGTAATGAGGCTATTTCTTTTCAGTCTTAGAAAAAGAAAATATAAACTTTTTATTGTAAAAACTGATTTTTGATTGATTTAATTTTAATTTTTATAATAAAGTGTCAAGTTGGTTGAGAATAATAGAGGAATGGGTTTCTTGAGGAGAATTTGTCTAGTTACATATATTTTGTCTGGGGGTCTATCACTATGTGTAAAGTATAAATGTGTGTAATTTGTAGGTAATTAAGTTGCCCTGAGGTTAGTATAATTAGGTCAAAATGCCGGAAAATATGAGGATTTAATCCAAAAACTTTTATTGACCTGCAATCCAAAAAACTCAAATACCACACGTAGGTATTATAATATACGATATTTCACTGCACGGTAGTAGATAAGTACATGTTGTTACGACGGTCCCGTGATAAATTTGTTACGTAGTACGAGTATTACCTCTTATTTAGCGATAATATTTACCTATTTTATATAAGCCAGTTTTTAAATTCAGCAAAATATGGAATCCACCAAGCCAATCAAATGTGCCGAAATTTTTGAAAGGGTCTAATCACACTGCATTGGTGGATTCCCTCACATATTTGTGCAGAATTTAAAAACTCACCCTATATTAGATAGGACAAAACTTTCGAAAAAAGCGAGAATTCCACTTCAACCCGACTTTCTCTGATAAAGGCAAGACGATGGAGAAGAACGATACGATTGAGGGCTTGTTGGAACAGTTGACCGACGACCTGAAGGCGAAGGGCGAGTTCGACTACTACGCACCATTCAGCGAGCGAGAGCAGAGATACGAACTGTTGCTCACACTTTATCACAGAGTGAAATCTCGACGAGATAAGGTAAAATTAGCAGCGTTCTAAATGTCCAGGTGTATCAAGTTTGTTGGCCCAACACCCCAGCTAAAGATACAAAGTTATCAGTGGAACATTCACAGGGACAGCATATTCATTTATCTTTATACGATTTGGGACATGTAGAACGGCTTTTAGCGAATACACTTTTTTTTAAATCGTCAGCGAAGCACCCTGAAATCGTCATTAAAGCACCGAGGCTTCCTTTTTATCACCATTAACGGACAAAGCTACACATAGACTGGAAACTTCCGCAAGGCATAGAACATATACAGTACCGGCCATAAGTAAAGAAACTTTGAATATATCATTCTGTTAATTTTATCTAAATTTTAAATTTTTATTAAACTTTGGAAAGCAATTTTATATGTTATTAGTATTAGGTTACAAAATATAGTAATTTTAATAATAAAAAGCAACACGTTTAGCGTCTGTATTTTTTTTATTAATATTTGGGCGGGCATATAAGTAAAGAAACAATTTTTAAAAGTTACCTAATTAGTAAGGAATATTTTAAAATGTGTCGCATATCCATTAATTTTTATAACATTTGCACATCTTCTAGATAGAGAGGATATTAATTTATCAATATATTCTTGCGAAACATTATTCCATGCTCTCGTGACAGCTTCAAATAGTTCTTCTTTAGATTCATATTTGCTATCGTTTTCTTCGCTTATTTTTCTATCAATATGATCCCAGAGGTTCTCAATAGGGTTAAAATCAGGACTTTGAGCAAGCCACTTCATTACATTTATTTTTCTAATGTAAACCTTACTTTTACTATTTTAGCGGTATGCTTCGGATTGCTGTCGTGCTGAAAAATCCACCATAAGGACAAATTCTCTTGAGCACATGGAAGCATTTGTTCCTTTAAGATGTCTAGATAAACAAATCTGTACATGTTGCCACCGATATGAAATAAAGATCCCACTCCGTATCCAGAAAAACAACCCCACAACATCACATTTCCACCGCCCTATTATTGTAAATCTAGGGTTAAACCTTTCATTCTTCTTACCTCTTAACCACTGTATTTCATCAGAACTAAACAAGTTAAACTTTTTTCCATTAACGAACATCTTGCAAATTCTAATCTGGCTCATCTGTTTTTAGCAGAAACAAAAGGCTTCTTCGCTGGTCTTCGCCCATAAAGACCGAATTCATTCAACCAACGCCTAATAGATTTTACAGTTAAACTCACTTGTCGCATTTCCTTTTTTATTCTCCCTGCATGCCAAAATGAATTTCTTGAAGAAAGCAGTTTTATACTGCGATAGATAGCTTTATCTGATTTACGCACTCTTCCTGATTTTGGAGCATTACTTAGGCTTCTTCGTTGATTGTACATTGCAATTTTTTTTTGTGATAAAACATCGGTTTTATTTTAATTGCCTTTCAATTTCAACCTTTTGTCCCCCACAAATTAAGGGAAAAATGTATTTAGTAAAAACGGAATCGTGTCGCGTTTTTGCCATGTTGGAAGTATTTTAGGGGCCAATAGACATATACTCAACGATTCCAAAATATTATGCATCCATATCTGTAAATGATTAATAAATGATTTATTTGTTTCTTTGTTTTTGGCCGATACCGTATATTGTCTAAAATTTTGTATAATAAGAAATGTAAGACATTACAATAATTTATCTGTTTTAATTTGTTTCCGTTTTCATGTTATAATTCATGTGGGCTTTGCAGGCCTCCGCAAGAAAAAATAAAAAGCTGAACTTCTGCCTTGGTAGGTTTACAAATAATCACTACCTATTATTTTTTTACCAAAACATACTTCTAAGTTTCTTAACTAAACTTATATTAGTGATGTGAAATAGTATATTTCATTACGAGTCTGGAAATAAAGGAATTTGTCATGCGCGCACGGAAAAATATATTTCTGGACGTGTAATGAACGATATTTTTTATTATAGGTACTTCTTTAAAACGGAAACTTAAGGCGCTACGATACCCCCCATTTTCAAGGGTTTCGTAGTTTACATCTCCTACTTGCATTTCTTAATATTTTCACTTGATTTTTTTTTGTGGCTTAGATAAAACTACGAAGAATCGTCGTTGTGTATCACGAACTGTGCAGGACTAATGCGACACTGTGAAAAAAATGCCAAACATACCCGAAATTCGACTATATTCGGTTAAGAATTTCGAGTATTTCCACCGCTCAAAAATAATTCGAAGGACACAACGACGATTGAGGCATTCTATAACATTATTTTAAGACTACTTTCAAGTCGATACGTTTGTTCGTTTGGCTATGATTTGAAAACTACGAACCCATTGCCCGGCAATAAAATGATCCGTGAATTGGCCATTCGAGCAGGAATTAGACGTACGGAGATAGGCGGGCGGGCGGGCGTTCGCTGGAACTCGTGGTTCCCCTACTTCCCCCTACTTCGGCGTACCTCACCGGGCTCGGAAACCACGTCAGGAGAACTTTCAATCGATATCAGATGGTTCATTTTTCATTTTATTAGTCTCAGTCTCCCTTATTTGTGTTTCGCTTGTTTTGAATGTTAGTATGTTAGCAAATATTTATATTTCCGAGTACCCGAAGAAAATATTTTCTACGGCGACATTATATATGTCGACTGGCATATAATAATACTCATTATTATTATTCCTCCAGGAATTATAAATAAATAATTATTAATCCATTGCGCCACAAATAAATTTTAGAAAATAAATAATTATTATTCACAAAGTACCTACTTTTTGCTTTTGTGTAAAATGGTTTAATCCCTAGGGCATAAAATGGCCTGGTCGTGCAAAAAGAGTAAATTTAAATTCTAGACCAAATTGTGCGCTTGATTTTTACTTTAAAAATGTGATAGGTACAAGTAATAATTTTGCCAAATAAATGGGTCATGTGAAGCATTTTTTGAAAACGAATTCCTATGTAAATCGCTGCATGATAAAAGCTAATTTATATACTTTCCAGAGGGAACGATAATAATTCTGACATCCAGTCAGTTTTAGAAACTTCTTCGTTAGAAGATTGTTCGAAAGTCATTGGAGTTGAAAATCGGGCAAAATAAAAATAGTACATTTTATTGTTCCAGTCTGTCGAATTTATGACATTTTAATACATTTTCTAGGATGTTCGATAATTCAGATTTGTCAGAATAAGGTTCTGAAACTGAACCGCAGTCAGGGCAAGAATACCTATAATGTTTGATAATGATGTCACAACAGTCACATGTAGTGAAACCAATAGGAGTAATTTGTGGGCTTGAGTGCTTTTATTCCCGTAGGTACCTAATATGGTTTCCAGAATTTGAGAGAGGGGTACCTACATATTTTGCATTTTGCACACTTATTCGGATTTAGGTATAAGTAGTACTGAAGGTGCATAGGGTTTGGGAAACAAACTTTCTGGGAAAAACAGGGCTTTGAATGGAACATTTACAAGGGATTAGAAATTAATAGCTCCTATTATCTCACAACTATTACTTTATTTAAAAAGGGAGACCAGTTTCGTAACTCTATAAATTAGTCCTTGAGGATGTAATTTTATAGATTAACGAAACCGTTGTGATATAATATGGCCTATTCACTCTAATCCCTCTAAAGTGAACTCTTACAGTGTAGAAAGTTTTTAGTTAGATTTATTTATTATTACACAAATGTAAATATGGAATACCTACTAGTTATATAAAACATTTTGAAGAAGTAGACTTTAGACGCACTTTTTTAGTCGTAGCAACACTATTATGCAGAACAATTATCCAATCAAACATTAATAGATGTTCAACTGACCCTAATGTGGTTCAAGAAGAATTCGGTAATCGAATCGTTAATTTAGATTTTATAATTGAGCAATTACAAGTTTTTTTTATACACGAACCCTTCATAGCATGCACCTTTGCTGATATGAAAAATAATAGTAAAATTGCTTCGACGCCAAAAAGCTATGCAGTGTGTTGCCAACGAAAAGTGAACGCCCTGAAAAATATCATTTTTGCAATAAAGCAAACAGGCCACCGCCGTTTTTTAAATATATATTCGCGCTTCTTCGTCGGCATCGGCGAGACTCGTGTGACCCCGGCGGCCGTCGGCGGCGGCCGGCACGAGTTATTATTTCATATTATCTACACGTCTACACAGGAAAAAAAGACTGTTGTGATTTTAGTGAGTTCGTGTATATAGTCACTTTTCCATTACCTACTTTAAATATACAAGCAAATCCATGTGGTCCCAACAATATAATCTATACTTTTGACGTAATTGCAGATGAACCAATAAGTTTAAAATAGTTTGAATTTCCGTTAAGAAGACGTATTGTCACTTCGATACTAAAATTGGCATACTACAATGAAAGCATAACCTCGGTTTTAAAATATCTTATGTTTTATTTAAACAATTAAATTTATTTTATTTGAATAATAATAATTCTCACCCTCAGACTACTCCAAACTATATAAGAGTACCCCAGAAGCAACTGAAAAAACATTATAATTCATTGGATGAACAAAATAACTTAATTGCAACTTTTATATTCATCAATGTAAGTAATCATAGTCCAAGCAAATTGTCATTTTTTTATAGAGATAGAAAAAAAAATGATTCTTAACAGGTAGATATTTTCAGGGTTGGTTGTGGGTAGCGTCCTGAGTATAACCCCAAAAAATCACCGTCGAAGTCGTGTTACGAACCCCGCAATAGGAGTTGTTTTGCAAACATTTTTTTGCAATTTTTTTTCTTCTCATGTGTACAATTTTTTTTCTTCTTATGTATACATTATTACGTTCTCTACAACTTTCTCTCATGAAGTTTTTTTTTTAACTTCAATACTTCACGAGATATAGGTAAAAGATCACCACTATCTAAAGTGCTTTATAAGGGTAAAAAAAAATTCTTTAAAACAAGCTGATTTTTTCAGGGTTAACTGGGGGTTAACTTAGGAGTGCATACAGTGATCGCAAATTAAAGGTTTTGAATCAACCCTACACTCTATATCGTTCGTAGTCATAATGAACACTGCAAGTGAATGGCTATAATTATTGATATTAGTACCCACAATTAAGTATTACAAATCCAGCAAAAATTCAGTGACAATAGTTGTAATTTCAGTATAATGAACAGTTAAATGTATCCCTATTCAATTCAACACCATGAAACGTTATGTTGTTCTGACAAAAGAATGTGCTTAGAAAAGAAGTATTATAGAATCAATTCCAGAACACGCTATTTATTGAAATAAAATATTACATTTAAATTATTCATTAGAATTCAATATCAATTGTAATTGAATTGATTATTGTTAGTTACAAAAAAGCTTCTGCTTGAGTTTGAGGAATAATATCTCATATTGAATTAAACAGGGTTTTTTTACAAAGTGACAGAGTTTTCTCAGTGTAGTACCCACGGCCGGCCTGCCCCTCAATCGTAGCACTATGAAGGGGCAGGCTGGAGTGGGGAGTCGTGGGGACTAGAGGAAGGAAAAGGATAGGCATAGCTAATCGAGCGACATATGTCCTGAATTGAGTCGGGCACTTCGGGCGGATTTCATAAGTATCGTAGCCTCTTAAAACATTATCTTTGAGAAAGGAGGAAGATTTATCCTCCGAAAGCTCAGAAAACAAATTTGTTGAAGTTATTTTTTGAGTTACACGTTTAAAGTTTCGTTCATTTATTGTTAAGAATTTATTAATTTTCGAGGCAACTTGAAAAAGTTGTCTTTCAATCAGTTTGGTGGCGAAAAACCCAATTAAAAATTAAATGGATCTGTTTGCGCCACAAATAAATTTTAGAAAATATTTTATCGGCATTATTATAATAAATTTAATTGACAAAAAATAAACAATGCAGACAATAAGTATAGTGTTTGGTATGTATGATGCGTTTCCACGGTTACTCTCAAATTATTTCAAAGGTGCTTTGTTGTAAATTAGTTATTGTCAGATAAAGTGAATAAAACGTCAAAAATATTTGTATCTAAATATTGAAACACTTACGAATTAAAATACAAAATAGGTATATGTTAAATATCAGAGAGCATATAGAGTTTCTTAAATTTAGTTTACTTTGCTGTTTTAAAGCTATTTTAATGCCATATATTCGGTATTTTTATTCATCGCACGGAAAGTTTTTCCGTGCGCTGTTTCCGTGCGCTAGCTCGAAATACCCCATCTTTCACTATTGCTAAAACAGATGAAAATAAGATGTTTTCAAAGAAGTATAATAAAAATAAGGTTTTCAAAGAAGTATGATAAAAATAAAATAGCAGGACCTCATTCCTCATTCCTGCTTTTAACTTTTATTCTAATCTTGCCGAGGAACCTCCTACTCTCCCAAAATAGAGATGAAAATTCCCGCGCCCACCTCGTAGGTACGACATTCAAATTGTGTCGATGCTGTGACCCCAAGTCCCCGACTTTTTCAGCTAATTGAAAATGTTTTCGCACCGTTAAAAAGCGAAGTTGGCTGCCGTCTGGCTGGTAACTGGTAATTAGTAGATTGGAGTTTTTTCAAACAACCCCTTGCCCGAAAAAAAGAATTTTAAGATGTGTCCAGTAATTTACCCCCTGGGTGTTTCGTGTAAAAAATAGTGAAGAGATACACAGTGATTAATGGTTAAAACGGAAACAGTAGGTGTCAAGATCCCTCTCAAAGTATTTTTTCTCTTTTTTCTTTTTTTTGCTTGATACTCCCCTAAAAATAAGTAAATTTTTTAACTGGTATCTACTTTTTTCTACATTCCTCATCCGATTTTGTCAGTTTAATAGCATAATAACAAACGACAACGACAACAAATGAAATTGGTATGTGCAGACCAAGTGCAGACACATTTCAAGAAGTTCGGTAGTTAGGTTAAGGTTTAAAATTAATGAAAATAAAATTTATAACAAATGTTTATAAAATTAAGAATTATGGGTTCTTACTAGCGACTCGAATTAAGAGAGGGCGTAAAATTAAACACAAAAATTGTTGGTTATTGTCTTCTCGAAAACGGCTTCACGTTATGAATTTACTTTTCCCCAAAATAGATCATGCTTTGATTTAATATGTAACATATTTTATTTCTCCCAATTCCACATTTCTACTGCGCCAAATGATCGCGCACAAATTTGTAGTTTTTAGGAAGACTATGTCCGAAAATACCGTGTTTTCACGTCCGTTTTCGCACCGTGTTTACACTGACGTCACCTGACATTTTTGGTAGCCTTCACCTGACACTATTGTTCTAAGTTGGAAAACGTATTTCAGTAATAAAGGGTTTTCCAATAGGGACGATATGTGTATACCAGGCACGTTTGATTATTATTCAAAAGTTTTATGAAAATAGATGTTCTTTTGTGAATACCCAACGTTCACTTCGCGAAAACTATAGTCCGCATAATCGCTTGCTATTCCTCGAGTCGTTGAAAAGTTTTAAAGGGATTTTACTCTTCATGGTGCGAAACCACCAACAAGACGTCGAAATGCAAGAACTGTAGTGAACATTGCTGCTGTAATAAATAGTGTTGCAGAAGTTCCAAATTTATTGATTCCTCGTCGTGCCCAAGGATTAGGCCTTAGAACGACCGAGGCCAATGATAAAGACAGGCCACGGCGCTAACGCATAATCGCGTAGTCACGTGACCAACTTAGTTCTGTATAATAATATTTTGGCACATTCTCAAAAATTGTTGGTTCCTTTAGCTGAGGTGATATTCTCTATAGGTATTTTCCTCCCACAACACATTTGTCCACTTTAATTATTGTTTCACTTTCTTGAAAATGTGTTAGCCACACATACTTAAGGGTTTTTTAGAAATTAAATCTCAGTTGGGATTTGACGAATCCATTTTTGGCGGAAATTTTCATCCCGAGGCAAAACAAATGTTTATTATGGCGACACTTTCTTCCTGGCTTTTGTAATATGTATAAATATAATATAAACAGACCCAATATTTGGTATTTAGGTTATTTTTACGAAATAAAAATGAAAACTAACCTCAGTAGGTATACTGTAAATATTGACGAGGTCTCAGTTGATCGGCAGCGTGAAAGACCATATCAGGGCGTAGGTCGATAACGAAAATCCTCGAGTACGTTACAACACTGATTTATTTCGCACAAGGTGAATGGTGAATACAATAAATACACAAACCCGAACGTGGTCAACGGGAACAGCTTCCAGCCACCCGGACCGTCTGAACTCGCGGATCTCCCGTAAGCAGTTCACCCCTCTGTATCTCAGGCTCCACTGTCCAATACTAATACTGTCCCATGTCCATAATAGTCCATTCCGGGTTCCCTATTCTGTGGCTCGGGAGAGAATTCCCCTTACAGCACTCACGCGTCGCGTCGCGTCGGTGCGAGCGGCACCAATACTCTTGGACGGCACGACTCCTACCCAGATACCCAGAGGCCATAATAACACCTGGGCGGTTCCCCTCCGCCAGGACACACGCGCACTAGACACAAACTTGTTTCTAAAATATAAACTAAGACGTTTAAAAACACTTTAAACATTGAAAACTTCTCAAAACCCAAGCTGCCGCTTTCAGTTATGTGACAAATGACATGTAATGCACAGATTAAATAATATAATATATGAAATGTAACGTCTGACTAAGATGGTCACGTGATTTTTGTGCGCCAGGGCCTGTCTTTCTAGTAGGCCTTGTAGAACGACAACTTTACTTATTTTGCGAAAAGACTTGGGTTAACCCAAGAACTGAAGCCATTAGACCATCGTAAGCGCCGTGAATTTTCTGCTTAGGCTTTAGAGCAACTTGAAGGGGTCGTAATTTTGGGCAAACAATTATCTTTTTAGATGAAGCTTATTTTTTTATATGTTTTTTGATATGTTAACAAACAAAATTGTCGTTTTTGTGTGAAAACAATCCACAAGAGATTCACGTATCTGCTAAAGGTCACTGTGTGATGTGGTTTATTGCAAGGTGGCATCATTGGACCTTTTTTTTCCAAAACGAGGTGAGCGGTGTCGATGGATGTTAGGAGATTTTTGTGGCCACTACTAAAACCACTATAGGCTTACTGCAAGAAAAGTTTGGTGAAATGATAATTTCATGAAATACAACTGTTAGTTGGCACCCAAAAAGTTGTGATTTAACTCCCTTAGGCTACTTCTTGTGGGGTTATTTAAAATCAATGGTCTATGCAAACAAACCACGAAACCTTGATGCCTTGAGATTGAACATCGAATGCTGCATTTGTGACATTTAGGGTGATGTCTTATTCAAAACATAAAACATAAATGTAATGAACTGTGCTTCAAAATAAAATAAAAAGTTTGCTTGTATCTAAAATAGTATTTTTTAAATTTAATTTCAAAGTCATGTCATGCTTATTGGAAAACCCTTTACATCTAGAGATGGCGTAGACAACGTTTAAACAACCCCTTCTTAACTTTATCTCGTAAAACATTCAATAAAAAAATCCTACAATTTGTCATTGGTAGTAACTCAATTGTGCCATTTTAGTCTTCACCATTGAAATATTTCAGGTGGCGAAGCGTGAAGAGATCTTAGACAACATCGAGCAGACCATCATGCCGGAGTCCTTCTTCGATGCATCTCTGGAGCCAGACGATATGTACGAGTTGCCGGCAGCTATGTGGGAACAGGCCATCAACAAAATGCCTGGGAAGAATCAGATGGGGCGTTTGGTGGACGCTTATCCAGTTCCCGTCATTGAAAAGTAAGCAGATACATCAATAGAGTTGTCGAGTTACGTTTTACTAGCAAGTCAAAATCTAATTTATTCACCCCAAAAACTTAAAAGTTAGATAGGTACCATATAAGATATAAGTCACACACTATAAATGTGACTTTATTTTAATTACGTAGGTATCCCTCAGATACTACGAGCATAGTGTGTGAGAGGAAGCAACGGTGTCATTACTTACCAGTGTATCTTCTTTTATAGGTTTGTAGAATATTTGTCTAATCGCAAGGAAGAGATTGCAGAAAGAATGCATAGGAGACATGAGCATACTGTGATGGAGATGAGGAAAGAACTCAGGAAAGAGGGAGAGAAGAAGAAGAAACTGGCCGAAGTGAGTAACAATTTTGCAGTTCTGTCACTGTGTACTGTGGTCCTGTGCTTATTTTCCGTCTATATTTTATATAAAAGTTGATAATGTGCAGCCATTCATATGCACGATTCAGGATCATTGAAGCCAATAAACTTGTGGCTCTTTTAGCCTTTTTTAATTTTTTGGGGATTGGATGCCTCAATATACATTCTAGAAGTTGTGCATTTTCTTCGCCATATTAATTGCTCGCAAGCTTGAAAGCTTATAACATAAATATAAAGATTTTATGAATAAAAGAAAGATTATTTGAGATGAACACAGGATTTCACACTCTGGCCATGGATGATAGGTACTATAGACAAGTAAGTACCACCTATTATTTTTTGGAATTATAACAAAGCAAGTGCGGCAAAAGGCAAAACTTGCATTAATTGCTATTTTTGCACTCAAAAGTTGGATACATAGAAGCCTAAGGTAAGGTACTTGATTTGCACTGAACAAAAAATACATTATTCAATTTTAATTTGTGTAATATTGTATCCGTAAACTTTCAGAACCCACCTGGTGATCCTTCTGGAATCCATTCGCTTCTAAAAATATGTAAATAACCTATTTCAGTTCAAAATATATTGCTTCCTATATCAACTTCCTTTGCTTTAGTATGTACATACTCGTAAGAGGATTTTAACCTACTAACAAGGGACAGTTAAATGTAAATAAAGTATAGGTACACAAAGACGATAGCTTTTATCAAGGCTAACAAAATCGCCCTAAGTCTCGGCAGTAAGTCTAAAACTAGGACTTAAATTATAAATAGTTGATGGGGGTGTCCATTATAGGAAGATATTAATGTAGAAATGTAAAAGAAATTATAATGTCTTTATTATCCTATAAAAACTTTTTTATGTGGATTACCGGTTTCGCAAACAACAACCGTTTTGCATCATCAGATCCTTCAAAACTACAATTAACGAAAAACATACGTTAACAACTTTAACACTAAAGTACCACGTCTATACAGGGTGTTCGAAAAATAGACGGAGATATTTTAGAGGGTGATTCCCTGTTAAGAAATATGAAAAAAAGTTTCTATAAACATGGGTCCGGAAATGCAGAGTTTTCAAGATACAGGATGTTAAATAAAAAAAATAAAACATGAAATTATTAATGTCTTAAAAATTATTTACTCGATTCTGTTGAAATTTGGCAATGTTATTTGTTGTATTAAGAGGCTAATTTCGCCCTAACTAGATTAAATTTATTAAGTCCAGTGGCGTCCCGGGGGGCACCTTAGCGAATATTATTATCAAAAAAATGTACGCCACTACCTTTTTTGTAACTTTAATATTTTTTGTTTGATTAAGCATCTAAAAATACAACTTCTTTCCCTCTTGTATTGTTTTCCTATCTCACTTCGTTTTCGAGAAAAAAAAATAAAAACCGTTTTATTGCATGTCACTGGACAAAATTGGTTGTAGTGTACTTTATGTTATGATATTGGAAAAGTTGCAATAACACTCTTTCCTAGAAATGCTTTTGATTATTTGTTTTCCAAGGCACTTGTGATTTTTTTTGCAAAAATTGATAAACCAATTTTGTCCAGTGACATGCAATATATTTAACATCCTGTATCTTGAAAACTCTGCATTTCCGGACCCATGTTTATAGAAACTTTTTTTCATATTTCTTAACAGGGAATCACCCTCTAAAATATCTCCGTCTATTTTTCGAACACCCTGTATAAAAGGTTAAAAAACAGCATAAAACTTACATTTAAGATAAAAAGAGGAGAATGTACACCTCACCCCATGGATTGTCAACTCTCCGATTTTTATCTTAAATGTAAGTTTTATGCTGTTTTTTAACCTTTTATATAGACGTGGTACTTTAGTGTTAAAGTTGTTAACGTATGTTTTTCGTTAATTGTAGTTTTGAAGGATCGGATGATGCAAAACGGTTGTTGTTTGCGAAACCGGTAATCCACATAAAAAAGTTTTTATAGGATAATAAAGACATTATAATTTCTTTTACATTTCTACACTTAAATTATAGTTTCTTGGTGCCTGAGACGAGTTTTTATTTCTCTTTTGTATTTACAGCTATATTTTTAAAAGCTACTTTTTCTGAAGTTTTAAGGGTTGTCCTAGTGATGATATAGTTTTTCAGAGATTCCCATTCTAATCAAAAAATGATCAGGTGATCACCGAAAATATATTGATGTTTTGTGAAAATTTTCCCTTTGTTATGGACTTATTACCTAACACTGTTTTTTTACAGGATGCAGAGATTGCTTGTCACAATGCCGAGACCGTCTACAACGCAGTTCTGACTCATTACAAGAAAGTCATGGAGGTTGTTGAGAAGAATAAGAAGACAATGGATGTTGCCGAAACGGATCATTCTATGCTTTACGAGAAGATGAAAGCTGCTGTACTAGATACCCAGAAGCTAGTAGAGGTACGTAATATTTCATATAAAAAAACTAGCGCTACCAAAATCATACAAGGTACCTATCTATTTTCAACTATACGAATTCATGAAATCTTTATTTTTTGAGATTCGTCTGAACTTTTTTGTTTGGCAGGTCTTCAAAAACCGCTTCCTTTGACCGTTGTCAAAATTAATTTCGATTTTTTTATAGCCTCGATTTTCACTAAATCCATTTAGCGATTTTTTCATTTAAAATCTGACACAACAGTGTTAATTGGAACCATAGATTAAAGGAAACAATGACAATAGGGTGTCTCATTTTGATCTGGAACACCCCTGTAAAATTTGAACTGGCTTACGGATTTTAACGTTTTTTTTTTGTATATAGGGCCCTCCTAGACGCACTTATCAAACACTTTTCAATGACCATACGATTATTCCAGGGCCGGATTAAAAAAATTTTTTGACACAAATTTTCGAGTTAAGGTATCAGCGATTTTTTTTATCGAAAATCTGATAACGTGGCGTTAATCAGCGCCCCTGAAAACCCCCAGATTCCAAATTTCAAGAAATTATTCCCTCAAATTATACTTTTTACACCGCATCACAATTGCAAAAAATCAAAATTTCAATTTGAGTTCAGCTATTAAGGTGGTTATGGAAACAAGTGAAAATGTTAAAAATAGATCCACAGGGGACAATAGTAATAAACCTGATCGGAAACTGTACTCGGTTTCTCTTTTCAGTATTGCTGTACAGTACAAATTTTATGCCATTTGAGACAGAGAGCTCGCTGCCGAGTAGTCTTTATGTGGTTTACATAATTACAATTCGCATTCACATATTTAACCTTACAGCAAGAGGCGGGCCGCGGTAAGTTCTTGGCTGCCCAAATCAACGCCGTGAGCGAACAGAGCGAGGTCTTCAACCAAGTAAACGATGACATCATCCGAAACACCGAAGAGGCCAACATGAAGATCTTGAGAAACATCAAGCGCTTGAACGCGGCAATCAAGCAGTGCGAAGGAAGGATTGCGGACGTCAAGAACATGGCCGCCTCTGCTAGGATGTTGGGAAGAAAAACAGCCGGCGACATGATGTTTATCGAATAGAAACGGGAAGTTCTGTAAATATTATTTGAAGTCTGATGAAATAAACGGTTACCATAGAAACCGATTTCCCTTCTAGTTTTCACAATTTTAAGTAAAAAATCTTAACATGATTTGTCACCACGGTGACACAAAGCTCAATACAGGATGTCCGGTTAGTATGGGGCAATCTCACAGGAGCAGGTAGGGGACGTCAAAATAACATCTCAATAGTTACTGAGATACAGGGCGTTGTAACTCTTTTTCAAATCGAATTATGGCAATATCTCCCAAACCAATCAAGCTGCTGAACTGAAATTTGGCACCGCTATAGTGCCATGTTCTTGACGATGGGGAATAAGCTGAAAATGTCAATTTCGCCGTGTCTCACAAAGGGCGCCACTTGCGCTGTTTTTGGATCGTGCTTTTACTCGTAACTTTTTTGAGGTTATCTTTTAGGTCCTGCAGGTCCATCATTTTAGTGCATCTTTTCATTCTGCAAGAAAGAGGTGCTCCTGACCAAATCAACCGTTTGCGCTGAAATTGCCAAAACGTGCCCCAAAACACCTGTTGACTTCAATATCTGAAACATAAAATTTCCACCTATCGCTTTCAAGTGTTACAGATCAACTGTACCATTTAAAGTGAACAATAAAATCCCTATGAACAACGTACCAAAAATTATTCGCTTTCAAAATGGAAAGGATTGAATTTGACAAAATTTTGTTTTCATCAATGCCCAATTGGCATTTTTTTTCATCATTATATGAATATGTACAGTAGATCTGTAACACTTCTTTTGCTTAACTCCACACATCAAAACTTTGTTTTTTGCCCTCGACCCGCGTTTCGCTAACCATCATCAGGAGATGATTAAGTCTAATCTACTTATTCCTAACCTATTCTATTTAGATAATGCTGTGATCTACCTACAATAATTATTCTTCAGTTTCTATCTATCAGTTTATTAACATGTATAAGGGGCTGTAGGGGATTGGTCCCTTATCTTTATTTAAACTAAATTTACAGCTTGTAACTACCAGACTTTCATAAGCATCTAATAATATCCTATCAGGTAGATACTTAAGTAATTTTAAATTTTCTCTTGTTCTATGGTTATTTTCAAAAGCATGTTCGGCAATGCTATATAGATTTTTGTTCGTTAAATCTAGTTTTTATGGAACGTCTAGTTTGTCTAACATACATTTGATTATAAAAAATAAAATCTAACTCTCAAAAATTCGGTTTTTTCTGAAATACCTCGGAACGGAATATCATTCATTAGGCACCCAAAGGAGCAACTTTGCCCCAATTTGACCGGCTTGGTATCTTCTGTTAAGGTTTCCGAGATCACCATGTTGAGAACAGAAACTGAATCACCCTGTACGTATAAGTTCACTGCCCTGTGAAATAATTATTACTTTTGAGAAGTCGATAATCAATACTATAACGGCCGCCAAACTGCTTTAAAAATGTCTCAAATATTATCAACTGAAATCTATCAAATGCGTTTAAGAGGCCGAGAGCGCGCATTATTCTGATTTGCAACAATATTTCTACATTAATTTGATTTAAAAGGAAACCCCCGAATACATATGTGACATAGTGTCGCATTGTAATTTTAAAATTTAATCCCAGTTTCCTTTTGCGCTTACGCCACCGCCGTCATCATGAGAAAACTGATTTGATTAATCAAGTTTGTGTCGTTTAGTGCAGGAGAAGGAGAAGCTTTTAATGAATATTCCGCCACGATTTTCAGTAAGGAAACGACTAGATCAAAATTCATCCTCCAAGTATAATTACGTTATTATTAATTTATTCAGGACCAAGCTACTTCTCATTAAAAATTTCCTGCTTCTTTTTTAGCGTCAGCTGGTGAATTATGCTTTAGGAGCAGCTTAAAAAATATACTTTAACTAGTTCATTCGTTTAATTTTTGACAATAGTTTCTGCTGGATAGAGTCCCTGTACCTATGTCTATTACTCGTAGAAGGAAGGACCAACGAGAAAAACTTCAAAACGCAATTCTAACAAATTTAGTTTTAGGCCAATAAAAATGTCAGGTTTACAAAAAAATTCCAAACAGGGTTGCTTGGGGACTGCCTCCTGAGTGTCCAACCAAAAGATCACACTTGAACCCACTCCTGGTACGAATTTCGTTATAGGTTGGTTTACTAAACAATAGGGGTTGTTTCCTAAACATTTTTTACAGCAAAATGACTAATAAAATTTGTAGGGGATCAAAGTATGAACAACTTTTCCCCATAATTTTTTTGTATCTCTAATACATAACAAGTTACAGCGCATTGCTTATATGACAAAAAATCATTAGAAAATATAATAATATAATATAGTATAATATAATATAATATAATATAATATAATATAATATAATATAATATAATATAATATAATATAATATAATATAATATAATATAATATAATATAATATAATATAATATAATATAATATAATATAATATAATATAATATAATATAATATAATATAATATAATATAATATAATATAATATAATATAATATAATATAATATAATATAATATAATATAATATAATATAATATAATATAATATAATATAATATAATATAATATAATATAATATAATATAATATAATATAATATAATATAATATAATATAATATAATATAATATAATATAATATAATATAATATAATATAATATAATATAATATAATATAATATAATATAATATAATATAATATAATATAATATAATATAATATAATATAATATAATATAATATAATATAATATAATATAATATAATATAATATAATATAATATAATATAATATAATATAATATAATATAATATAATATAATATAATATAATATAATATAATATAATATAATATAATATAATATAATATAATATAATATAATATAATATAATATAATATAATATAATATAATATAATATAATATAATATAATATAATATAATATAATATAATATAATATAATATAATATAATATAATATAATATAATATAATATAATATAATATAATATAATATAATATAATATAATATAATATAATATAATATAATATAATATAATATAATATAATACAGACACAAAAAAATTATAAGAACAAGTTGACCAGACAGGTGACACCTATTATACCGGGCTGGTAACTCTAAAAGTGTCGCCTGGCGAACAATCAGTAAGATTATAGCCGTAATAAGAAATCAAGTAAGTATAACAGGGATAGGTATAAAGGTGAACTTCATACCTATTTCTCTTGCACCCATTTGATTTTTTTCTTGCGGCTATATTCTTACTCATTATATGCTAGACGACACCTTTAGAGTTGCCAATACACTCTTAGTATGTATCGCAGCTGCCCAAAATTGGCAAACTAATAATACCTAAAGACTTTTCTCTGGACGACTCTTCCTTCTAGTAAGTACCTATACAGAAGCTGAGTTCGGCATTAGTCCCCTATTCGTTTTTTTTGCTCGGCAACTCTGACTATTCCGACAACTCAGACTACTACTATACAACAATGGTTTCTATGGAAAACCATTGTTGTCGGAGCAAAAACAGCAAAAAGAGCGAATGAAGGATCAATGCCGAACTCTGCTAGAGACTCTAGTTTCTGCTTGAAAAATGATGCCATGCATAGACAAAGCTACACATAATACTTTCAGAACCATTGTTGAAGTCTCCGCGTGGCACACCGAATATTTAGCATACAATTGTATAACTCACAACCAAATTAAATACCTATCCTTCAATTTAGTATCGAGTCCTAATAATTGTAAGACATTACGAAACTTTAAAATTTCGACTATAACTCGAAACTTTAAAGTTTCGACTTATAAGTCGAAATATTAGGAGCGGATTTAGAAAAAAAAGGCGAGTGTCCCTTCCAGTCCTTCGTAGTTTTCCTTCCAAAATTAAAGTTTGAAAGTTGGCATGCCAGGATTTTTGCGGATGGTTTCAACAATGCTTCTGAGTACCTCCTTAATCTATGTGCCAAATAAGAAGCTCAAAAGCAAATAGGTGGTTTCCCTTAATGGTCTGTCAAATTTAATTTTTTTTTTCAAAAAATGTCAATAAACGGCTTTATTTCTCAAAATTTTGGGCAACGCTAAAGTTTATTGTTTTTAATTGTATGTTTTTATACCAATTTCCAAAGTTCTACCATTTGTAGAAGTAGCCCATTACAGTGCCCATTACAGTGACCAAATATTCAAGACCCGGCCAATATAAAGGCCCATTTAACTTTTCGTACACATTGCGAAGTTTTTACCTATAGCAGTGCAATGTTTCAGTATAAATATTTTAGTAGGTTTGAATAGTAATCTATTTTCCATGGAGGCTGCATAACCGGCAGCTGATTGGATTTTCTCTCTTGGATTTTCTCTCGGAGAGCGCAGTGTCTCGTCATACTTGACCTAGGTAGAGCGATCGTTAAAGTCAAGCAACGCCGCGCGCAGTCGATTTATGGACGAGTGCTCCTTTTTGATTGTTTTTTGCCTAATAAAACTTTTTTTCCGAATTAAAAAGTATAATATGTACCTCGGCACTGAAGTTATTTTTATGACTCATGTGGTTTATTTGCCTCGGTCAGAGGCCTCGGCAACTAAATTCCACATGAGTCATAAAAAGTTGAACTTCAGTGCCTTGGTACATAAATAACTATTTCCTTCATTCAGAGATATCGAAAAATTTTATTGGAAAAAGTTGTCGAGAATGCAAATCTAAGTCCCCGTTCAAAATTTTAAAACAATTAGAAAACTATGATTTTTTTCAACTTTCAGTTTGATTTTTTGGAAAGAAATCAAAGTATGCGGATTGCTTTTAAAATGTAGTGCAGGGCCTTAAATTTGCATTCTGAATTTTTTTCTGATAACATTTTTCGATAAAAAATGTACTTGATTTGCGCTAAAACCGCAAAGATGGAAAAATTAAATAAAAAATCAAAATGTGCTGATTGTTTTAAAATTTAGAACGGGGACTGGGATTTGCATTCTGAATAACTTTTTCTAATAAAATTTTTCGATATCTCTTATGGAAAAGGTAGTATACTTTTAGTAAACTTAGTAGACTTTTAAAAAATAAAAATACGGTGCATATTAGTTTCTAATCAAGCAAGGCTGAACCCCCAAAGCTCAAGTTTCAACTCGATTTTTTTTGTCTTTAAGATAAATGTTATTAGTACTTTTGTTGCTACCTAACACTGTTATTTCGATTAAATTTTATTTCTGATAAACACAAATTTACAAGCAAAAGAAGTTCATATACTAGATGCAAAGTTGTTGTAGTTACTTTATTAACTAAGTACCTAGTTACTCGAGTTGAATGGCAAAGAAAAATAAATTTTTGTAACTAGAACAACTATGCATGAATGTTGATAATAGTGTAGGCAAATTAGACTTTTTAAAAGAAAAAATTTATAAATTTTGGTTGTGAACTCTAAGTAGGAACCCGAATACAGATCCGAAGAGTTCCCAGCCCCCCCCCCCCCCCCGGGGGGAGCTTCATCCCCTTTTGCCCAAAAAACCACCCCCCAAACGTGACCTTGACGGAGTTGTTTTGCGTTTTGCACGTAAACCGTAACTCTGACGAGAAAAAGTTATAGGACTTTTTAGATTGTCCATTAAATTCTCGACAAAAATGATCATATAATTTTTTTGCGTATCTCCCACCCAACGCGAATAAATGACTGGAAAATATGCATAGTTTTCAGCGCGAACAAAAAATAAGCCTTGCGCCGTCTGTTGCGTCGATTATCTCGAAAAGTAGTAGCGCGAGCAAAAAAATGTATAGAAGCAAAATTGTAGAGCAGTTCTTTCTCTCATAGAGAATATTGGATAAAATATTTTTGAGAAAGTATTAGTGGATATATGATGATTTTTTTATACCTGTGTATTCTTCACTTTGAGCGTGTTTCCACACCACTCATCAGATAACGCTCTCGGTGCGCTTTTTTTAAAGTGGTTTCCTCTATTATAGGCCTATTCCACTAACGAAATATAAATATTTAATCAATTGCCTCTGCAAAATGGTCCTGCTCGATGGAATTTAAACAACTCTGCCCATTACAATGAGAACACGTTGTAGAGAAGTGCAAGCCAATCTTTGCACATGTACAACGCTTTCCACAGCCCTTTTTACAGCCGCAAGATATGGATATTCGGTTGCTCTCAAATTTCTTCCTTTCCACAAATGAATTTGATGAAAAACGCGATAGGAATGTTGTCTTACTGCATCATATGTAGGTGGTAGTCAGGACAAAATTATTACTGCGTTACTCGACTGGCCATGCAACTAGCTTATTAAATAAAATAAAGCGATAATGGTTTAAAGATGTCTCTTGTCGGGGTGCCTTATATAGAGCAAGCGTAAATTTCTCCCCAGCTCTTGTAATGTCATCTTTTCCTATGAAGGACTATTGAATATGGCGACCACTTCTTGTAAATCCTTTCTTGTATTTATTAAGCTTACGGTCTGTGATTTTCCTTTGCCAAAGAAAGCAGACGTGGTGTCGCAGCCACTAAACGCATGAGCAAATAAAATATTATCTTTGCAATATTTTAAAACTGTTAAGTTTTGTAAGTCCTGGGAACTATACATCTTTTTCTTAATATTTCCTTGGGTGTCTCTCAAAAAGCGAATGTCTTTCTCTGGAGGACATAGAGCGATATTTTGGTGTATATTTCTCAGGGTGTATAGTTCCCAGGACTTACAAAACTCGACAGTTTTAAAATATTGCAAAGACAATATTTGATTTGCTCATGCGTTTAGTGCGGCTGCGACACCACGTCTGCTTTCTTTGGCAAAGGAAAATCACAGACCGTATGCCTAATAAATACAAGAAAGGATTTACAAGAAGTGGTCGCCGTATTCAATAATCCTTCATTGGCAAAAGATGCGGAGAAATTTACTCTTGCTCTATCGTATAAGGCACCCCGACAAGAGACATTTTTAAACCATTGTCGCTTTATTTTATTTAATAAGCTAGTTGGCCAGTCGAGTAACGTAGTCCAGACTACCACCTACATCTGATGCAGTAAGACAACAATCCTATCGCGTTTTTCATCAAATTCATTTGTGGAAAGGAAGAAATTTGAGAGCAACTGAATGGGGCTGGTAGAAAAACTAACAACATTCTAATGCCAGTGCTCACTACTCAAGCACCAGCTCCAGCCTCAATTATACAGCTCATATCTTGCGGCTGTAAAAAGGGCTGTGGAAAGCGTTGTACATGTGTAAAGATTGGCCTGCACTGCTCTACAACGTGTTCTCATTGTCATGGGCAGAGTTGTTTAAATTCCATCGAGCAGGATCATTTTGCAGAGGCAATTGATTAAATATTTATATTTCATTAGTGGAATAGGCCTATAATAGAGGAAACCACTTTAAAAAAGCGCACCGAGAGCGTTATCTGATGAGTGGTGTGGAAACACGCTCAAAGTGCAGAATACACGGGTATAAAAAATCATCATATGTCCACTAATACTTTATTAAAAATATTTTGTCCAATATAGATCTTATATAGAAAGAACTGCTCTACAATTTTGCTTATATACATTTTTTTGCTCACGCTACTACTCTTCTAGATAATCGACGCAAAAGACGGGGCACGGCTTATTTTTTGTTCCCGCTGAAAACTATGTTTATTCTCCAAAGTCATTTATTCGCGTTGGGTGGGAGATACGCAAAAAAATATACGACAATTTTTGTGGAGAATTTAATGGAGAATCTAAAAAGTCCTATAACCTTTTCTCGTCAGACTTACGGTTTACGTTCAAAACGGAAAAAAACTACGTCAAGGTCACGTTTGGGGGGTGGTTTTTTGGGCAATAGGGGATGAAGCTCCCCCCGGGGGGGTGGGAACTCTTCGGATCTGTACTCGGGTTCCTACTGGGAGTTCACAACCAAAATTTCAAAACTTTATATTTTTTTTCTTCTAAACGTCGTTTTTTTTTATCTAACTTGCCTACACATAAGCCACAATTAGTAACAGAAGCAATTGTGGGCAATGAATTTAGCGAAAAGAGCAATTCCGTATAGGTAGATTTGGTAAAATTTATCTTAGTCAAAATTAGTTTTAGTTGAAGAAATTTTGGAAATTTGAAAAATAAAAAAACTTAGTTGGTATGTAGGCATAGATATACGACTTTTCCTTTATCGTTATCCAATATTTTGAGAAATTTGACACATAAAGGAAACCACCTGTTAGCTTTTAGGCATCTTATTTAGCATCGCTTTTCAAGGAGAGTCAAAAGTTTTCCTGAATGAATTAATAAAAAAATGTCTCATAATATGATGCGGACTCTATTGGTGACAATGAATATGTTTTTCTTCGACAATGTTAGTTTTAAAAGAATTTCGACGCAACTGTCAGAAATATAGGCAAAACAGCTCAAAAGTTTATTTATGTATTGCAATATTTAAAAAAAAGAACGAGAAAAAAATATTAGGCATCTCCCTTCTGAACTGTACTGTACTCGCTCTGTTTACACAGTAATGTCTTTGTAATTTTGGTTATGCCGGAGAACTCCGGGTGCAAGATGCGTCGCGCCGCAACTTGCAAACAAACTTCGGAAAGGACGGCCAACCCAACTTGGCCTGTAAACACAAAATGCGGCTATGCGGTCGAGCCGGCTGGAGACAACCCAGTGGTGTATACAGGGGGGGGCTGGGGGTTTGCCCCCTTCCCCCTTACCCCTCCCAAAACTTAACTGGCCATTTTTTCTTTAGCGAAAAAACATATTAAAAGATACCTGTAACTAACGAAGATGTAGGCTCAGACTTCCTTTGATTTTTTTTATTGTCTTGAATATTATCTTGGACATATTTTCATTGTCATGCGATCTGTTATTCAGTGGTAGGTACATTCTTGTTTTTCTTCCTTGTCTAATTTTTTTAGAAATAATGCAACCCATGCATAAACTGTATTCGCAGGAAGTGTATCACATTACAAAATGTTGTACTTATACTAAGTACTAGGTAACTGTTTCGTTACCAATATCTAAATAATGTAGACACATTCGCGATATTACAGTTTTTCGACCACGTAGGTACTAACAAGAGCATATTTATATTTATTTCTCAATCATTGCATTGTAGGTACCTTCAGACAAGTTCGACAACCATTTTTTCAAACTTTACTATATATGTATACCTACTCACTATTGAATAATCTGCAGATGTTTTTATTTCTACCTCATTTAAATTATTTGTATGAGAAATATCTAAAAAATTTCGCCAGCAGGGCATTTGATTAGGAAAAATCTTAATTTCCTAAATATTGCATACTATTAAAAAATATATAAAAATGCGCCCCCTATAAATATACATAATTATATATGTCCCACAGAAAGGTCGGCCATATTGGGCCCACACGTCATTGGCTGTCAAATGCACTAGAGCCATGGATGGCCGAGGTCAAATGTCATTTTGTGATGCCACCACAAATTTCGCTTTCCCCTCCAATACACACTCAATCCCCTAGAATAGGGGTCACGGCGTCACGATATTTAAATTCTTATTTAAAAAGTATCTGATTTAAAATATAAATTCAGTATTTTTCTAGTCCTTCCTATAAATCTGAATTTTTGGTTAGTTGATCCTATAGAGCCCCGCTACTGGAAAACCCTTCCGTTTCAGCATTGCATTAGCCTCGGTTAGTGTTGTTGATATTAGGCACCGCACAAAAAGTACATGTCGCATTAAACACTACGTTTGCGTTATTATTAATAACTCGGGACTAATGAAGCGTTTCGATGAAAATTACTCCTCATTTAGCACATTACCACTAGGTAGGTACGTCAATAAAATATTAGAAACAGGAAATTTTGCAAATCTAGTTTTGATTATTATAAACAGTACTTCACCAGATAAGGCACCTTGGTATGGTATGAATGAAGTTACTTGGAAGAGCATAAAAACCTTTCAATTTTATACCGGTAATTTCCGCCGATAAGTCTGGTAGGTATTTTTACCAGTAGCAGAGCGTGGTGGTAAATGCTATGAAATAAATCGCGCCCCGTATATCACTGTGTTCCAAGTGAGTACATTTATATTTTACCAGGGTAGCTCGAGAACAGGCGCCTCGGCAATAAAATACGAGACAAAACACTTTTTTAACCATATTAAACCGCACCTAGTATTAGTAGTGAAAATAAATGAAGGAGACAAAGATAGATATTGTAGCAAACAGTGGCAGATCCAGCAATTCACTAAGGGAGGGGCACATGCTATTATAAATGGACTTTGTCAGCGATCACAAATAAAAACCACTGCATATAGGTAGTACAAATCCGTAAAAATCTTCATTTTTGGAGATAATCCCCTAAACGTTTTTTTGTTTGAAAGGCCTTCAAAAACCGCTTCTTTTGACCTACCCGTCATTTTCAAAATGCAAATCCAGGGCCGGCTGCGATTTTTTTATTCCCCCTATTTTCACGAAAACCATTTAGCGATTTTTTTATTTAAAATCTGACCACACAGCGTTAATCATAACACCCCAAAACCCCCATATACCAAATTCGAATAAAAAATATACAGGAAGTTTTATTCTACAGGGTCGCAGGGTGTCAAAGTTGAGCAAAATAGAAATTTTAAAGGCGTCTGCCAAGTCAAGTGTGCAATGGAATCCCCTCAAAACAGTTGAATGGTCACTCAAGGTCTTGGTGTGCAAAGGTCCAATAAAAAATATACAGAGTGTTCTGATCTGTGCCATCTCAAAATGCTGATTTTTTATGAACCTTTATACGGGTCATGAGTGCAGTAGCGTAGCTAGGGGTCTTTTGGCCCCGGTGCAGAATTCTGCATCGGGGCCCTCCCTTTTGTAGTCCAGTAACGATATAATTTTTCAAATGAAAAAATTGCGGGAAAGTAATTTTTTAAGGTTACCTACTCATTGTTTTCTGAGCACCTATTCAATCAAAAAGATCACACTGAGACCCTTTTTATATACCTCGCAATAGGAATGGTTTCTTATTTATTTCTAACAAAAAAAAACACTGATAAAAATTGTAGATAAAAAGGTTGTCTGCTGCAACCTTGCTTTATGAATTTCTTTTATAACTTTGTTATTTTACAAGTTATGGGTTCATTAAGCGACGTTTTCTTCTACAATTCGTAAAATAAAAAAGTTACAAATAAAAATAAGAAAAACTGTATATATATACCTATAGCTGCGGCTTTTGTCAACATATTTTTTTGTTAAAATATAAATATGAAACCACCTCTATTGCATTCTTCATTACGGGATTTTGAGTGTCATCGCAGTGCCGGTTTAGCCAAATTTCGGGCCCTGGGCACTATAGATTTAAGGCCCCTTTTAATAGACTGTCGTCGGCCACTCTTTTAATAATTGAAACCGAATTTGGGTTTCACTTTTTATTGCAAAATAGAAAATAAAAACATAAATGTGCATGCAGATTATTTTCGCAAAACTGATCAAATAAAATGCATAGTTTTTATTTTCCCAGTAGATATTTTTATTTTTATTGATATCATTTTTGATTTCTAAATTCTACATATCGATAAACGCATGCAAGAGCATTGCAAGTGACATTTTTGAGATTTTCACTTTTTCGCTTTTCTCGGGTCGTTACGGGACAATTTTGGATAAAAATACAAAACTATTCAATTTTGAATTATTTTCCCAAAATTTTTGATATGTCATCCTATTGTATCTGACAAAATGGTCGATTTCAGCGCTAAAAACCTATAGTAAAGGTAATTACAATTCCAAGAGTCTTTATAATTTACGTTGTAAAGACAATAATACAATTTTGGGGTTCCATTAGTTCGACCGTTAAAACATTGTAACGCTATATTTTTGTCTGGAAAAACCACAAGTTTTTTAAAGGTATTGGCATTTACAATGTTCTTACGAAGTTTTATTGAGGCACGATACGTTTACAATTATAATACTTAGGTATTATAGACTAAAAGAAGTAAATTTTTCCATTTTTACCTGTTTTACAATTATTTACTGCAGCCATTTAATTTTTTCATCTGTATGTTAAATCAAACGAATATGGTCTGTTTTAAGAAAGCCACAAAAACAGGTGTTACAATGTTTTTGCACGGAAATTGTTTAAAATCAAATACATTGTAACTTCTAATATTTAAAATTGTACCATGGGAAAACATTGTAAAGGGCTGTGCAATATTTTTACCGTAAAATTGATGACATTTTTGGAATTGGAAGTACAAAAAAAAGTAGATCAACTCTCTTGTTCGAAAAAGTAACTAGGTATAATAGTAGTTAATACCCACTAATTTAATTGAAATTCTATTGAAAAAAATACAAAAAATATCCATTAGTTAAAAATATATTATCATTTTTAATAGCCAAAGTTTTTAAACCTCTCTCCTGAAAACTTGACTTTTGTCAGTTATAATGTTTTCGCATCCGCATAATGTGCAGATCGGAACAGGGCCCCTGCGGGCGCGCGCCCCGAGCGCCCAGCGGATAAACCAGCACTGTGTCATCGTTTGATTGGAATACAATCCAAGAACAATTCTGGAAAAAATCAGCTCGTCCGCAATAGTTTTTATTGAGAATTAATATTAATATACACACGTAACATAATAATAATCGCTTAATCGCTACTGAGTGTTGAACAAAACAACTCTGTGACTCTGTTGTGGCTGAGAATGTGGGAATACTCGGCCGGCGAGCGGTGTCGCGATTGTCACAAAAAGTACTTGAGTGTTAGGCTGATGTAGTAAGGAATATATTTAAAAGAGACGCAATCAGGATTGCCTGCATAAAAATGTTTTCTCCTTTTTGGCGATTAAAAAAATATTTATTAATGGAGAGAAATATTGTCAAGTACGAAAGGAATGTCAAGGATTAGGGGGCCCCTAAACCCGCGGGGCCCCGGGGCGCCGCCCCGAATTGCCCTAGCATAGCTACGCCACTGCATGAGTGCCGTGAAATCATTGAAAAAATATTGATAAACACAAAAGTAATGTATTTCTTTACAAAATACCAACTAACAAATAAAAACAATTTAAATTATTGGACCTTACTCAACAAATTCACTGTCTAAGATGATACATTTTCTGTGCGTTTCCTGTTGTGGCACACCACCCAGCTTAATTTATATGGACTTATCGACTGGCAGACTTCTGTATTTTTTAGATTTAGTTCGTTTATAGTGTGTGGAGCGGTTTTGATATACTCGATTTTTGACCCGAATAAAGTTCCAAAAATGCAGTAATTTGAGTTGGCACAGATAAAAACACTCAGTATATTTTGTATTGGACTTTTGCACACCAACACCTTGAGTGATTCGATGGCACTCTTGACTTGACAGATGCCTTTAAAATTCCTATTTTGCTCAACATTGACACCCTGCAGAATGGAACTCCCTGTATATTTTTTATTCAAATTTGGTATATAAGGGTTTTGGGGCATTCTGATAAACGCTGAGGGGTCAGATTTTAAATAATCGATATGGCTTTTTAGAGACCTTTTGATAATATTTTAATAGTTGGTGCATTAACCTTTACGGTGTGTTTGACGACAACCTTAAAAATACCTTAAAAATTAAATATTATGTTGCTTGTAGAATATGTATATTTTTGAAAAACTGCGTGACGCTTATGTCTTATATTCTTTTTGTGACGTCAATTAGAGTTTTTATGCTATTTCACACAGGGAGTTTCTAAATTATAATAATAATAATAATATAATAATATAGCATTTATTGCCCAACAGGTAACCCCCATTTACAGGACAAGTATATAATAAAGAGTAAGATAATCACATATGCATATTAGGTACTAATAAACTATACATAAAAGACTACATAAAGAAAGCAGGATAAAGAAGCAATATAAAAAAGTAATATAAAAACCCGGATATAAGTGACAAAACATTACAGTGAAAAAAGGCAAATAATTATGGTGTATACACAGAACACAGAAAAAGTTTAAAAAGTGAAGTTGTCTAAATTATCAGCAGCCTCTCTTAGAATTACATTCAGATTATGAAAATTAATATCACAGTGTTCACTCAGCTTATTAAAGTTATCACACATTAAAAACAAAGGTGTTCTAAAAAATAAATTTGTTCTCGCTCTATCACAATAAAAAGTGTTTGAGTTGCGAGTTCTAATGATAGATGGAACATAAAAATTAATTTGAGAGACGAGATCACATGCATCTATCTCGTTATGCAGAATCTTATGCAAAAACTTCAGTGCTGCACATTTCCTTCTCAAATCTAAGGACTGAATCTGAAACCTAGTTGTTAGCTCAACATATGGAGTACCCATCGCGGGATATATTCCGTCTACCCTAAAAGCCAAAAATTTTAGAAACTTTTTCTGTACGCGTTCAATGGCTACTTTATGGCATCTATAAAATGGACACCATATGATTGAGGCATATTCAAGTTTAGAGCGAACAAAAGCTGAGAACAAGACTAACAAAGGACTGAATTGTGTGAAAGTACGACAATTTCTTACTATGAAGCCATATGCCTTAGAGGCCTGGGTAACCTTCCATGAAATATGGTCGACAAACGACAACTTTGAGTCAAAAATGACACCTAAATCCTTCACTGAATCGCAACGAGAAAGAGCACATCCGGAAACACTATAGTTGTGTGCCAAAGTCGATTGTTTTTTAGTATAGCTCAAGACTTTACATTTAGCAATATTCAAGTGAAGCCGGTTTTCGTTGCACCACTGATGAATACGATCAAGATCAAGCTGTAAGTGTATGCAATCCTCAATGGTATTAACCTCGGCATATAATTTTAGATCATCAGCAAATAGCACTCTACCACAACTGAGCGAGTTCGCAATATCATCAACAAACAAGAGAAACAATAAGGGTCCCAGATTCGAGCCCTGTGGGACACCTGATTTTGGAGTATATTCAAACGAGTGAAATCCGTTATAGAAAACAGACTGTTTACGCTGATCAAGGTAATTGCACAACAAGGCCAATGCAGAGGAATTAAGACCATACATATTAATCTTCTCTATGAGTATACCATGATCAAGTCTATCGAACGCTTTCGCAAAATCAGTGTATATTACATCAACTTGCTTTTGTTTGTCAAGACGGCTCGCTACAAATTGAGTGAAGCATGTTAAATTCGTGACAGTGGATCTCTTTGACAGAAATCCATGTTGATGTGGGGAAAGGACATTGCGTACAGATGGATAAATTCTGTTATACAAAACGACTTCAAAAACCTTGGCAAAGTTCGACAAAATAGATATAGGCCGATAATTTCGCACATCAGAAGGATCACCAGACTTCAAAACCGGGCACACCCTTGACATCTTCCAAATGTCAGGGAAGGTGTTGCTGCTAGTAGCTAAATTAAACAATGTAAGTAGTGGAGCCGAAAGAACACCAATGCAGTCTTTAACTAGAAAGGAGGGAATAGAGTCCGGACCGGAAGTTAACTTATTTTTCAATTTCGATGATGCAATAATTATTTCCCGCTCCGTAATGCCTGCAAAATCGATACTGGAAGAGTCGCCCAACACAAAGTCCCCACGTCCGGTGCCACCAACATGTGGCACAACAAACACGCTCTCAAAGTAACTTGCAAAACCATCAACTATACCTGTAGGGGAGTCAAAAGTTACGTCATTAAGTCTCATCTCACCAGGTATCCTCGTTGAATTATTCTTAGAGTGTACAAATGCCCAAAAACTCTGAGGATCAAACGAAACAGATGCCTGGACTTGTTCTAAATAACGGTGATATGCAACTGAGATAAGTTGTTTTACCAATAACCTCAATCTTCTGAACTCATCGAGAAATACATTATTCCTATTTGCTTTATATTTCTTAAAAACCTTTGCCTTCAGTTTTATAGTACTAATTATTTCGGCAGTGTACCAGGATGGGTATTTATGGCTGAAATTTTTGAACTTGGGAACACACTTGTCAAAAATTCGGTTTATATAACTATAAAAACTATTTACTGCCTGATTTACATCATTAATACCATCCAAGAAGGACCAGTCTGCCTGAAGAAAAGCCTGATAAAGATCAGGATAATTAGCCTTGCGAAAATTATAGGAACTATCATCATTGCGTGAAGGAAAGGCCTCCAGTTTATGAGCAAGGTCTTCAATACTTATTTCCAATGCTGGATGATATAGTGCTTCCTCAGGTACCAGAGGCGCATTGTCCCTTGACACAGCACAGTTAAAGTTAGATATGACCAAATCAAGCAATCTATTCATTCCATTGAGAACGCCATTGAATTGGCGCATGTTAAGAAAACTTAACAGGCCATGAACTGCATTGACTTTTCTGTCTGAATTATCTGAGTGGACAAAGTGTGAACAATTAAAATCACCCAGTAAAATGACATTCCCTGACTGCAAAAACTGAACCTCTTCAATAGCTTCACAAAACAACTCAAAAACGTCAACAGATACAGATGGTGGGATATAGACAACAACGATATAAAAACATTTGAAATCAATCATACATTTACAGATTATAACATCAATTAGAGGAAAGCTATTGTCTAGTTCCGGTACATCCATAACTTTACATTGTATAACATGTTTCATGGCTAAAAGCACTCCACCACCGCACTGCTCATTGACGACATTGAATTTTCGATCCTTCCGAAAGATTACATACTGGCTTGGAAACAGTTCACTACTAAGGATATCCGGATGCAGGTTTGTTTCGCATAATGCCAAAATGTCATAATCACAAGCACTAATAGACGACGAAAAAATGTGAAACTTCGATCGAAGCCCACGAACGTTTTGAAAATAAATTAGTAAGTTGGAGGAGTTACTGCTGGGCCTGATTAGTTTTCCGAAACAATTTTTGGGATACCATTTACGTATTTAATTCGTAAGTTAGATTCACCTGAGTTTAGTCGCTCCTGTAATTCATCCTTTAGTTTTCTGTAGTAGGACTGCTGCCGTACGGTACGATCATAAGAAATGGATATCTTGTCCTTGAATTGAGAATTTCTAAGCGCTTTGCTATTTCGGATGAGATCAACAACATGTTGATCACAGTCTAACTGAATTTTTATGGGCCTACATTTACCTTCAACAGGTCGACCAAGTCGGAAAGGCTTAATCTCATCGACATTAAAATTCGGTTTCAAAACATATAACACATCCTTGACAGCTCTCTTATCGGCAGACCTCTGATCTGCATCAGACTCGTTCTGGTTCTGCTCAGGAATACCAAACAATACAATATTTTTACGTCTCTTTGCACGTTCATCAACCTCAGCAACGATTTCCTCGAACAAAGTATCTTGGTTCACAGATGTATTGTCTACGTTAATCGATTTTAGCTCTTGGATATCCTCCTGAAGCTTCATTATAATGGCTTTCAAATCCTTTATATCGCTTCCAAGCGATCTGCAGGACCTACAAGACCAGTCATAGCCCTTGTTGGAGTTGAGCATTCGAACCTCTGCCGACGTAATATCAACACAAGAGTTTTTAAACTGCTTCTTACAAACAGAACACTTTATCATAGAAATAGCATCATATGATTTATTGCAGCAAGCACAAACCACCGATACTGGAGCCATGTAGTTAGATTAATATCAATCCAGCTGAATTTTAAAGTTTCAAGTCAACTCAAAACAATGGACCGCCCATGCAGATTGTCCCGACCCAGTCTTGTATTTTAAACAAAAAAGAACAGCACAGCACGCTATTCGGAGCAAAAACAGCCACAAAACCCGTACATACGCCGATTACGATGGTACTTTTACATGTAAGACTTACTGTCGCTGCCAGGTAGTCAGTGGAGGGATCTCGGGAAATTTATCTGCTTGGAGACTGCTCAAATCGAAGTGGTAACAAACAGGAGCTCAAAAACACATCTGGCGCAGACAAACAGCTCGGACATTGTTGGCGCAGCATTATAATATGTCATTTTAGGAAAGGTATTTTTTGTTGGATTTTCACTTATAATCTCCCTAGAGCATGAATTATTTCCGTAAATTTTTTTCAAGGTGCGAATTTTCTTAAAAAATTCGCAACCAAGAAAAAAATTCCGGAATTTTAATTCATGCTCGCGGGAGATTCGGTACGAAAATTTCATGTCAAAACTATTTGAAAATACAATTAAATTGGTGACATATGGTGACTGGTGTTATTGTTGTATAGGAGGGAGATTTCCACTTATTAGTCTTACAGCTAGGTGCTTATGGAGGGTGATTTCCGAGAAAATACACAAGTTGCCATGGCAACGTTAAGAAATGCTTGTGTTTTATTGGTTGTACCTTGTCGACATGAAATTTTCATCACAATACACTTGGATTCAATGTCATTTTTTGAGAACAAAAGGAGTAATACGTACTTAAAAATTTTGGATTCTAATTTTATTTGAAAACTGGGGGTTGAACTAAAAAATAAATAGGTATGCCAAGGGAATGTAGTAAACGTCTATTATATTGTTTTATACAGGGTGTTTCCTAAGTACGTAACTTTTGTGATGTTATCTTTTTGGTCTTGCTGGTCCATCATTTTAGTGAATCTTTTCATTTGCCAACAAAAGCGTAGGTACATTCGTTTCATGACGATAAAATCAACTGTTTGTTTTGAAATTGGAAAAACGTGCCCCAAAATACCTGTTAACTCCAATTTTGCATGGCCATTTAAAAAAAAAACGTAAACGAAACGAAACTTTAAACGTGTAACTCAAAAAATAACTTCAACAACTTTGTTTTCTGAGTTTTCGGAGAAAAAATCTTCCCCCTTTCTTAATGATAATGTCAAGTCAAAGTGAAATGACTGAATAATAAATGTCAAGTCAAAGTGTCATGACAACAGAATAATAATAACCTAGCCACCTGTCAGATATTGTAATTGATATTGAATGGAGGAAGATTTATTCTCCAAAAGCTCAGAAGACAAAGTTGCATGTAGAAGTTATTTTTTGAGTTAACGTTCAAAGTTTGGTTCTTTTAATGCTAGGCATTTATTAATTTTTCTGGCAACTTGAAAAGTTGTATTTTAAACAATTTGGTTCAGGTTTCTCTGGGGAAACATTCAATTAAAAATTAAATGTAACTGCTCGATGTTAGGTATAGACAAGATCTTAAAATATCTTTGAAACAAATTTCGACATCACATTGTTCTCATTTCCAGATATATGGAAATTTTGGCTTGAGTACGCAATAATTATCTGACTCTCCCCTATGCAGTTACTGTGAATTTTTTTTTGGACGCATGTTTATATCTAAGTACTAAGCTTTTTGCATAAAATAAGCACCCGCGACATGATACATATTAAAATAATCCCAACTGCTTGAAATCATTTTCCGATTCACTGAAACATTTAAAACCAATCTAGAGATTAGAGCTGATGAGATATCATAGGTCGTAGGTAGAGATATAAAGGTTTTGAGAGATATAAAGTGTTTGAGAAAAAACATAGGTAATTCAAAAACCAAAATCGGGTAAATCCGAATTTAGTCAGAATTGAAATACAAATGCTACCTTCTGAACAAAATAGCTATATGTGGCAAAAATGATTTAATAACATATCGTTTTCTCGGTTGGCATCAGAATAAAAAACTTTATTTTTCGAGTGGCATTACCTATATATGATTTTCTCTGCATTTTTGGAAAGATTGTCTTTGAATTTATGGAAAACCATTTATTCTAGGATACGGTAATATAAAATTGTAACGAATTTATGTAATATTTAATTTAGAAGCGAAAATTGGAAAACAATAACTTTCCTAAAAATTGCAAAATTATTTACTCCGAAAAACGTGTACTAAAGCAAATAATATTTTAGGAAATGTAAGCAAATGTCCATACTTTTTTACGAATAGATAATAATTTCGGATAAATTTCAAAAATCTCCTTATGCCCTAGAATTTAATATGGTATAGTCACAGAATAACCAAAATAGTCCAATATTAGGCAGGAAAAAACAGCATCTGCTAAAAAATTGAAGTGAGCCCAAAATTTGCATACCTACACCTTTATTTTAACTCTGGAAGCAATGTCTAAAAAGTCCCCATCAATACCGCGCTTGCGTTTTTAGTTATTTACGATAAAGGGTATATCGTATATATATGCTTTGAGATACTTAGGTAGGCATATTTACAAAATAACCTAAATCGTATAAAAACTGCAAACCTTGAATGTGCCAACAATAACATATTTTTATAATCATGAGACTAAACAAGTTGGAGAAGATATAGATTTACTAGTTATTTTAATAAGTCTTGCTCCTCCGAACCAGCATGTTTTCTTCTTTAAACCAGGGAATAGGAAAATCACAAACATACTCTTCTCTAGCCTGAATAATTTTCCAAATTGTAAAAAGCATCTGTTGCTATTATATGCTATATCTCTGCACGCTGCTATTACTGGCTCTGGTTTTGTTAACCAGAAGTTTTTAAGCAGGAAATTTGTATAGTAGAGACAATTTTGGAAAATTGATTACGTATTCTTCTGGCAATCTATGGAGCTCCTAAATCAGAATTATCCATTGAAAACTATCGATACATGACATTTGCAAAGTCAACAAGCCTTAACACCGCAGTGAAATTGTTGTCACTTCCACCTACTGTCGCAGCAGCACGCTTACATCTAAGTACAGAATTGGCTTGGTAATGATTTAAAACCTGAAAATGGGGATGAACGATAAATAATAATGTTTTGGAGCCCATCTGTAGCAGGTGTACTTTTAAATAGTATTTTTTTTTCAACTGCATTAAAGGATGCACACAATTGCGGATGCAGAAAAGTTGGACTGTCCTACTGTCCTGTTCAACGCCAAATCTTTGTCAATACTTTGTGGTCATCGTCACGGTCAATCATGTCTCAACGCAGGGTGAAGAGTATAATGAGTTATGAGTTTGATCCCGTTTACCTCTTGGCACAAAATATAACAAAAGGAAAATAAAATGTTGGGGTCAGACGACGAGAACATGGGGGAGGGGACAGAAGACGAGAACGTGGAGATGGCAGAGGAGACGTGGAAGAGGGCACACAGAACGAGAATGAGGATGAGCTATAGAAGTCACTAAAACAAACAAAATCATGGATTAGGCTTACTGGGAAAACCATGTAAAAAACACGCATTACTTATCTATAGGTAGGCCCAGGCGTGGTCATATCCATTTGCGAAGGGGGGGGCATACCTGGAGATGTACTTCTTTAGGCGGTTTTTAAGTACCTACTATAACAATAAAATTAAAAAATAAAAAGGCGATATCACAAAAAAATTTATAAATAACAAAAATAAAAAATATGTATTTTAAATAAACCTTATGTAAACATTTTTTTTTTGCATGTGCGTTGGTTATATACAGTGTATCCACAGATTGAGTTCACATAAGGTGTAAATAACAGCAAATTTTCTAGTTGAAATTTGAGCTTCTGGGGATCAGCCCTGCTTGGTTTTAAACTAATTTGTTACATAATTTTACTGTCGAAAAATCACGTATGCCTTGGAAATTATGAAGAAACTAATTTTCTCCACGACCATTCGTGAATGTAAGTATTCTAAAATCATTTTTAATAATAGAATTTAAAAATTCTGACTCTAGAGCGAGATGATTTATTCTTAAATACGCACTTCTCGAGTGTTTTGCATGTATTTCCAGGATCTTAATATAATTTTTGTAATCTATTGCACATAAATAAACAATATAATAATAGGGATACTAATATTTTGTACTAATAATAATAAATCATTACATTATTTTATACATTTTCATTCTATAACAAGACAATGAATGAATATACGCTAATCGAACTAAACACAGCATAGAGTGCCATGGATTTCAAGACTGTCAACCTCGCTCTCAAGAATAGCGGCGCGGGGGTGCGCGTCATAATAAGTATTTTCAAGGCCTACCATAAAGACAGGCCCTGGCGCACAAAAATCACGTGACCATCTTAGTCAGACGTTACATGTCATTTGTCACATAACTGAAAGCGGCAGCTTGGGTTTTGAGAAGTTTAAAATGTTTAAAGTGTTTTTAAACGTCTTAGTTTATATTTTAGAAACAAGTTTGTGTCTAGTGCGCGTGGGTCCTGGCGGAGGGGAACCGCACAGGTGTTATTATGGCCTCGGTGGGAGTCGTGGCGTCCAAGAGTATTGGTGCCGCTCGCACCGACGCGTGAGCGCTGTAAAGGGGAATTCTCCCCCGAACCACAGAATAGGGAGCCCGGAATTCCGGAATGGACTATTATGGACATGGACCGTATTGGACAGTGGAGCCTGATTCACAGAGGGGTGAACTGCTTACGGGAGATCCGCGAGGTCAGACGGTCCGGGTGGCTGGAAGCCGTTCCCGTTGACCACGTTCGGGTTGTGTATTTATTGTATTCACCATTCACCTTGTGCGAAATAAATCAGTGTTGTAACCGTGTAACCGTTGATTTTCGTTGTCGACCCACGCCCCGATACGGTTTATCTATTCGGTCTTTCACGCTGCCGAACAACTGAGACCTCGTCAATATTTGCAGTATACCTACTGAGGTTAGTTTTCATTTTTATTTCGTAAAAAATATCCTAAATACCAAATATTGAGTCTGTTTATATTATATTTATACATATTACAAAAGCCAGGAAGAAAGTGTCGCCATAACAAACATTTGTTTTGCCTCGGGATGAAAATTTCCGCCAAAAATGGATTCGTCAAATCCCAACTGAGATTTAATTTCTAAAAAACCCTTAATTATGTGTGACTAACACATTTTCAAGAAAGTGAAACAATAATTAAAGTGGACAAATGTGTTGTGGGAGGAAAATACCTATAGAGAATATCACCTAAGCTAAAGGAAGGTGATGTCCCAACAATTTTTGAGAAGTGCCAAAATATTGTGAGTGCAGTGCCGTTTAATTCTCAGCCCAAAACAGCTGAGGCAGGTTGAAAATTTTGAAAAAACAATTAGAGAAAGCTTGGATGCACAAAACCAATAATGTAATAGATGAAAGAAAACTTGCCAAATTGTTACTAAATTTGTTTTTTCTACTTATCTCCAAAAATGCCTTTCATTAAATAGCACTAAGTTGGTCACGTGACTACGCGATTATGCGTTAGCGCCGTGGCCTGTCTTTATCGTTGGCCTCGAAGTATTTTCGAACGTGTTTTAAGTTAAATAAAATGAGTGAAAAATCGAGTGATTTTGATATGGAATTTGGTCGTGGAGAAAATACAGTCTGTTACTCGGTTAGAATGAAAAAATTCGATACGATACGAGTATCGAATTTTTAATGTAATGAGGTTAGAATGAAAAAATTCGATAAGAGTATCGAATTTTTTCATTCTAACCTCATTACAGAATCTACTACTCCACCTCAGTAAAGTGCCCTTTTTTGTAGGTTTCTTTTACGGAATTGCGAAATTTCGAAACTCTAGGCCTATTATTTGATTTTTTGGCATGTTTCACACTTTTTTTTATAAAAGTGTATTTTGTGTAGTTTTTACATCAAAATGTTTATAAAAAACTTGTTGACATTGAAAAACTGGATAGGTGTGAAAATTTTCAAAAGTCTAAGTCGACTTTGATTTATTTCTGCTAAAAAAATAAAACGTACAAAAATCAAAGTAGACCTAGGCTGTTGGAATTTTTCACACCTGTCCAGTTTTTCATTGATAACAAGTTTTCTTAATAACATTTTGATGTTAAAACTACACAAAATGAATTTTTCTAAAAAAAGTCGGAAAAATGCCAACAAATCAAAATAAGTATATAGGTATATGTATAGGAATAGACTTTCGAAATTTCGCAAACCTACTCATTTTTTCATTTTGAACAAGTTTTCTTAATAACATTTCGCCTTAAAACCTACAAAGGATACCCCATGCCCCCCCCCCCTAAGACCGCGCCTGTAGGTTTGCTAGGTACTATGATTTTAATTTTGAACAACTCCTGGTTGTTGACCTACATCTTGTATGATTTTTTCATAAATACAATAAATACTATGTCACCGTTGTTAGGCGTTTTTTCACCTGAATAAGAAACTTTCGATGGCAGCTGCTGCTCTGATTGGACCAGCCGCGTGCGCGTATCTTCGGCACGCGCCAGCCTCGAGCCTCCACGGCCGGCGGCGGCATTTCATCGTCGCGTCTTCGCCGAAGCAGGTCCGTGGCCGCTGCGCTTCGCTAGCGGCGCTCTTGAACACGCGGTGCGCGCCGAGTTGTTTTTGCGAGTGAAAACTCTGTTGTTAGTGGAACTTTAAACTAGGATTGAGAGTTTGTGAGTTCGAGGGGAATTTCCCGAGGTGAGTTTTTGCATTTTTTAATATATTTTGCATGTCGCCGTCAAAAGCAAAACAATGTATAGGCGCATAGGTACTAAGTAATTATTTACAATAAAACCCTCTGCTGTGATGAAAATTTGTTCCAATTTGCGATAAGAGGAGTAAGTAGGTAATTTGATTTTGATAATTATTTCGCATTTCGCTTGCTGTACCACCCCCGATTTTTTGAGTTTTTGGCGGTCAGACGTAGTTCCCGAGAAAATTAATTTTAAAATTTTCCCTTGACAGAGATTTACGGTTATTAATTTTTACTCTACGCAACCCAAACTAATTCCTACACTATTTTGCAAACCACGAAACTTCGCGAGAAATTTTCAAAAATTTAGGCATTGTTTCCGGTCGGTTGCAGGATATAGGGATGTATTGAGAATATGCACTTTTTAAAGAACTCGATTTTAAAGAAAAAAAAATGCTTTTTTGATGGACTAGGTACCTTTCGAGATAATTTGAAATAGGTACTTACCCGAAAATTGCCGATACTTCTTCGGCTTGTAACTTTTTTATTTCAAGAGTTAGGTACCTGGGTAGGTACCGAAAACATTTCTTAATGACATTTGTAGGCAAAACTTTGAAGGCTTTAATCGTGTATGTGTCGGAATAGGTGAACAAGATAAAAAAAATAGCGTTGGATCATGGCTTTCGCAAGCCTAGATTCTGTGAAGTCCAATAGACCCGAGAAACGGCTAGTCTATATAGTCATTTAAGTATTCTTTAGCAAAAATACAGTTGAAGCAAACTTATAAGAAATAAATTAATCCACCGTAGTGGTATAATAATTAAAATTTATAAGAATTAAAATTAGAATGATTTTGTTTGTCGGAAGTCGGGAAGTATGCATTTCCTGCCGTGAAAGCGGCATATACCTTAATTCTCGATTTCTTTTTGAGTACCTGCAATGCCTGGAAACATGGGTTAGTATTACTTACTAGGACCATTGTAAGTAAAATATATTTACTAGATAATAAACTAGTATTGGTATAGATTCAGTAATTATTCTTAAATATAATAACCGTTTATATTTATGCTAACTGTTTAAAAATCAATATGATCGTCACCTACAATAATTATTTCTCTTATTAAAGCTTTTACAGAAATTGATACATTACAGATAGCTAGTTGTTTTTGCAAGATTTCTTGCAAAATTGTAAGAGTCTTGCCTCCAGTCTTGCAGAATGATTTATTGTCTTGTCTGGCAAAGCAAGACAAGAAATTTAAAAGTCTTGTCTTGTTCTTGTTGCAAGGGCAAGACAAGAACAAGAAATTTGCAAGAGTCTTGTGAAACACTATTTTAGGTGTTAGTTTAAAAAATCAACAAGAGTAAACTACCTAAATTTTCGAATTTATGAATAAAATAATATGAAGAAAAGTTGATTATAATTGAAAGTTATGTTATACTAGATTCCTAATTTTCGATATAACTATACCCTACTTCGATTTTCTCGATATGATTGGAATATGTACGTAAAAAAGTTTAGAATACATCGAGGCATACATACATCCAACTAACCTTTCGTGAAGAGCTCTGCCTGCTTTGAATGTCTTGCAAAAATTATGAACAAATAGGCATCCGCAAAAATTATAAAAAACCAAACTATAGGCCGTTTAGTCCAAAAACTTAGATCCAGATGTAACCTGCCTTTATTCGTAAAACTTTTCATGTAGGTATATACCGATCTCCACGTATAGGTACTTGCCCAAGAATCTTCAATGAACATCTCATATCATACCTACTTACAAAACTCTTTGGAGTGTGATGCTCATGTAATAACCGTAGATTTAAATATGAATTTACCTCGGAATTTACCTACTGGATCAGAACAATGTTATAGATAATAATTATTACGAATATTACGAATATGAAAAACAATGGATTGACAAGAACATTTTAAAATTAGTTAACAAATACCTCGACAAATACAATCATATAATATCATATCCAGTAATCAGTACACTGAGAAAAATCTGTAGTTTTGTCAAAAACCTCGTCAAAAACATACTGTTTGATTCAATGAGATGTTACAATTCGTATTCCTCAAACACAATGACATTTCACTCAAGCAGAAGCCTACATTTTTGGTAACTAACAATATATATTCAATTCAATTACAAGTTGATATTGAATTTAAATGAATAATTTGAATGCAGTATTTCATTGAATCAATACCGTGTTCTAGAAGTAATTCTATAATTCCGTTTTATTGAACGAGCACATTTTTTTGTCGGAACAGTATAACAGTTCATAATATGATGGCCTCATGTTGTTGAATACTTATATCAATTATTATTGTTCACATTTAAGAAATGTCGATGAAATTTCAAAAACGACACACCATTGCATTCCTTTTTAAACAGGCTTTAAAAGGAGGTGCCACTTATGGTAGGGTTCCATTTAAAAAAATTGAGTAGCTAGCGCTGGGGTGATGAGGGTGCAATTTATATTAGATAACGGTTAGTATGGCAAAATATGCCCCCCTTCGTGAATCTTTTGGCATGTTTTTGCGATTTTCTCGTTGGGACACCCTGTATAAGTGCCTAGTACCTAATATCGTCGTTGCGCCTTCAAAATGCATATTTTTGGCAAAATGCGCTAAGTGCAAAATTCGACCAAGGAGGACCCTCTGACCAAAGGCAGACATGTGATTTTTAGTACCTACCTATAATATTCTGTTCGACGACCCGATAAAAAAAATTCTGTAATTATCAAAATCTAATCGTAATTTTGTCGTAACCGAACACATTTTATTGGAGTTCATTCAAACTATGAACTATACCAATTTAAAAAGAATAAAAACACACTCACACAAACATACAGTCAATTTAATCTTCTAAATAATCTAAACTAAAAGAGGCAGAAGTTGTATACGTTTAAAGGAAGTTTTAGAAAGGATAACAATTGAAAAAATGCACTCCAGTCGGCACTCCAATCGGGTGCATTTTTTTCCGAGATTTTTTCAATTGATAGTATTTTACCTGATTCCACTAAACATCCTTTATTACTTATTTATAATAATTATATTATATGTAATTATTACATGTACCTACTAAAACTCTTTCTTTGTTTTATCTTTATTTGAAAAGCCAATTAAATAATGATATTAATTAATAATTATTTTAATTACCCACTTTTATTATTCCTTCCAGCTAAATAGGTAGGTAATTGCAATAATAATTATTGTCAAAATAAATAATAAGAATTTGCTGTTGTTTGGAAGTAAAAGTTGTAGGTATTATAGGATATTACCGAGGGGTGTGAGACTCCTAGAAATTTTGTACACCAGATTTGAGATTTTGCTCGGGATTACATTGTTTCTTATGAGAATCCCTAATGAACAAATTTACTGGGATTCTGTAAATCTTGAGATTTCATGAGATTTTAGAAGATTTCAGGGATTCTGAGAGATTTTCGAGATTTCAGAGATTTTAAGGATTTTTAGAAAACTCTAGATTTTCGACAGGTTTCTGAGATTTTATGAGATTTCAAGGATTTTATCAGATTTGGCAATGAATGTATTTTGTTTCATAGTACTTAGGCCATGAAATAATTATCCCATTCAAATACCACAGCCTATGAGATACTCTCCCTTGGGACTACCAATAAAAAAATAGAGATCATTTGTTTTCCTTATCCTTCATATAGTTCTGAGGTATCCAGTATCAAATTGGCACACACTGTATACTTAATTGGATAAGAAAATGTGAGAAAATTTCTTGTGGATTCGTTTGTAATTAGTCTGTAAAAAGATCACATTCCAACCGGGATTTGAACTCACGGGTCATCAACTTACGCGACAGGCCGCTTTCCCAACTTTACATCAAATCAATTCGTATAGCTCTTAGTTGGTAAAAGGACCTGCCGCGTAGTTCCAATCCCGGCAGGAGTGTGATTTGCCGCTACTCATTTTTCTAAATTACCTATTTAATTTGTACAGAGACAAAACATCGCTCTTTCCAAAATAAAAAAAAATAATAGTGCCATTAAAAAAAAGTTTATTGCCATGACAACCAAACCGCGAAAGCTGAAAACAAGTGAAACATGTTATGTGGCAAACAATTTTCATAAAAATATTTTTTAAATAACTCATTTATTGCATACAAGCAGATTTCCATACTTTTTTCCATCCTCATCACATATTAAAAAAAATGCATGTCTGCTGTATCTACAGAGTGATTCAGTTATGACGTGAAAATTTTTAACCACGTACCTATTATCGGTAGCAACCTAAAATAGACGAAAATCATTAAACAAATTCTGCCACTTTTAAAAAATGGGGCAGAACCCCTAAAATCCCAGAAGACTGGCGGCCTCACAGCTCCACCTGCGATACAGATTGCCGTATTATTATCAGATTATAAATAACAATAGTGAATTACAGCGTTTGAACATAAAATTTGAGATTTTGTTTGACATTTTTGTTGTAAAAAAGTTACAACAATTTCTTAGTTATTTTCTAGGTACTTAAACTAGTAAAGAAAATTTCGGTGTTAAATTCCCAGTTTCCCAGTCCTTAGTTTCCATATTATATAAAATCTACATTGATTATAGCGGCATATGAAACTACTTGACTACAGATTAATCACAAAATATTGAAGATGAATGCTGGTCAACACCGAGCATGTAGGATTTCTTATTTTTCGGTAGGTTCTTTTCCGCCCGGAGAATTTCGAGAACTGCAGACATACCGCTTTGTTTTCGATACAGTTTTAAAAAAATATGTCTTGGATTGAGCTCTGGATTGAGTCTCTTGACTTGAGGATGAGTACCTACTTCGCCTACTAAGCGGTTATTAGTGTGCATGAATTGTGGTTAATTTGCCTCGGCCAGAGGCCTCGGAAACTAAATTCCACATGAGTCATAACAAGTTGAATTTCACTGCCTTGGTACATAAATAATACTATTATTTTATTTTAATTTTTGACTGCGTATGTTTTTGTTTGTACGTTTTTTTTGTTTAAATAAATAGAGATTTTATAGTTTCCTTCCTTGTCTCATTTTGAAAATTAATAAGTATTGAATTAATTTAAAAAGTCAGACTTTTTTAAAAGTCACGACTTTTTGTCTTTTTAAAAAAGTCACAAGTATTTCCAACCCCGTCAAACATTATGGGGCTTACGTTTCCAAGGCACTCTATGCAAAAACGATTAATTCGATATTACGGCAAGAAGAACAAAGTAAAGGCATAATGTGTGACATATCATTTTAACCAGAAAAAAATCCTCTTTTCAAAAATGCAAAAATCCAATATGATGCCCATAAGAAAAATAAAAGTTGATCGTCATATCTTTGTCTAGGGAGGCGAGAAAAAAAATGCGAGGCCATATTTAGATTCCTTGTAAAAAAGTGCCTTAATAATGTTTAACTTAGAAGTGTCCAGCGACATTCGTTTTCGTTAAAAAAAAATTAAAACGAAAACGACAATTTTAAGTTTTTTCGCATTATTTTCAAAACGAAAAGGGCCAGCTAAAATTTCTTTTGACCATGTTACTCGGCATCAAATTCCGCAACTTTGCCCCAATTTAACCGATATCGTATCTCTTAGGATAACCAAGATCCCCATGCATAGACTCGAAATACGGTCACCCTGTATACAATTTACTTGTTAAGAGGTGGAGTGGGAGTAGTGACAATCAGGCGGATGCAGCGGCTATATCCGCGCGGCTGCAGTGCTTCTGTTGCCACGCTGCTGTCACGTGACTGACATGGTTAGGTACTGGAAGGGGAACGACTCCTATTGGTTGTTTATATTCGCATGATTTCTTTGTGAATGGCGCCAAAATATAACATGGATCATAATTTTTAAAGGGTAAAGATTCCAATTTTGCTCAAGATTTTAAAGATTTTTAAAGATTTTAGAGATTTCTTGAGATTTTAGGGATTTATAGAGATTTCTGAGGTTTCTAGAGATTTTAAAGATTTTTGAGATTTCTCAAAGATTTTAAGGATTCTGTGAGATTTTCGAGATTCTGTAAGATTCTGAAGATTCAGTGTACACCAGATTTCTTGAGTGTCACACCCCTCGGATATTACATTGATTCTATAATTTAGGGGCTGGATTATGGGTTACTGCCTGTCATCGTACCTAATATATCTCTAACGTCTATCCAAGTTACAGCGGCAGTATTAATCCAGGATATTTATCCATTGTGCAAAAAAATAAATGCTGGCAAGAAGCTGATTTTTGCAGGGTTGGTCGGGGACTGCCTCCTGAGTATCCAACCAAAAAATCACACTCGAACCCCTTCAGGGTTTTGTGCAATAGGGGTGGTTTCTTATTTATTTATTTTTTTGAATTTTTTTTCCTGCCTGTGCATAATAATAAGCTCTACAACTTTGCCTTATAAAACTTTTTTTATAACTTTCATATCTCTCCAGTTTTCAAACATTAAACGAACGAAGCATTCGTATTAAATATTGCATTTTTAAAAAAATGAAATGCGCTGTAACTGGTGAGATATGAAAGTTATAAAAAAGTTTTATAAGGCAAAGTTGTAGAGCTTATTATTATGCACAGGCTGGAAAAAAAATTCAAAAAAATAAATAAATAAGAAACCACCCCTATTGCACAAAACCCTGAAGGGGTTCGAGTGTGATTTTTTGGTTGGGTACTCAGGAGGCAGTCCCCGACCAACCCTGAAAAAATCAGCTTGCCAGCATTTGTTTTTTTGCACAATGGATAAATATCTTGGATCATTTTTTTAACATGAAATGCACTGTAACTGGCGAGATATGAAAGTTATAAAAAAGTTTTATAAGGCAAAGTTGTAGAGCTTATTATTATGCACAGACTGGGAAAAAAAATTCAAAATTAAATAAATAAGAAACCACCCCTATTGCACAAAACCCTGAAGGGGTTCGAGTGTGATTTTTTGGTTGGATACTCAGGAGGCAGTCCTCGACCAATCCTGAAAAATTCAACTTGCCAGCATTTATTTTTTTGCGCCCCTTATAAGACGGATCTAATTATCTTGGACTATATAGATATAAAAAAAGTCACATGACCGCCTTGCGATCGATTACCAGGGTCGGACTAATACAAGATGACCAACTCCTGGCTGACAAAAACCGGGACAGTAGTTAGGTATCTAGCTATTTTTTTACCTATAATATGCAACTGTCAAGTTTTGTAGTTTAATCAACTTATGATTTTTATTAGAATTGATCTGGTTCATGATTTTATTTGATTGTTTGTGGTTCTGATTTGCTTGACTGGAAACAAATTTTTTGCATATTTTCGTTTTTGAAAAATCAAGATGGCGTCGACAGCGACCATTTATTTATTTTCATTGTAGGTGAAGTGCCTTTTCCTTTAAAGATAACAAAAAATTTCATTAAGAAAAGTTGTTCCCAATTAAAATTACCCCAGGGTACCAAATTTTGGAAAGATCGGCCTACTTTGTTTTCCCCACTTTTTCTTTTTTCCAACGCGCTAAAGAAAAAATGAAAAAAATTAAGCGGAAGATTGTCCTAAAATTTGGTACTCGGCGATAAGTTTTAATTCTAAAGAACTTTTTCTCATAAAATTTTTCGATACCTTCTATTTAGAAGCCACTTAAGCACGTTAGAAAAAGAAAAGAGTGGGAAAACAAAGTAGGTCGATCTCTCCAAAATTGGGTACCAGGTGGTAACTTTTAATTGGTAACAACTTTTCCTACTGAAATTTTTCGCTACCTTTAAAGGAAAAGGCACTTAAACTACAATGAAAATAAATAAATGGTCGCTGTCGACGCCATCTTGCTTTTTCAAAAACTAAAATATGCCAGTTCAGCAGCAGTCAAGCAGGTCAGAACCTCAAACGATCATTGAACTCGAAATTGTTTTGCTTTCACACCTATTGGCTCACTTATCCTGGGACACCCTGTAGGTAACTTTATACCTATGCTAATAAAATAAGTAAATTATTAACATTAACATAATATTATTTTGCTTGAAAAGAAAAAAACCTTTGCAACAGATGAAAAATTAAAAGAATATTACCTGTTCTTATTGCATAGCCGTTTGACACAATGCATTATTTTGTAAAGTATTTTTACAAAATCCCATTATTTGGATAATGCTTGATTTTTGAATGATGGATAAATGATTATCTATTTCTGTCATTTAACAATCAAAATTACTTTGTAACTAATTTTTAACAGCAAATTTCTAATTCCGGGACAAAACGGGATCGGATTGAGAATCCGGTACAATCCGGGACGTATTTATTTCCCGGGAAGGCATTCCAAAAACGGGAACCTGTCCCGGCCAATCCGGTAGGGTTGGTCCCCTTGACTAATATGAGATTCTAAGTGGCTTGTAATTCTGAACTAATTCTTTTAAAAGTTCTAAAATTTGTGTTTCTACCTTTCGTGGATCTTTACAAATTTCCTTAAATTAAGTAGCAAAATAAATTTACAGAATATTCTGCTCGCGATCCGATCTAAAATATGCAGGAAACTCGACTGAGGGAAGAGCTGGCCCTGCATTCTGCTCGCCGCGTAAACACTTGACATTTTATGACGGCCAGACCAATAAGATAATAGGTCACGTGGTGGCCAATGTTTTGATTCACTGCCTCTGTAACTTCGATAGACTTTAATTACGTAATATTGTTTCATTCCTTCATTCATGAACTCAACTCTTCCACTTTGAGGAGATGACAACTTTGAACTGTTGTCTGTCATCGTACCTACCTACCACGTGACATTAGGAGTTCTAGCATTGCATACGTTTACCATCATTGCTTCACTTGTAAAATAGTGTAGGAAAAAATGCAATACATTGGAATTATTGTAAATATTTTATTATTTTATTCGGATAAATTTAGGCGCTCAAGGCTAAAAAATATTAACAACAATATACCTAACCTAACCTAAATGAGAACTCATAGAGTCCGTGAGTTCGCGCCGCGCCACGGCCCGTATTTTTCGTTGACCGCGTATATCTCTATAAGTACCTACGTAACAATAGGTCTGTTTCAGCAGAACTTCAAACCATCTTGAAATCAGTTGGAAACAGTTAGGAGCATGCGCGGTTTCGTTTTTGGAACGTCAAAATGAAACTGTGCATGATCCTGACAGTTTCAAATTGGTTTGAAATTCGGCCGGAACAGACCTATTGTTTCATTCATGAAAATACGTCTTTTGCTTAACTCCACACACCAAAACTTTGTTTTTTTTGCTCCCAACTGTTCCACTTTGAGAAGATGGCAACGTCGAAATAAAATCGTGAGTGGGCAAATTTACTATAAATTAAAATTTGATTATCGATGGAAGTGGAAATTCATGTAATATGGGCTTTTCGATGTCGTGATCAGAATTCGACACCCGGATATTGGAAAATACGATCGGCACCGGTCGAACTTCTAGCTCCCTCCCTTTATTTTAAAATGGACCATTTTAGCACCCATTCTCATTCATTTTGCCCGCAGGCAACTTCTTGCTCTGTGAACGAGTCCGTTACTGACTAACTGCTGACTGTATAGTATTCTCGAGAGTATTCTAAATTGAAAAAAGAGGAAGCAATTTCAATGAAATAATACGAGTAAATAAATCCAGACGAACTGAAACGCAAGTAGGTTAGCTACCTAGTTTAATAAAATTCAAGCTTCAATTTAATTTATGTTTTGCATAATTTCTTTAAAAGGTCCAACATAACCTACTTTACACAGGGGCAGTCCCAAGATTTTGTCGAGGGGGGGGGGGGGGGTTGAATGAACAAAGTATATAAAATGTAAGTATATATTATTTAACATATATATTTTATGTATTTTTTAATACAATTCTGTTGGGTCTTTCAGTCGCCTTTTGTATTAAGATACAATAATTACATAATGGCACAACACAAAGAAAAAACGTGGTGTAGAAATAGTAGGTAATTACTCAATTAGCATCCAGCATTTCGACCACTTAAAGGCATTGTGCTGACCTAAATATAAGTTAAGGTAGGTAAGAACTATAAAACAACAACAGCGGCAGAATAGTTTTCCGTACCCATAAATAACTATACATACATAGGAATTTCAATAAGTTTAAATTTTATGTCGCTACAAACTGTACGCATTATTAGTGCAAACATATAATTAGCTACTTTTCAACAATAAAAATTTATACACCCATGAAGAGCATTCCTCCGTAGAGACCTGGGCACATACAAAATTTTAGATGAATATTTGAAAAATATTGTCAAAGAGATTTTAAATTAAACTGTTATTAATAACTATAAAATACGGATGCAGTTTTTAGCATTACTATACATTTGATAAATTAAAAGCCAACCTCAAGTGATATAATGTTAAATGTGGAAACGAACCTTTTTTCTATCAAATAATAAGTTTTCTAGAAACTACAATAATGCTAGTTATTTTATAATATAAAAATAATTTTATGATATAAAAATAAGAACCTTGAACAATATATCATATTAATTTTAAAACTAAAACAGGTAGGTACGGATAATACAAATAAATAAATAAATAAATATCTCTATAAATAATTGCACAAAAATGTGCGGGTTGATGAGCGGGTTGTTAAAGTCATTACTCGTTTTGGAGAGTTGTGTTAAATTAAACAGGGTGTCCCCCCCCCGTTACCCTGATCCGTGTATTCAAACAGTGAACTAGCAAAATCAGAAGACAAATATCTACCTATACGTACTATTTTGTGCTTTTTTTCTTATAAGATTCAATGTACACCACCATGTGATACAATATTTTGACCCATAAAATGGCTTAATTATAATTTTAAACTTTTGGTCAATACAAATTTTAATGTAAGTAATTACTCACATTTTGAGACAAAAATTATTTAAAAATATTTATCACAATCGCCGTTATTAGCATTTGCGCAAAAAGCCTAATAACGGCCAGAGGCCTCGGCAACTAAATTCCACATGAGTCATAAAAAGTTGAACTTCAGTGCCGAGATACATAATATTATTTTTTTTTAAATCGGAAAAAAATGTTTTATTAGGCAAGAAAATAATAATACCCGTCCATGAACCGACTACGCGCGGCGTTGCTTGACTTTGACGATCGCTCTAGTCTATCCAAGTTACAGTGGGAGTAGATATAAATAAACAAAGTCACATGACCGCCTTGCGATCGATTACCAGGGTCGGACTAATATAGACTCCAAGTGGCTTGTAATTCTGAACTAATTCTTTTAGAAGTTGTGTTTCAACCTTTCGTGGATCTTTATCTGAAATTAAGTAGCAAAATAAATTTACAGAATATACTGCTCGCGATCCGATCTAAAATATACGGGAAACTCGACTGAGGGAAGAGCCGGCCCTGCATTCTGCTCGCCGCGTAAACACTTGACATTTTATGACGGCCAGACCAATAAGAGAATAGGTCACGTGGTGGTCAATGTTTTGTTCCACTGCATCTGTAACTTGGACTTTAGTTGAAGTATGACAAAGACACGGCGGCTTCGAACAGACAAACCAAACTGCTGCTTGTTGTGCAGCCTCCACAATAAATCTATTGATATTCAAACCTACTAAAATATTTATACTGATAGATTGCGCTGCTATAGGTAACAATTTCGCAATGTGTACGAATAGTTAAATGGGCCTTTATTGGCCGGGTTTTGAATATTTGGTATTTGGTAACTTTTGACGGGCGATGGCTCCGCGTCTGACGTTTGATGTTTACATCTCGCCAAGGCCTACCTATTGAAAAAATCGTACAAATACACGGGTTAGATCCTTCTGACGTAGCGTCGCGTGGCGTGGTATCGCGTGGCGTGGTAACAATGTGGCCCCGGCTTAATGGGTTACTTCAGTGCCGATTTCTGAGCTTTTAATGACGATTTTGGGACACTTTACTGTCGATTTCAAGAAAAAGTAATTTTTATTAATAGATACTGGCTTCAGAAAACCAAAGGCTTGAGTGTTGCAGGTGGCTGAAATTAGGGTCTAATCTTGTAAGGAAGAATCGAGATTTTGACCGATTTTTCCACAAAAGTCCATCGAAAGTATGAAATCATCACTAGCCCGAAAAACATAAAAAAGAATATTATACATAATTAACAGATTATATTATATATTATATTAAGTGGGAAAACGATGATTTTTTTTTAGAGGATTTTAACACCCCGTATATCGAAAACGAAGAATTTTGGACATGTTTATATGAACTCTTTTTCTTAGAATTAGCTGAGATCACCAACATGAGATATTTTAACATACTTAAGTCACACTCTGTACATATATCCCGTTTTTATTCTTATAATTTAGCATCTGAGACATATCGGTATTTCCAGATTTTATTACCACATGTAGGCATGATCTGTCAAAATCTGGCGGGGGGGGGGGGGGGGGGGCGAATCCTTATCGCCGCCACTGCTCCTCATCAGATGCGCCTCGCATTATTCCTTCCCTCAAAGCTTATATTATGTATATTCCCCCTGTGAAAAAAGGGGAAAAATACATAATGATTATGTGATTTTGTAATTACTTTAAATCTATTTCAAATACCTATTTGTTCCAACAAGTTAAAAAAAATTTATCCTAGTTATAAAAGGTTGTACAATAATGATCATTTCACGCATTGGCGCTCCTTTTTATGTAGGCTTTAATAGTCTGTCAAACGCCAAACTCACTGAATTTATATAGGTGAACGGAGAATTACAATTTAGCCGACTTCTTCCAATGATCGTTTTTTGCTGATGAATGTCTAAAATTTCGTTGTGCGATGTATGTTCCGCATTTACAAACACAGCGCGTTTTAAACCTTGCCTCGTTGCAAATGCTAAATTGGAGCACCCAGGCAAAACTAACAATCAACTATGCGTTTATTTCATTAATCCAGGTACAGCGACACGCTAATTTTTTAAATCGACTCTGAATGCGAGTCATTCTTCGTACGGCTTTTTGGCCATGGCAGCGAGGCTAATGAATAAAAAAGTAAAAAAAAAGTATGTAGTCGACTAAAAAAATGCTAGTTTGAACCGCTAATCTCATTAATCGAAAGACCTTCATTACAAGGAAGAATTGCCGTCACTGCTAACTTACAGGGCGTACTTAAAGTTAAAGTTTAGGGTACTTACTAAAATGAAATATTGTACCGTTGTATACTTGTCCTGTATTTCTGTGTGTAGGCAATGCCATTCTATATTTATTGTTAAGTTACTCAATAAGGAACGCTTCTCCGTTTTTGTTTGGACGACCCAGGATTTATCATTTTATAAACGTGAGTTATTCTTGATACAAGTGTGGATAAAATAATATTCTTGGTAAAAGTTTGTGCTTTCCTGAAAACTCAAAACGCAATTTTCAAAATTTGATTATCTCATTTCGTATACGGGAGGGGGTAGATTCGAAAATGTGAAAAAGGCTCACGAGTAAAGCACCCTTATTTTTATTTTTAGAGAAAATATATATTATGAAAAGTTGTTTAGAATTAAAAGGTAAGCCCAAAAATGAAGTTTTAAGTTTCTATTAAATATAAAAAAACCTCATCATTTTTTATGATTTATCCCATAGGTATAGAAAATAAAACCACTTTATTTAATATGCCAGTTCTGTTTCAAAGAGGATAAATGTGGAATTTTTTATTTTTGGAGACGGAAAAATGTCATATAAAAGTTGTATGGAAGTTTAAATGGAGCATCTTCTATATTTTACATACTTATTTGGAATTTGTCCTTCAATCTGATATTAATAATATGATAGTTAAAGGACTCAATGACAATTTTCCAAATAAAATGAAATAAATAGAATCAGTAACTTACCTTTTCGTAAGAGATAAACGTTCACAGTGCATTTTTGTTTGATTCCTGAAAAGATCCATCATTTGATGAAATACGTACCGCATAAGTATAATTTGTTGAGAAGATCAACGAGTTTTTAGATATCAACAACTGTTCTTCGTGGTGGTTATGGTAACTTTAAAAAGTCAAACGGAAAGTGTATTTCTTTTACAGATCAATGTGCTATCAACAGTTTTGTAGGAATACTTAATACTTGGTATTTTTTTTACAAAAAAGGAGACAAAAATCATTTAATTGCAATATATGGTGGCGATTTTGCTATAAATGTTTCTCTATCCTTTTCCGACGAAATATAACGTATGGAATGGCCTTTCAAAAGGATTATTCATTACGTTAATGGTAACCAAAAGTTCTCGAATATGAAAGAGTCACATCCATTAACTTAATATTTTTATATTTATTAGATCTTTTAGGTTTAGGTTTCATCCAGTTGAATGGATAATACATTATTTTGCCAAATAATGATGAGTTTTGTTGATTTATAATGGTTTCTAAACTAGTAAAAGTTTTTTTATACCAAAGTAAAAAGGAGTAGGTACTCGCAGAAACAGGAAGCTATAATAATATTTCCCCAACTAAAATTCAGACGAGCCTAGAACATCATTTTTCAAACTCGCGCGGCCTCATAAATCGTTCCACTAGGCATGAGAAATAAGCAAGAAATCAAGAATTTCGGGTAAGAGCGGAGTGCGGCAACGTTGCGCCAATTCCACGGCTTCACAAATCAACAACTTCCCGTACATTCCCTCGTACCGACCCGCTCCTCCCCGTAGAAAATAAAAATTGCGATACGTCAGTCAACGAAAATACGTTAATAAATCGCTCTATTATCATTATAATCAGGGACCCTTTAAAGTAATGGGACAAGGGGACCCAGCATTATACTTTCCAACGTGAGGCCGTTTCTTTCCCCATTCTAATGGTCTCAATGATGCCAAGTATGCCATTTTATTGGAGAATCTATGAATATAACAGGTAGGTACTTTGATTGTTAGTAAAAATTAATAATGATTTCTAAAAATTAGGCTTATAATGTTCTGTCAACAAACACAGAATATGGCAAGTGCCAAATGAATCAAATTTATTTTATATTTGAATTTGGTTTCCTGCAATTATTTCCATGAATTTAAGTAATATAAGTATGGTAAGTCAGTGCCGATTTTGCTTATTTGAGAATTTGTCGCTATTGCACCTTGTTACCAGGTTCCTGAATCCATTTGTAATAATATGTGTACTTGAACTTTCTTCCCTTGTTGAATGTATCTACCCAAAGAACTTTAACAGATTTCGGGATGGACTAATAAGATTAGGTCTTGTACTTAGTTCTAATCATGTAGTTTTTCTCGGTGCTCATTTTTGTAATTTTATTTCTCTTCCAAGGTACCTCACAAACGTAAAATAAACTTATAGTTGTAGATAAAAACTGTTTAAAAAAAGACCTGACTGAAGCTACCTGCTTAATAATTTAAAATTTTCGAAATACGATTTTTGTTTTGAACTACTTACTTATACGTAATGCCCACGTAATGGGAATTGTAGGATTACTAAAGGTGAGACAAGAAAAATCTGGTTGCAATTATTGGGACTACTACAGGCGGCCGCATTACCTTTAATTGACTATCTGGAAGTTAGAAAACTTAAAAACTGTGAATTATGATGGGAAATAGTTTGCCTCCTTTGGAATCTACGGCACTGGCATGTCACATAAAACCTGATGGCAGCTGGACACTGACATATAACGTAACCTTGTACCAGCCCACTTATGTGGTCTCCTTGGAGATATACAGAAAACAAGGCTTCACTTTTCCTATGTGATAGACTGTGACATGCTGGGTCCCCTTATTTTAAAGAGCCCCTGATTATAATAAAGTGGATTTAAAGTTTTACACAGTTTCTTGGTGTTTTGAGATTCAAGTAACGTGAAATTACGCGGATTTCTTTGATTGTCAAAGTGGTATTAGTTAAATAAGGTATAATATCTAAGTAAAATTATTGTTTTATTAGTAGTGGATTTTTACATTGGTTTATTACACTTCTTTATCTTAACCGCGAACCAAATCTTCGGTTTATTTCAATTTTTAAAGCTTCCCTGGAGTCCTCGGGTGAGGTTCGAGAAATGAGAAAAAAACAAGCAATCTCCCATAGTGGTTTCAGAGGATTTTTCGTTGGTTTCGTTGATTCTACAGCCATCCCGTTTCTCGAAAGTGGTTAATTGTGAATCGGGAATTTCTCTTAGATATCGGATTTTCGAGGTTCTTTTTGGTACCGGAGGAAAGTACGACACCCAATTAATAGCTTTACCACCTTCTTCGATTTTTAGAACGGCTCTATATTCGAGGTTGTAAAAAGACTTTTGCGAACACCAATGTCCGTGATCAGGGTTATAAGATTTTGCCTCCGATCAAATCTATTGATCGGAGGATTTTGCACTATTATTCAGGCAATCTAAGGCCAACCTAACAGCGCCGAATTTACTGTTTCTTGCACTGTAACTGGCAATGTCACGTAATAAAGATGTTAGATTTGCCGTCACTTACGCTTTTAAGGTTATCGCTGGCTTTCAAACCGCGAGAGAGGGGAGGGGTAATTGTAACGTTGTCAGTTGAACGCCTTTGCGTCCGCACGTATTGGAACGATTTCAAGGGCCACGCGTGTACGTATCGGAGAATAGACCTATTTATTGCTTAGTTTAGCGGCACATCTCGTTGATATGAAGGGTTAGTAAACTTTTAAACAAAAATAAATTATAAAGGTAGCATTATCTGACGAGGTATATAACGAGGGATATAAGGGGTGGCTGAAATGGAAGCACCCCGCACAATTTTTATTTTTCATCCAATAATAGCCGAGTTTTTTTCTAAAGGTTGGTCACAAAAAACTCTATTTTGGTGCAAAATTTCAGGTCTTAATGTCAATTTTCAAGGCCTACAACTATTTGTTTCTAGTCCAAATGTCTCAAAACTGACTACGTCATTGGATTCGGGACCATCTGAAATGGATTTGTACCAAATTTCGTAAAAAAATGTAAAAATTAAACTTTAATGCGGTATAATTGTTTTTGTTATTTAAACAATGAAAATTGGTGATCCTAAACAAGAATCTGTAATGAGTTTTTTTCTAAAAAAAAAAAACAATAGCGTTGACTGACGTCTTAATAAGACGTCTTAATAAGGCTATAGCCGTATGTCCCGGAAAACAGATGGCGCCTATGGTCAACAATGTATTTTGCATTGTATTTTGTCTCCGGGAAGCGCGTATGGTGAGCCAGAGAACTGTCAAACATGAGAACTGACAAACAACGCCAATAGTAATTTTTGACATTTGGGCTCATACAAATGGTCGTAGTTGGCCATGATTTACGCCATGATTAAATGCACATTTTGAATATTAACCAAAGACGGCCTATCAACCTAACATAAGAAAGTATATCAAAATCGGTTAATAAATAGAGATTTTACAAGGGTATGAAGTCCTTAACGTGGACACACTTCACACTTTAGATGATCTGAAGCCGTCGAAGCTCATAGAAATTAAAGTAGGTAGGTCTATATACTTACTCGTATATAACCTTCCGCCAAATAAGTTTTCTGACAATATCCCCATAACAAAAAATGCGGGTGCTCCAATTCAAGAAATTTAGGTATTCCATATGATAAAAAGCCCTTGTACAGGTCTTTCACGTATGTTTTGAACCCCACTTATTTTTTATTTTTGGGGTTGAAAAAAATTTTCGTATGAAAGCTGTTGACACATCTCCAAAGTTTTTGTGGTGCCCTTCGATATTATACAAAGTGTTCCATAAATAGGCAATAAACCAAATAGGTATATGGAACTGTTAGAAATCCTTATGTTTTAGTAGGGTAAGGAACACCCTGTATATTTTCTTCCCGTCTTAAAGAGCTTAAAATACATGGCGTTTAGAATTTACGCAAAACAATTACCAGGGTTTGCCTGCTATATGGTGAAATTAATCAAAATTAAGTAAATTAAACAATATTTACTATAACAACATTTATTATAGTTTAATTAATATTTTTCTTTAACAAAAACATTAAAAAACATTGAAAACTATTACTCAAAATATTGGCCGTTAACACCTAAGCATAAACAATACCTTTTTCTTAGATTATCTATAGCAGACAATAATATTCTATTAGGATATTATTATTTAAAAGATGCGCACTTGTCCTAAGATATTTTCGCGCGACAGTATGGATTATTTCTTTATAAATACGTTCTTTAAACAAACTCCATACGTGTCAAGTCAAGTGATAAATCTGGGCTATGTGATGCCCTTTGCGACAATATATCCGAGGGGATATCTTATATCTTGCGTTTCTTCTATTTTCTGCACTAATGCGCCATCCCGATGCCACATAATAATAAATAACAATACTCCTAATTAGGAGTACCCCAGAAGCAACTGCATGCTTGCCCGGGGGAGGGGACAATCAGGGTCGTAGCTAGGGGTTTTCCATGGGGGGGGGGGTTTAGGTATAAAAAAAGGTTAACTTTTTGAGCATTTATTTTAGGTAACTTGCCTAAATATGGGCACCCTTAAGAAAAATGTACTTAAATGTTAAAAAATACTAGAAAAATGTGAAACTATGGATTCGGGTAGTTGTGGCGAATAAGCAGTTATGTCCAGAGAGAATTTTATCGACTTTCAAGAGTTATGTTTTTATTTAAGACATCATTAGTAATCTACACTTAGAGCGAAAAATTTTTACTGTATTTTTTCGTTTTTATGCTTAGTATAGGAAATTTGAAAAAATGGATTTGGTTGAAAGGATGACTTTAAAACTCTAACCTATGTTTCTCAACATTCGACCAAAATTCTTATAAACTACGAATGAAAAAGAAAAATGTTATTAAAATTTGTTGTTTCAATTGTCGATTTTTCACAATATAATAAATAAAAAAACACTACATTCTACATTTGAAAGTTTATAAAATATTCCCCATAAGTATTATAACACCTGAACATTTTAAATTATAAAGTGTTCCAAATATGGGCACTGCTCATATTTCGCAACACGACAGGTGTCCATATTTGGAACGCATAACCTACAAACATGAAAATGGATTTTCAAACAAACGGAAAAAGTTTTCGCTAAGAAAAATATATCGGCACAATTCACGGACTTGGACCTTTGGTCCTGCACGCAAATAACTAATTATGTGAAATACATTGTACCAAAAATGCCTTAAAAATAACATAGGTACCGAATTTTATAACTGCCGCCCAGATCTATCGAACATATTATGACAAGTTCGACGTTAGCAGCGCCCTCTTGCAGCCTATAGTGAAAATTATTTTGTCTCTGGGCGAGGGCAGGTAAAGGAACCTGTTTACAGTATTTTTACTTAGAACACATAAATCAGACAGCATTTACAGGAAGGTGCTCATATTTGGAGGGGTGCCCATATTTGGCGAAGGTACCTTACCATCATGGGGGGGGGGGGGTTTGAACCCCCTAAACTCCTCCCTTATATACGGCCCTGGGGACAATTATTATTATTTTGTCTTCGTTGGAATTTGCGGCTAGGGCCGACTTTTTCCCATAGAACTAGGATTTCATCCGCTCAGGTTGTACGGAAAGCCCTAGAAAACCGTAGTAATCCCAGTGACAACAACTGCAGACAAGTAAAATGTTTTAATCTGACATTATTTGTTGATCATTAAAGGTGGATTTATAAACTCGACGTTTGCGTTGGCGCTCGCCGTTGCCGTTTGCGCCGAAACACATTTCTGGACGCAAACTGCGAAGGTCACCGTCAACTTCGAGCACCAACGCAAACGTCGAGTTTAATAAATCCACCTTAAATCGCGTCGGTCTTGGCCAGTCACAGCCCTGATTGTTGTGCATGAATTCTAAATGCAAATATTTCGAAAACTAGTGAACGAAGGTGCTGTGTATTCTAAACTCTTTATGATGAGAAGGGAACATGCAGGGTGTTCCATTGAAAAAAAAAATACATAAGACTGATTTATTATTTTTTATATTTATATGTTTTGTCACATTGTACTGGAGATGAACGTGCTTACTTGGAAGTGAATGTTTTTGATGTAAATGTTATAATATTTATACTTATTAGATATATGTAATTATTATTATTAACCTTATTATTCCGGATTTATGGAACACCATGTATAATATCGAAGGGCACCACAAAATACTTTGGAGATGTGTCTACAACTTTTACAAGAAAACTTTTTTCTATAACCTCGAAAATAAAAAATATACGGGAACACCAGTACCTAACTACCCAAATCACTCTCAATCGAAACTATGATATCTAGGTAGGTCTTTCATTAGCCACTCGATAATATAAAAAGTAAGGATTCTTAGGTGCCCAACAAAATTCATTTTCTGATATGCTCGTAATGCATTTTGCGGAACATACTTTATAAAACTTGCTTTAATATCCCGAATTCTAGCACACTTGCGGAACTGGTTATTAAAACCACGGAGTTAAAAACTTTTGGCCTCTTGGCGAAGTGGAAGGGCAGTTTTTTCCTGTTCAACGAGTTCGCTGAGCGGACCTCGTTGCCAGAAAACTCCGAATACGTTTAACTGGACGCTATGCTGGCCATTCTCAGGGAGAATTGTTTGCAGAATAATCTCGGAAAGAGAATAAGACGAATAAGAATAGGAAAAATCGCGACAACAAATAAACCTATCGAGCCGGACATTCTGATTCCTGTTTTTTTTTGCTTCGGGGTTATTGGCGTCTCATCCACATCGGTGTTTTACATTATTGCTCCGTTTCGAAAGTGTGGGCGGTCTCGAGAAAAGAGACTCTTATTTTATTTTCTGTCTTGTGAACATGCCTTCCTAAAAATCTTTCCCTAACCTGCAAATATTAATAAAACGAAAGATTTCATATTCCATTCATAAAAAGAAGTTTATATATAAATACACCGTGTCGAACCGTTATACCGGGGGAGAATACTATTGACTATACAACCATTGAGTAAAGGAATAATGCTATAGTCCAGTCTTTATAAGAAGTCCTTACTAGGACTGTCAACTGGTAATTTAGACGTTCTAAATTGCCATCAATGCAGGGACAAATGCAATCGGATCCTAAACTCAGGTCCGTTTACACCTCGGTTTACACACACCAAATATTTTATTTAACCTTCCATCTCCGCTAGTTTTCGAGATCTCCATACTGATCATAAAAAAAACTAACCCTGTATTATTCGGGTGTAAATTTAAAGTTATTATGTACAAGAATTGCATTGTACAAAAATTGGTTAAAATAAAAAGTACCCTACATCAATAATATTTGTAAATAGTGGCAAATTATAATTGAAATAACTAAAAAAAACTTTAGGCAACCTTTACCATCGACTATTATAAACAGTAAGCATACAAATAAATAATACATTGGTAAGATTTATCTTACATAATATGTCAAATCTATCCAAAAGGAAAAACACAGTAATAAATTTTTATTATCTTAAACATTTTACATTTTAACCAAATACGTAGTTACTCAAAATATTCAAACATGCCACTTAGGGCAGAAGTCTGTTTTTCTGTTACTCTCTCTTTGGCCACTACCTACTTATACCTATTCGGTGTTAAAAATCAAATTCAAAATTCAACGCTCTGCATCATATTTCTTGAAATAGTAGCGAAAATATAAAAGTTATGGTATGACACATTCTGTACAAACTTAAAATGTGGGTATTGTATTTAAGACATGTGGAAGTGTTGTGGAATGCTTCTACGGCGTTTATTGCTTCGGTTGACCTCTCGTTCGATCCGGAGGTAGCGCTCAAAAAAATAATGGCATTTGCTGAAAAACGCCACTGGGGGCCAAAAGCTCTGGGCGAAAATAAGATTCAACGTATAGGTATTGATCTTTAATACCTTATAATCTCTATGATTTAAATAATATTGTTCTACACTCATAATCCTTAACACATATGAAAACCGCACCTAAACATAATGCTAATACGATGTTTGCTCTCCTTTACCCTACCCCTTTCGAAGATCACTCCAACAACACGGCATTCCACTTTGAATAAAAGTTTTTGAACCAGAACCTTGAGCCGAACACGGCAGCTTTCAATGTTCGAACTTCAATTATGGGCCACCCATACTAAGTTTAGCAATTTCGAGCTACCCTTTAATGCGGAGACGACGAATGTATTATTCATCACAACTAAATATTTCTGGGGAGCGCTTCCAGAAACCTAACCGTTTTTAATAAAATGCGCATATTATTGAAGGCAATAACTTTGGGACGATGCACAGCTGAAACCTTAGAAACGTATATGAATCAGGAGCTTGGCGTTTTTTAAAGGGCTTTTTATAACGAACAATTCTCTCAATTTAAAATTCAATGAGAACATCGCATATTAAATTAGCGTGTTAGGCAAACACGACAAAAATATTAAATGAAAAATTACGTAAGTACCGACCAGGAACTAACTAGGGTTGCTAGCCCGCTGTGTACTGTTACCTAATAGATTTCAACTTTTCAATTTTCAATTTTTAATTGCCATCACAAATACAGGGTGTCCCAGAATGAGTAGTCCAAACGAAGCCTGTGTATAGGGGATGTCATTAGGATGACCTTGAACCCTATATATATGGTTATCAAGTTTGACGGTTTGGGAGTTAAATAAATGAACTTTTATGAGTTTAGAGAAACTTCGTATTTCTCCACAGAAATATCACTATCTGGTAAAAATGAGTGAAAGGATTGAGTTGAAACTTGGTCAAAGCATACTTTGCTGCCGTATAGCTATATATAGCAAAATTTTTTGATTTGCAGTTATTGCAGATATTTAATTTATATTTTTATTTTTGATAAAAGTCCAATCTTGTGCAAAAAAATCAAAGCGAAATTGTAGAAAGTTTTATTGTCTTATCAATGCTAACGATAACCTGAAAACTACCTTGAGGATGGGTTAAAATCTCATTAATCTGCATCATAAAAGTAAATGTACAACGCACAATGGTCGTTAATGTTGAAGAGTGAACTATGCTAAAGAAGTTGGTTAACTGAAATTGAGTTAAAATGGAGTGATATTATATTATTTACTCCAATAAATTTTCAAATGTTCTGCCCGGAACGGCCACCGAAATAGTAGAGGGTTTTCCAAGTTGGATGCTTTTCGGGGGTTTCTCCTATTTCTCGACGAGTATATAGACAAAAACTAGCTCAGGTGTCCAAAACTCGAAAAGAAGAAGAAAATTTACGAAGTAGGTACCTATGATATTTGTAGTATTCTACAAACCAACTGAACTAAAAATATATTTAAAATTGCAAATTATTTAGTAAGTAAAAATGTGCACCTACTTTTATTTTATCCCAACAGATTAAAGAGATTATAGTAACACCATTGAACAAATAAAATAATGTAGAGGTATGATATCACGTATATATTACTATAAGGTAAGTTCAGAAAAAGGAAATTCATTTGTTTATTATTTACATATTTTCATACAGATACTTCCAAATACAGGAGTTACTTTAGTTTTCAAGTCTTGTCCGTCTGAAGAATTAATAAGAATAACACTATTTACAAAAATTGTCAAAATCATATTGTTTCATGCAAAAGAATGAAACATCAAATGGGTAAATTAACATTTTGCTACCTAAGATAGAGTCGTCGCTTTTCTATCATTTATGTTCACTCCCGTTCGTGAAGGAAATGATAACTCGCCAAAATATTTTTATTATACCTAGGCACCCAAATATCTTTTTACTGGTGTTGAACATAATAACATCAACTAAAATCCTAGTTGCTTATTATATACAACATTAAAAAAGACCAAAATATATCATCCTTTCAGCTCCTCTAGCGCACTCTCCTTTATCCAAAGACTTATCGAAAAGCATTATAGGTATCGTTGTCGTTAGGTCATTCCCTTTTCAGTTATGTTACATACAGAATATTTGCACCACAGGTTACAAATAGTATTTATTTTAAAGCGAACAAAGGGAAAACATATTAAAACAAAATAATGCCAATATCCTACCCGAACATAAAATTGTCTGAGTCTCCGTGGTCACCTGTCATTCTAGGTGCCTTAAGAAATTCTAGGAACATGCAACATAAATCTAGTGTCCGGTTAAAGAGAGATTTTAGTAGGTATAGCAAATAAATTCTTATAAACGTAGGCCCTAAAATGTGTTGTTTTTTAAATACAGAGTTGAACCCATCGAATGATCACTTTTTCGAAACAACTACTTTAATTTTCGTAGTTTTGCTCAAAAGCAAGTAGTTTAACGGCAACGAAATGCCTGGAGCCTCATTTTGTTGCACTCACACCGTGTGCCAAATTGTAATTTAATATCAGGTTTGTTTTGGCAAAATTTCAAACCATTTTGAAACTGTCAGGTTTTGATGTTCCAAAATCGAAACCGCGCATGCACGACAGTTTAAAACTGATTTCAAATGGTTTGAAGTTCTGCGGAAAGAGACCTATCGTTTGTCGTTTCTGAGATATTATTAAAAACTCGTTCAAAACAGAAATTAAGCATTTCCGGACCAATATTGACAACACAGAAAATTTTGCTAAAGAACATGCAACTCTGATTTTGGGGTCGATAGCTCAAGGGAAGCGCCTCTTTTTTCGTCTCTTTGCAAATTGGATAGTCAGAAATCAACCGCAAGGAATTTTTTTTTTATAAACTGTGTTGTATCTATTAAATGTTTGATCATATAATTAATTATCCTAAGGATTTCTCAACTAAGTGTTGAGGGACAAATCACATAGAATGGTTCATTTTTCTGATAACCTCCTTTCTATTTTTCTCATGTAGTGGTAAAGCTTCCAAAAATCCGATATTTATAGTCTAGGAACGTCATAAGGGTAAACCACCCCTAAAATTTAATGATTCTATAAATAAGGCTCGGCGGTTTGAGGCTTAACTCAAGTACTTACGTTTTACCCTCTTTTCATACTCTTGGGGTGCGAGATTTGCAAAATCGCTTATCGGTTCGCTCCCCCTAGCGAGGTTCGCGCATTTCATGTTTGCTGCTTCGCTGGTTTAAGGAATTTCGTATTCATCTGCTGATAACATAGAATTTTATGTAATAGAGATAAGGTCATAGATGTTTTTGAAGCCAAAAAAAAGGAACAGAAAATTTTTGTAAAATCTGGATCTATTTTATTTCCGAACGCGTATATTTTTACTCAGGCAATTTGTTGTCATCGAACTGCCCATGATTCCAATATCCCGCGCTTGTTGCGAATAACAAAAAAAATAAGAGCCGTGCCTAACTGCCTAATCTGCTGGCAATGTTTGTGTTATGCACATTGCGCATGCTCGCTTACAGTTCAGTTAATTGTACAAATAGCGTTTTCTTCACTTCAGTGTCAACTGATAATTTTGAAGTTTATTAAGTACGATCCTGTGCGGTCTACCTGACGTAGAATCACCTTGAGTAAGACAGAAAGGGGAGATAGATATTGTGCTGGTTGAAAACAAAGAATTATTTGAGCCACTGGTTTATTATGCTGCGGTTTTATTAGTGAGACTTTTAAAGTATAAAAAATATATATATAATATATATAATAATGGAACATTGTAGGAGTGAAACTGGTTCAGAGAATATAAAATAATTCAGATATAATGTTCTGCATGTGGGGAGGCACCTCGGGAAGCACCCTGTCCGCATTAGTAATTTGTTGCTCTAGCTCTAGACTCGGCTCTAGATTATAGAAGTTTGTAGTCTGCAACTTTACTAGAAGCTTCTTAAATATCGAAGTTCCATCTGTAGCTTATGATAGCATGACAAAATCCGATTACCAAGTAAAAAGGGTCGAAAGGCGAAACAACAAATTATACATGGCTGGAAAGCTATGGACTGGCATGAATTATGGACACCATTTTAGTTTTCCCACCTGTGAAGTAAATGTTACAATTTAGAGCTTTCATTAATATGCCAGCATAAAGTGCCCCTCTTTCTTTGCACATACACGTTGAATATTTTCACATAAACGTTGAATATTTTCATTTGATAAGCAGCATCTGTATCATTCAGAAAACGCTTCTCTGAAATGCAGTAGTTTGAAATGTTATACGACAATGAGAAAGTCTTTGCCAAACCCAAAAAGACCGATAAAGGCTTCATTATCATTATTTAAAGCACAATATACCTCATGGTATGGTATCTACATTGCATCTCATCTTCAGTTCAGTTTCTCCAATTGACTTAACTTAAATCCATGATATTGGTATTCTGACATTAGTACCTAATATTGGGTGATAATCGGAAATATTTAAGTTATTTCCCGATTTAATAAATATCCGATTTATTTTAGTTTTTTTAAACATGATGGAAATACACCGAGAAAAACAAGATTTATCATATATGCTGCAACCACAGACCGTATATTACCAGGTGAACCCAAAAGGATGTCAAGTCCCTCGAGTTTGCATCCTTTGTGGGAATTCGTTCAAATAGTTCGACTACCGTGTCATAGAGGTAGATTTTAGGGATAAAAATACAGCTGCCAAGATCCATACAAGCAGATATATAATATAGGTCTGCGATATAAGGAATAAATTCGTTTTTAGTCAAAAAGAGGCAAGGAAGATGGAATTGGTATGTAGGGATTGTTGAGGTTCATGTATGCTTAAAATTGCCGGAAAAACTACGCAATGAAAAATAATAACTTCATTGTTCCTGGACCGATGCTCGTTGTTTTAGCAAAAACTATCGCGCCGATAATGGCACTGGGTGCCGTGGTGGAGTATGAGGCGGCTAAGGCGGCCCTCAGATTAAAGGGTCTTAACCTCTGGGCTACTGGGAGCTCACTTTGCGGGCATCCGAAGCTGTGGTCTGAGCTAAGGGAGGCGCTTCCCGCCCTGGAGATGAGAAGGGACGTGAAGGTGCTCTCTATTGACTTCCTTGACAGACTCCACTTCTCCTTCCCTGAAAAGGAGGAGTGAGTGGAAGGGAATATTAGTAGGTGCCCGGAAGGGACAAGATGGGGAAGGGGACTGGGGCCGGTGCCTACTGCAAGGAACTGGCCAGTAAACTTACAGCCTCCCTCGGAGAACACACTACGGTGTTCCAGGCGGAGATGTTTGCTATCATGTTGAGGGCGGAGGAATCACTCAAACTCCGGGTGAGAAGGCGCGTGATGACCTTCTACTCCTACAGCAAAGCAGCTCTGCAAGCGCTGCGAGCAAACCGCACAACATCCCCTCTGGTGGAGGAATGTAGAGCGAGTTTGTTTAAACTGGTGGCCGAAGGGAATGGCTCTGTCCTGCGTGCCTGGGCATTCGGGCATCGAGGGAAATGAGACTGCCGGCCTTCTGGCCAGGGAGGGATCCATGAGCAGGCCGATGGGACCGGAACCCCTTCTGGGGATCGCATCTCGGGTAGCAATTGGAGTCCTGGACGAATGGCTGCAGGATAGATTCGTTGAGGCCTGGCTCAGGACTCCGGGGATGAGCCAGACGAGACTCATTATTCGTGGGCCATCGCCGGCCTTATCCCGTGAGTTGCTGGGTCTGCCAAGAAAGGAGATTTAGGGGTTGGTTAGGCTCCTCACTGGGCAGTGTCGTCTGGCTCGCCACCTCCACCTCATTGGGGTGGAGGAGGAGCGGGAGTGCAGATGGTGCCTGGAAGAAGAGGATATATCCCCCACCACCTAGTCACAGTGTGCCCTGCGTTTGGCAGGGTCAGATTCGAGTCCTTCGGCAGGCAAGGCTGCGCGATGAGGACGTATATGGTGTCAGGATAGGAGAGCAGCGGGCCTTCATTAAGAAGGCAGGCAGACAGACAGACAGACAGAGAGACAGAGAGAGAGAGAGAGATAGATAGATAGACAGACAGACAGACGGGCAGGCAGGCAGGCAGGCAGGCAGGCAGACAGACAGGCAAGCAGGCAGGCAGACAGACAGACAGACAGACAGACAGGCAGGCAGGCAGGCAGACATGGAAATTTCATGTTATCGCAAACAAATCTACGTATAAAAGCTCTGTTAATATGACAAAACTGCGAAATATTGAATACAAAGAGAATTCGTGACCGTAAAAAGGACGGAAATGAAGCTGGATTGAGGAACGCCGAGTCCTTCTTGTCGGAATCCTTTCGGATAAATCTAAAAGCACAATTCGGTACTCTCCGCCCCTTGGCTACGAACCGTTCCATATTAGATCTGTCGGCGAGATAGTGGCATTCGCCTTCGGCGACAAAACCTGTAGGATTTGGGATTTTACGGTTAGCCATTGATTCTCCATATTAAAATACGCATAATTATTATTTTACTCAATGAGCTCAATGTGAAAAGCCATGGCCGTCCGAATAAGGCGAGAGCCTGGTGGATGTGGAGAAGAACCACGACGCGTGGGTGAAATTTAAATTTCCCCGGCTCTTAATAAAGTTAACGTTACGATGAAGCGGACCGCGCGCAAACATCCGGGACTTATTTCCTATTGAAAGGGAGGGAATTTTCCGAGCTTTTTAGGGGATTATGTAGTTAAATGAATTTGCCGAAACGTCCTTTTAACAACTCTATTTTTTTTTGTTAAAGCTACTTACTTGTCGTTGACGTTAAGAGTTGTCAAATTAAATGAAGAAATGGATGTTCATCTTTTTACATATTAAAATATTGATTTTCAATTTGGTAGGTATTAGGTACTAGAAATAAAAATATGAAACAAGAGGTATTATAAATAGTTTCAATCCAGTGATTCATCTTTGTAGTCAAATGAAACGTCTTAAAAAAATTCTGGGTAAACATAGCTAGTATAAATTGCCCAGTTAAAATTATTACTTGCGCCATTGATATTTGGAGTAGGTTTTGCAAACGTCTGCTGCTATTATTATGCTAATAGCTAATAGTTTGGATGTTTTAAATCAACCGATGGTTGTTCCGATTTCTTTCGTTATCTTATCCAATGTTTTCCCATTTTTTGATATAGGAAGGTACTAAAGTCTTTTCTTTTATAGTCACTAGATTTATGTTGGAATCCCTAGAATTTCCCAAGGCTTCTGCTGGAGTGACAGGTGACGGCAGAGTTGTCCTCATAAAATATGATGTTTTGTTAGGGTATTAATCCCTATATATAAATCCTTTATCTATGGGTATTACCCTTAATTTTTTTTTTCGACTTTATTTTCCCTTTGTTCGCGTTACAAAGATAATATTTAGAACCCGCGGTGGAAAGCCCCCGTCTGCGAAACAGTTGTTGCGCCCGTCTTATTTGAAATTCGATATTGAACTTCTGGTTTCGACTTTCGACGTTTTAGATTATGTTTTACATTTGCGTCTGCATTTGTGGTAAGTCGAATGCAAATTATTTGATATTATCGAAGAATTTTGTAAGTTGTATTATGAATTTTAGGCGAAGATCTAGCCTCTGGCAGATAATACCTATGAACAGGAAATCTGAATGTTTTGTACAGTTCATTTGTTGTGTCCAACAATGATTTAAATTCAAAATGTGTGTGGATTGCAGTGTGACTGGCGTTAAAACTGAGAAAATTCACGTGCATTTATCACCACTATACAAATGTGAACCGTACCTACTATGGGAAACACTTAGGGAGTATAATACTTAGTAGAGAAATTCACAATTCAATAGCAAGAAATAAGAAGTCAATTTGTCACAATGCCATAATAGGGTACTTGACAATATTTTTAATTATTGCTCTAAAATTGTACTCGGTTTACACTAGACAACATACCTAACACGTAATAATGAATCAACGGCTTTTAGTCCTTATTTATTTATGATAATTAAAGATGAAATAATTCAGGCTGAAATCTACAGTTTTGTCGTTCTATTGTCCATTGTCCAGAATGTCCAGAACGCCAAACGTGTCAACTCTGTGGCTCTCAGCAGAAACAGAACTGCAATGTTGCCGGTGCCCGTTTGCAATAATTCGTGGAACAAGGGCAAATTTTACTTTTCTATTCCTTGCCTATGAATATCTGTTACTTAATGTATTGCAAACTTTGAGCTTTAACTAACGCAATTACTAAAAAAAAAATATTGTCACATAAAGACTTTTTTATTACAAATATTATGTTCCGTATTGACTCCTCTATAGCAAAATGGTGTCTGTTTATGCTGCACACTCTGGAAACTATATCCTTTATCTCTGTTACATGATACTTTGGTTAAAATATCTGTATAATTATGGAACATACCTACTATAAATATTCAGGCTTCGATAGTGTGGAAATATTCGCGTATGTGTATCTAACAGTTAACACATGTATGGTTTTCTGATCGTCAGTTGACATTCCGTCATGCCAACTGTCATTCCGTATGTCGCTAAATCAAAACATTAGTAGATAATTATGTGCGATTTATTATAGTTTGTAATTGACATTTTTGTTATATTATCCCGGGAGCCAGTGACAGATTTTTATTAGTCATTTCCTCTCGGCCGATAATTCCTAAAATGCTTCATTCAGTTACTTACGTTATGAAGCATCGTGAACGTCAGCTGGGGTACCAGTGGTGGGTTGGACAATGGCACCCCCCCCCCCATACACGTAAAAAAATGTATTGTCAATCATTTCCTCCCGGCTGAAAATTTGTCAGATAATAGTTAATATAATAATTAAAGGAAAAAAAATGGTCAGCTGGCTGTAACGTGGTGGAATATAGGTCAGCTGCTCAAACGAAGATGAAAAAAGAAAAACTATTTTCAGTGATTTCCTCTCGGTTGAAAATTTGTCAGTTGGTACACTTACAGGTTTGGTAAAATTGGGGCAAAGTTGCGGAATTTGATGTCTATTAATATGGTAAAAAAAATTTGGCTAGCCCTTCTTGTCTAGAAAATAATTCGAAAAAACTGAAAATTGCCGTTTTCGATTTTAAAACGAAGGGGGCTGGACATTTCTAAGCTAAACATTATTAAGGCACTTTTTTACAAGAAATCTAAATATGACCTCGCATTTTTTGCCGCCTTTCTGGACAAAGATATGACGATCAACTTTTATTTTTCTTATGGGCGCCATATTAGATTTTTGCATTTTTGAAAAGTGGATTTTTTTCTGGTTAAAATGATATGTCACACATTATGCTTTATTTGTTTCTCTTGCCGTAATATCAAATTAATCGTTTTTGCATAGTGTGCCTTGGAAACATATTCCCCATAATGTTTGACGTACGTAGGTAGATTATAGTTTGCTACTGGCGGTAGGGATCCACGTCGTCGTTGTGTCCGGGCTGGAGGAAACCAAGACGTTCCTAAATCATATATGTTTGGAATCGCGGCTTCAAGAGTGATTTAACAAGTGTTTTCGTAAAAAATCGCAGTATTTTATACGTACCTATGCGGCAATCGCGTAAAAACAGTGCGACTAGTTAGTGCTTTTTGTGATTTTTGCCAGGATTTCTGGATAATATACACTAAGGCACAAATCCCCGATGCATCTAAAAGGTGGCATTTTACATGCTATTCACTGAAGGAACCATTAAGACGTTGTTCAAGAATAATAATTAATAATAAGGTATAAAAAGTTATTTCCGACGTTCATAGGCATTTAAAAAAAATTTAATGCAGATTCGAAGTCGAAGCAAATTTTTCCCTGTACTGATTTTAATCCCTGTAATTATTTTGTCTGGGATTGGGCCCATTTACCTAGATGAACTACGCACTATGCACCTACGGGGTCGCCGCCACTGTCAATTTCCACTATTTATTCTCGTTTACTGTCGCGAGAAGCTCCGAATTTCGAGAAATTTAGTATCGGATCTGACAAGGTGCCGATAATTCCCTTTAATGGCGATGCAAACCTATCCCGCGGTTACCGTAATAAACTTTTAGGCGAGATAGTAGTCTACGATTCATCGAGGATCTGGTGGAGCGCCGCGCCGCGCTTGCGAAGTTTAAATTTTCCCGGCACTAGTTACTTCCTTTTGGAGGGGAGGGAATTTTACGCGATTTTTATCGGACTATTAATGAATTGGTCGGTCCTTTTAACTATTATATAAGTTGACTGTAGGTTAGTTTTACTGGGTGTAGGGATCGATCCCTACACGCTATATGCCTATATGCCTATATGTAATATCACGGTGAAACCGCATAGCGTGGGGTACAAGAGTAAAAGCCAACCCACAGTCCCTTGCACATCTCAGGCTGTGCATTTCACCTTAGGCTGCGTGGACGGTAAGAGTGGAAAATTTAATCAAAGTGATTACTAAAAATATATTGGGATATACAGGGTGCCCCACTTAAGGGTAAGCCAGCCCTCTAAAATTTTCATTTGTGCGCCGATTTTGAAAAACTTTTTTTGTTGAATTGCTCTCTGAAAATGTCATTCGAGGTACTATTCAATTTTTTTGAAGACCGAACACAGCCAACTGTGATTAGTTTTAAGGATCCAAATTTCTATTAGCGATTTTGTTTAGGACTAAACTGACGATGGATTCTTGTTTAGGGCCACTTAAAACATAACTCTACAATGTTTCATCTTGTCCCCATACAGGATGTCCAAAAAAATAAGTTTTAAAAGTTGCAATATATTTTTAATAGACAAGGTTATTTTGATCTTCCATGGCAAAATGGCATTTTTAGTAAGGATAACCAAATTTGAACCCTTAAAACTAATCACAGTTGGCCATCGGTTTTCAAAATAATTGAAATCGAATGCCATTTTCAGAGAGCTATTCAACAAAAAAAGTTTTTCAAAATCGGCGCACAAATAAAAATTTTAGAAGGGTAGCTTCCCTTAAGTGGGACACACTGTATGTATTGTAATCGTAATTTCTAAGGGAGATGGTGTTAACAGTTACTTATTACTTTTGACAGTTAAGTGTTTATTGTGGTAATTGCAGAAAGGACAGCAGCTCGATAGACGCGAGCACTCCCCAACTTCTTCCTATTTTTTCTACAGAAAATATTGTTTGATGTTTTTGTATTTCACAGATATAATTTAGAGCCTCCATAATTGAAACAAATTTATAAAACAATAACTTTTTCAAGTTGCCAGCTTCGTCAGCGGTTAGCTGACATTTAACAATATATGTCTATAGTGTATATGACAGGAATTGATAGCACAGAAGATGAGACTCTAGGGCCATAAAATGACGTAAACCACAGGCGGCGTCATTTTCTTTTATGCTAAATATTGTTTTTTATTGTCAAATCTCTTTAAAACGATAACCATATTTTCAAGGATAATTTATCATTATCGTTATCTGAATTCCTAGCAATTTTAATACAGGCAATTATTAAAACTATTATTTATTACATATTATAAATGTGAAATATTCATTTGTCGGTTGGCAGTATAGTAGTATATGGGTTACCATGTTACTTATATGACGTAGCAAATTTTTTAAATAATTTTTCAGAAATACCTCGAAATAATACAAAAAATCAAATTTGCTTAAAATTTACATAATAAAATGAATACATTTTATTGCTATACAAGGTGGTTCTTCTTTTTCTTCTAAAAACAATTATACTAATTACCCGCTTCTACGCCACTGGTTGTTCAAGGTATTTGATATTAACAGGTTTTATGCTAACCCATGCCGTTTATAACGTGTACCAAATATGACTTAAATATCTCAACTAGTTTGGTAAATATTCAATAAAGTCCACATATTTCTTGCAACTTTACCAACCTGTGACTTTTTTTATAAGGCCTTAAAATGATATACCTAGTTTATATAAGAAAGTGCGGTTATTTTTTGGTTTTCTATCACCTTTTACCACCGTTTCCGACGATCGGCCACCGTATTTGGCTTTTTGTTTTCGAGGGCGCCGCAACCGCAACCGCGATTGTGAATTTATCGGGAGATTACCGGTTCCCCGCTAATGCCGCGCGAATGTTTAATGGCGGCACCGCGACCGCGCGGCTCCTTGTGGGGCGAGCAAACTGATTTTTTAGGAAGGCGGGCTGCTAAAACGTACAAGGAGAATCCGCCCTAATTGACTTGATTTCACGGCGACGTGACGCTCGTATTTTCCGGAACGGCGGGCGTTGGGGTCTTTGTATATTATATAAGAAGATAAAAAGAACTCGCGCGCATCTGTGCTCAATCAGTGGAATTTTCAATTTTGTTGAGGAGTAGGAGGTATAACCGCTCTCTGTTCGCCAGATTTGAACGTGTATTCTCAGATCTACGTCACAGTATTCCGTTATGTTTTCTTACTACACTCCATTCAAACTAAATGCAAGTGGCGCGTAAACATTTACACGATGGAAGCACGTGAACAATTCTGAGGGCTAATACGAGGCAGGGCCGCATTAAGGACGATCTCTATGAACTTTACAATATAAAATATTAAAATAATATGCCCCAATATTAAGAACTTTAAAACCAAACTTTTATGGCGCACCTAGTCATTCACTTACCTGCAAATTTATTAACACAGATCGTGGCTCCAACAATTAATAAACAGAGAAAGAATTATATCGGAAAAAAAGCCGATCACGTACGTATCACGTTCTAGCCATACAAAAACTTGTGTTTATGTTTCACTTGCGTTTAGTTTCCGTGTTTTATTTTGTCTGGGGTAGTTTATTAACTTATTAGATACGATTGATATAAAACGAAACCGGACGATGTAAAGCCATTTTCTTGACACTTTTGGATTAATAATATCCATAATCCATTCAGCAAACAACGGGTCAAGCTTCAGCCGAGACACCGACCGACGGACGCGAAATTGCCAAACGTCAGAAAGTTAACTAAAAGTCTGGAGAAAATGGCTTCACATCGTTCTATTTCTTCCGATTTCAGCTACACTACTTTTCTATAAGCTTCAGACCTGATAGAGCACCAATTTTAAACGTTATTTGAGACGAATATAAATATAAGTAAGTAATTTCGGTGCGTAGCTCTGACCAAAAATCCATAGACAAGTACCTAGATAATGCCCTACCATCCCACAGTAGAATGGTTGTTTTAAACAATAACAAAAAATCTAACCTCAATTTCTTATCGATAACCAGCAATTTTCTGTTTAATTTAAGTCCCCAAAGCCATGGGCGTGTGCATTCTAGGAGGCCAAAAATTGAAACAAAAACTAAAATCATGCAATGCAATAAGTACTTTATCATATTATGTATTTACAGTACAGCGGTGGTTTACTACGTCGTGATCTGAACATATATTCTTTTCTATTTATAACTATGGTAGGATCCACTATGTTAGTTTCCCAAAATGCCGATCCATTTTTGCCTTAAATTTGTGTCTGTAGGACACCCAAAAATAATGGTAAAATGAGCAATTTTTAAATTAAAATTTGCCAAAAAAATATTGCCAAAAGTATCCTATTTAAGAGGGGTTGCCGACAGCGAAAGTGACGTTAGATTTCGTATTTTTTTAAGTTGTATAGCATAAAATTTAATAACATTTTACCTGGCAAAAATTTAGTACAAACATCTCTGTCTTCATTTTAATCATAAGATCTTAAAAGCATATGCACTGGAATTATTATTTTTCCCATGGTTTTCATAACCTATAAAGCAAAACACTACTTGTAAGATCTTATGATTAAAAAGATTGTACTAAATTTTTGCCAGGTAAAATGTTATTAGATTTTATGTTATAACTTAAAAAAATACGAAATCTAACGTCACTTTCGCTATCGGCAACCCCCTCTTAAGGGTTGATTTAAAATTTTAAAATATTATATCATTTTATTGATCGTGTCTTTTAAAAATATGAAAATAAATAACTTTCATGTAAATAATCATCATGCACATTTTTTGTGTATATACCTTTCTATAAAGCTAAACGAACCGTTTCCAAATATTTTTCTTGTAGATTGTACAAATTGTGAATATTTGTTTCTATAAAAAAATCGTAACCGAAATTAAATTTGAATTAAAGTTGGCAATGGCACCATGTAGAAAACGTGCATATTAACTTAGGAGTTCCACGAATTTTTGCATAACAACAATCGCCTCCACCCCCACCAGCTCTGCGCCCATTTATATCTTACTCACCTCTGTAAACGACGCCGTTGTTTGGGTTCTGCAGCTTTTTATACACACCGCGCGGTTTTTATCTATTTTTAAATAGTCCACACAAATCGTACGATTTTCGCAAAAAAAAACAAACATAAAATCAAAACAACAGCCGCCTTTAATATGCGTAAACAGATCGATGAAGTAGGTACAGTGCTGCTCACGGAATAGATTATGTTGATTATCGGAACAAAGTCCCTAACTGTTTTGCAGCTGAATTCATATCGACAATTTTGATTGGTTGAAGAAATAAACAAACGATGATATTGGGAAACACGTTTGGCATTACCTATCTATGGATTTTTGATGGGGGGTGCATAGCAGGAACGGAAAGTGAGTTTTAATGGGCAAGAAGCCAATTTGCAGGACTAACCGCAGGTGAAACCTGATACCCTGCGAGTTCAGTAAGGAATCGGGTGTGCCGCTTCCACACCAAGCCGACAAAACTAAAACAAAACCGAAACACGTGTTTTCAAGACAAATTGGTGATATTCCTTTTGGCTACTTTTCTATCTCGCGGATGTTCAATGTCAATAATAGAAGTAAGTAAAAATCTTAGGGTCTCAGATTTGTCTGGATTTTAAGCAACATTTCTTTTTAATTTTTATGGAAAGCGCCAAAACCGTGTTAGTTCCACCTCCGCCTGTTTCCGCGCGTAAACAAAATGAAAAATAGTACAGGACATTGTGAAAGGTCATTGACAGAAAAAGTTGAAATAAAAACTCTTGGGCTTCGGAGACCAACTCCAGATTTACAGTATAACGAGTTGCAAGCGGCAGTACTAGACACTTTTCTAGAAATACAGGGTTTCCGTATAAGAACCGACACAGAGCAGGAGCATACAGGGAAGCGCAAAATAAGGTGATTTATCGCAACTTACCTCGATCATTGAGTAAAGGATAAATATATTCTATATATATAGAATATAACAAAGATGTAAGATTGTGAGTGTAAATGTAAATAGGTACAAGAAAAAGTGATAATGGGCAAAAGCACTCAAAGTTAGAAAACAAAAAAAAAACTAGTAACCGCATACACGTGTTTCATGCTATTTGGCAATCACCAGTACGGTGTAACATCAACCAAATCAAAAAGATATGAACGATTTGGGAAGCAACAAATGAAGTCCAGGCAGGAGCCAACAGCACATTTGCAGCTTCAGTCAGCACATCCCCAATTCGGGGCTTGTACTAACATCGCCACGGAGGCTGCTAAAGCGACCTGCGTGGAAATCTTCATAGCCCAAGATACAATGACAATAAAGATGTAAGATTGTGAGTGTAAATGTAAATAGGTACACGAAAAAGTGATAATGGGCATAAGCACTCAAAGTTAGAAAACAAAAAATAACTAGCATGAAACACGTGTAAGCGGTTATTAGTTTTTTTATAACAACCATTTCATGGAAAAAGAATCCAAATAAATGAATTGGAAGAGGAAATAATTGCCCAAAGAAAGAAGTCACATTTGTTGAGATCTGGGTGACCGTGACGGCCAAAGTTGTGGGCAATTATTTCCTCTTCAAATCCATTTATTTTGATTAAATGGTTGTTTTTCCATTAAATGGTTGTTATTCAAGTTTGACGTTTAATTTCATAGCCAACTTTAGAATTTTCAAAAATTTTAAATATTTTTATAAATAGGTACCACATCTGCAATACGGACAAAAAAGTTCTGTCACATTTTAGGGTGCATCACTCTATGTATCAACCCTTTAAAATGGTACAAGTGAACTATGTTTTCTGTGGATTAATGCCCTTGGTCTTGGTACACCCACAACGTGTAGCAAATGTGGTTTTTCCAAGTACAAAAATAATCAAGATATTGTTTCTTTTTTCCAAATTTCAAAGCCCACTTTCAAGGCCTATAACTTCTCAGGGGTGCAACTTAGTTGCGTTAAATCACCTTATTTTGAGCTCCCCTGTATGCTCCTGCTCTGTGTCGATTCTTATGCGGAACACCCTGCATATACAACAAGAACAAGTCAACTGTTTTGTTTTCTCTGTTTACTGTTTTAAAATTATATAACTTTGAAGAAATAGTTATAAAAAATATAGTTAATAAGTGTTAGCGTTTGACAGTACCAGTGCCAAATATACAAATCTAACATTAAAAACAAATAATTCCGCACCTACATTAACTACTTCAAAGCATCAAAATAAAGGTGAGTTTTCAACTAAAATTTTTACGTATCTATTTGCTATTTATTTTTATATAATAAACATTGAGAAGAGGTAAGTATCTACTTCGGGGTAGATTGTTTTAGTAGGAATACTAGGAATTACTGATTTTGCGTTATAAGGTTCTTAAGAAAATGCCAGAAAAACCGGGAATTATTGTTTTATGCACTTTTTATATTAATTATTTAAAAGTACCCAACCCGGTACTCACCTTTTTTTAATAGTAGTGATAGTTAGAGAGTTGAGAATTGATCCCCCCACTCCTTTTCGTACATTACCCCCCCACTCCTACGCCCTTGGTAGGCCACGCCCACTTTTCCCCCGCGCATGCGCACCGAGCGTAAAACCTTCCCCCCGCACCCCGCACCCATCATTCCGGGTAATTGCGGCGTAATGTGTAATTACAATGCCGCGGGTCTATATTTCCGCGAAATTCGCACAATAAATGTTAATTTATTGGTTTCGTACCGTATGTATATGAAGAAGTATTTAAAAATCAGCTCTTACTCTCGCTTTTTTGTCTAATTACTCTATTTATCCCCTTTGCAATGAAAAAACAATTACATGGACTGCATGTAGGTATACTGTATTAGACTCTATTTACGCATAATTAACAAAAATAACTTCTATTTGTCCCAGATCTAATAAAATATAAGGTCTTACTCTCATTTCCCACATTTTTTGACTAATTAAACTATTTACCCCCTTCGCAATAAAAAAATTACATGTACTGCACTGTATAATGTATTATACTCTATTTTCCCACAATAAATGTTAATTTATTGGTTAGGTACCGTTTATACCTACATAACTATTTAAAATAGATATAATCACTCTAATTTCCCGCGTTTTTTACTAATTACACAATTGCAATGAAAAAACATTACATATACTGCACTGTATAGCGTATTAGACTCTATTTACGCGTAAGTAACTTCTGTTTACCCCAGATCTAATAAAAATAGGTGCATGTACACTCATTTTCTCGCATTTGGACTAATTAAACTATTTGCCTCCTTTGCAATGAAAAAACATTAGATGTACTGCACTGTATACTGTATTATACTCTATTTTCGCACAATAAATGTTAATTTATTGGTTAAGTACCTACATAACTATTTAAAAATAGGTATAAGTACTCTCTTTTCTCGCATTTGCCTAATTACACAATTTATCCCCCTTGCAATGAAAAAAATTACATGTACAGCACTGTATAGCTTATTAGACTCTATTTACGCACAATTAACTTCTATTTACCCCAGATCTAATATCAATAGGTGCAAGTACGCTCATGTTCTCGCATTTTGACTAATTAAACTATTTATCCCCCTTGCAGTGAAAAAATACAATGTACTGCACTGTATAGCGTATATTATGCCCTATTTTCATGTAATAAACAAAAAATAAATTCTATATGTCCAGATCTATTAAAAATTACAAACCTACAACGCTACATACTTTAAATAATTGAAGAGCGCATCACCCTAAAAAATGTCCAGGTTCCTACACGTAATTACGCTTGTGACGTCACAGCCAACACCCCTAGAAATGTTGAAAGAAAGGATTTTACTTACTTTAAACTGAATATCTACTCCCAAGATGAGTAATGTAAGGATATAGGAAAAACTCAATCAAAGAAACAATTAAAAAACAGTTTCAAAGCATGAGTTCCCTCAAATATTCTATACATATAACTTCATTTGTTCTCATCAAAAAACAGTCTCCAGTGCCCCGAAAACAGTCTCTCTATAGCACACTCGCAATTTATCGAAGCGGGTACTACCACATTAAACGCGACATTATTTAATTAGGCCAAAATATCGCCACCGCAAACGAAAAAAATAAAGCGGCGGTACTACGGCGTCGGGTGTGGCCGCTACGGCAGTATTGATTTTTTCTCTCCTTTTCTCACAACCGCAAGCTGTAGGTACCTATAACTATCTCGCTTCTAAAGAACAAAGAAGACGTATCTGTCATCCGACGCCTCGGCACCTGCTGTACCCGCCGCCGATTCGATGAAAAGTACCTGTGGCGCCCCCCCTAGGCATCGGGGGGAACATGGACCGTACTCTGTCAGAACGGTAGCCGGTGCCCAGAGCCGGAGTAGATAATATTTTTAACAGTATATAATTTGGATGAAAAAAAAATTAAAAGCGGATACATTGCAGTGCTTTGATATTATTTCAGAATATACGAGTACCTACGTGTACTAGTGGAATTAAAGATAGCCGATAAGGTAATTTACGGAAAACCAACGACGTAATTCACATATTATAATCTATGTGAATACACACACCCAAATATTTTATCAACTAATATTAAACTCAAGCTCTGTTGTAATACTATATATTATATATATTATATATATAAAGCCGAGGGTGGTAACGCCTAAAATCATTCTATTTGAACTTTGAATCCGACATTGTATATTTTACCTAGTAATTTGCTTGTCTCGTAAAATTGATGTCACAGAAAATCAGAAACCGTTTAATGGATCTATCCGAAAGGGAATAAATTTATTGGAGATATACAGGGTGACCGTATTTCGAGTCCATGCATGGGGATCTTGATTATCTTAAGAGATACGAGGTCGGTTAAATTGGGACAAACTTGCGGAATTTGATGCCGAGTAACATGGTAAAAAAATTTTGGTTGACCCTTTTCCTTTTGAAAATAATGCGAAAAAACTGAAAATTGTTGTTTTCGTTTTTATTTTTTTAAACGAATGGCACTGGACATTTCTAAGTTAAACATTATTAAGGCACTTTTTTACAAGGAATCTAAATATGACCTCGCATTTTTTTCTCGCCTCTCTGGACAAAGATATGACGATCAACTTTTATTTTTCTTATGGGCGCCATATTGGATTTTTGCATTTTTGAAGAGAGGATTTTTTTTAATGATATGTCACACATTATGATTTAATGGATGAACGAATGAATGAATTTTTAAAACCAATCGGTAAGAGTTGCACCGGGAAGTGCCCTCCATACCGTGCAAATATTACATTATTAACATTAATCAATACTTCAAGTATAGTAAAGCTCATTTACTTCCTGTAGCAGGTCTTACCTTAGCTAATCGCGAGTAAGCTCCTCTTGCTAAATTCTTCAAATTCAACTATCAATAAATTTAATCTCTTGGGTGCGTTTGACAAGGGCCACCATAATCGATTCTCATAATATATAGCCACTCAAAGTTTGCCGGCGGCTGCAGGCTGCAGGATCAAACTAGGCGAAAAATTCACTCTATTATTAGACTCGGATATCTCCGGGCCGTGGCACTTCGGAGTTGCGGCGAAGGGAAGGAGCAAGGAGACGCAAAATTCCGAGGATTACTCTCGGTAACGAGGACGATTATGTTCGTATTTTAGAAGGAGTTGAAAAAGTTTCTTCGACAAAAAACCAGTTGACTATATGGAGTATACTCTTTGGGTAAATGTTTTAGAATATATCCAGAATAAAAAATTAAGCTAATGATGCAAATTTAAGATTGATGAATGAGAGTGTCTTAATATCCACTAAATGTTGGTTGCAACACTATTTTTTCTACGACCCAGTGGCGTAGGCAGAAAATTTGTCTGGGGGGGGGGGCACCGACTAAAAATACAAAAATTTAATGTTTATTTAAAACTTACAATTTATTAATAAAGACTGCTCACGGTTGTCAAGTCTGACACATTTTTGGCTCACCATGCGCTTTCCGGACACAAAATACAATACAAAATACATTGTTAGCTATCAGCGCCGTCTGTTTTCCAGGACATGAAGCCATAGCCGTGCGAGAAGTCTTATTAATACGTCAGTCAACGCTATAAACATTTTTTTTATTTTCATTTTGCATACATGACAAAATACTTTCCAGAATTATAGCTTCTTCAGCTGGTTGAACAGATCACCCCATAAGTCCAGAGTAGTGTTTATTCTTCTGCATAATGGTCTGTGCATACTATTTTCACGGACACGTTTGGCGTAACGTTTGGGGCCACTGCTACGACCAGTCACAATAATGAAGATTTCAGAATAGAATAAATTGTCACTTGTGAATTTCAAATTTTTAGGTATCGAACAAAGGTACTAAAAAAGTTAAGACGTTTCCTGAAAACCTATTAACCTTCTTTTGTACCTCCAATCCATATGCTGAAAGTAAACTATTGTTTTGTATGTTTTTGCTAATTTTACAAGTAATAAATTGTTTGCGGCTGTTGTGGCGTGTTCTACAATTTGTGGTGGAGTTAAATTCTCAGTTTTACTCTCACTCAGTGGCGTAGCTACCATACCGCGAAACCCCGCGGTCGCGGGGGGGCCCTGCCGTCAAGGGGGCCCTCGACGGCTTCCCCTCGACCTCGTCCGGACGTATACTCCGTGTTCTGTTCTGTTTTGATATTATATTTTTTACCCTTCCTGTAACTGTTGCTTCTTCAGAACGGTCATTCTCTAAATTAAAGTAAATAAAAAACTATTTGAGAAATTGTTGTTCCCAAGACAAAATAAGTAATTTAGCATTACTTTCCATGGAAGCTGAAGAAGCTGGAGCAATGGATAAAAGCGAACTAATTAAAGTTCATCGACACTAAAGACTGTGATATCATCTAGGTATAGTAATCACTCTTTGTACGTTAGGGTGGAAAACTCATTGTGCACCAATCGCCAAGGCCTTGGAAAACCGCTTCTTTTGACCTTTCTACCATTGTCAAGATGCAAATTCAAAGCCGGCTACGATTTATTATACCTCCGATTTGCACGAAAACTTTTAGCGATTTTTTTATTTAGAACTTGAGACCACAGGGTTAATCATAACACCACAAAACCCCCATACCTATACCAAATTTGAACAAAACAAGATGTTCCATTTTGCAGGGTGTCAGAGTTGAGCAAAATAGGAATTTTAAAGGCACCTGGCGAGTCAAGTGTGATATGAAATCCCTTCAAAACAGTTGAATGGCCAACAGGACCAATCAAAATGTTGGTGGGCTATCTCAAAATTCTGAAATTTTCGAACACTTTATACGGATCGAGAATGCTCTGGAATCATTGAAACAATATTAAAAAACACAAAAGTAATTTATTTCTGAACCAAATGCCACCCAACAAATAAAAACAATTTAAATTATTGGAAACTTCTCAACAAAGTCACTGTCTAAGACAATACATTTTCTGTGCGTTTTCTGATGTGGCACACCAGCCACCTTAACTGATATGGACTTACTGACTGGCAGGCTTCTGTTTTTTTTTTACTTAGTTCGTCTATAATGTCTGGGGCAGTTTTGATATACTCGATTTTTGACCCTATAAAGTTAAAAAAATTCAGTACTTTGAGATGGCCTAGATAATAACACCCTGTATATTTTGTATTGGACCTTTGCACGCCAACACTTTGAGTGATCCTGTTGAATGCCTTGAAAATTCTTATTTTTCCTAAAATTTGACGCCGTGCAGAATGGAACTCCCTGCATATTTTTTTATTCAAATTTGGTATAGGTATGGAGGTTTTGGGGTGTTTTGTTTGAATAACACTGTGTGATCAGATTTTAAATAAAAAAATCGCTAAATGGTTTTCGTGAAAATAGAGGGTATAAAAGAATCGCAGCTCGCCCTGGATTTGCATTTTAAAAATGGTAACAAAGTAAAAAGAAGCGGCTTTTGAAGGCCTTTCACACAAAAAAAAGTTCAGGCGATTATCTTCAAAAATAAAGATTTTACGGATTTGTACAGTTTTAAAGTTGGACCCCCTGTGGATATATTTTTTGTTTAAAAACTTTTTTTATTTTATTTACTAAGAAATAAAAGTTTGTGATAGTTTCACCTTGATGTATGTTTTTTTTATTTTCCAATTTGAGAAAGCCCAAATTTAATTTTGGCGGTTGGGGGGAGGGCAAAATTTGAAGCTACGCCACTGCTCTCACTATGGCACATTTTCACCGATTTTCGCTGCAAAAATACAACATATTTAAGAATTTACTACCTATGTAAACAGTAGTACGCAGCCTTAAAATAGACAAATTAGTAAACAAAAAATCAGCAATGATCTCGTGATAAAGATAGAAAATTCAATGACAAAAAATGTTTGTTGTAAGCCAGAGAGTAGGTAACATAATAAGATTACAAAATATTTATGAGAGATTTTATTGAAATTCTTATTTTATTTAGAGAATATCATGCACTGAAATTTTAGAAGCCCTTAACATTTTGGAATTTTAATATGTTATTTCCATCTCGAGGTCCATCTTTATCACAAGACCAACAAATTATGCAAGTTAAGGCAGGAAATAAAACGTAATTAAAAACATGGTTGGTTGCCTACGGTATCAATAGAATTATACAACTAGCTGGAAAAGCTAGTGCATTTGAAAGTGTATTTTTAAAATATTAATATAAATATAGGTACTACTAACTACTAAATTAACTATATATTTTTTAAGTGTCTAGTTTTCAATAATATTCTATTAATACAGGCAACTATACATACTTTTTATGGAGTTTTAGTTCAGTCCCTAAACAAATTTAGTATGAAATTTATATTTCAAAAACGGTACACAAGCGCCAGGGTATTAACATTACTTGACGCGCTTCAAGCACCAGTGTTATTACCCGCATTACATATACAGTTTGTTAAGCGAATGTTCGGCCCTACGTCACAAATCCCGTCCTTGTCTTACTTGTGAATATACGATGGATATCGGCCGTATATTCACGAGTCATACTAAAGCCACTATGGCGGCCGCCCCAAGATGGCGGACTAAACTTCCTTACCGCCCTCGTGACATAGGAATCGAATACAAAAAGCACAAAATAAAAAAATCTTTTTACAAACAAGCTTTTTTAAGCTGTATCAAAAACTTGTCGCTCGAATTATTTAAAAAAACATACTTCGGCAAGTACTTGTTTATCAACCAATCTTTGTGCAATAAAACTAATTGGTACCTACTTGTATTCGAACATTTGGCTTATCGCATTTTGGCATTGAATTACCTTAACAAAAACTTAACCTTGTTTTATCCGTTTTAGTACATAGCAAATAAAAGCTTGTTTAAAAAATATTTTTTACTTTGTAATCTATGGTTTTTAACCTCACATGTAACAAAAGTGTTTGTCGTGTCTGAAGATGTGAACATATTGTGTTTCACGAAACCGGTCACACTTTTTACAACAATAAAGTCTTTGCGAAGTACCTAAATATGGGTTTTTCAAAAATTTTGCAACTTGACTCTCCCAAATGGAAGCGTTAATTCAATTATTTAGACTAAGTTAGCTCTAACTCCAGTCTGCCCCGGTACTGAAGCTGAAGGACGAGACGCTGCGAGCTTTAACGATCATTAAGTTATGAAACGTGAAGCTACGCAGCTATATCTGGAATGGGCTGCAATAAAATTAAATCGAAAGAATAGCGGCTTTATTACCACTCAATAAGGAGTAACGTAAAATTTCGTCTTTATTCATCCGCTAACGATACTTCATATTATACCCGAAATAAAGTTTGACTTTCGCAAAAATGCTTAGGTCGAAGCCATAAAATAGTATAGGTTGTACCAAAAATTAGTGAGTGTAATTTCCATCAGAATTGGGCAATATTTAAAAGTACTTTGAAGTATTTAAATTATTAATTTTTCGGCACCAGTAGGTTTTTATACCTACTTTTAAAATTTGTTTATAGCAAATAATTTGATTCAAATTGAAGGACAATTCGGATACACCATGTTTCAAGGCTACTGAGTATGAAAAGTTTTTTCGATCGCAACTCCATCTACAATTTGCAATAGAAAAATTCAATTTGAGCCTACGAATAAAGTCTTAGGTGAGCTCTACCAGCCTTTTTTTACAGACCTAATTAAATATCTCATTTCGTTGCCGAGATATACCGAATATCCCAGAATATGTGGGCAATCTCCCGGATTTATACAGGGGACGTTAAAATAACATGACAAGTTCCTATAAAAAAATTCCCAGAGGGCCCCCCCTACGGAGATACAGGGTGTTGAAGTTCTTTTTTTGAAATTAAATTATGGCAATATCTCCCAAAATAATCAAACTGCTGAACTCAAATTTGGCACTGCTGTGTTTTAGGCGATGGAGAATAAGCTGAAGGCATCAATTTTTGCGTATCTCACAGAGGGCGCCACTTGCGCTATTTTTGGATCGTGTTATAGGCCGTAACTTTTTTGAGGTTATCTGTTTGGTCTTGCAGGTCCATCATTTTAGTGCATATTTTTATTTTGCAACAAAGTGTACTCTTGTTTCAACGCAAACGGTTGATTTTATCGTTATGCAAGACCAAAAGACCAAAAAGATAATCTCAAAAAAGTTACGAGCTATAACACGATCCAAAAATAGTGCAAGTGGCGCCCTCTGTGAGATACGTAAAAATTGATGCCTTCAGCTTATTCTCCATCGCCTAAAACACAGCAGTGCCAAATTTCAGTTCAGCAGCTTGATTATTTTGGGAAATATTGCCATAATTTAATTTCAAAAAAAGAACTTCAACAACTTGTATCTCCGTAGGGGCGGCCCTCTGGGAAATTTTGTTATAGGAACTTGTCATGTTATTTTAACGTCCCCTGTATAAATCCGGGAGATTGCCGACATATTCTTATTGACGAAGTCAAGTTTTGTTGCAAGTACCTTATGTAGACACATTCTAAATTATACAGGGTGTCCCGTTAATAATGGTTCATAGAGCAACTGCACATATTTAGGGCCAAAATGTGACGATTGAGGCTAATATGCCTTATAGAAATGTTGTTTGTTTAAGAGATACAAGGCGTTGAAGTTCATTTTTTGAAATTGAATTAATGCTACATCTCCCAAAATAATGAAGCTGCTGAACTGAAATTTGGCACTGCTATGTTTTTGGGGATGGAGAATAAGCTAAAAATATCAATTTTGCTGTATCTCGCCACTTGCGCTGTTTTTGGATCGTATATTTACTCGTAACTTTTTTTAGGTTACCTTTTTGATCTTGCTGGTCCATCAATTTAAGGCATCTTTTCATTCTGCAACAAAAAAGTACTCTTGTTTTATAACGATAAAATCAACCGTTTGCGTTGAAATTGTCAAAATGTGCCCCGAAACAATTGTGGACTCCAACATTCGAAAAATAAAATTTTTACCTGCTACTTTCAAATGTTACAGATTTACTGTACCATTTAAAGTGATAAAAAAATTGCTATGAACAATGTACCAAAAATGTTTTGTTTTCAAAATGGAACGGATTGAAACTTGGCAAAATTTGGACACTCTATTACAAGAAAACGAATGGTGTTTCGACCAATGCCCGTCTGGCATTTTTTTCTTCATTTTGAATGCACAGTCGATTTGTAACATTTCAAAGCGGTAGGTGAAAATTTTATGTTTCGAATATTGAAGTCAACAGGTGCTTTGGGGCACGTTTTGGTAATTTCAAGGCAAACGGTTGATTTGATCGGTATGAAACAAGAGTACTTTTTTGTTGCAGAATGAAAAGATGCCTTAAAATGATGGATCTGCAACATCAAAAAGATAACCTTAAAAAAGTTAGGAGTAAAAACACTATCCGAAAACAGCGCAAGTAGCGCCCTCTGTGAGATACAGCAAAATTGATATTTTTAGCTTATTCTCCATCCTCAAAAACATAACAGTGCCAAATTTCAGTTCAGCAGCTTCATTACTTTGGGAGATGTAGCCATAATTCAATTTCAAAAAATGAACTTCAACGCCCTGTATATCTTAAACAAACAACATTTCTATAAGGCATATTAGCCTCAATCGTCATATTTTGGCCCCAAATATATGCAGTTGCTCTATGGACCATTATTAACGGGACACCCTGTATACATATCATGTGCGGGAAATGAGTGCTAGATGTACAATATAGGTACTATTATAGTAATAGAAACGGCGACCCAAACTTCAAGTGCAATAAAATGCCACAAACAGCCCAAGAGCAAACTAAGGCCATTTAACTAACCTATAACACTGTAGAAATTTCCTGCTCATTTCGTTTTTGCGGGCACTCGAACACCTGTTTTATTCCCCAGGATTGGACGAAACTGGCTCTTTTGTTCTGTTCCACATTCTGTCCCATTATTGTCGACGATGCATTCCAGGCACGAATCGAATCTAGGCTAATTCAGTTTACGCTAATTTAAGTATCCACGACAATAATTATTATTACAAAAAGAAAGTTAGCGGGTTCATGGGCCTATAAATTTCGGCAACTGGTAATATCATACCAGCTTGATATTAGATGGCGCCACTGGTTGGTTTTCTCACCTCCAAGTGCAAGTTACACTATTGTAACTACTACCATTTCGGTTTGAGTCATTCGGAAGAAAGGTCATGATGGCTGCCTTGATGAACCTAATAAGGGGAAACAGCTGTCGTAGTCTACCTTCCCCGAACGATTCAAATATGTAAGCACCGGCACATCCATTACATGTTGCTATTCTATGGTAACAGTTGCTGAAGTTTATAGTCCCATGAAGCCGCAAACTTTCTTTTTGTAAAAATCTATTGGGGACGTGAAATTTTATCATCTTTATAATAAATATTATTGTCCTCACATGTTTGGAGCCAGTAAATGGCTTACTTTAATTTAAAACAAATTATAATAATTAAAATAAAATACAGTTTCCTCTACATTATGATCTACAGTGTGTTTACTTTAATAAAGGGTTTACCACCCAGGTAAAACCTTTATTGGCCGATTTTAATAAACTTTTTATATAGGTAAGTGTTCAGAATGTGCATGGGTGTCTTAATTTTTGGTCTGTAACTCTTTTAAAACCTATCCGTACAGGGTGGCCCCTTCAAATTGGAAAATGTGTGTTACGTGGAGACAGCTTAACATAAAATCGTCATTCAAAAATAAATTTGTAGTTAAAATTAAGGGGAATTCGAGGATTATTCGGGGGACGGGGGTCGATAAGAAAGTTATAGCGAAAAATCGTTTTTTACAAAAATAATGAAACCTAATTTTTTACCTCTACATATACAACCATAGAGAGCCTTTAAGTAGTATTCCCGAATATTCAGTTTTGTGAAATAACCTTCGATATAGGCGGAATTCCTTTATTATATAATTTGACCTATTTGTCTCCAACCGTTTCCAAGATATTTACCAAAGGAGATCAATCAAACTAGATAACAATGATCTCTTCTGTCAGAGTCTGATGTTCGTTCCAAGTAGGCCAAACATTAGAATCAGATTTATGAAAAATCAAGTCAGCCATGGCAATGAAACTCGGAACATCTATTTGGATATTTACGAATATATACTCGAATATTTACAAGTATACTCCCTGGTTGATATTATTTCTGATAAAGATTTCGAAAATATTACAGCATTCTTCTTACAAAAACAATTTTTTAAACTGGAACTAGTAACTATATAGCTTCAACAATAAATTGATCTGACGCGGGTAAGTGAAAATAGTGAATTGACCTCCTACTTGATTGTCAGTTTTATTGTCATGGCTGACTTGACTTTTCATAAATCCGGTTCTAATCTTTGGCCTAACTGGATCGAAATAAGCTTTTCCAGGATGTACTTTTCACCTCACGAAGTGGCGGAACTGCATCATATGTCACGTATAGGCGTAAAAGTAGATATACGCCTGATCGTGTGATGATGATTGTGCAAAAGTTGCCAAATTGTTTCTCATGTATAGGCGTAAAACGCAGATAGGTACGACCATTGAATGAAGGAATAATTTACTCAACGGTACGAAATAACAAAAAATAATAATAAGAAAACAAAAATCCTAAAACTTTTATCTCTACAAATAATTTTTCTTTAACTTGAAAAATAAGTAAGGGGGCGCTAATTTGGAACACCCTGTACAATATAAGGCTCAGTGTTTGGTGGCCTTTCTTCAATAAGCTACTTCAGATTTATGGAAGTTCCCAAATAGATTAAATCAAAATAGTAAGTTTTAGAAACTGGCCGTACTACTAATTTAGTAGAATTCGATTTCTCTTGACTAAAGAACGCCTTCCTTTTTGTAAGTTTACATAGAAAATTTCGTTAGTGAGTATCTAAAAGAGTCCTGTTTAACTTTAAATTTAATTATATTCACGCACGGCAGGTACCTAACTGTAATATATCACCACGTCTAATTTTCCCCAAAATCGCATCAAAATTTGCCCCTCTTCCTTGGGACGCTACCGTCAGCTTCGAGACCATCTGTTGATTGATCACACCCTGCGGGAGACAACCCAAAAAGCACAGCAGGATTCTCGATGCCCTCTATTATAGACCCTGAGCTGGAGTAGTTTTTCCCTACCTTATTTTATAATGAAAGGAATAAATTATATTATATTGTTAAATTAATTTCGTGGTTCAAGAAATAGTATTATACAGTGTGTCCTACTGTGTTTTATGCTGCATCCGATACTAGCTACTTTTACAGTTTCCCACTGTTTCGCCCGTAATGCGCAGTACTAATTGCTTTGAGAATTCAATGCCTGCCAATTTGAACCAATAAAATTACACGATTTTCGAAATATTAACCAATCAGGTGACGATGTCGGCGATAATACCACGAGTGTTATATTGAGTAATATATTAACGAAAGGTATTATCTATTACTAGGCATATACCACAAGTTGTATTATTTAAAAAGAGAATTTAACAACTGCAAATAGTTAGGAATACATTAACTACAAGAATTGTAAATATTTCCCATCTTCAAAAATGTAATTTAAAAAATAAAAATGCAGCCACAACCGGGATTTGAACCCGCGACCTATCGCACGCAAAGCGAGAATCATGCTCTTAGCCCATTGAGGTCAGTTGAATGTTTTATTTAACTAGCCGTACATATATTTAACTACCATGGTTAAAAGTTAGTTCATTTGACAGCTGTCATTTAGGTTTAGGTTGAGCTTTCGTTTCTGAATATGTTTTTTGTACTAACAGATATTTAACCATCAATGTGTTAACTGAAGACATATCTTCTAGTCCTATATTAAATTTGGTAATATGAAGAAGTTATCGGGTTATCAGTTTTAGCTGCCACAATATTGGTTTAGGGTAACTAAGAGAGTAGGATTTCAGCGAAAACACCACTAGTGCTATTATCGCTGAAATCATCACCTGATTGGTTAATATTTCAAAAATCATGTCATTTCATTGGTTCATATTGGCAGGCGTCGAATTCTCGCTGAAATACTACTCTCTTAGTTACGCCCTAGTTAGCTACGCTAAACCAACATTGTGGTAGCTAAAACTTTTAAGAATGGTAATTACATTTAAAAGAGGGCTAATAGTTAAGTAAATTTGATATGGAAGCATACTGGTCTGCTATTATAGTGGCATGATTCTCGCTTTGGGTGCGAGAGGTCGTGGGTTCAAATCCCGGTTGTGGCTAGTTTATTTTTATTTTTTCGAAAAGGTAAAATATGTATACATTTTATAGTTAGTTTATTTAATAAGGTTTGGTTGTCAAATTACGCTTAAACACTAGATAATTAAATAATTAAATACAACTCGTGGTATGCCTAATAATCCGACCGAGCTCATGGGCAAGAAGGCTTTTGATGGGCGTCCGAATCGGAAGAGCCGTTCGGCTCCCGGATTTTGCTTTCGATTTTTTTCGGAAAAAAATGGCTAGGGATTCGAACAGGGAGCACCGAGTTCAATTTTCGCGTGGGCCCCCGATCGAAAAAGCCGTTCGGCCGTTTGGGTCCCTTTCCATTTTTTCGCGATTTGGCAGGGCCCCCGAGAACGTACTGTATACGTCGTGGTCGAGGTGCACGCGCGATATTTGGGGACAAAACGGTGTATCAGCTGTCGTTTGGTTTTGTTTTGGCGTGGAAGAATTTCCGAATTTAGTATCGATTTTAGACATCTCCATGGGGGACTTTCCAGTTTCCAGGTACGGGCGCGCTGTATAGGTTATGTGTAGGTTTTTCTGTAAAATCTCGTAGAATATTTTAGAAAACGCCACGGGTGACCACGCCCATGCCCCTATATATAGTGATCTGGAACAGGAAGAACGGAAAACTGAGTCATATATAAAGGTATGGCTAGCCTTTTTAGATACGATTAATTGCATCTTATGATTTTTTAGGTACTCTGGGATCTTTGCTGCTCTCTATAATATCCTGCGAAGCGAAGGAAATTCACCGTTAAAACAGTATATGCGGGAGGCCGAGGAAACGGTTTCTTAGACAATGCACTTTTACATGGGTTTTGGCAAGTCTAACACAATGGAAAACTTTGTCGTACGTAGGAATGTCTAGATATGCTTTTGCCATTTAAAGCAAATAGGTATGTCGCGAACCTGTTTCTGTCGATATAGGTTATGTTACCTTAAATTGTCACAGAATTGTAACTGAATGCATAAATTTTGTTTCAGGTGTGAAGCACGCTCGCCCTAGCACTCTTCCCGCTTTGGTAGCCTTGGCTTATACCACCAGGTTAAAAATATAGGTTATCTACATTTCGGTCTACATTATTATAAAATAAATTAGAAAAATGGAACATATTAAAACCTGGGAGTCCCAACCCCAGCTTGTGGAAAGCTATTAGAAAACTTAAACGTAAAAATGTATGTTACCCTTTTAATAAGTAGGGGGTGGCGACGTTCGTAGCGTTGCAAACCTATTTGGAATCAGAGCTGGGCCAAATTACTTTTTAAAGTAATCATTACATTACCCATTACATTTGAGAAAAATGTAATGAAATTACAAAAGGAATAATTCCTTTTTACAAAAATGTAATTAGATTACACATTACTTTTGTTTGCAGAAAAAGGAATTTCAAATTACTTTCTTAATTACATTTTATTATTGGTAAATAAAACAACTACTTAAATAGGTAAACACTTAAACACAATATGTGTTTTTAAATATCTATTGAAATGTGCAAAACAAAAACGCAGCTAATAACAAAATAATAATAATAATAATAATTCTTATCACAAAAACCATAGGAACTTAAAATCTCACTGATCTCAGTAAAAAAGTAAACACATATTTCTAATAGTGATACTAATACTAAAATGCGTTCAAATGCGTTCAAAAATCGACATGGCACTTTCTGTCAATCACGTGAACAGCACGTGATTGTGTTTAGATTTAGTTTGCTTGGGATTTGGACGCACTATAATAGTACAAAGTGACTAAAAAAGTACTTTTTAATCCCCATAAACATTACCTTTTAAGTAAACAAGTTTTTCGAAAAAAAATTCACTAAGAGAGTTCCTCCGGGGGCTATTAATGTACGTGGCATAAGAGAATAGCCAGAGGAATAGCCTCTCTACGGGAGCTGAAGATACGAATCTGTAATATGTAGTCGATCAGCTGTTCGTGATACACACGCAACAGGAATTTTAGAAACCATAAAGAAATCAGTACAGAAAGTAATGATTACTTTAAAAGTAATGTAATTCCTTTTTGTAATGAATACTGTAATTAGGAATGAAGTAAAGAAATGGTTGTAATGATTCCTTTTAAAAAGTAATGCACCAATTACTTCGGGTTGCAATACTAAATTACCCATTACCATTACATTTTTGAATAATGTAATTCAATTACAATTCCTTTTCGAAAAAAAGTAATTAATTACTGTAATGATTACGACATGTAATCATTACTGCCCAGCTCTGTTTGAAATGCATGTTTTTCTGTCGTCGATCGACCTTGGTTCGAATCAGCGGTGGAGCACATGCATTCATATCTTTATAGAAAAAAAAAACACCGCTTATGGCTAAGAGCTAAGAGCACTGGGCAAAATGTATATTCACGTTATTGCTCTTTGATATATGCAAAATTGTTTTTCATGTTTGTTCTGATTTACCCGCAAATGGGGTGGAAGGGAACATCCCCTTGAATTTGATACTTTCCTGTTTTAACCAAATCAGAACTCAAAAAATTGAAAAAAAAATTAAATAATATCTTCAATCCCAAATCCCAAACAATGTAAAACGAGTCAATTTTTGAATTCAAATTAGGTTATTTTATAGGTCTTTGATTGACGGTCACATGTCATTTCATAAACTTTATGTAACATGTAACATGTAACAAAACCAAAATTAAAATTCTATCTAATAAGGCACCTGCTGTAGCATATAAAATATAAATAAAAAAATTAAGTCATTAAAGTTTACATTAAATTTGAAATCTAATCTGCTAATATATATATATATAAAATAATATCGAAAATCCCATTTTGTATATTTTTTCTCAAAAAATTATATTTGTGTACTTTTTCCTTGTCCAACAAAATACCTTTCTTCTTGGTATCCGGATTTTTAAAATGCCTGTGCATCACCGACAATGTTATGTTGGGCACTACACATTATCAGGGCCGTAGCTTGGGGTTTTCCATGGGGGGGTTAGGTATAAAAAAGGTTAACTTTTTGAGCATTATCCTCAAATATATATTACCAAACGCACACGCTTGACTTTGATGGCATGTTACATGTTACAATCGTCCAAGCAGTACAATCGACCAGCACGATTATTTATTTTTCCATTTTGGCGGGCGCCGGGCCTGTTAATTAATTTTATTTAAGGTAACTTGCCTAAATATGGGCATCCTTAAGAAAAATGTACTTAAATGTTAAAAAAATACTAGAAAAATGTGAAACTATGGATTCGGGTAGTTGTGGCGAATAAGCAGTTATGTCCAGAGAGAATTTTATCGACTTTCAAGAGTTATGTTTTTATTTAAGACATCGTTAGTAATCTACACTTAAAGCGAAAAATGTTTACTGTATTTTTCGTTTTTATGCTTAGTTTAAAAGATATCTTGGTCGAAAGTTGAAAAAGATAGGTTTTAATTTCCAACTTAGCTTTTTAACTGTCCATATTTGGTATGATTTTTTATTTAGAAGAATGTTTAGTGTTTATCGAAATAAACCTCGATTTTTCATTAGTTTGCGAGATAGAAAATATAAAAAATATTTCAATTTCAAATCGAAAAATATTTTAAAAACAAAAACGAAATTTGAAAAAATGGATTTGGTTAAAAGGATGACTTTAAAACTCAAACATATGTTTCTCAACATTCGACCAAAATTCTTCTAAACTACTAAATGTTTTTTTTTGTGTTGTTTCAATTGTCCATTTTTCACAATATATTAAATAAAAAAACACTACATTCTACATTTGAAAGTTTATAAAATATTCCCCATAAGTATTATAACACCTGAACATTTTAAATTATAAAGTGTTCCAAATATGGGCACTGCCCATATTTCGCAACACAACAGGTGTCCATATTTGGTACGCATAACCTACAAATATGAAAATGGATTTTCAAACAAACGGAAAAAGTTTTCGCTAAGAAAAATATATCGGCACAATTCACGGACTTGGACCTTTGGTCCTGCATGCAAATAACGAATTATGTGAAATACATTGTACCACAAATGCCTTAAAAATAACATACCGAATTTTATAACGGCCGCACAGCTCTATCGAACATACGACAAGTTCGACGTTAGCAGCGCCCTCTTGCAGCCGATAGTGAAAATTATTTTGTCTCTGGGCGAGGGCAGGTAAAGGAACCTATTTACAGTATTTTTACTTAGAACACATAAATCAGACAGCATTTACTGGAAGGTGCTCATATTTGGAGGGGTGCCCATATTTGGCGAAGGTACCTTATACCATCATGGGGGGGGGTTGAACCCCCTAACCCCCCCCTTATATAAGGCCCTGCACATTATCTAGGTTAGATCAATTGATTTTTTTCAATAACCTACCTACAGAGTAGAGTCGTCGAGTATATTTATATTTAGGTAGGCACGTACTTATACTTAGCTGATTTTCACGACTGGGGCTTAATGTCGCATTTGGCGAAATATCTTGTTTTGTATTAGAACCATTTTAAAATACTATGGCTATTTTTTGTAGGTTCTAGTCGAACCGGTTTTCCTCTTGAAATTTCCCCAGACTTCTGAAACCTCCATAGTTTCATTTGGAAGCAACTTAATGCAAAATATACTGGATATCTAGATTTAAATATTCAGAGAAATTTCACGAATCCTATGTGTGTATATAGGCATTAGGCATCTCAATTAACAGTGTTTCAGTTTTGCCTGGACTTAAAAAGGGTAGGGATATAACGAGTCGAAACCTTTTTACCAACGAATGGACGACCCCCATAAATTTATTTGCACGCCTCCCATCAGACAACGAAACAATGGGAAGCAAATTGAGCGTATATAGGTGGCCTCTTTTGTATACACCAAAATATGATCGAAAAATGAAAGGCTGGAAGGTCTTGAGTTATTAACACGGGTTTACGTATTCTCGGGTTTGTTAGCCATTGTGAGCGGGGGCCAGATAGGGGGCTTTGGCTCGATCCCAAGAGAAACTATACTGTCTCCGGGGCGCGAAACTTTGTATTGGAAAATTTGCGACAGGCCGCGGACATTTCCAATTTCTAAGGATGTTATATAATATGGATTATAGGTTCGCTCTGGCAGGATGACGTCTCTCTCTGTCTAGATACAGTGTACGTCCATTCTGAACCTTTGATCAGAAACCCAGGAAGGAGTCAACGCTCTACGGGCAATTAAAATCCGTAGATATGGCGGAAACGGCCATGTTTAGGCTGCGATGTGGTGCTGAGATTCTTCTTCGTATTATTTATCGCAAGTTATCAGAGGTGTTTGATAGTTTTTTAATGCTAACTAAGTATTACTTACTCCAAAGCGGTTGGACACTAGGTGCTACACATCAAGATTATAAAGGTTATTCACATGAAATTTGTTCTTATTCTTGTGTTTTATTGTGAAACGTAAGCTACCTAACCTTCATAAATTGTGTGTAAACCGGAAAGGGCATTCCGCCATATATACCTACGCGCTGCATCCCGGTCGCACGTTAATCCCAAGCACATGCACTCTATACTTAGTTTTTTTATCCATTTCTGAACCCTGAACCATTTTCGGACAGCACTTCTGCCATTGTAAAATTTTACTTTAGCCACGACCACTTCTTTAAGCCATAAGAAGCGTTGACTGAATTTCAGTTAACGATCGTAAAGTTCAACTTACGTCGATTTATGTTGAACTTTACACATTTTACCTAAACACAATCGCAGGGTAGGTATGCAAAACGCACAGTAAGCAAAAGGCACGGAACACAGCAGGGACTCTTTAAAATAAGGGGACCCAGCATGTCACAGTCTATCACATAGGAAATGTGAAGCCTTGAAGGGAAGTTTGTTTTCTGTCGACTCCAAGGAGACCACAAGGGGGCTGGTACAAGGTTATGTTATATGTCAGTATCCAACTGCCATCAGGTTTTATGTGACATGCCAGTGCCATAGATTCTAAAGGAGGCCAAGGTTAGTTTATAGGAAGGTTAGGACCAGGGACTCTTTAAAGTAAGGGGACCCAGCATTATACTTTCCAAAGTGAGGCCTATTCTTTCTTCATTCTAACGGTCTCAATGATGCCAAGTATGCCATTTTATTGGAGAATCTAAGAGAATCTAAAAATTAGACTTAACAATTTTATGTATACTTTATGTAGGTATATTTAAGAATTTGTCGCTATTGCACCTTGTTACCAGGTTCCTCATTCCATTATTTGTAAGATGTATACTTGAACTTTCTTCCCTTGTTGAATGTATCTACCCAAAGAACTTTAACATATTTCGGGATGGACTAATAAGATTAGGACTAGTAGTTCTAATGATGTAGTTTTTCTCGGTGTTCATTATAAAATTTTTCTGATTTTATCTTCTTCTTCTTTTTTTGTCTCACAAACTTAAAATAAACTAGTCGTAGATAATAACTCTTTAAAAAAAGACCTGACTGAAGCTACCTGCTTATAGTAATTTAAAATTTTTGAAATACGATTTGTTTTGAACTACCTACTTATACGTAATGCCCACGTAGGATTAATAAAGGTGATACTGGAAAAATCTGGTTGCAATTATTGGGACTACTACTACAGGCGGCCGTATTACCTTTAATTAACTCATCTGAGTATCTGGAAGTTAGAAAACTTAAAAATTGTGAATTGTGATGGGAAATCTTTTGCCTCCTTTAGAATCTATGGCACTCGCATGTCACATAAAACCTGATGGCAGTTGGACACTGACATATAACATAACCTTGTATCAGTCCCCTTTTGGTCTCCTTGGAGTCAACAGAAACAAACTTCCCCTCAAGGCTTCACTTTTACTATGTGATAGACTGTGACCTGCTGGGTCCCCTTATTTTAAAGAGTCCCTGGTTAGGACATTCCCCTACTCTTAAATAAAACCAAAGGCAGTCCTTTGTACCTACCGGCAACATTGCGCGACGGTGCCGCTCTCACCAGCTGGCCTTCAGCTTATGCCAATGGCGTATCGAAAGGGACAACACGGGTATTGAAAACCGAAAACAAAGTAAAAACACAAACATAAAACAAAAATACGATGCACCAACATACTCCACAAAGTTCCGTTATTTCATTGCACAAACATTAAAATGAAGAAATAACCGAAAACACCCAAAACGACATAAATATGCACCATAAACAAAGTACATGCCAAAAACGTCTGTGTGCGCCTATGGCTGGAAGCGTTATCTACAGTGTGTCCCACTTAAGGAATGACCACCCCTGTAAATTTTTTATTTATAGCTCGATTTCCATAAACTTTTTTTTGTTGGATATGGCTTCAAAAATTGTATTAAATGCATAATTCAGGTACCTCGTGCGTTAAATTCATGGCCCACTGAGACGGTGTTTTAGTGCTGAAATTTCGAAAAGTACTATTAGGGATTTTTTTGAGAGGAAAATTAATGCCGGAGTCTTATTCAGCGTTGTTCGAAACCCAAACGTACCAATTTGCATTACCATAGTTCCACAGGATGTTTCAAAATTTTTAGTGCCCCACTTAATGAGTGTCCACCCCTGTAAAATTTTTATTTTTAGCTCGATTTTCAAAAACTTTTTTTTGTTGGATAGAGCTTCAAAAATGGCATTAAACACATAATTCAGCTGCCTCGTGCGTTAAAGTCATAGCCCACTGAGACGGTGTTTTTGTGCTGAAATTTCGAGAAGTAGATTTTTTTAGAGGAAAATTAATGCCGGATTTTTATTCAGCATTGTTCGGAACCCAAACGTACCAATTTGTATTGCCGTAGCTCTACAGGGAGTTTCAAAATTTGTATTGCCACACTTAAGGCCTTGACCACCCCCGTAAAATTTTTATTTATAGCTTGATTTTCATAAATTTTTTTTGTTGGGTAGAGCTTTAAAAATTGTATTAAATGCATAATTCAGGTGCCACGTGCGTTAGATTCATGGCCCACTGAGACGGTGTTTTAGTGCTGAAATTTCGAGAAGTACTATTAGGGATTTTTTTAGAGGAAAATTAATGCTAGATTTTTATTCAATGTTGTTGGAAACCCAAACGTACCAATTTGCATTACAAAATGGAGAACTAGTTAATAGAAATGACTAAAATTTGTGTTTATGTTATGTTGTGTTGTTTGTTCATGTATTTGTTGATATTAAATTAAATAAAAATTTCGTTGGCTAATAAATTTTTGAAAGAATACGAGTTCCTCATGAATATTTTAGTGTAAAACTTACCAGAAATTAAGAAAATTAATTACAAATTGGTACGATTTTGTGTGGAACATCTCACTGCGTATAAGAATCCGGCCTTACTTTTCCTTTTAATTTTTTTGGAACACCCTGTAGAGCTACGGTAATGCAAATTGGTACGTTTGTGTTTCCAACAACGCTGAATAAGAAACCGGCATTAATTTTCCTCTGAAAAATCCTTAATAGTACTTCTCGAAATTTCAGCACTCAGTGGCCATGAATTTAACGCACGAGGCACCTGAATTATGTGTTTAATGCCATTTTTGAAGCTCTATCCAACAAAAAAAAGTTTATGAAAATCGTGCTAAAAATAAAAATTTTACGGGGGTGGTCACTAATTAAGTGGGGCACTAAAAATTTTTAAACACCCTGTAGAGCTATGGTAATGCAAATTGGTACGTTTGGGTTTCGAACAACGCTGAATAAGAATCCGGCATTAATTTTCCTCTAAAAAAATCCCTAATAGTACTTTTCGAAATTTCAGCACTAAAACACCGTCTCAGTGTGCCATGATTTAACGTACGAGGTACCTGAATTATGCATTTAATACCATTTTTGAAGCTCTATCCAACAAAAAAAAGTGTAGGGAAATTGAGCTATAAATAAAAATTTTACAGGGGTGGTCAGTCCTTAAGTGGGACACACTGTATTTAGGGAGTTACTAAATCCCCAAGTCACGTGTAAATGCTACCAACCTAAATTGCGGCCTTTCCCCCCTTTGCCTCTATCACCCCCCCCCTTTACCTTCCAAGTCGTCGAATGTCCTAACCTTCCTATAAACTAACCTTGGTTTTTATAGGTACATTTTGAGCACAGCTATGACTTCGTTTATCTCGTGACAACTCGATCGGATTGAAATGGATCCGATTGAGTTATGTCAATTATTTTATAATTCTACGTTTACATCATCAGTATTGAATCATTAAATCCTACGGTTTTCAATCCTCTCTAGGGACATTAACTTATTATACTTATTCCACAGTAGGTTGGTGCACATTCTGGCCAACTTCTCTTTGGAAATAACGGCTTGACTTGAAATTTTAAATCTGATTGAATTTCAATCTGTAGGGTTTACGCCGTCTATTTGAGTCCGCTCTAGTGAATTCAAACCTCTCTCAATCGGATCGAACGCGTCGAGATAAACGTAGTCGTAGTCTATGTGATTAATGTTACCGAAGCATATGATATCAAAGAAAGAGGCCATTAATATATTTTCTTTTCTTTTGTATTGTGTTATAAGTATGTTTGGTACTTGCTAATAAATCATTATTTTTTTAAGTAACAACCCTTTGCGCATAATATGTAGGTACTTAGTTATTTTTTAATATAATATCAAGAACAACTGTAGCTGAATATTTCTGAGTATTTGAGTATGAGTATGAGTATTTTTTTAAGAATAAAGAGAATTTCTTTAAGTACAAAAATTGTAATTTTCTGCCTGAAAAAAAAAAAAACAAGTAAAATAAACCTTTGGTTCATTTGGTTTATCACACTTTACCTATCTTCCATATTGCATTATAATATAAAATGATTTTGGCATTAAGTGCAAACATAAAATTCCCTAAATGCTAAATATAAGTAGTTCTGCAAAGAAATGCCTATGCAGAAACTAATCCCACACATATTCAGCACGAACTAAAAAAAAATTGAGCAACTCCTACGCCTGGCGTAAACAAGAGCACGTGCGTTGAGATATTTGCCAGAGCCGCACTGAGGCAGGACCTTTATTTAATTTTAGTTTTACAATTGTTTACATCAAAATATTTAAGAAAAAATCATTGGCTTAATTAAAATGGTTCAAAACATCGATAAAATTATTTGTGGCAGTGTCTAAATAGCTAAAAACAGCAAGAAAAACCCGCGTAAATAGGTGCACTTTTGCGATCGAGTACGTCCCTGTTGCCAGGAGCGCTGATATTTTATGGTCTATTGACCAATCGCCTTGTTTCGCGGAACGTCATCGAACACGTGCTTTTATTTACGCCAGGCGTAATAATTCCTCGATTTTAGTATAAGATCGTTGATTAAGGTATCACCTTATTTAACGATTAGATGTAACGTCCACAATAAATTCATCAATGCGAAGAATCCAAGATATGATTTGTTCAGCCAGACACAAGCACAATTATTATTACATTCCACGTCACGATGGAAAATAACAGCCCGGAATATAATGGATGATTAATGATTGGACGTGTATTTTTCGCAGAAAATCGTTGTTTGCCCCCGATTTAAAATAATCCCCTTTAAAGGCCACACATTCCTTTCGATTTCCCGCTATAGTGCATAAATCATTCAATATCCGACAGCAGCAGCTGAACTAGGGGTAAGTAGAAAGGGATGCGTATGAGTATTTGCTACGTTTATTCACACGTAGTTTATTTATTAGACATCGAAACTGGATTTACGGTATCCAAGACTTCGCGCTTCACTCAACGCTTCGAGTAAGCATCAGTTCTACAGAACAAACTTTATTATTTATCATGGCACTTTTTACCAAAATGAAATGAGTTTATTATACCTAATCTGCTTTTTCTATTCAGCTCACTCGTTTTTTTCCTTACAATTTTCTTGGCTTACATGTACCTAGAGCCTGGACCAACACTATACATAGTGCATAAATATAGCTATTTCAAGCGATCGCCACTGGCTCCACATGACAAAAAAGAATCAACAGGGTGGTTTAATGATAGAACGTACAGCGTACTGCCGGCCAGGACCACTCATTTGAGGACTATACAAATCGTAATATTTACGGTTTTTTCGTTTTTCGCGCAGAACTGAAAGTACTATCAAAAAATTCTTTAAAATTTAAATTTTTAGGGCATCTCTTGATCAGAACTCTACCTCAAACCGCTGAGAAGTAATGATCTGTCGCGAATATCTAATATTTTAGTCACAACATTATAAGCGCATGTTTCTTATCTACTTGTTTTGGCTGCTGATCAGCTGCGGTCCGCTTGGTGTTAGGGATAATTTAAGGAATGTTAAATGCAAAAATTGCTCCCTAGTAATTTGAGATACCGACAACCGACAAAAAATGGTACAAATTTAAATTGATGCCCTACGAGTGGAAGACACCATGTAAGTTTTGAACGTAATGCATATTTACTTTCAATTATACGAGTTTTCAAAACAGCACTAGATATATTGTGTTTAATTTATTGGATGAAACTAGTTTTATTTAATGTATACAGGGTGAGTTACTAGGCCGCGGTGGTCTATAGCTTCTACATTGTTAATGGTAGAAAAAAAGTATGACAAAACTTGTAGAGAAAGATGCGTACTACATTCCGAAAATATTTTCCAATATACAGGGTGATCCAATAAGTAGAGGAGACCAAAAGTTATGGTTTTTTTAAATGGGACACCCCGTATTTTGTTACATTTTTAGAAAGCCCATAAAGAGTATGTTCTTTTTAGTACAGGGTACTAAGGGTCTAGGTATATATAAAGGTTAGGGAGTTATTTTAATTTTATACGAAAAAAAGGGCCACTTTTGTAAATGTATTAGGTACTCAAAAACCAAACAAGATTTCGGGCTATAACTTGGGCTGGAAATTGCCTGTTACGCCTAGTTAACAATTTTGGACCGATATTGAGATAAAGTTCTGAAGAACATACCGGGCGATTCATTTACGCTACTTTTAAATGGAACACCCTATATTTTATTATAAGTTTGGAAAGCCCTTAAAGAGTAGATACTTTTTGGTATAGGGTATTATGGGTCTAACTTTAAAGGTTAGGAAGGTATTTCCATTTTATTCTAAGAAAGGTAGGTACATGATTAGGGTGTCAAAATGTCACTTTTAAAGCTGTAAAAAGTAAAAAGACATATTCTTGTTAATTTTTGGTGTATTGGAAATAGTTGAAAATCTACGAGACCAGAATCATATCATTTGGCCCAGCCAATATTTTATTTTTTATTTTATTTTAGACACTATTATTAAAAACAAAAGAAAACTATTAAATCAAACTATTATTATTGTAATTTGAGACATTTTTATAAACAATTTTTACTAAGATTATAATTAGAAAACTAGATATATATGCTTAGGACACTAAATTAAATAATGTAACAAGTATTGGCTGGGCCAAATGATATGATTCTGGGCTCGTACATGTAACGCCATAAATAAATAACATAAGCCAATGTCTTTTTCCAGTTTCCAGCATTAACAATGTAGAAGATATAGACCACTAACTTTTCCAACGGTACTGCCATTAGGCGGAACCGAGCCCTTTCAGCAGAACCTAGACTCGTGTACAAATTATATATAGTATTTCCAGAAGAGCTTCCAAGCAGGACAACTTCTCGTACGTTCCATCATTAGTGTTAAAAACACCATTGTTGCGGAATCTTTTGTAAAATAAAAACATGTAAATGTGTCTGTTACAACGAATTTAATATCCAAAACAAAATAAAGTGCTCTTTTGTTATGTCCCATTAATTTGACAAGTTTACATGTCATATTTCCAAACATTTTCTTAAGAAAGGCTATCCGAAAAAGCAAGAGTATTTTGTTACCTTTTGGTTTGAAATGAAATCCATGGATATAGTATATGTAGAGATTCATGGCTTGACTTGATATTCAAGCTACTTGACTTGACTTGAAATCAAGTCAAGTTCAAGTCAAGTAGTAATTTTCCAATATCAAGTCAAGTATTTATTTTTCAAGTAATTGAAAAATCAAGTTTTTCTTGAAGCTACTTGATTACTTGATTTTTTATCAATTTCAAATTTCATTATCAGTTAGGACAGTTAGGTAAATAATAATAATATACCTTTGCATTGTACATTTAAATGTAATATGCACTCAATATGCGTAAATGTGATATGCACCCACATACCTTTTATTCACCCAGATTTCAGACTTCTACATTAGATACCAACCTACAAGTGGGTAAATGCGCAACTAATGCAAACGCGGAAACGCGTGATCGTTTCTGTCTATTCCAGCTCGGAGCCCGGAGAACTACTGCGCGAGCGCCAACCAGAGATATGGAGGTGGGGAGAATGAGCGTGAAGCTGCGCGAACTGACTAATTTTGTCTCGCGCCACTTTGAAGACACTTCGCCCTGTTTATATAAATTTAATCCACCTAATCTATCTAGTAGGTAATAAATGTAAATGGTACAGAAAGGTAAGGCAATGAGAACTGAAAAAAGTAAACAAACCTATTGGAAAATCCTTACCGGAAAAAAGATATTCCCTCACGTCTTTCTCTTGTAAAATTCTTAGAGTCTTTCACAGAACACGACATAACGCTAAAATCAATCGAAATTACTTAGAAAACTCCAAATAAAAACAGGTAAGCACTTACTAATGGCCGGCAGATTGTAGACGAAAATCATGATGCGCAGTAGGGCAAAGCGCGTTCTCCTCTCCTCCATTTCTCTGGCGCGAACGTAAGCTGTCCACGATCAGAGGTTCCCAACAATCCCAACCAGTGTTCCGCCCGCTGATCACCTGGGGATCACTAAATTCAGGTCCTCGAAATAAAGTTAGAGGACTTTTTTCGCTAGTGGAGTGTGGGACAAGGGACAAGTAAAAATTTATTTTTAAATCCTCAAACTGTTTATTTCGGACTTTGGGGCCCTTACCTTACACACACCGAAGAAAAAAGTTCTATTGGTACCTCAAAGAAAGGTTGAGAACCACTGCTATAGACAAATATTCCGGTTTTAATCGATTGCGCATTGAAAACTCAACGTGTTATGCGCTATATAATCATTTAGATTATGTGGAGCTTGCAGAAATGGTTCATGCATTGTTGCGTTGTTTATTCTGTACAAAGATGTTGTATAAAAATGTTCTGTATAAACAAGGGTGTTAGTACCTAATATAGATTCGTAATTCGTCATTAAGATCAAGCAATATCAAGTAGATTGAAATTACTTGATATTAAGTCAAGTAATAACTAGTTGAAATCAAGTCAAGTCAAATATGTAATTTATTAAAAGCTTGATTCTCAAGTCAAGTCAAGTTATTCGTTAAAATGTCAAGCTACTTGACTTGATGAAACCCTAAGTATGTGCCCGGATTGGGTTAACCGTACCTTCTCTTCACAAAAATTTAAACAGAAAATAGTATAATAATTCCAAAAATGTATATTGAAAAACACCTCAAGAGTAAAATGGACCTATTTTAAGAACAACGAAAGTTATTAATAAAATTAATTTCCAATAATACTAGGCAGAAGTTATTAAATTATTAATAAATTCTTGGCGTCAAAATACTATGTTAAGAGAAAAAAAAAAGAAAAAAATTGTCCCGGGTATAAATAAAATTTATTCAACCTATCGAGTATCTACAGTTTTGCTGCATAATGGCAGAAAAATGGGAATTTTACAATTTTCCACCGAATTTATCGATATTCGATATTAGAGTTCTGCCACTGATATCCCTTCAAATAAACCCATTTTACTCTGCAGGAGTTTTTGGGGTTTCGATTTTTTTAAGTAGTATTATTTTTAAATTCTTAAATGTTTTTGGGCAAGCGCATTTTTTATAAAGAGTGACCTTTGTGAAGAGAAGGTGCATACAGTTACCGTAAATACAAATCCAGTGCTAAATTTTTGTGAGAAAATTCCTACCACTTGTACTGAAAATAGAAATTTTTTGCTACTTCCCACTATAATAAATTATGACATTCTTAATTTCCAGTATCTTTCTGGTCAGATGCACGAAAATGAAATATAAAATATAAAGGGCTATTTATAACAAACGATTTTACAAAACAAAATACCAAATTTTGTATATGCATATTTTTTGCCTTCTAGTCACTATCGAACATGTTGATGGATTTTATAAACAATTTTATGGTTTCATTCTTTTAACTTTAACAATGGACTATAAAATTCTATAAATATTGTAAACATTATTTTGCTTCTTTGATTAAATCAAGGAAATTTTAATTTCGATATTGTTGACATGCAGTACATAAACTACATAAGTTTAATGGATTGAGAACAAACTCAAAGTGCCTTCACTCCGGAGGCACTTAAAATTTTTCTTTTCCTTCACACCATGAATTTTGACACGAGCTTCTCCCTTTTACATGGGCGGACAAAAGTTACATACACTACTGCATGGATGAATTATACAGTTGTAATTAGGTACTGAAAACTCAACTATTTCCATTTCACACTTTCGATTTGATCGGAAGTGAGCACCACTTGGTTAGTTTATTGACACTAGTATTTCTAGAATTCCATGCAAATCTCATATTAAACGAAATTACCCAAAAATAATAATCTATTGATATCTTAAAAAACTGACAAAGTGAAGCTCACTTTCTATCAAACTAGAAGTCTGAAATAACAGCTGATAATTTTTTGCTACTCATTGGTAAAATTCCTAAATTAAATGTGACTCCATATTCCAATTCTAGGAGTGTCCGATTATAAAACGAATCCTTCGATTTTTTCTGTAACTTTTAAGAGCGCAATTTTTTTGTTATTTTTGAGCAAGGACAGAATTAAAAACTATAGTCTTATGTAGAATTTTCCTGGGATTATAATATCAGGTCAAAGTTAATATATAGGTTGTTCCTAAAAAGTGATCTCACAGTATACAAGTTGAATTTGAACATGGAATGTTAAACAGAGTTTTGTATAATCCGTATCTCCGAGCAATGAATTTTCATTTTAGGAAAATTTATTTTCTGGAAATCGGCAGTAAAGTGGCTCAAAATCGTCATTAAAAGCTCAGAAATTGGCACTGAAGTAACCCATTATAGTACGATTTTTTCAATAGGTATAGGCCTTGGCGAGATGTAAACTTCAAACGTCAGACGCGGAGCCATCGCTCGTCAAAAGTGACCAAATATTCAAATATTATAGTAGGTTTGAATATGAATATCTGTTTATGGATTCTGCACAACAGGCAGCAGTTTAGAGTTTCTGTTGGGAAGCGCCGTCCCTCGTCATACTTGACCTAGGTAGAGCGATCGTCAAAGTCAAACGCGTCGCGCAGTGTGTTCATGAACGGGTGATCCCTTATGATTATTTTTTTGCCTAATAAAACATTTTGTTTCCGATTTCAAAAAATATATATATAATATTTACTTCGGCACTGAAGTTCTTTGATGACTCATGTGGTTTATTTGCGTCGGCCAGGGGCTGCGGCAACTAAATTCCACACGAGTCATAAAAACTTCAGTGCCTTGGTACATAAATAACTACTAAATACGAGAATGAAAGAAAAATTACCTAATAAGTAGGTATACTTGATTTGCAAGTAGCTTTAGTGAAAATGCACAAGTAGCTTTAGGGAAAATGCACGATTTTATTCGATCAAACCAAACGAATGAAGTTTAGAGAAAAACTCAAGATGCCATTTCTGTAACGTATAATAATTATAGAATAAGACAGGGAAGTGATAGTGCAAATTTTTCGAGTAGCGTGTTATTTTTCTCAAATCAAATATCTACCTCAACCCCTCATCTCCGCCACTGGCGAGAACAAGAGCTTAAAACTTTTAATGTAAATTCGCCCTTAGCGTGTATTAATAATACTCGATACCAAAATGTCAGCGAGATGCTTCAACGGGGTTTTACACAGCTATAAAAAACAAATTTATTGGGAAATTTCAATACGAGTATACGAGATCATGAAACTGTAGCCCACAGGGAAAAGGTAGGTATGAAGCAACGTAATTGTTTTTAAATATAATTTCATCATAATTTCTGTTACACCCTGTGGGCATATCAAAGCCCGGTCTCAAGTTATATTGAAATAATTTGACGAAATTTCAGTTTAAAAAATTGACCCGTGTCCAGTGTAGATTGTAGGGTACATATATGTATCTATGCACGGGCGTAGCCAAGGGGGGGGGGGTTTCGGGGGTTCAAACCCCCCCCCCCCGAAATAAGCAAAATATTACCTAAAAATACGAGGAGTGAAGAGTTAAATTATTATTACGTTTGAATATATGTAGTAATAGTAGCGCCTAGCGCCATCTTTTTGACGAAAGGCAGACGCAGTTGCAGCCGAACTTGCCTACCCCGAAATCTAGTTTGGAATGCCTAGATATGTGCGATAAAAACCTTTATCCTAATATTTACACATTACTACAAATCTTGGCTACCATTCCTGTATATCCACTGCTACCCCAGAAAGGTCTTTGTCGAGCCTAAGGAGACTGAAAAACTATTTACGAAACACTACAAGTAAAAACATACTTAATGGTTTGGCTCTAATGAATATTCACTATGGAACAGAAATTCATGCAGATAAAGTAGTGGATATATTAAAGCCGAAGATTTCTTCTTTAATGGTTTTAGATTTAGCGCAGAGGAACGAAATTAATTTATCCATTTCATTTAAAGTTAACAACTTTATAAATATGTCGTAGTTTTTCGGATGAATATATAGATATTAAATTTCATGTAAGTATATTTTTGTTGTTTTATTTACTTCTCAAACTAAACCCCCCCCAAAACTAAATTCTGGCTACGCCCGTGTATCTATGTATGAACACCGTTTCGATAAAGGAAGATAAACTTCTCTCAGCAGCAATCGACATAATATAGGTATTTTATATTTCCCCAAGCTCACGGGCGTAGCCAGGATTTAGTTTGGGGGGGGGGGGGGGGGGTTAGTTTGAGAAGTAAATAAAACAACAAAAATATACTTATATGAAATTTAATATCTATATATCCATCCGAAAAACTACGACATATATTTATAAAGTTCTTAACTTTAAATGAAATGGATAAATTAATTTCGTTCCTCTGCGCTAAATGTAAAGAAGAAATATTCGGCTTTTTCTTTTAAATATATCTACTACTTCATCTGCATGAATTTCTGTTCCATAGTGAATGTTCATTAGAGCCAAACCATTAAGTCTGTTTTCACTTGTAGTGTTTCGTAAATAGTTTTTCAGTCTCCTTAGGCTCGAGAAAAACCTCTCTGGGGTAGCAGTGGATACAGGAATGGTAGCCAAGATTTGTAGTAATGTGTAAATATTAGGATAAAGGTTTTTATCGCACATATCTAGGCATTCCAAACTAGATTTCGGGGTAGGCAGTCTTCTTATCAGCATGCAAGGTAGCTGAAGCTTTGATAGCTAAATCCAAATTTGTTTCTTTATTAGAAACCCCTTGACCTTGACTACACCATTTTTTCCAGTAGTCCATACCTTTAGGTTTACCACCCTTCCTTTTTCTCCCCTCAATTTTTCGACAGTAATAATGATTCACGTCTCTATCCTTAACAAGAATAGATAATATTAGGTAATATTTTGCTTATTCCGGGGGGGGGGGGGGGGTTGAACCCCCGAAGCCCCCCCCTTGGCTACGCCCGTGCCCAAGCTTACCGGAAAATTCCATTATTTTTGTGTTCGTAAATGTGTCCCACAGGTAATCGCAGAACTCCGGCTAATAATAAAGTAGACGAAAAACGCGTTTCTGTAACGTTGTCGATAATTTACACGTGCTGAGATATCGAGAAAGGAGAAAGGAAGTATGACCAATCGCCGAATTGTTTACGTCAATAATTTATAACTTTTAAACCAAATGAATATTTAACGAACTCAATAATAATTAGCAAATCGGACAAAATGATTTGGTTCTTGGCAACACTAAACAATATTGGAAACTAGTTTGGTGTCGCCAAGGACCGAAGCAATTTGTCCCATATGTCTCAAGCCATTTCTTTTTATTTATAATTTGTGTTCACTCATTCGGAAGAACAGGTTTTCTATATAGTAAATTTAGGTAGGTATACCTACGCTAGGACAGAAGAAAAAATAAAATATACATCGTTCTAAAGATTCAAATTTATTGTTAAGCCTTTTGTGTACATTCACATGATATTGGTTTTTCAAGAATATACTTACAACAAAATTTGAACTAATCCTACAAAGCAGTTGAAACATGTAGATAACACTGACTTTCACTGATATTCTATTCGTTGCGGTATTTTGGGGAGTTTTAGAACCAATTTTTTTATTTTCCAAGATTATTTATTAACACATACCATAAGAAACCGAAAAATGTTACGCACAACAGAAAATGAATCATTCTAAACAATTAAGTTCGTATTAATAAACATAGTAATAAACTCAATGAAATTCAACAATAATTATTAAAGGTGGCTTTATGCAGCACTCATTATTGCTTCTCTATCACACCATTATCATTTTATAGAGCAGATTACAGCAGATTACAAAGATAAAAGTGGGTTATCTTTTAGTAAGATAGTAATGAAATTTCAAGGAAATGAAAACAGCATAAAAACTTCGTGCAACAAGCAACATTATCAACATTTATCTTTTTGTTAATGATAATGAAGCGGCAGTAAAGTGATAATACGTAGAAACAAACGTAATAAGCTAAAGGAAAATAAAAACACTTACTTACTAAATATAATATAATGAATGAAAATAAGAAATATCATTTACTCGCTAATTTCTTTAGTTTTCTCTCAGCCTTTTGCGTCATTATTCTATCATTTTGAATCATTCGATAATTATCGAGATATATATTATGTTTGCCAGTGTAGCCAAACATTTTACAATTAACTGATGATAGGATACACTGCAAGAACAATTATTTCCTTCTGCTAACAACGACATATTTTGCAGAATTTTGAGACAAATTTTCAGTAGTTTAACACATCTATAATTAGGTACTGCCCCTGTTTTTTTTCATTAAATGATGATATACGACCTGAATACATGAATTACGCTAAACACTATATAAGGAACGATAACTAAATAGAAGGATTTCTAGCTGTATATGCACGAACACCGTGCCGAAAAGCCGCGTGCCTCGGTACTCCTCGACTGAGAACTGAGAGCGTGAACGAGGCCATTGGCATGAGCCTGACAGTCTGACGTTGCAGCGAAGGGGAAAGAATGGCTGCAGGCCTTCTATCCCGTGTGCCACGCCTGGGCACTTATGTGATACTTCTAAAAATATTTGATGTAACATTGACATTCTAGGTGACTGCAATGAGGAACAATAAAAGAAGAACACAAAAAATGCAAATGTTTTCTTGGTTTTACTTGAAAGCTAATTGAAAAACCAATCAGAAATGCCATGCTCCTACCTACCCCCATACCACGGAATAAATAGCTTCACAACAGAAGCATCCATAAAGACATGTGTCATGTGTGATAAACATTGTGCATTTTATTTGATTTTACATTAATCCACGTTGCAAAGAGATTGTATTAGGACCAAATTTATGTATAAGTTATTGGTTATTTTTCTGTAAACTGAAATGGAGGCTCGCTTATTTTTGACACATGTCTTTATGGACGCTTCTGTTGTGAAGCTATTTATTCTGTGCCCATACGACGCGCCAACCTACCCCGCATAGGGGGAAGGTTGGCGCATTATGACATGCCTAATTTGATTGTATTTTTTTTTAATTTATTGCTTAGATTTTACCGATTTTATACGATCCATTGTTACGTCAAATTAGTTCAAATAATCTAATGACTATATGACAAGTCCGATAATATTAATTCCTGCCAAAATGATAATTATTCAAAAAATGCCCCAACCCAACCAACACCGGTCTCCCCTACTTTGAAGGCATACTTCCTTGGAAGATAACTTAAATTAATTCTAAGCCCTCTAGCTTTCTATACGTTCATTTCTCATCTGGGGCAGTGTTCCATGTCAGCGGTATAGTAAAGCTCCATCCATGTACATGTATACCGGATTTCGACTTTTTCTGCCGGATAGATGACACATTTTATTATGATCATTAATTTCTCCTGGTCCTTGTATCGTCTGGTAAAACCCCCAACCCCTTGTAGGTTCGCTAAATTTAAATCTTCTGCAATCATATCCAATGTCAATAATCCAACATTTAGATTCTGCGCTATTAGGTAAGTACACTAAACATATTTATGATAGCAAGATCTATGTAGCTTCTAGCGGCAAATTACCTCAATCCGGCGCTGTTTTGCTTGTGAGCTTGTGAGCTAATTTTTCAGGGACGCTCGGAAACAATTTGCTTTATTTAGTTTTACAAGAGCACAGGGCTCTTGAAAATTGATTAAAACCCGGCAATTTGTTACGGAAGATTTTCTTATGAAATTTTGTTCGCAACACAAAAAATATTGAAAGAAAAAGTTAAGTGATTCTTGAAAATGGGAATTTAAGGGTTTTCTCTTTTGCTGCTTAGAAGTTGGAAACTACTAAATAGCGACTAGTATTTTCATACATACAGCGTGAGCCAGGAAAGGTGAATGACTCTTGTAAAAGACGAACAAACTCGAGTTGAAATTTGAGCTTTTGAGGTTTGGCCTTGCTTGTTTTGAATCTGATTTGTCGCATAATTGCGGTTTCAAAAAATTACGTATGGATCGGAAATTTTGAAAATTGCACCAATAACATGTCACTAAGGAAACTTGTACAATTTCCACGTCATACCTGTTTTTTTCGAAAATAAAATTATGCCACTAATTAGTTTTAGAACAAGAAAGGCTGAATCTCAGAAGCTCAAATTACAACTCGATTTTTTTTTATCTTTTACAAGAGCCGTTTTCCCTTTCAGAGATACACTGAAAGTATTTGTAAGCTTTTACGAAAAATATATAGCCTCTATAGGGGAACTGCGCTTAGGAATGAAACTGGTTTACGCATTGTAATTTCTTACGACATACTATCTGAATTTATATAGGGTGCAAAGCGAACCAATGGTCCACTATACAGAGGGTGTCCAACTTTAAAACTGTGCAAATCCGTAAAATCTTCATTTTTGGAGATAATCACCTAAACTTTTTTTTGTTTGGAAGGCACTCAAAAACCGCTTCTTTTGACCTTCCTGCCATTTTCAAAATGCAAATCCAGGGCCGGTTGCGATTTTTTTATTTAAAATCTGACTATACGGCGTTAATCACAACACCCCAAAACCCCCATATACCAAATTTGAACAAAAAGTATACAGGGAGTTTCATCCTGTAGGGTGTCAAAGTTGAGCAAAATAAGAATTTTAAAGACATCTGGCGAGTCAAGTGTGCTATGGAATCCCTTCAAAACAGTTGCATGGTCAACAGGACCACTTAAAATGTTGGTGTGAAAAGATTACTACAAAAATATACAGGGTATTTTTCTCTGAGCCATCTCAAAATTCTGAATTTTTATTGAACTTTATACTGGTCAGGAGTGCTCTGGAATCATTAAAAAAATATTAATAAATCCAAAAGTAATTCATTTCTTTACAAAATGCCAACCAACAAATAAAAACAATTTAAATTATTGGACCTTTCTCAACAAAGTCACTGTCTAAGATGATACATTTTCTGTGCGTTTCCTGTTGTGGCACATCAGCCACATTAACTGATATGGACTTATTGACTAGCAGGCTTCTGTATTTTTTAGATTTAGTTCGTTTATTGTATCTGGAGCGGTTTTGATATACTCGATTTTTGACCCGTATAAAGTTCCAAAAATTCAGTAATTTGAGATGGCACAGACAAGAACACTCTGTATATTTTGTATTGGACCTTTGCACACCAATACCTTGAGTGGGCCTGTTGACCATTCAACTGTTTTGAGGGGATTCCATGGCACACTTGACTTGGCAGATGCATTTAAAATTCCTATTTTGCTCAAATTTGACACCCTGCAGAATGGCACTCCCTGTATATTTGTTATTCAAATTTGGTATATAAGGGTTCTGGGATGTTCTGATTAAGGCTGTGGGGCCAGATTTTAAATAAAAAAAATCGCTAAATGTTTTTCGTGAAAATCTGGGGTATAAAAAAATCGCAGCCGGCCCTGGATTTGCAGGATCGCAGGAAGTTCAAAAGAAGCGGTTTTTGGAGGCCTTTCAAACAAAAAAGTTTAGGGGATTATCTCCAAAAATGAAGATTTTACGGATTTGTACAGTTTTAAAGTTGGACACCCTGTATGTAGTACATGTAAAGAAGAAACTGAAAAATCGAATGCGCTTGATGCTTAGGTACTTACACTACAACTAGCCCTGGACGTTATTTCAAACCAAAAGGTTCCAAATACTCTTGCTTGTTGCTTGCTTTTTAGACTAGCATTTCTTAAGAAAATGTATGGAAATATACCATGCAAAAGATAACCTCAAAAAAGTTATGAATATAAAACCCATTGTGCTACCCCGCCCTTCCGCCTCTGGTCGATGGGAATAGATTGTTTTCACATAAAATTGTTGCACTTCAGTTACCAAAGGACTGCACCAACTTTCATTTAAATTGCATAACTTCTGTAAAAGTTATTGCGATAAATATGTTTTTCAAACTGTACATTTATCACCCTGTAACTTTCTTATCATGCATTTTCGGACCCATGTTTATAAAAAACCTTTTATTCAAAATGCCATTTTCTACCTGTTACATTACGTTGGCACCCTGAATATGTCTTCTCTAGCTATTTATTTTGCGTCTAGAGCTATAGCAACCTAAGCCGATTGCCAATTTCAGGATTGCTATGATTTCTTTGTTTTTAACCCGCCATATCGCGCCAGTCATCGCATTGGGAGTATTCGTCCTATTAGTGAGCACATCAGTAAAGTGCTTTCAAAAGTACGTGCCGACAGTGAATAATGAACCAGAGCTTCAGTCTCGCGTGGAAATAAAGTGATTCTTTGAAATACTACCATAAAATGTATGAAACGCAAGGGCGAGCCTATCCAGCTCTATAGTCAATCCCGACGGCCTCTCGATTTTGATAAGAGATTTCAGTCACGCCAAGAGAGGGTTAACTGACAAGGGCTTCCCCACGAGTTCCTACACCTGTGGGGCGGCGTGCCAACAATGTCGATAGGGTATAGGCAGAGAATACAAACTCGGGGTGCGGTCATTGTTGTCGCTCAGCCAGCGGCCGCCATTACTTTGGAGGAGAAGTCAGGCCCGTATTTAAATAAAATTGAAATAGATGGTTCAGGTCGGTAAAGTAAAAATTAAACGGAATTAATTTAGAAAAACATAGAAGTGGAAGAAACAATATTACATTAGAAACGAAAGGTGTGTAAGTTTTGAAAAATAGCAATAATATATCCGCTAATATAATGTATGTCTACATAGGAACAAGGGATTTTGTAGAAAGAAAGCAAAATTATGTTTAAAAAAAATTATTGGTGCTTCCATACAATCATTTTATTTTTATTAATACATTTAAAATTTCTATTAATAGTAAGTTTTAACGTATAAAATAGTCTTAACCTAAAATATAATTTAATAAGGTGAGATATTGAAAAATTTTCATAAAGGGGGTCAAATTGTATTTGTGTTCTCAACGTTAAAAGATTTTTTATTATATTAACTTGTGTAGGTAGATAATTTTTCGAAATTATCGTTGAATAAAATTTCCAATTTTGAAACAAATATTATGAAATTATTATCGGGCATCATTAAGCTGCCAAAACTGTTGACGGTACCCTTTTCGTATGCTTTAAAATAACAATATAAAGTAATGTCATCTAGTTCTTTAACTTGATGGGCATATCTTTCACAAATTGTGCAAGTATGTACCTACTTGTAAACATTTTCTAATAAGGTAACCACATATATATTTGTGAAAATTTTCTTGCAAAACATCATGTTGGCGATAATCGGTATCAATAATTATTTCATTGGAAGCACCAATAAACTTGTTTAAACATAATTTTGCTTTCTTTCTACAAAATCCCTTGTACCTATGTATGCACTTATATTAGCGGATATATTATTGCTATTTTCAAAACTTACACACCTTTCGTTTCTAATGTAATATTGTTTCTTCCAGTTTTATGTTTTTCTAAATACATTCCGTTTAATTTTTACGTTACAGACCAGAACCATCTATTTCCATTTTATTTAAATACGGGCCTGACTTCTCCTCCAAAGTAATGGCGGCCGCTGGCTGAGCGACAACAATGACCGCACCCCGAGTTTGTATTCTCTTACTTGGTTATTGTCTGGTATAGCCTGGACCGAGAGGTCGACATTTCACAATTTCATTCCTTCAAGCATAAACTCTGGGAGTAAAAATATCACCATTTAGATTTAACTCAATGTTTCTTTTCGAGTTATCATTTCTTATGTCTAATTCGACCACTTGGTTGCCATTGTTGAAAACAAATGAATATCCATATCCCCAACTTTTTTGATGTGCGTGTTTGGAGTCTAGCCTAAACCTTTTTATTAAATCTTTAATTAATGGTGACTATAACAAAAGGAGTAGTAGGATAGACGTCAGTAATTAAAATTACAAAATAAATTAAAAGTAAAAAAATATTTTTAAAAAAAGCTTTTATTTAAATGCGCTAAAAAGAATAAAATAATCTTTTCTTTTAAAACTTTTACTATCAACTTATAACGTCATTCCACAATTTATATGATATAAAAGCTTGTCGCGAGATTTAAGTAGTGGTATTTACTTAGTTTGAAAACTTAAATCTCGCGACAAGCTTTTATATCATATAAATTGTGGAATGACGTTATAAGTTGATAGTAAAAGTTTTAAAAGAAAAGATTATTTTATTCTTTTTAGCGCATTTAAATAAAAGCTTTTTTTAAAAATATTTTTTTACTTTTAATTTATTTTGTAATTTTTAGTTTGGCCAGGTGTCTGAGTCTATTCATCTCAGTTAACGCATCATTGTTGCAAGGTCGTTTGCCGGTTAGTTTAGAACAGTCTAGCTCTTCAATGAGGAGACCTTCTAATGATCTAACCCTACTTAAGGCCACGTATGCTTGACCAGGCGCGAAGAGCTTGGAGCCTAAATATACAACGAGACAGGTTGCAGACCAATGCTGTTGACGCCTATCTCACCAAACTACACAAGTCAAAGTTAACTAGTCCGCCATCTTGGGTGTTCCGCCATGTTGGATTTAGAATGACGTCACACATATAATCATGCATTGTCATCCAAATTAAACGTGTGTACAAAATTTCAGCTCGATCGGTTGAAATTTAACTAGTCCGCCATCTTGGGTGTTCCGCCATGTTGGATTTAGAATGACGTCACACATATAATCAAGCATTGTCATCCAAATTAAACGTGTGTACAAAATTTCAGCTCGATCGGTTGAAATTTAACTAGTCCGCCATCTTGGGTGATCCGCCATGTTGGATTTAGAATGACGTCACACATATAATCATGCATTGTCATCCAAATTAAACGTGTGTACAAAATTTCAGCTCGATCGGTTGAAGATATCTGCTTCAAAATTGAGTTGCAAGATTCCACCCGAACAAATTACATACATACATACATACATACATACATTGCAAGTTAAATAAAAGCTTTTAAAAATAGTATATTACATAGCGAGAGTTGTAAACAACTTATTACGTATGAGTGGAAAAGTTGCGCACGAGCCGCGCAGCGGCGACTGCTGTAATTCCACGAGTATGTAATAAGCTTACAACTCGAGTTTTGTACTATAATTTTTCTTCTACGAAAGTAAAACTATTATAATAGATAAACTATACTTCTGATTATCTGACAGGCAACAATTAGTATGTTGGTTGGTTACTATGGTGGCGCGGATGCCGCGCTAACAAGGCACCCTTGATAATTGTGTTTTAATTAAGAACAGATATGTAATTTTTTTTATACGTGTCAGTCATTACGTGTCAGTCATTACTTGTCAGTGTTTGTAACAATACTTAAAAGGTATGTCATACTTAATAGGTATGTTACTAGTATAGGAGTAGAAACAATCTATTTTGCACAAGGTGATCCATCCAAGAGGAACACCCCCTTAACTTCTTTATTTTTCAAGTTAAAGAAAAAATTGTAGAGATAAAAGCTTTAAGGTTTTTCGTGAGCTTTTCCATGAACTTACTGAAATTGACACAGGGTGTTCCGTAAAAGCTGGACAAACCAAGCTTACGTTTTTTCACAAGAACACCCTGTATATTATTGCATTTTTGGAATCTACACTTCGTCCTGATTCCAACGACATATATATGTCATATGATTGCTCCAGACGGTTTTACAATACCGGGCGTTCGAACTTTATTTATTTCATGTTTTCACATCCTGTATCTCTGAAACGAAAAGTTTGCGGAGAAATTGAGTATAAGAAAAAATGATGAAAATGATGCCCCTAAAACGATAATAGTCATTTTGTAATCATCCACACAAAAAAGTTAAGGTTGATATTTTTGTAGTCCAGGGAAAAATATGGAAATATGAACCTTGATTCGGAGTGGGTTCAAAATGACTATGAACGTTTTAGAGGCACTATTTTCATCATTTTTTCTTATACTCAATTTTTCCGCAAACTTTTCGTTTCAAAGATACAGGATGTGAAAACATGAAATAAATGAAGTTCGAACGCCCGGTATTGTAAAACCGTCTGGAGCAATCGTTGGAATCAGGACGAAGTGTAGATTCTTGTGAAAAAACATAAGCTTGGTTTGTCCAGCTTTTACGGAACACCCTGTGTCAATTTCAGTAAGTTCATGGAAAAGCTCACGAAAAACCTTAAAGCTTTTATCTCTACAATTTTTTCTTTAACTTGAAAAATAAAGAAGTTAAGGGGGTAGTACAGTAAAACTAACACAAAATTAGGCCAAACCTAAACATCCGTTTGCGCTTAACCTCATAGTTTACTAGATATTCACGCAAAACTGTGAAAAATAAGAATTTCCTGCCCTTTTCACCCCCTCCCCCCGAAACCCGACGCTGGTGGTGGTGTAACTTTTTAGTAGGTACTAACTCTTAGGAGGGTATGGAATTATTTCGCGCTAGAAAAACTTTTTTTTGGATGTTTGGGTTTTGGCCCAATTTTACTGTACTAGGGGTGTTCCTCTTGGATGGATCACCCTGTACCTGTCCGCAAACGTTGCTCCTCGTCACCACTAAGTCCGCCCGAACCGTCGATAGAGGACACCACGGACGCAACTAACCGGAGGCCGCTAGTTCAAATAATGTGTCCGCACGGACCGCCGATAGATGGCGCTGAGAGCCGATATCTAACCGCCGAGCCTATTCCGCTGGTAATAAGACAGTCAGCGACTATTCCGTCTGGTGTCTTCCACCTGTTGAGTAAGCAGACTAGACCAATACTTCTGCTTTGCTCTGCTACTGCCCACGATACACTTACCCACGGTATGTCACTAACGAATCCGAAAACAAGGCAACTGTGCGCATCTACGTCAGTTGCGAATCACGAATTCTAAATAATGCATGGTGTTTAATGGCGGCTGCGGTTGTGTTTTACGATTTTTTATAGTTTACAGTTTAATGTGTCAAGAAAAAAGTGCAAACAACTGACTGATCGTCAGTCCAGCTCGACAGTGCTTTGAAATAGTTAATAGGCCAAAAATACCGGGATGTGCACTCAGCGTATGTCCAAATAATAATAGAAACAGTAAGGGACTGGAAATTAAGTATTATAGATTTCCCAAGGACAATAATCTGGTAAGGAAACAGATTATTTATAGAACAAAGCATTAAAAATAGGGGACTCAACAGAGTTTATGCCTGGTTTATACAACAAATAAAATAGAATGTGCAATAAAAAATTAGTCTTGTTATGGTTAAAGGGAATCATTATTTAATCCCTATTTTATTCCCTATTTATTATGTTGTTTTGTTTGTTGTTTAACTATAAACTAAGCATTAGTTGTGCAGGTTGTGCTTGTGTCGAGGTTTGTGTGCATTAATTGGTAAATAAGGCTTTAATTGACATAAACACTGGAAGGAAAAAGTTATATTTTTGGTAAGGCTTTGAATTTTATTTATCAATATATTTGCCTATAACAGATCATCTGTAAAATACTTTTTTTCGATGGAGAGTTTGTGTCGATAGAAGCCAAAACTTAGTTCAGGATTACCTTACTTACAATAAATGTATTATTTAGATACCTAAGTATATGATATTTTTTTATTGTCTACCAATATACTGTCTTTTAAAAGAAAAATCCTGTTAATTTAACAAAATATACATCAATTGTATTTCCATGCATACGATTAGCTTAAACGCAAAGAAAACAAATTATTTGTAAAATTATAATTATCAAATTAAATGTGTTTTTTATCAACAGAATATTCATTCATTTATATACGAGACCAGAATCATATCATTTGGCCGAGCCAATATTTTATTTTTTATTTTATTTTAGACACTATTATTAAAAACAAACGAAAACTATTAAATCAAACTATTATTATTGTAATTTGAGACATTTTTATAAACATTTTTTACTGAGATTATAATTAGAAAACTAGATATATATGCTTAGGACACTAAATTAAATAATGTAACAAGTATTGGCTATGCCAAATGATATGATTCTGGTCTCGTAGTAATATAATCCACATATTTTTAACAACATTTATTTAAAAGAAAACGTTTAAAATAAGCAAAAACCCATAAAAAAAAGTATCTATTGCTGTGTAAAACATATGGAGCAATTTAAATTCTGATTCGCAACTGACGTCACAAGATGCGCAATGACATACCGTGGGTAAGTGTATCGTGCTACTGCCGATTCCGTTATCTGTTGACTGAATAGTGCGAGTAGTGCATGCTGGGGTTATTGAGAACCGAGGACAGAACCGGGGACCCGAGCAATAGTTAGAATAAATTCGCCGTTGCCGTATTGGGATAGTGCCAGGAGCGCATGCTGGGGAGATCCTAAACCCAAAAGACCGAACCGTGGACTAGAGTAGTGCCGGGAGAGCATGTCGGACCTATTATATCCCGGAGAGATTAACCGACTGTGCTCCATTTAAAACGAACTTAGCTACCACCGGTGCCGTTTCGCTTGCGTGCCACGCTTTTATTCTACCGCTTACACTACACAAGCCTGTTTTGCTAAATTAGGATATCTAGTGTTTCTGAATTACTAATCTCGTCTGTACTCTTTCCGAAACTGCGGGGCCGGAGCAGACCGAAGAATTGAAGATTTTATTTATTTTGTAAATAATTAATTTTTAGTTTTGTAAATAGGGAATCAATATTCTAGTTAAATCGGTATTCGGTGTTTGACTTCATCCCCTGCACACCTCCCTGGCTCAACCATCTCTGGACCAAGAAAAGACCACTCCTGGCGCCCGGGCAAATCGCCAAAAGAGGCTAAATAACATCTAATGCCGGGTTTCCACCAAACGGACAGGACAAAAACAAAACACGAACTCGGTCCGTTTGTGACAGTCCGCGAACAAAACTGGAACTGTTTATGAAGAGCCAGGGGGAAAAACGATGAAAGTCCATATGAGACAAAAAAAAGTATTCAGTGCAAAATGTAGCTTTTAACCTATGCTTTGTTGTGACAAACTCGTAAGGCGAAATAATGCTGGCAATCCAAAGTTTTAGCGGATATAAAATTAGGCGTGCTAGGAAAAAACGTTGAATGTCCATCCATCAGCAGAAAAAACGATGAGAGTCCAATGTGTCGTGACGGGCGCCGTCTGATTTAATCACTATATTTCAATTTTATTGGCAGTTGATCTTTGAGTCTAATCCAGAACAGGTGCGTTTGGTCGTGGAGAATGATACTGTGTGTGGTGTTTCGGCAAAAAAAAAACGAAAAAAAAAAAAAGATTTGATTGCAGTCTAATGTAACTGGCAGGGACTCTTAACTTTCATATAATACATTATGTTTTTTTCTTAGATTAAAGATTTTTTTCCTTAATCTGAAGCTTTTATAGAAACAATATAATCTCTTGAAAATAATGGAAACAATAAATGAGAGTCACTGGACCAAGGGGAAAAACCAATGATATATAAAGCAATAGATGACTCACTCTAATACAAATAAATCGGTTTTATTTTGCTTCTCTATTAGCGGGCCGGGGCGACGAAGACGAGGTAATTTGTTTACATTGGCATTTCTTAAATTCAGTCTTTCATATTTTGTAATGCATAATAAAAATAGTTTTTTGATAGACTTGTATCTTGTTCTCTGCTTGTATATCGTATATATGCTTTGAGATACTTATATTTACAAAATAACCTAAATCATATAAAAAAACTGGAAAACTTGAATGTGCCAACAATAACATCTTTTTAATATCATGAAACAAAACAAAACCTATATATTGTTGGGAAAAACGATGCGAGTCACTGTACTACCATCTTTCTTTCGCCTTTTTTTGCGCATTAGCTAGAGTTTTCTCAAAAATAATAGAGAAGGCATAATTCTTCAGCATCGAAATTTTTACTTTTAGTATAAAACTATGGAACTAGCCAATAGTATACATTCTTTGTGTGAATATCTTTTCAGTTAAATTTACAGTGGTTTCAAACTTAAAATTATGAATTTCTCGATTGTATAAAAAAGGGACTTTCATCTTTTTTCCCCCTGGCTCTTCGTTTGCGAACTATTTTCTGAATTTTTTAGTCCGCGGCAGTTTTTGAGAACACGAACAATGTCCCGGCCAATGTCGGTAACTTCAAAGGGTCCGCGTGTCCTACCGTAGCCTACCTAGGGTAGGCTACGGTCCTACAGATGTTTGTCTGCTTAGTGCTTAGTGGAAACATCTTGAGAAATTGAAAACAGTTTGTATTTGTCGTTGGCGCCAGGCGTTCAGTGGTCAGTGTTTTTTTTATGTTTTCTGGTTTCGTACGCGAAAAGAGCAAGTCGCAATGTCTGTTGACATTCTTAAAAAGTTCTTAAAACTTGATCGTATATAGTTCACCTCCCAGACTTATATCATCTTCTCTAAGATATTGCAATAATTTAGAAGTCACATTTCCCCCTTTTCGTCTTAAAGTTGGTCTTATCCAATATCGACGTTTATTTTTATAATACCTATCACAAAATGTAAAAGGTTTGCGTTGTAAGTAATTAGTATTTCATGATCATAATTCAAAATTACACTTTAACATTTTAAATTATTAGTATTATTACCTAATTACTACCAACAGTAAAAAAAGGAAGTCACAGTTTTTTTTTTGTTAAAAAATACTCTTATTATTTTTTTTGCAGATTTAGCTGGAAAAAAAACATTACTTCCGCTAAACCGAAAGTGATATGCAATCGAGTTGTGCAAATTTTTTATTCGCTTTACTAGTCTAATGAAAAATTGCAACAAAATCGCCATCTTAATTAAAAAAAATGGTAATTTGGTGATAAATTTTTTGTTTGAAATTAAACTGATTTTTTTCTTGGCGGCATTCAATTTCTTGGGAAAAAAACAACACAAGTTTAGTGTTTAAACCACCAATGTATCTTAAAAATTACCGAGATAATCGCTAGTAACGTAGTAACATCTTAATTGCGTCACCCTGTACAAAAGTAAACATAATAAAATAGAAAACTGATAAAACATAGATAAATAAAAACAAATATGAAAGAATATAATAATTTCAAATATTCATATTATTATTATTTACCTGGTTTAATTTTATTAAAATTTCAGAAGTCAAAAAGTATATAGAATATAAAAAAATATATTTTATCTGTGGTCTATAGCACACAGTTCATGATTCTTCTTTGTTCTTTTTTGTATTTTTTAGGTTATGCCATGAATTTTGGCCAGACATTATAGCGGCAAATTTAAAATTTCCTCACAAATTCCCGGGAAACTTTCCGGAAAAGTTTCCCAGGAATGTTTCCGAAACTTTCAGGGAAAGTTTCCTAAACCTTCAAAGTTTCTTCCCGGAAAGTTTCCAAAAATGGAAACTTTCCCAACTTGGAAAGTTTCCGTTGCCCATCTCTATGTTTTAGTGCCATATAAGGTATAGAGGATGTAGATAACTTTAATTAATTTGTTGAACATGAAATATTTAAAAAACGGTAATAGATAACAACATACAATTTTACATTATTTTAATTGTAATAACGAATAGATTCCAAAAAAGAAAAACTATAGAGTGTTCTCTATAAAAGAAATGCAATTTCAAATTATACAATCTCTGAAACGCGATGAACATTTATTTATTTTTCTGAAAAGTGCGGTGATATCGGTAGCAAATTTCCTAAAACTTTACTTTTCATCATTCGGCCCAAAAATAAAAAAGTTTTAGGGGTAAATCCCAACATATCTTATATGCCTATAGAATTTTCCGGAAATTAAAAAAATTAAGTTTGTGTTCTACCCGGAAGGTTATACCTATACTAATAATAACTTCCTATAGTAGGTACCTACTTATACAGGATTTGGCCGGAAGTAAGTGGTTAGATTTTGTACTTATGTATATAGGTGTATGAGATTTGCATGGAATATGGAATAGAAAAGAAAATGTTATCTATTATAAACCGATAAATATCGATATTTTCATTATTGTTCATTATAGACCAAAAAATGACGTTTATCGTTCTCTATAAACTTTTTTCTAATCTAATAAATAATAAAAATCTAATATTTTGCATTATCCGTATTTAGCATGTCGCAAATCTGTCTGAAAACACTTTCTCCAAATTCCTCAAAAATTAGACGAAGGGCAGCCGTCGTTTGGACCAAGGGTTTGAAATGCGTTTGCCCTCCCCTTGGTTTTCACACTAACATCGCCAACTTATCACTAGTTAGTCCCAAAACTTGAACAATGCAGAAAACATGTTTATTCTGCAAGGAGAGATAAGAACTCACAAGGCCGTCTCGAAAGCCTCCGATAACCAACCCTTGAGCTATAAAATCCGTATATCAGGTCGTAAAAGCACCATTTGCTAAACTCAAGAAAAGCTGATTTTATGACGTGTATTAATCATCCGAGAATACAGGGTGATTTACCTAAAATTCCCCGGCTTTACACTTAGATATATCAACAACGAAATGAGATATATTAGTTTCGTAAAAAAAGGCAGGTAGAGCTCGTGGAAGACTTTATTCGTAGACTCAAACTGGATTTTTCTATTGTAAATTGTAAATGACGCTGCGGTGGAAAGAAAATTTTCATTCGCAGTGACCTTGAAAAGTGGTGAATTCGAATAATTGTCCTTTCATTTGAAGCAAATTATGCGCTATGAACAATTTTGAAAAATCAACAGTTTTTTAGTTATCACACTTTAAAGTTGACACTGTACGCACGTGTAAAGCTTATAGCGTTGACTGACGTATTTATAAAGACTTCTCACGACTATAGCTTCATGTCCCGGCGCCTATGGTCAACAATGTATTTCGCATTGTATTTTGTCTCCGGGAAGCGCATGGTGAGCCAGAGAACTGTCAAACATGACAGCCGTGAGCAGTCTTTATTAATACGTCAGTCAACGCTTATAGATAATTCTAAGATTAATTCCAAACTTGAAAACGAGAAACTACTTTTTTGAGGAATTCTTAAAACCATCCTAACATCTTACAGAGTTGTTTTGTCATTTTAAACGCAGAATGATCGAATAAGGTACCCTGTCTCAGTGAAGTTGGCCCAACCATTCAATATATCAAATTTATGAATTCATAGCATGTCACAGACGTTTTTGAAAATGTGTTATTTTTTGTTTCTTTACAGATTTTAGAGAATTTTGAAAAACATTTTTAGATATATTTAGCGTTCAGTTGGTTGTTTTGTATAATGATTTGATTGTAAGAAAATACCACATACCTGTATATTAACATATACCGCTTTTGGCCCTATTGCCCACGGCAAGGCGCAGGGAATGAAAATCATAAAAGTCACCGTGACATGCTTTTTTGAGAGATGCGTTTTTAGTTTTTAATCGCGATTTTTTCTTTTATATTTTGTACGGTTAATAGCTTTTCATATGTACGAGATCAAAAAAGGAGATCAAAGAAGGGGATGGTGCTTCTTGTCATACGGCTAAAAAGTGAAAGATTGGATGTTAGAAAACAATATTTCGCTTTTAAAATGGACGGCTAGCAGTCCAGATCTTTCGCCGATTGAAACTTTATGGCATATCTATAACCCGCAAGAACCGTTCCATCAGAGTCGCGTGCTCGTCTCCGTCTCCAAGAAATTTGGAATAGTTTCACTCCAGATGATTGCCAAACGTTAGTTAACACTATGTTGAGACGTATCGAGGCAGTAATAAGTCGAAAAGGCGATGTAACGCAGTGGTAATTTTCTATTTAATTTTTGCCTACTTTCTGTTCATTGACAATATTAGGAATTTCTTTAAAAAAATGTCTTTGTTAGTTAAAATATAGTTTAATTATATGCCAAAAGTGAATAAACGTTTCCTATATAATTATAAAAATGTGTTTATTTTAATAAATTCTTCAATAAACATATTTTATTACCTAGTTTGGGCCAACTTCACTGAGACAGGGCTCGTATATGGGCGAAGGCAGATTGTTAATAAACAAACTGTTTTTCCAGTCTAGGTCAAAACAAAAGTAACTCAATGTTAGAAACTGTCAAAATAGTTTTATTGATTAATTGTGTCACTTAAGTAAGTTGTTTATTTTTTAATTTAATTACGATTCAATACAGTAATCAAAAAAAATTTGATATGTTGCTTATTTTTGGTGAATGCTGACAAAATAGCAGAGCAGCTGTAAACTATAATCAACGCTATCTATAGAAAAGGCCCCCATATTAATTTTTACAAATGACATTGAGTTACAGTTTGTTCAGCGAATGTTCGGTCCTACGTCACAACTCCAGTCCTTGTCTGGCTCGTGAATATACGACCGATATCCGTCGTATAGTCATGAGTAAGACAAGGACGGGAGTTGTGACGTAGGGCCGAACATTCGCTGAACAAACTGTAGGTACTTTTGTTTTGGCCTACTTAGTAGCAGAGCCTTCTAGAAAAAAGAGAGTTTTTATTAACACACTCTTCGCTGTAACCCCTATCTTTGACTATTGTACGTTTAAAATGACAAAGCAACTCTGGGAGGTACTATGGTAAGAACTCATCAGAAAATTAGTTCTCGTTTTTATAGTTTTGGAAATAATCTGAATAACTAAAATATCTCATTTCATTGCTGTATAGTATGATATACAGGGTGGCCCACCAGGAACTGCATCGATCTATATATGGTAAACTAAAAGTAGGAAAATTCTGAAAATTTGGCACCTCACCAATGCCGATGGGCGCTGCTCAACTAAAATATTTTGGGGAATCTGGCACTTCCGGTTATACCGGAAGTCGATATCAACTTTCTTATTTCAAATGGAACACCGTATATATTATTGCATTTTTGGATTCTAGGAACAAAAACATGCAACATGTCCTATGTCTAAATTCAACCGTTTTTGAGATATTTGCATTTTTCCGAAAAAAATTACAGGTGCAGACCTAAAGTCAATTAGCAATTTATATGAGGAAACCGCGAAATTTCAAAACGAATTTTTGGGATCTAGTGATCTCTGCTGAGAAATAAATCCGTTCTTATACAGGGTGTTCACAAAATATGAATAAAAATTACATTCAAAATGTGAATAAATCTCGAAATTTTCAAATGGAAACCCCCATTTTTTTTAATGCGATCTTATTCACCACTAAAAATGATGACAACTTTGTGTCAGGTTTTCTATACCTAAATGCAGTAATTTTCGATTAATTTACGAAAAACCCACCTTTCGCCCATAAAATGCGGGGTTTAAATCATATTAGCCGTGGACGTTGAAAAGACAATCGCGGCTGAGGAAATGTCACTTGGTTTATAAATTATTGTCAACAATAATGCCGGCGCGCTTAAATTACACAAACGAAGATTATTTAAATTTGTTCATTATCTACGGAGAATACAACAAAGTAATATCAAGAACGTGTATACATAATCTTCGTTTGTGTAATTTTAGCGCGCCGGCATTATTGTTGACAATAATTTATAAACCAAGTGACATTTCCTCAGACTCGATTGCCTTTTCAACGTCCACGGCTAATATTATTTTCCAAGCGTTAAGCAAACCCCGCATTTTATTAGCAAAAAGTGGGTTTTTCGTAAATTATTCGAAAATTACTGCATGTAGGTATAGGAAACCTTACACAAAGTTGTCATCATTTTTAGTGGTGAATAAGATCGCATTAAAAAAATGGGGGTTTCCATTTGAAAATTTCAAGATTTATTCACGTTTTGAATGTAATTTTTATTCATATTTTGTGAACACCCTGTATAAGAACGGATTTATTTCTCAGTAGAGATCACTAGGTCAGGGCTTCTGTTACACGATGCCAAAAATTCGTTTTGAAATTTCGTGGTTTCCTCGTATAAATTGCTAATTGATTTTAGGTCTGCACCTGTAATTTTTTTCGGAAAAATGCAAATATCTCAAAAAAGGTTGGATCTAGATATAGAACATGTTGCATGTTTTTGTTCCAAAATGATGACTAGAATCCAAAAATGCAATAATATACAGGGTGTTCCATTTGAAATAAGAAAGTTGATATCGACTTCCGGTATAACCGGAAGTGCCAGATTCACCAAAATATTTTAGTTGAGCAGCGCCCATCGGCATTGGTGAGAAGCCAAATTTTCAGAATTTTCCTTCTTTTAATTTTCCATATATAGATCGATGAAATTCGTGGTGGGCCACCCTGTATAGGTTAATCTATGGAGAAATATACTCTATTGATTTATTCACTCCCCGGGTTTTACATGCTTATGAACCATAAGCCGATTTATAACAGATTGTTTACATCTTTCTGGCCAAAAAAGACCAAAGCTGCACATATTCTCATGCAAAACAGCACCCTACATTAATTTTCTACTCTATATGCTCGATCCTTTGTTGCAGGATTCGAGATAGCATCTTCGACCTGTTACTGGGGTGGGACCTCCCCTTTTGTAAGTATATCCTCGCTCTTATCTACGAGGACTATTCATTGATATCGTTTGATGGGATGTTCTTTATCCAGAAAGTAGTCGTTGGAGAGCCCCGCGAGTGTCAAGTTACCTACAAAGAAGCCCAACAAAGTAGTCAGTGATAGAATGGAGTGCTTTTACTCTGGGTGACAAAGTACTTGGGGACACATTGTTTTAGAATGATGTAAAATATCAGCTGCACAAGTTATAGTGGTATAAATTATCTTTCATATTGATATAGAGACTTAGTTTTTATAATATAGGTTGTTTCAATCAAAACTAAACTGAAACAGATTCTAAAGTTGGTGGCAACCTAGACCAACTTTACAGTACCTTCTATAAACACATTTAGTGAAATATCACAGTTAAAATGCAATTGTAGAAATTTACTAATTCCGTTACGCCACATTTAAAAAAATTATCAGAGTAAAAGTGTAAATATACCTACCTCTCGAGAGTCCCGAAGACCAACCGTTTTAGTATTTAAAGCAATTTATACCTAACTAAAATGTTAATAGTCAAGAAATTTAATTGTATTTCAATAATTTACCGATAAATCATATGCTGCATAAAATAACTTTTATAATTTTGATATGTAAAATTATATCTTTCAAAATCGTTTCAAGTGTTGAAAGGTCCTATTTCTTATTTTACCTAACTAGTTATGTAAAATTCGTTACATCAACTAATACAGTCAGTATTAGGGCATATCAAAATATTGATAAAAACTATTTATTTTTTGAGCAGTATTGAATATCTATCGATTTTTGAAAATTGTTCGGTATCGTCGGAAAAAGTTCCCAGGCGGTCGATATACTTTTAGTAAAATATTCGCAAATATAGCACTCGTTTCTTAAAATCACACTTTCCTAACTGGTTACGCAAATACCTAGCTATTAATTAATTTAAGAAATGCCGTGAAGTATCGTGATAGCAAATCAAAAAATTATCGGTGTACAGTTACCTCCGCCAATGGTTGCTCGGGGAGCTTCGTGCTAATTATGATACCCATTACTCAGTACGGATCTGTATATAATACATAAATTTTATGTTTTGTATACAGATCCGTATTGAGCGAGATACGGGCCCTTAATGTGGCCCTAAATTTCTGGTTTTCGGCTATAACCGACAGAGGGATTTCTTTCAAATTTGGTACGTAATGAGTGCAAATGGTTCTGCGTAATCTAACGTTGTCAAATTTGTTCTAGCCGCTAGCGGGCGTCACTGGGATACATGCCATCTCAGTTTTTTTTTAACAAAAACTTGATTTTATATGTAAAATCTAACATTCTGTGGTAACCAATTTATGCAGAATTGAATTTTGAACAAAAAAGTGTTCTCCTATTTTTTCGCATTGGGAAATTTGGAGATATCTAATCGCCAAAAATCGCCAATACAATTTTCTTGTTTTTTTTTAGTTAGATTCTATAAACTCTTACCAATGTAAACAGTAGGTATCTAATAATTAGGTTAGGTATCTAATAATTAATCTCGATCGAATTACCTAATACATAACAAATTTAAAGGGAATGCGTCGAAATTCTTCCTTATTATGGACCTGTGTACAAAACGAAAACCACTTAATTGTTTGCGTACATTAAGATTCTGTATTCATTTTTGTATAACCTCTATAATACTAAGTTGCATCTCTGAGAAGTTATAGGCCTTGAAAGTGGGCTTTGAAATTTCGAAGAAAATCAATATCTCAGTTATTTTTGAACTTGGAAAACCCTAATTTGGTACACGTTGTGGGTGTATCGAGGGCATTAATCGTCAGAAAACATAGTTCAATTGTAGTAACATTTTAAAGGGTTGATACAAAGTGATGCACCTTAAAAATGTGACAGAAATTTTTTGTCCTGGCGGATTGACAAAATTGCTACTTTGTGTTATGAAGAATTTAATTCTAAAATTTATTTTACTCTTGATATTTTTCGAAAAACTAAGTATAACACTTTCGCCAAAAACGCCAATAACTGAAAACACGTATTGCAGATGTGATATTTAAAATCTTTGAAAATTCAAAAGTTGGCTATGAAATTAAACGTCAAACTTGAATAACAACCATTTAATTGAAAAAGAATCCAAATAAATGGATTGGAAGAGGAAACAATTGCCCACAAGTTTGGCCGCCACGGTCACCAGATTTTAACAAATGTGACTTCTTTCTTTGGGCAATTATTTCCTCGCCCTTTTTAACTGAAGATTTTGATTTTTTTATAAAAAAAAACAAAATAAATGTCTCGGAAAAGAGCAGTGTGTCCGAAAATTGATTGCTTAAACCCAAATATTATACATTTCACAGGTAGGTAAGTTCGGATTTCCCATAATGCGCCCTCACCTCCCCTTGACATAATAATGTTGGCATGCGTACTTAATGAATAATTGCTCCGTCTCGGCCAGAGGCCTCGGCATCTAAATTCCACATGAGTCATAAAAAGTTGAACTTCAGTGCCTTGGTACATAAATAACTATTATCTTTTCCAGGCTAACTATTCAATTAATGAAGATATATCAAGTGGAGAAAAGTTAATTAATTGGGCTACAGAATAAGAACTAAGTTAAAAGTTATATAAAAAGAGGAATAATAGATGTTGCGGATTTCTACTCTCAGGATGCACCGAGTGCAAAAAAGTAATTGTAAAAGTGTCTCAAAATTCTAGATTCTAGCTTCAACCGTTTTTGACAGAAAAATCAAAACCAAAATTTTTGTTCCTCTTAAAGAATAACTTTTACGGGGAGGCTTATAATCGAAAAATTTTACATCAAAGATCTCCCCTAAAATCACCTATAGAACACTTCTTCCAAATATTTGTACATCATTTTGGAACACTCTGTATACGTGGTTACAATTTTCATTACTGCATTACAAAATGACGTGTATATAATGTCCTCCTTCAGAATCGATTTTCTCTCAATAATTGCCTTCGCAAACTACTTCCATCTATTCAAAGTGGCTCTAATAGAGAACCGTAATCCTTTCCCCACGGTAATGGCGGTATTAGACATCAAAAGGCGTCAATCAAATGTCCCGTCTTTCCCATATTTGATACTCGACACTCTCGACAGTCTGCAGCGGAAACTTGCCTTTAAGGTTGGAAATAAATCGTCAGCAAAAATATGTTCCATTGCCTGTACCAATAGAATTGTATTTACAACTATAGCTGGTAAAGCTAGGTAGTGCGTTTGAAACCTTTATTTATTTGAAAGGGTATTTTTGAAATAGGTTTGCATAGATGCTAATGATACTATTTTAAAAGTCATAGCTGCTAAATTAACTGTATATTTTTTAAATTTCTAGCAGCCATAGCGCTATAGCTTTTAAAATAGACAATGCGGACCAAACTAAAAAAGGTGCCTTTTGGTTTTCTTAAAACAGAGTGTTCAAATTTTGTTAAATTCAGTCCTTTCCATTTTGAAAGCGAATAAATTTTTGTACATTAGGGATTTTTCTTTCACTTCATAAATGGTACAGTTGATCTGTAACACTTGAAGTTGGTAGGTGAAAATTTTGTGTTTCGAATATTGAAGTCAACAGGTGTTTTGGGGCACGTTTTGGTAATTTCAACGCAAACGGTTGATTTGATCGTTATGAAGCAAGAGTACCTTTTTCTTGCAGAATGAAAAGATGCACTAAAATGATGGACCTGCAGGATTAAAAAGATAACCTCAAAAAAGTTACGAGTAAAATCAAGATCCAAAAACAGCGCAAGTGGCGCCCTCTGTGAGATACGGCGAAATTGACATTTTCAGCTTATTCTCCATCGCCAAAAAAACAGCAGTGCCAAATTTAAGTTCAGCAGCTTGATTATTTCGAGAGATGTAGAAATAATTCAATTGCAAAAAATGAACTTTAACACCCTGTATCTCTTAAACAAACAACATTTCTATATGCGGTTGCACTTTGTGCCATTATTAATGACTCACCCTGTATAGTATTTGGGGATTGAATTCAATTATATTTGTAGAATAAACTAAAAATAATAATACATCTTCCGTAAGTAAATAATAAAAAGTACATATACAGGGTGTTCACTTTCAAAATGCCCACCATTGGGATTTTTGAAACTAAGAGCTACAAGGTTGGTTAAATTAGACAAAAGTTGCACATTTTGATGTGTTTCAAGAATCTGCAAAGAAATTTGACAATCTCACGTGGTTACTAAAATAACCCGAAAAAACTGAAAACTTGCACTTTTTTATTTTGCCCGTAACTTTTTTAATGTCAAACGGGATTTAATGAAATTTGGTGGAATTACGTAATTAATTGGGTTTAATTAGGTGTTGTGACACATGGTTGTATTCGTAATTTTTTGCTCTATTTAATGGTGGTAAAATCCAATATGGCCACCATAAGAAAATCGAAATTTGGTTATGAATACCTAAAGATCCAGTAGGCATCGAATTTTTCTGAATAGTGCATTCGAAAGCCCGTACCTAATTACGAAATTCCACCAAATTTCATTCAATTCCGTTTGACATTAAAATAGTTACGGACAAAATAAAACAGTGCAAGTTTCAGTTTTTTCAGGTTATTTTAGTAACCACGTGAGCTATGTCAAATTTCTTTGCAGATTCTTGAAACACATCAAAATGCGCAACTTTTGTCTAATTTAACCAACCTTGTAGCTCTTACCGTGTCAAAAATCCCAATGGTGGGCATTTATGTATACAAGTTTTTAACCGATGGCTCGTACTCAACATTAAACACAAAATGAAGCATATACGTATTAATCGTCTATAGCTTCTAGGATACCTAGTGATGCCTGACCCGAATGTGATGTACTTACTTCTAATCTACACATATAATGATATGCTGCTAAAGATCCTTAGTCCTTTCCTTTTGCAATTAAGAATGGTTGTCTTCCACAATTTTAGTAACTTCTTGAATTACTTGCGTTAATTCCACAGCAAAATTTAAATTATGTATCAACTAGAATAAGATTGGTGTAGGTAATTTTAATAATAAAACAAGTAGGTATAGTTTAGTAGAGGGAAAGTATTAGTAGCAGTCAGGGCCGTATCTAGCGAAAATTTTTGGGGGGGTTCAGGATCGGCTCAAGCTTTTGTGGGGCTGGGTGCCGGATGAAAGTGCGGGGCTCCGGCAAGGAATTATTTACTCCATTAAGAACAAATTTTTGAAAATTGATACGCCACTAGAATGGTATATTTTTGCATGCCACTTTTAAAAAGTAGGCCGGGCGATGAGTTTAGATCACTTCAGTGACGTATATAGAAATTAATTTCGTGTGGAGAGGGTCAATTTTTGTGTTTTTTTTCAAACAAGTGCATTTAAAATAATTCTGTAAAATGCGCTGCAGGCGAAATTTTTTAGCAATGTGGAAAATTACTTAAAATTAGTCTTAGGAAATCCCAATAGCTTCAGATTTTCAAGCTGCAGTGAATATATTTTCAAATTCTGAAATGGTTTCGGCCCCGCCTTTTTAAATACGCTACTAACTGGGTAACCCTGTACACGGGACTCGGAGGCGCGGGGCCAATCAAAATGCAGGCAGCGTACGCCTCACCGTTCGCACCCTCCTAGATCCGGCCCTGGAGGGGTTAGACCAGTGGCTGTTGAAGTTGAAATAGATTTAAAGTTTTAAAAATCCTACTATTTTTAAATGATTTTTAATAAAAAACTGAAACAAGTTTAAATTGAACAAGTTTAACATTAAAACTTGAAGAAAATATTAAATATTAATTATAATAATAGCTGAATATTCCTTCTGGCATTTATACTTATACCTTATACCTATCCCTTTTCTACTTATTTGATTTTTCATTATTACGGTTATACACATTCGTCGCCTGGCCTGACGACACCTTTAGAATTGCCAGTAGGTGTATGGTAAAAGATTTCTTCGTGCCACTTGCCTAACTGAACCTTTCATAAAAACAATAAACAGATCTTCAAATACAAATTAGTACTAATCTATTCATAGAGACTTTGGGAATCCCCTCCCCTATTCGCCTAATCCTTGGCGAACGCAGCCATGCACCACCGTTCACCGTTTACTGTTGGCCAGTGTTGCCAGTTATGTTTTATTTTGTTTGAAAGCGTATTCTGATGATAAAACTCGGTACTACACTGTAACGGTCCGGCTAGGACTCTTAATTATTCGTTAGGTGAACCTATGATAAAGAGCAAATAAAAGGTAATAAACGAACCAGAATGTAAAGTATATGTATAATTTTTCCCTTTGTAGAATAAGAACAATCACTAACCTACTGCAATTATTTTGACTGGCCAGCCCACTAAAAATACGTACATCTAAAGAAACAAGAATAACTAGGACCTTAACATATTAAAATACGCTCTATTAAAATTAACATTGACTTGTCTCCAACACCCCAACAACAGTCTCTCATGGAACGAACTCACTCGTGATATTTTGGGACGCTGGCTGTTGCCGCCCGGTGTGAAGGTCAAGGATGCCGTGCTTCCCTCGGACTTCTGACCAATCAGTTCTCCGACCTCAATCTTCCAGGGCATCGGTGTCAGCCTCGTTCGCGGCCCTTCGTACTATACTGTTGGTGGACAATCCGGCAAATCTCGCTCGACGAAATGTTTATAAATTATATAACCCACACCATATCTCTAAAATAACAATGAAAAACCCTACTCTTAGTATACATTGATCAAAACATTCACAGACCGATTGCATCTTACCCTGAACAGTATCTGGTTCAGCTTATTTGCTATATGTTAGACACTTTCTAGGAAATATGGCAGCCTGACTATTTTTAATGTTTTCGGTTTGGTGTTGAAGACGCAAATGCCTTTCTTTATGCTCCTAGTGAGCTGTATATTTTTTGTACATATGTTTTTTTTACTCGCGCGCGTCGATTTTATTTTAATCGGTCTTCTTTTACAGGGTGGTGCTATATTAATTTAGGTTAAAGGAAACTTTATTTATTTTACAATTATTGCCCTGTCTATACCGTTGCAACACTGATCCAAAAATTATGCTTTGTTGGCAGTTTTTGGGCGGATTTCCATACTCTACTGGAAAACCAGTTTAATAAATTATTACACTCACTGATGCTCGGGGAGATCGTTCTAGTGGTGGTGCAAAAGCATATAAAATGGTGGTAATTCGGGGGGGGGGGGTTGAACCCCTAAACCCCCCCCTCAGATACGGCCCTGGTAGTGATTACCAAATATTGTTTAGCAGTTAGTTGCCTTACCTTTTGAAATATTAACAGCTTGTCTTTAGCACTTGCAATATTATCCCTGTTGGGGCACTTTTTCCCTTCGCTGTCGGTGCGGAAATAAGAATTGACTACAAAGCAAATATTGCCTGAATTTCTTTGCACCAAATACTAGCTGCGCTCAGTTTTGTTTTGAAAAGTGTAGTTCACAAAATATTTCTTACTTTTTGACACAAATTTTGACGATGCAGAAGAGAGAATATATTTTTTTGTAAACATAAACAATAAGTGAATACAATTTGGAAGGTATTTTTGACACTCTTTATGAAAATCACGGGAATGAGAACAGAAACACAACAAAGTATAGTACGAACTTTTCGGTGTTGTATTTATTTACATCTGTACCAGAACTCTAAAATATATTATAGGCTGATGAACACCGAAACTTTCCACTTTTTTGTCCCCATCCCCGCGATTCTCATTAGAGAGATACGGGAGTAGAAAAGCGTTTGACACGTTTTTGATAACATTACACCCTGGTGAGTAATTTTAATTATACCTTCTAAGGTTATTTTAAAGATTTCTGACTTCAGTTTTAGCCGTAAATACGTAATAATCTAGTAGCCATAAATTGGGTTCTTGGTTCTTCAAGCCAGTAAGTAGATATTATACTGTATCTTTTAAGAATATACTATTGAGTCTTTGTGTAAACCTCAGACAAATAATAAACACAGACTAACCTAAAGGCAGCATTTTAATCAGCCAACATAAAAATGCCTACTCAAAACAAAAACAGCAAATATGATAATCAGAGGTTACATTTCCTATGCCACAAATCCAACACTTTACTCTTCCTATCATTCTTAAAATTACACTAATTACTAACTTATCTATATGCATTTTGTCCAATAACTCCAAAATCTCCTCACAAAAAACAACAACAATAACGCAAAAGTAAACACTCGAAACACCTCGACGCAAAGAGGCGAAATATCAACGAACTTTGGATCAGCTGTTGGGGCATAATAAAGCAAATGCGCAACGATCACGAAGAGCTCGTGCAACGTTGCCACGTTAGCCAGAATAAGCAGTTTATTAAGGATGTTATTGATACACCAAGTAGGATCAGTAAATTCACAAAATCAGTAAATGATAACTGTCCAAATTTTTACTATATGTAGACCGTAGATACCAACTAATTGTTTCAAATTGATGTTTTTTAACGTTGGTTAGTACAAGATAAATTTAAGAAAAAGTTTGGCAATGGTGCAATCATTGCATTCTTTTGTTTTAGATTTCTTAGACAAATAATGTTCCTAAATTTTTTTTATCTTGACGTTTATTATTTGTCTGAGGTATAAATCATGCAATAACTCATTAATTAATGATAGGTTTCCACCAAAGATTAGTAGGAGGGATCCCGGATCATTCATTTTGGCCCACATATTTTGTCTCCATAATAACTGCAGTTTGAATAGGTATTTATTGTCCAGTTTGAACATTAAACTGAGCGCACGTCTTACCTGCATAGCTTTCTGATACAAACTGCAAGTTTATTACCAAAATATTGTGTTAGTTCAACACTAGTTTGTGTGAATACAATGATTTTACTCAAAAATTAACACCGAAAAAATTTTACTCAGATATTAGGTACTTTGCTTTTACACTATATGCTATTTTTCTCTGTGTGTATTATGGGAATGTTGGTTAGAATTAAAATAAGGTAAGCCCAGAAATGAAGTTTCAACTTTCTATTCCATAAAACACCTTTTCGCAATTTTTTTATTATATTTATATCCCGTAGTATAGAAAATAAAACCACTTTACTTAATTAATAGCCAGTTCTGTTTCAGAGAGGATTTATCATTTAAAAATGTGACATAATTAAATAAATTGGTTTTATCATAGCCGAACGAGTAACCTAAACACTGGTTTTATTCCCTGTACTGGTTAAATCATAAAAAATGCCGAAAAGGTGTTATTGAATAGAAACTGGAAACTTTATTTTGGGCTTAACTTATAATTCTAAACAAATTTTCATAATACATGTTTTCTCTAAAATTAAAAATAAAGGTGTTTACGCTTGAGCCCTTTTCATGTTTTCGAACCACCCTCGTATACGAAATGTGATATTCAATCTACTTGAAAATTGCATTTTGAGTTTTCAGGAATGCACAAACTTTTATCAAGAATAATATTTTCTGATAAATGTAAAATAAAAAAAAATCCCATATGGTGCCTACTTTCTGCCGGTCACTGTATGTCATATTCTTAATATTGAATGTTGTCGGAAATTAAACTCTTTCCACCCTGTTTTTCACTAAAATATATCATGTTTGTTACGGGGTTGCGATAAAAAATGATTTTTTAAAAAACTATACTTTTATTTGAGACACGATTTACACTTGGGCACTTTAAAGAAACTGAATGGCAACCACCGTAACAATAACAGATAGGAACTAGCAAGAACTGTCTTGAGTCTGATGAAGTCTGCCTGCATTTGGAGCTTAGGGGTATTTATAAGAAGAGAAAATGCTTAGGCAAGATTCTAGAACTTTTCCAGAGAAAAACATTTATCAGTGATATTTGATTAAAGGACTATTGTTGGCAGAAACTCGAATACAGGAAACTAGTTAGCGGTTTAAAGATGGTAAACATGATAATAAAAAGTAATGCGTAATTTACGTGAAACGTCTGGAGTTTTCCAGATGTAACATGTATATAAGCTGCTTTATTAAGGAAATTTCAAGGTGAACTAGAGCTAAAAAATTTAGTGGGTGGCAATTGAAAATAATTTGTGCCACCTGAGAAATCTAAAGATTAAGCCTTTTCATGACAAAAGTGATTTGACAGATGTCTTTCACTTCTGACTGTTTTATAACCTAATATCATACCAGAATTAGCCAATGCATAATTCCTACGAAATTAAAATGTCTGGCTTAAACTTCTCGCCAAATTAATGATTCCTTATTAAAAGGAAAAAGCTTATAGTATTTGCTTAGACTTTATAAAATAGCTACGTGAAAATTTAGATTCCTAAAGAAAATTCTGGTAATTATGCATATCTACTATACTATTATGACACAATCAAAAACTTTGCATAAAAATAGTCTGTTAAAACAATGGTGGCAGGCAAACACAATATGCTTTCAGAAAATACTCTTTATTTATTTTGTGTGATCATTTTGGCATCAAGCACGTCCGACATATAAACCCTTTTTTAGAAAATCCAGTATCTTGTAAAATAATTCTTATTCTGCTTTACAGTTCCTTTTGTTTGATTTTAGTTTTTTCTTTGATCAGACAAAATCCTTCATAATAACTGAAGTACAAACTGGTATCAGGTGTGGGACCACCGACCATTTATGATTCTCATGTCTTTTTTCGTTGACTGACGTATTAATAAAGACTGCTCACGGCTGTCATGTTTGACAGTTCTCTGGCTCACCATGCGCTTCCCGGAGACAAAATACAATGCAAAATACATTGTTGACCATAGGGGTAATCTAGAGGCCCTGTATGACACGAAAAGTGACAGTTATTCGTTTTAACAGAGGTTGGACAACGATCGGATCTCTCTCTCTGGCGAGGGTCTTATTTTCCCTATGAAATTCATTTTGTACAATAGACATATATTTTTTCGCTCTTTCTATCATTCCCCTAGCAGCAGGATGTGTCAAAATTGGATTTTAAGGTTAAGCTAAGAAAATATAGATAAAACCAATAAATTGGGTAGGTAGTAAGTATATTATTTGCAAAGCTTCACTAATAATAATTATTGAAGTTTGAATGGAAAAGTGAAGAAACATATAATTTGTTCCAAGCAAACAGCAATTTTAGGATATCAGGATAAAAACATTTATTAAATTTTTGTAGGAATGTGGTATACTTATGTAGATACATAAAATTAAACAAGGCTCTAGCATACCAACTAACTAAACTTTCGAATATTTCTTCAATAGGAATCGTAGCTGTAATAATAATTATTATTCCTTTCATTTAAAAATAAAAATCAAAAAGGTCTTTTAAATGGTTTAAACTGTATGGTTTCGTTTCTTAAAACTCTCTTCTTATACCTACCGTCAAAATTTTAAGACAATTAATACTGAAATTTGTACGGAATAAAAAGGTGGAAAGTTTGTTTTGGTAATATGAATCAACCACTATTGAAAAACATGGTTAATAGAATTAGGCTGAATAAAAAAATGAGTACTTAGGTATTTAATATCGATATTAGTCTTTCTTTCATTTTTTGTAAATAAAAGTTAATAACTTTTCAATGCAAGAAAGATCATCTATATTTCAAAAAAGAAGACAACAGTATTTTTGTTTTCAAAGATATATTGTAAGTAAATAGGAAAAATCAAACTAGTACAAGTTCTCAGAAATTTATACATATTTAATGGTTCTTTCTTGCTAAAGTCACGTTCATCAAACGTTGCAGGAGAGGATCGTTTCTTCAGCACAACCTGACACTCAAAATCCATGTCGGAGAAGTGAACCTGTGAAAGTTAAAGAACTAAATTTAAGCTACCTAAACATAATAAAACGCTGCCATCAAATGCTATTTTTTTATCAGCAAGAAATTTGTAATGGAATATTAATACAAAATAAGCTCACACATTTAACTGACTACACAAAAAGGGTTCTTTATATAAAATTCCCACCCGTGTTAACTTCTTTTTTGTCCGATTTTGTTGGTCTTAGTGGAAAATAAAGCTCCTTCAAAACTGTCTCTCTCTAACAGTTATTATAAATTCTAAAATATCCTGTAAGTATTTTATTGCTATTCGTGGCGTTTTTTCCTGTAGGAGGTTTCGAAAAAATGTATTAGAACAAGTATTTACGAATTAAATTATATTACAGTCTCTTTCCAAATTTCACGATAGGAAGAATTTTGTAATTGCAAACAACTTTTTTCGTATTTTTTAGTTTTCTCCTTTCGAGAAGCAACGAAATTTTTAAAAAATTAACAAAATAGGTCAAAAAATTATGGAGGTGGAAGTTTGGATGTGGAAGATCCTGTATAGTTTTCTGGAATATACGTCTCTTCGTTATGAGAATTTTGTCGTAGAAAAATTTCCTTTACAGTAACAAAATATTATAAACCAATCCAAAGTTATCACGCACAACTTATATAATAAATACATTTTTTATTATTCCATGAAACGAAAAATGCCTATGCTGGTCCAGTAAATACCTATACCCAACAGGTTTTACCTCCTTGAAGGCAAAAACTTTAGAATTATCTCTTTAACATTGGGAAATTTTCATAAGAATTCTAATAAGTGGTTTGTATAACCTTATGGACTTTTATTGAAAACAAAGAGGTACTAATATTTAATATTAATTTAGGTACCTTATGTTATGTTGCTGATGCAGATTAAGGAAATTTTTTCTGCAGAATAAAATCACAGATCAAACAAAAAATAAAAAGGAACTAGATACTTATGTAATTAAATTTACTTACCTCGCAAAATTTCGTATCATTTCCAACTCTCATGTTAGAGTATTTCATTTGCACTTTCCATCGTGCTCGTTCTTCTGCGCTTTTTTGAAAGGGTGTTAAGAAAAATCCATCCTGCTCAGAATTCTTGCAGTTTCTTATTACGCAAGATGTCATTTTTACCTTTTAACACTCCTTTTTGCAAAAGAAAATTAGCACGCTCAATAATCGTATATTTATTTCTTATCTATGCTCAATAATTTGTTGACAGTTTGTTGACAAACTGACACCCGCCCATATAAAAATATAATAAAAACAATGTTACTAGATCTGCCAAAATCTGTTGTCCAACCTCTGTTAAAACGAATAACTGTCACTTTTCGTGTCATACAGGGCCTCTAGGGTAATCTATTTTATAGGAAATGAAACTATATAGCAGTGAGAAGTCTTATTAATACGTCAGTCAAAGCTTTTTTGTTTTCATTAGGAAAATCTTTTTAGTACTTTATCTTGGTCAGTTTTGTTTTTGTTTGTTTTGTACCTATCTACAGGGTTTTATCAATCTTCACTTGGGGGCACTATTTGCATTTTCCATGCACAGATATTGTTTCTATTTGAGGAAAAAAGCAAAAATTTTACTTAACTTTTCCTTGCCGCCACCCACTACTAAAAAAACCCTGTTTTGCCTCAACCTATATGGATGAGCCAACCTCAGGTATTGAAAAAATAACATTGTTTGACCAGTATATTTTTTTCGTATGGAATATTAAATATTCCACAAAAATATTCCACAAGTCAGAGTCAGGAAATATCTTAGACGCCATGTTTCCTGAAAACCAATTTGATCACCATATAGATGAGTGTGTGTAAGACTGTTTCTCAAAAGAAGTTAATGGGTTTCGACCAACGGTTATATAAATTTTTCTCATTTTTTCTACCCAGGTTGAACCGTCCCATTAAGGTGGACAAATTACTCCCACAAATAGGTTCTTAAGATTAGCGAAGCGCCCTTTCATGTAAAAACAAAAGCCTCCTCAGAGATATTCGAAGTTGAGTGGTAGTTAGAACGGTTCGTAGACCGGTCATCTGCTTGAATAATAAAGCGACGCTTGTTTTTTTATGATATTTATGGTGGGACAGCGTTGGGCATTCCCTTATGACAGATTGTACTGACATCTGGTGAGAAACTATTGTAATATGTAGTTTCAATTTTTTTTCTAATAGATTTAATATTTCACAAAACTGTGGCAAACTTCATTTTCCTGGCGGATAAGTAAACTCAATAGCTTTGAATTTTATAGTTTTAACACAAAATTATTATAGGTACGCTAGAGGTATGACAATCACAATCGGTTATGCTATTGAATCATATTGCACACACTTAATCTATATATTTTGTGTTACACCATTTTTAACTAGAAATCACAAAATATAGTCTAGAAATAACATAAAAATAACTAACAAAATTAAAAATTTGAAAATAAACACAAAATGTAATAGAATTAGATGCTTTTAGGTAATATAAGTAACAGCTTAGGCTAATAGCCACATGGCAAATGTAATATACCGTACTTTCACCGTTTTAGTATACATAGCCATGGCTGGGCGGCGCGCCGCCGTGTATTCGGCTAGGTTCGTCAGTCGTTGGCGGGGGGCGGGGCGTGTTTTTTGCTCGCAAAACTCGACTGATAAGCGGTGCGGGACTACTGTGTACTCCCCCCGCCAACGACTGACAAACCTAGCTGGACTCACGGCGACGCGCGGCCTATTCACCTATGTCTACTAAAACGGTGAAAGTACGGTATACAGCCTAACTCTGAGTGGGAGATTAAAAACACCATCATCGTCTTTCTTCAGATCGACAGATTTATTAGCAGACCAGGTATTAAACACTGAATCATTTCGCAATGAAAATTTCTTCTTTCTATCATATCATAGACAAAGTTATTACACAAACTGTCAGAACCATTGTTGAAATTTCCGCGAGGTAACTACACCAAATATTTTGCAAACAATTTATATAAAAACTAATAAAACGTTATTCGTAGACCAATACGTTCGGCTTAAAATAAAAGGGCGCTGCCCTATGAAAGAATAAATTTTAACAAAAAAGATACAGGGAGTTACATTCCAGCCTGCCAGTCAGTAAATCCAGATTAGTTTTAAGGCGGGTGAGTATAGCCAAGATCATATTACGATCTTTGCTATGGCTTTGTCGAGAAATGGCCAATAATTTAAATTATTGTTGGTTAGTTCATAAGTTGTAAGGAATTAATTATTTTGGCATTTATTAATATTGTTTCATTAGGGCGCGCTTATGACCCTTATAAAGTTTCAATAAATCCAGCAGTTTGAAAAGGCACAGAGAAAAACACTATATTTTTTAATGGATGTTTGCAATGAAACACTTTGAATGGTCCTGTTGGCCATTCAAATGTTTTGAGGTAATTCCATGACACTTGCCTTTAAATAATCCATATTTTCCGCGACTTTGGCAACCTATAGAATGGAATACCCTGTATTTAAATTTTGTATGTGGGGGTCTTTGGGCATCCTTATTAACGCTGTGGTGCCAGATTTGAAATAAGAAAATCGTTAGATACTTTTAGTTCGGCCTAATATCTTCAAAAAACATTTTATCGATTTGTATATTTATAAAAGTAGAAACCCTGTACCAGTGGCGCACCCAGAGGGGGGGGGGGCAGGGGGCCTCGTCCCCCCCAGACCTCTCATATTTAAAAAAAAATTCTCCAGGGTGGTATACCTACTGATTTGTATTGGTGATATAAAGTGGTAAAAATATAAAGAGTAGTAAATATGTGATATCTCAATAGGTATATAATACATTATGTTCCCGCATGGGGTTTTCAAGAGGTGAAATAGCCGAAATGTTAAACTTTTGGCAAAAAGTCACTCTTCATAAAAGTTTTTTTCCTTCAAAATAAAGATTCGAGTTGTGAAAAATCTTAGGTAATTTTTTTCTAATAAGTTTCCAAAAAATTTGACGATTCCGACGTTTTCTAGATATTATCTACACTCTATCCGCGTTAAGAACTTACCACCCTGTAGTAAGAAATTTTTATTTGTTTTCCGATTTTGATAAACTTGTTATTAGGTAGGACTTCAAAATGTGCATTCAAAATGTGGGCACCTTTACTTTTGGGCTGTAGTAAAGGCCACTTATTATGGTTTTAATTTTCAATAAATTAAAGAAATAAATGACTACGTATTCTTATTTGTTATACAGGGTGAGTCTTAAATAACTGGCATCCTTTTTTTGGGTAAGAGAGTTAGAGAGATGGTCATTCTGAACAACTTTTCTTAATAAATTTTTTCCTATCGCCGAAATTTTTCTCTATTTTTTTTTTAAATTTACCAACATTTATTTCATACACAGTGGATTGAATAGCGTAAACTCGGTCTCAAAATACTACACTAGTTGATGATTTACCATTTTCTACTCGATTGTTGGCAGGGCGCCAGTGCCGTGTTTTCATAAAGGGGGGATTTTGAGGGGATGAATTATAGAAAAATCTCGGCGCTAGGAAAAAAATTATTAAGAAAAGTGGTTCAGAATGACCATCTCTATTGCCCAAAAAAAGGATGCCAGTTATTTCAGACTCACGTGGTCACGTAATGCTGGACTTTTCATCTATTCAGATTACCCCATCAAGGGCAGTGGTGGGATCTATATATTTTTATTCCACTCTAGATTTTTGGCATACGGGCTTTAGCCAATTGTCTATCGAGTGAGGTTAGTCGAACATTAAGTCTAACAAAACAAGCTATATTTTGAGCTCAAGCTTTGATTACGCATCTCGAACAAATTAAGATCTTGAATTTTTACCTTTTCATATCATAAATATAATTTTTACTGTTTTGGTGTGTACCATATTAAATATCTTGTAATTTTGCAGACATAACGTTTTGTTTTGGTTATCTATTACAAAGTTATCATATTATCTTTATTCTTATCGTATTTTTGGTTTTTGTATTAGAAATTTGTCTTTTGTTAGGTCTGTCAATTTTGCTTATCAGGTTTTGTTAAAATTATTGTAGAGATGTTTGGTCAATAGCTTGATTTCTTGTCAGATTACCATTGGTTTGTATCTCAAATAATATTTTTTTGGTCAATAATAAATAATTAGGTACCTTTGAATTTTTAGTGTCAGTAAATTTTCGATTTTTGAACTTAAGTTTAAATATTAGTCAGTATAGCTTGTGATTTATTTTTTCTCCGAGGCTTTTGCGAAATTGGCGCAGATTATCCTTTTATCCCACATCTTTTTTAGTTGTTTATCTTTCATTTCGAAGCTAATCTAAACGGTTCCTTGATTGATCTTTGTATCTCTGGGAGAAGATAATAGCGCACACGAACCTTCGGGTGATCGGCCGTAACCCAGACAAGGAATTTCTTCTGGTTAGTGGGGTTATAACTTCCGTTTTCTCATATATATTTATATATATATTTATACGGATTTGTTTGCAATTAATACCTACCTGATCATATTATCTCCTTTTGCTAACCCAGACGTTCGATCCATATTTATTAATTACAAAAAATTTACATGATCTCCTATATATTGTCTAATATAGACTTAAATTTTAGTAGACGCGTAGTAATTTTCATTGGGTTTTGATGGTGTCGAAGCGAACCCATAACTTCTAACCTTTCAGGTCATGCTTGGTCCAAACTCCCAACCCGGCAACACAGTGGCCCCCATCTTCCTCGCACTTCCACCACTACGTGACCTCTATCCTTGTTTATACGTATAAATAAGGCCTATTCATTCATAAATTTGTACGGCGTGGCTACCGTTTTAAAGTTTAGGCGTTTTTTACTATTGACGTTTACAGATAGGTTTTACTTTTCGGGTTTAAAAGTTCTTTTCTGTCAAGATTTATATTAGTTCCTAGTTATTAACATTAAGTGTGAAAAATGATTCTGCGGTGTGCGGTGTGTGGATTTCCCACAACGTCACTTGCCGGCCGCCATATTCCTATTGACCTTGCCCCCCTCATCTCCCCTTGCCATAATAATGTTATGTTGGCGTGTAAATATTTGGTATTTATGAATGAATTGCTCCGCCCTTTGTTTTCTATATATGTCTATTATGCTCAAAAACTATCTGCCAATTTTTATTAATGTGCGAAAAAATGCAACTTTATAAAATAATATATGCCTTTTTTCATTATTTTGTAACAATGAAAATTGGTGGGGATAGGTTTTTAGTAATCCTAAACAAAAATTAGCAGTCAGTTTTTTCCTAACAAATCTCTAATAGTTTTTTTATTTTAGCTCATACAAGCGGCCGATTGATTACAATCCATGCGAAAACTTACATACTGACTGAATGCGTATTATTCATACCTATCTAACAAAAAAAAATCATTGTAAAAATAATTAGTCCACAAGATTTTACACGAGTTGTGAATCCTTAACGTCGACACTGTAGATGTAGAACAAGGTATACGAGTAGGTAAATATACTTCAATAGGCCAATCCATTTAAAAGTAACCACTCTCTCTGAAATACAATATGTCCATAGTACAGGGATTGTAAGACTTTCTGTTTTTGTTTAGAAGTTATTGTAGCCTCGGGAGCTGTCGACACTGTTAATTGTCACATTTCCTAAAACTTGTTTTATTTGTTTTATTTTATAATATTAATGAAAATCATCAACAATAGTACATTGTGTACCTAGTAGGAAAAGCTGAACATTCCCGGACGACCGTAAAGATTGCCTGTCGAGGCGTAAGCCGAGACTGGCAATACGGAGTCGGGGAATGTGGCTTTTCCTACGAGGTATACATACTATTTTTCCGAAAATCGAAAATTACTCAAAGAACATAAATTATTACAATCAACTTGTTTTTAGTTTATAAATAACTGTAAGGAAATAATATTTCCTTACAGTACAAAAATAAATATTTCCTAACAGTTACTTTCCGTTGCCTGGCAACGACTAAGTGCAAGGAAATATTGACTTTTTCTTTCAAAAATGTTATCAAAAATGTCAATATTTCTGATTGATTTTCGGAAAAATGAATTCCTGCCGTCTCGTTGGCGAGGCAACGATTGACAGCGGCTTGCCAATTATGTTAAATAAATAGGTGAATGTTGAGAATTTGGAAAGCTGAAACACTACCTTCTCAAACTTACAAGCCCTGTTCAAACTTGTGGCAACGCCGCAGAGGGACGGTTCAACGGGTCTATGCAGTCTAGCAGTGGGCACTTTGGCTTCGTTTATTTCTTCTAATAAATGTTCAACCCTCTTTTTAATTATAATTAGATACATTTGTGAATTTTGTTTCAATAATTGGGTTTCTAAGTAAGTAGGTAAGTTTGTTTAACAGAAAATAAAAGCTGTAACAAGTAACAAAATGTACACAGAAGTATAAGCATTTATAATTAGTAGGTACGATTCCTGGGGTGGATAGGTACATTTTCGACAAATAATATGGTAAATTTGGGCAAATAGAGGGGACCACATTTTGTTGAAAGTCGAATTTTTGAGAGAATTTTTCGCAAAGTGTGCTGTCAGACAAATGATGATTATCTTCCCTTAAGGTTAAATTTTCATAAAAATACAAACAACAAGCGAACAGAGAATTGAATGTTGTGAAGGAGAGTAATCTCTTCTGATTGAAATGGCAGTTAGGGTTAATTTCACAACTAAAGTATCTTTTGACTTTAAAATTATGTAAGAAACCTTTGTAACAACACTAAACAATGTTTGGATTGTTACAAAGCTCCTTTAATTTTAAAGATATTTTAGTTTGTCTATGCAACTGACCCTTAATCTTTTTATTCTTAAATTTTCGTTCTTTGGAAAGCCGTTGAACGCCTGCGGTCAAGCAAAGAAAACCAAGCTACTTCAAGTTATTATTACGATTTGACTTACGCCCAGGTATATAACTAAGTTCCCTTGACGGTTCTAGGCATCTTGAGGATTGAAATTTTTAAAGAACGCTCTTAGAACGATTCTTCACTTTGCACTTCCATACAAATGTTTTAGTTTTGAACAAACAAAACAAATTTATAAAAAAGCTGTCGCCAGCACTTCGGGCAGTCTGTTTCCACTCAGAGACACACTGCCTCGTCGTAGCAATCTGGCAACTATAGCACTACCCACACCACACAAATTAATTCTGGTAAATTTCTTTTAAAATCAACTGACAGGGAGTGACAGGCCACGAGGCGCCGACCCGGAAGCCATGTGGCCAGCTTTCTCAACTTCAGGGCTTTCCTAGAATCGGCTATGGCTGAAACTCTTTCTATTATTTAATAATATTTCAATAATATGTAAAACAACCTTCTGCCACTCTTCCCGTAGAACGGTCTACCCCTGCCACTGACTGAAGCTGCAAATGGCTGTTGGCTCCTGCCTGGACTTCATTTGTTGCTTCCCAAATCATGCCTATCTTTTGATTTGGTTAATGTTACACCGTACTGATGATTGCCAAATAGCATGAAACACGTGTATGCGGTTACTAGTTTTTTCTTTTTGCTAACTTTGAGTGTTTGCCGCGGTGGCGTCGCTCGTACCGGCGCTGACTTTTTGGACTGCATGTTTTTCTGCCTTCGATCGACCTCGCGGTTCGAGGCAGGCACATGCATATGTCTTTAAAGAAAAACACCGCTATGGCCAAGAGCAATGGACAAATGTGGGTTCACGGTATTGCTCCTAAATAAGCTTTACCCGTGTGATTCACTAATTGTCCTACACTCACTTTGATTACTAAGGTTTTCTAGGCTTTTCCGTAGTACCTGAGCGAATGCTATCCTAGTTCTATCGGGAAAAAAGTCTGCCCTAGTCGCAAATGGCAACGAAGACAAAATAATAGTAATTGCCCCCCTCCCCCGCACAAACATTTGGTTGCTTCTGGGGTACTCCTAGTTTGGAGTATTGTGAGGATGAGAATTATTATTATGATTATTATTATATTATTATTATCACCTTTTCTTGTAATTATTACAATTACACTCGCTAATCTTACATCCTTATTGAAAAAATAAAGATCGCATCACGGGACCACTTACCCATTTTTGTTTATCATTTATTTTTAACGCGGTGTGATAAAACACCTATTATATTTTTTTCAACATCGTCGCGTCTACCATCGCCTTTGAAATACGGCAACACAGCACTTCTGTGAAGGAGTCGGCTGACAAAACCAGTTAGCCAACGCGTTTTGTGCCTGTTTCTATAGTAAGTAAAGTTAACTGCGTATTTGGGCTACCATACAGACCTCATTTTTTAGGCCCTGGCAAGTTTTTTCCGCCGGCTCAGAGAGCTCAGTGGCGTTTCGTATGTTCGGAAGTTAACGTGTGTTGTATCTTTTATTTTTAAGGGTAAGTAATCCGTTCTTAATTTCGGGAAATTGGGGTATTAGATTTGGCAACGCCGTGCCAGGTTTCGAAAACAGTTGGCCCGTCTTTTTTGCGACCTAAAAAAAACGAGCCCATGTTCTGGTATCAGTCAGTACCGGTGAAGAAGTCGACTATTTAGGTTCGGGCGCGGCGGGCGCATTAGACTTATTTTCTTTATTTCTCAGTCTTACGGGGTTCGGGATTGCCGGGCGACCGGTTAATTTTCCTTCCTTCCTTTTCGATCCTTACCACCCAAACACCGAACGAGATCGGGATAAGAAGAGTATCATGTCCGGAAAGTGAATCATTCATTTACATTCCAGCGACCATTATATATTTTTGTTTACGTCGTTATGTGCAGACCGGTGCCAAACGTAGTGCAAAATGAGTAAACAGGGAAGAACGTTGCATTCTCAAGCACGAGAAATAATTGCCAATATTATAAGGGTTTGCCTTTCTCCATAATCTAAGGCATCACCGTTAAGAATAATATTAACAATAAATTAAATAACAATTATATGAAAATTAAGTCAGTGCGTTACACAAAATTGAGCTACGCCCCTGAACTGTGACTAATTCTATAATATTTGCGAGTTCTTCCCCTTCCCCCTTACGTCGCACGCATTCTGCCCTAAGGAGGACTATACAAATATTTTTTTGCCATTTCTTTGATAATAATTAAGCAAATACAAATCGTATCCAGTTAGCCATTTGATGAAACCTGGCTTGGGCAGGTGTAAAGTTGTTGTATGCTAACATCTAATATATTATTCGCAATGTCTAAGCTTCCAAAGGTTATCAATGCCTTAGATAATAGTATATTTCCTAACAAGTGCGGAAAGTGCCACTTTTCCGCGCGCGATTGCAGTTGGCTGTTGGCTGAACGACGCGTAGCGGAGTTCAGCCAAGAAATCGAGTGCGGAAAAAATACTTTCCGCAAGAGTTAGGAACACTATTTTTTCTACAAGCGTGCGGAAAAGTAAGACACTTTCCCGTACGCATTTACTTTTCCGCACGCATTTTAGTTTACAAAGTGTAACTTTTCCGCACTAGTGCGGAAAAGTAGTGCGGAAAAGTGACACTTTCTAAACTAAAATGTACACTTTTTCGCACGCTTGTAGAAAAAAGTATTTAGTTTTTTTTTGTTCAATTGGCCACCTTGATGTACCTACTTTTGTACATTATAATAATATAGTGTGGGCCAAAGCGTTCGCAACAAATTGGAACAATTTTTATTGTTGAGATATTAAAAAAAGTGTTAGGTGTTTTTAATTGCCTAAATTATCAAACAAACGACAAAAATTTCAGCCGCGGTGGCGTCGCTCGTGCCGGCGCTGACTTTTTAGACTGCATGTTCTTCTGCCATCGATCGACCTTGGTTCGAACCGATGTCGAGGCAAGGACATGCACATGTCTTTAAAAGAAAAACACCGCTATGGCCAAGAGCGTTGGACAAATGTGGGTTCACGGTATTGCTCCTAAATAGCTTTATCCGTGTGATTTACTAACTGTCCTACACTCACTAGGATTATTACGGTTTTCTAGGGTTTTCCGTAGTACTTGAGCGAATGCTATCCTAGTTCTATCGGGAAAAAAGTCGACCCTAGCTGCAAACGGCAACGAAGACAAAATAATAGTAATTGCCCCCCTCCCTCGCACAAGCATGTGGTTGCTTCTGGGGTACTCCTAGTTTGGAGTATTGTGAGGGTGAGAATTATTATTAGTATTATTTTATTTTTATTTTTTAGTATTTGTATCAACTGATTTTTTTACATAAATTATATGACTATGGCAGGAGTAGACCGTTCTATGGGAGAAGTGGCAGGAGGTCGTCTTATATCTTATTGAAATATTAGTGAATATGTAATAGAAAAAGTTTCAACTTTTAGAATTTTCAACATTCACCTTCCCTCCATATTATTCGCAGGCCGCTGTCAATCGCTGTCCCGCTAGTACCCCTGCAGGAGTCGATTTCAAGCCAGCTCACGGACTAGTAGAAACATTAACATATTTTATAATGACCTTAAATGTTGTCTACTATAACAGGTAGGTAGGTGTACAGTCGCGGACAGTTGGTATCGAACGACCTGAAGAGGTTTCTCGTGGCTATCGTTACAGGGCGCGCGGAGACGGCAACATCGCGCTGGAGTCTGCAGCCGGCCGGTCTGCTAAAAATAGAACCATAAAATGCAAATTACAGCCTCCAGCCTCTCACAGCAAAGGAACAAAATTCGAGGAAAATGCAACTTTGTGCTGGTAATAATTCCAACCCCAGTGTTGGTATTTAATATTTCGTACTATTTTATCATGTTACTATACCGTCTAGTATTTATGATAATGAAATAAAAAAATAATAAATATCAAGGCTGAGATTAGAATCAACACCACAATAAAAGTTGCTTTTTCTCGAGTTTCCTTCCTTTGCTGCCAGCACCCTGTATTAATTAGGAATATGAAATTAGGTAAATCCACAGTCAATTTGAGCCACAATAGAATTCCGAAGAATTTCTCAAAAACAATAATTTAATATACAGGGTGTCTACTTTTAAACATATGCAAATTAATAAAATCTTTATTTTTGGAGATAATCCCTGAACATTCTTTGTGTGAAAGGCCTTCAAAAATCGCTTCTTTTAGCCTTCCTATCATTTTCAAAAGGCAAATCCAGGTCCGGCTACGATTTTTGAGTGTTTTTTTATTTAAAATCTACTAATACAGCGTTAATCAGGATCCCCCTAAAACCCCTTTATATACCAAATTTGAACAAAGAATTTAGAGAGAGATCTATTCTACAGGATGTCAAGGTTCAGCAAAATAGGAAATTTACAGGCATTTGGCGAGTCAAGTGTGCCATGGAATCCCGTCAAAATAGTTTAATTGTCAACAGAACCACTCAAAGTGTTGGTGTGCAAAGATTCAATACAGGGTATTTTTCTCTGCCCCATCTGAAAATGCTGAATTTTTATGACTTGACTCGCCAGAGATGCCTGAAGAGGTTTCTTTAAATTTCCTATTTTGCTCAATTTTGACATCCTGTAGAATAGAACTCTCTCTATATTTTTTGTTCAAATTTGGTATATAAAGGGTTTTCGACTGTCCTGATTGACGCTGTGGTGTCAGATTTTAAATAAAAAAATGGCTAAATGGTTTTTGTGAAAATCGGGGGAATAAAAAAATCGTAGCCGGCCCTGGATTTGCAATTTGAAAATGGCAGGATTGCTAAAATAAGCGGCTTTTGAAGTCCTTTCGGACAAAAAACAGATCAAGCGATTATCTCAAAAATTAAAGATTTCAAGGATTTGTATAATATGTTTAAAAGTAGATATGGGGGCTCTTAATATTAATTAGAAAATGTATGGCACAAAATTAATGGATTATCGGATTACCTGAGTTGAAATATTTTAGCATAGATATTTATATCTTTTTAAATAGGTATTTATTAATTATACCTACCTGCACTTAATATAACTAAATTTAGGGGATTAACTTAATAATTGTAATATTGAATTGGATGTAGATTTTGAAAATATCGATTATACCTGCTCCTAGCCCTTTGTATAAATACTAAGGTGGGTGGGCTAAAATTATTTAGTCAGTATCCTAATTCGAGAGAGTAACTAACAGTGTTCGTTATGCCTCGTTTGAGTGAATCCGTCAAGCACCGTATCATCGCCAAACTAGAAAATGGTTGGGCTATTTCCCGACTGGCCGAAGAATTTGGTGTATCTAAAAGCACCATTTTCAATATAAAGAAGAAATATGACGAAACCGGAAGCGTGGAAAACATACATAGAGGAGGAAATGTGAAAATTACGTCTGACCAACAAGATGAGCAACTAGCTAATTTTTGCCTTGCAAATCCGTTTAAATCCGCCGTTGAAGCAGTATCTGCAACACAATTTCCAGCAAGTGTTAGAACTGCCCGAAGGAGATTAGATGCAGCCAATCTGAAATCTCGCACGGCCAGCAACAAAATTCAGCTGACCGAGGCTAATAAGGAAGTCAGGTTGCAGATATGCCGAGAGTTTCAGCGTTTACCGCCACATTATTGGGAGAAGGTAATATTTAGCGACGAAAAGATCTTTCAACGCCATTACAATGGCAAAGTGCGAGTATATAGACCTTCGGTGAGTTCAAGATATGACGAAAGATTTGTGTCACCCAGGAAAAGGAGTGGGCATTTTTCCGTCAACATATGGGCCTGGATAAGCTACCGTGGACCTGGCATTTGTTGGAGAATCGACGACCGCTTCACAGCAGCTCGCTATTGCGAGATACTCGAAGGCGGATTGTTACCAACTGCAACGGAAATGTATCCCGATGGCTTCGTTTTCCAGCATGATAACGCTCCTGTGCATACAGCAAGAATAGTTCGCGAATGGTTCACCGAAAACAACGTAGAAAAGTTGCAATGGCCGGCGAAGAGTCCTGACTTGAATCCCATTGAGAATGTGTGGGGCAGAATGGCGCGGACAATGGAGAACTTCGTACCCGAAAATAGGGAGGCACTTTGGCAGAAGATTCAACAAACGTGGGATGAAGTCGTAACCCATGATCTCTGCTGCCAACTCATAGATTCGATGAGCAGGAGAGTTCAGAAAGTCATCCTATCCCAAGGTGGGTATACTAAATATTAATATACATATAATATAATAATGGAAAATGCATTTGATTTCTTGCCTTTATTTAATTATGTTATAGTCATAAAGATTTTAATGGGTTTATAGTTTTTTCGGATTCTTCCTGTGTCGGTGGTTCTAATAAAACTTCGTAATCATTATATCCAGCTTGTGGAAGTCCTCAATCACCTGAAATTATTTTATTTTATCCAGGTAATCACATTGAGGTCCAGGGAGGTGTGTAAAGCTTGACACGTGTCCCTGCTGTGTGTCTTCTGATGTTATTGATAAAGGTATGCAATTTAAATAATAGAGAGTTATTGCAGAAATAAATAACGTCGCGCTCTTTTTTGACGTTATTTTGACATTTGAGCATGCGCAGTCGTAGTTTGACATAAGGTCGTCCATAATAAGGTTATTTTCCTTTATTTTTGTTTATTGTGTATACCATAATATACGTTATTTTTACCTTATTTGTCACAATTCTTAAAATAAATTCTGATTTGTCAGAAAAGGCTAGTGTTCTGTGAAAGTAGGACTTAACCTAAAATGTTCGTTGCTTGTTTGCGTTTGCACCTTGTTTGTTTTCATTAGTCTTTCACCTTGGTGTTCCGTGGTTATTTGGCTGTTTTCCCAGTTTTTTCCGGAGCAAAATTATAAAAGCACATAATATTCTAGTGAAAGTGTAGAAATACAAAACAATAAAGTAAACGTAAACAAGCCCTTAATTTGGATACATAAATTACGACTTGCAATAACTATTGTCAGAATCATAAATAACGTATGAGAGTATTCAAATAAGGTCGTCTTAAATACTGCTTAATGCCAAAAACAGTTTCTGCAATAACTCTCTATTAAGTTACAAGGGTAATTTTATGTCTGTGACCCCCTAATCTCATTTATCTGTTGAAGGGCATTTTATGAGAAACAATGGAGCATTGCAGCACCACGAAAACCAATTTATTAAAACTTCTGACCAATTTCTTCAAAAATAAGAAAAAATAAATAAAAGGGACACCCCTTTTATTTTATAATCATTTATGTTTAGGACTACGAGACCTAACAACTAAATGTTGGAACAAATACTTATTTTGCAAAGAAAAGAATAATTTATGAAAATCCTTTTAATTAACTTTTTTAATTCTAGGGTTATTAGCTAAATATATTTTTAGTGTTACTACATATTTTTTTATTATAACATAAAAATACATTTTTGTTGCAACGCAAAATATTTATTAACTTAATGTCTAAAACCGCTGACAACTATACTTAGTGTATTTGGAAATGAAAGGAGGCCATAAATATTGATTGAGAAGGAAAATTCGACCATTTCAGTGGCGTGCTCTTTTGCTAAAAATCTGATGAGGATAAATACGCAAATTAATATTCGGGCGAGTTATGTAGTATTTTATGACGGACTCTCGAGCCTCTGATAAAGAATTTGCATTTATATTTATAATAAGCCATAAACCTTCCTTTCATTTCCAAATACACTATGTATATACAGTATGTCCACAGAAGAGGTGTTGAATAGGAACACTTTCTTATCTTTAATTTTACCGCAAAAAGTTACTCTTGATAAAAACTTTGCTAACATTTCTTATGTGGAAATAAGTTGCTAGGAAAAGTTGTTCAAAAGTAAAGGATACTCCATACTACCAATTTTAGAAACAATTGGCACACTTTGATTTATTTGAAAAACATTTTTCGCTTTGGCCCTATCACTGCATTAAATATATTTTTTTTATGTAAGTAAGCTTATATAAGCATAATAAATATGGCAATTTTAGACGGCTAGGTGATGTTAAAAAATAAATCGGCATCCATAACCAACTTTTCACGCAATACAAAAAAAAACTCAAGTCGACAAAAATGTGAAAACAAAACTATCAATTTATTTAATTTTTTTTTGATCAAACAAGATCTTTAATATGAGAAAATTTGTCTTTAATTTGAATAACTGTTGATGTTTTTAATTGCTATTTCGACTTCACACTTTAAACAAATTAGCGGGAAAACTAGTACAAATTGTATGAAAATTTTCTTTTGTCAATGTTCTTGCGTGATCTAATTGCCGCTAATCTCCAATTAAAATTTTCCCTCGACTTTCAAAATAAATTGATTGTTTTCAGATTCTTGTTGATTTAAGTTTTTTTTGGTATTGCGCGAAAAGTTGGCCATGGATACCGACTTCTTTTTTTAACATTAACCAACTATCTAAAATTTACACGTTTTTGTTTCTTAAGATTTTTCAGTAGGGAGCCAAATAACTACTTTAATAAACTAAAACAATGGCCTTTAATAACTAAAACAATGGCCTCAACAGAGCCGAAGAGCCTGTGTAATTTTCAGAAACTATCTGAGCACCCAGTTGCATAAAGCTTCTCAGTGCCATCAATTTTCAATATAAAAGTTTTCTTCGGTATCTTAAAATAAATAGGTATGTTACGGCTATTTAATAATTTTGCTCAATTGGAGGTTTTTTTATATTGCGCGACAAGTTGACCATGGATGTTGATTACTCTTTCAGGGCCACTTAGCTGTCCAAAATTGTCACCTTTTTGTTTCTCATGTTTTTTTTGTAGGGCGCAAAATAAGCGAGGAAATCGCGGTGGTAGTTTAAAAAATCATACTGTATACTTGTGAACTGTTTTAATAAATAGTTTAATACTGATTCCTTAATTTTTTTTAACCCTTTCGGTGACATCGGCTTAATCGCTTGCAAAGAATTCTCGGAACAAGACACCCGTTCGAACCATCCGATGCCGAAGGCGCGCGCTGTTGCCGTCTCCGCGCGCCCTGTAACGATAGCCACGAGAAACCTCTTCAGGTCGTTCGATACCAACTGTCCGCGACTGTACATACCTAATTATTATTCCTCAGGAAGATAAGTAGGGACACTATAAATTTGAATGATAGTGCCAGGAATAAAAAATATATGGCTGCAATTGTTTTGATTTTTGCTAAGTCTGTAGCCAATTTTTATTTTTGTTTTCCCTCCAATTTAGTTTTAGAGTGTAATTTAATATAATAATTATTCTGCCATGATTTTTGGTATGCATTATTATACCGCTGCGATGGCGTGTTATTTCAACTGATTGCCCTGCAAATAATAAATTAATAGAGAACCGATTCGAACGATTATTTTGTCGCAACTCCAACCACTTATGAAATATGGAATGCGGTGCACTAGATATTAATAAATCATTGTATAATCTTGATTGGAAACATCCAGAGGCAGAATGTGATGAATCTGACTTTCTTCCGGATGGATCCTGACTTCTCGTTCCAAGATTTCGTCCTCGATTGCACGGGACATCCTCAGGGCGCGACGATCACACTGAGACTGATTGTTCTGTTACCGGTGATGGCATTTATAGGAACATGGGAATGGAGGGAACAGGCGAAAACGCGGGAAAATTAATGATATGATTTAGGGTGATTAAGAAAATTATCCCTCGTCCCTACGCGACTCGTGAAATTTTCAAAAAATTCGTGTAGTCGAAAAATTTCCGGCAATAATTCAAGCACTAGGGCGATTACTAGTGAAAACTCGGCGAAACGATCGCGAGGACTGTAGTCAACCAAGTGATTTGCTATGAGAAATAACACTATTTATATCGGTACATAAATGCTTAGTTTACTTTTATTACAGCCAGTGGTGAATGTAACTTATTTCTTAATAAAATGTAAAAATGTGATACAAATTCAGTCATATAAATTACCATTTGTTTGGCGATGATACCCCTCTCGGCGGTACCTCTCTGCTCGTGACCAAGATTATATTTTTGTTGCTGCTAAGGATACAGTACCTATTTGCCCCGTGTGTTGGAAAAATGCTGACCGATGCACATTGCCATTTCCTGTAGCCGGGCTTAGCAGCCATCCCTGGTCAATAGCAGCGACCTAATTTACCATGCATTTATCATAAGCACATAATATGATACTAATTACCAATTTTTATAACCAATTACTTTCGCGAAAGTTTTGCGTTTTCAATAGATATACTTTTTTAACTAATAGACTACACGTCGTTTAGGAAAAATGTCGATTGGGATTTGTGGAATTCCGAGTGATGAGAGAGTAACGTCTTTTTGGTTTTATTTTTTATGCACCCTGTACCGACACCGAATTTTTTTTATTCACTTTGGCGTCATTAAGCTCAAAATTGTCGGCGACGCGAGTATAAGGCCCTTTCGATATTTCGATCGTCTTAAAATTATTAAGGTCCGTTTGGCTTTAGTTTCTGATTCACCCTGCATTCATTGTTGTCAGTTGCTTTTTTTATTCTTAATTCTATGACCGAGATTCTAGTTTACACCATTTTAAGGTAATATTTTCAAATGCGTCGATGGCTCAGTTAGAATAGAGAAAAATCGAGATTAATATCTATATCAATAATAGAGTCATATTATCGATAATACCTCTGTTATTCACGAGACTTTCCGAAAATTTCTACAGAGTGTTAAATTTTCAATAAATAGCTAGTTTACGGCTATGTAGTTATACTTAGTAGATGAATGACTCGTTATTTTATCTATACTAAGTTAACTTTTCATTTATAATCTGATATGACCCGAGAGCTTTAGCTAGAGCTAGAGTAAAATAATTTACTAGTAGTGGAATGCAACTTCGTCCCCGACATTTTGGTATTTATTTACAAAATTTTTCTGCAAAGTTGGAACTTCCCTAATGTGACAAATACCTAATGAAAGCACTTATTTCTTACAATGTATATTTATTTAGCAAAGGCATGTTAGTATTATCTCTTTATTATATAATATATAATATTATAATTGGGAATATTAAAGTAAATGTTGAAAATATATTAAATTATTTACTAAGCCTGGTTGCATAGAAGCAGTGACTATAGTCTATGGTCACTGAACGAAAACTGGGACAAGCGCAATAGATTTGGCAACGACGCGGCAGGGCCACACGTCTGTTTCTTTACAGACGCCTTGTTGTAGTGCTCCGGGTATAGGTTAAAAACGCTAATAAACTCTACATTTGTTTAACTATCAAACTATTATAGTGAATAGTGATGGGGCGCTTAAAATGCGTCGTGTGTGGTGCTAAAAATACTGGATCAAACCGAACTTTCCACTGGTGGGCGATCAGCTGTGCACCACTACAGTCTTTGTTTTGATATTTTATTGCATATCAACGTGGATTACAATGCCATTTGAATGGGTCATCTAGGTATACAGATCATTGGTTAAAATACACAAATAACATTTTAGTGTACAGTTAATAGCGTAATTTCGTGGGCAACCACTGTTTTGTGCAGTGATGCCAGTTGCTCCAACGTAGATGAAAAAACAGTGGATATATTCACATCACTTTCTTTCATACCTAACAGGTATGCAAATTCGGCGCCCCGGCTTGTTTTTAGGAAATGGGCTGAAATTTTTTAAAAAGTCGCATCATAACATGAACTCGATTAGTGAAGGAATAATTTTAGTCATTGTTACGTCACAGAGACCAATCAAATCCCAAAATTTTGTGTAGATATTGTCAACAAAGTGACATCTGTGGACCGATGACCAAAGACCAAACTATTTAAATTCATTTCTACTCAAACAAGTATAAAGATAACATTATACAAATTTATAAATACAGGGGTCAATCAATAATAAAACATACAAGGATTGTCCAATAAGATAAACACTAGATAGATCGAAGTCCAATCGCCGATTCGGCAAAATCTGGGCATCAGTAGACCCCGCTTATTAGCAGCTACTCGATCACTGACCACCCTCGGTGGTCTGGCCTGGCAACGGATCCCGCTTATTAGCCTCCTTGTCCAGGTCGGACTCCGAGGAGCAGACGACAGCGCCCCCGGGTACTGTTGAAGTCGTCAGCTGGTCAGCAGCGGCATCGCGCCGCCGCGCCGGGTCAAGGGCGCAGCTAGCGCCCCGGTCACTTCCACGTTATCGGTCGCGTCGGTCCACAGACAGCCGCTACCCCTGCCATGGCCCAGATACTGTTAGAGGCATCTTTGTGAGTGGAAGAATAAACACCCTACTTTGTACCTACTGTCTTCTTCAATCTGTGCTTCGAGACTCTCGTACCCAGTGATCCCGGCAAGCCGCGAGGGACAACAGGGTTCTCTCGTGGCACACACATTTCATTCCCAGCCCGGTATGACAGTATTTTTTCTTATCGACAACTTTTATTAGTTTTTATGGCTTTAGTTTATCTTTTATAATAAAATTTCAAGACTTTTATTTGAATTATAATTGGATACATTAATTTGCGAATTTGGCAACAGGCAATACTAAAATCAGTAACTAAATATACACATCATAATAAGTTTAAGTAGGTACAGTCCGTGCACTCTAAGTTGACACGCGAGAACCTCAGTCTAAGCGACGCACAATAAGCTGCTTATGCTTATGCGTGTCAGATTAGAGTGCACGAACTGTACTTATAAGTAATATATTTGTTGTAGGTATGTAGTACATTTTCGATAAACTGCATTATTTGTTGTAAGCCGAATTTCTGTGGATTTTTTTTGCAAAGTACCTATCGTTTGGCAAACGATGAAATTTTTTTTCAAAAAATAGAAACAACGAACGAACAGATAAATGAATGATGTGAATAAGAGCAATCTCTTCTGATTGAAATAGCAGTTAGAGCCAATTTCATAGGTAATAAATGCATCTAAAGTATTCTTTGACTTTGAAATTAAAGAAATTTTTGTAGCAATATTAAACAGTTTTAGGAGTATTACAAATGCTCCTTTAATTTTAGAGGGAACCTACTATTTCGTTCTTAAATTTTCATCCTTCGGAAAGCCAAAACTGAATACAATCCTTCAAGCCAAGAAAGCCTAGCTACAAAACGTATTAATACGATTTGACTTACAGCCAGGTACACAACTAAGTTCTAGCTTCCCTCAACGATTCTAGGCATCTTTAGGCTTTAAACTGTGGAAGGAACCAATAAAATTAAATTCCTTTCGTCTCTTCACTTCCAACTTTTACTTTTTTTAATGTCTTAGTTTAGCACAAGCAAGGTCGAGAACAAGGTTATAAAATAAATTGTCACAAACACCCCAGGCAGTCTCTTCGCACACAGAGACAAACTGTTTCGTCGTAGTAATCGCAAACGATACCAGTTATCGAGATTAACTGCTTGAAACTTCTTATTATACGCACTACTTCTTGGAAAATCAACTGACAGAAGTGACAGGCCACGCGGCGGGATGTGTCTGGTCATAGATAAGAAATATATAATATACGATGTCTGGTGAACCGGCAAGCCATGTTGCTAGTTTTCTCAATACAGTGCTTTGTTGAAGGCGGTTGCGATTCCGTTATTATAAAGGGTGTTTTTTTTAGAGGCGGAGAACTTTAAATTGAAATAAAACATACAAAAATGTTTTTAATACCCATGAAATTATCTTCATTTGAAAGATAATTCTTTGGCATTAATGTTGGAATATGATTTCGGGCATCTGGCCTCCGCGGCTGGCGCGTACATGGCGTAATCTGGAGGTCCAATTTTCACACACTCTTAGCTGTAAATCAGGCTGTATTTCGGCAATAACGCGTCGAATATTGGATTTCCAGTGCTGAGTTGTTTCTGGTTTATCGGCGTAGACATGTGACTTTACATATCTCCAAAGAAAATAATCTAATCGCGTCAAATCGCACGAACGAGGTGGTCAGTTAAGGAGGTCAATTTCGTGAAATTAATCGTAGGTCAAAAGTTTCTGCCAGTAAATTAATTTTATCGCTCGCTGTGTGGCATGTGGCCCCGTCCTGCTGAAACCACATGTCTGCAGCATTACTGCCTTCCAATTGAGGCACGAAAAAGTTAGTGATCATGTCTCTGTACCGCTTGCAATCGCTTGTTTTGTGCGCACTGTATGACGTCTTACGGGATGCGTATTATCGTTTAGGTTTAGAGTAAACGTATTGCGAAAACGATCCATAGTTTCTCGATTTAATCGCTTGGAAGGACCGTGTTAAAAAGGCTAAGTCGGCAATAGCGGCACTCTTCTTCCTTTTAGCCCGCGACTCCAAGTTGAGTTCCACCAGTAAATTACTGTTATACAAGCAGGTAATAAGGCCCATTATGTTGTACGCGTGTGCCGCCTGGAGCCTCGCGTTTAATAACCAATTAAACAAGCTCCAGGTGGTGCAAAACAAATGCCTTAGACTCGTTAGCGGGGCGGAGTGGTACGTCTCGAACTCCACCATACATCGCGATATGAATGTACCTCTGATCAAAGACTTTATTAGAACACTGTGGTATTTAGATACTTTTTTGAGTTAATACGCTTAGCTGTGCGGCTTGTGGCGCTTGCCTGACCGCCAAAACTAAAACGTTTGGTAAGTAATTTTGTAATTTAAATTACCTTTTGAGGCCATGCACCAAAGTGGCATAAGCGTTTGTGTAGGTGTACCTACTTCTTCATACCTAATTGGAAATTTCAAATTAGAATTAATTGCTGTATTATCAAGGATTCCTAAACTTTAAACGTGCGTTACAATTTTTTGCCTATATTGTATAAGTACTGATTTCACGAAAAATGAGGATTTCTGCCTCGATTAATTTGTCGAAACAACTCAAAGGTGCGCGTCACTGTTAAAACGGAAACGGTTTCCCGCCATATGCAGAGACTGTCCCGGTCGATTTGCTCCTTCCTGGGGTTCTTTATTCAAAGCTTTTTCTTGACAAGTAATAACCTAGGTTCATAATAGTTATTTATGTACCAAGGCACTGAAGTTCAACTTTCAACTACGACACTACAATCCCTAATCATCCGAATCAGCTCCTTACAGACACTTGCATTTACGACCTAAATAGGAGGCTACCACATCGTCGCCCACGCTATATACTCCAAGACGACTAACCATGCTTTTAGTCATTTTAATAAAATCAATCACATTGTATATTTCATCGAATTCCATCCACAACTTATCATCATTATTATCATTATTTAAATTAATCTAAGATATTTTTAGTTCAAATTGGCAAATGCTAGAAAATTCACTTAGAGGTCGCGCACCTCACTCAAGACTATTGCCCAGCACCCAAAAACCCTATTTTAAAGAATATTGTTATTAGAGGGAACAAGACATAACAATGTCGCCCTTATTCTTTTCATGACAAAAAGCTAAGCTAAAAGCTAAAGCTTGGAAGGACGATTATGAGCACCATAAAACTCACGTAATGCCCAATGTGTTTCTCGAATTGAACCATTTATTTCAGAATAATTTTGAACAATTTGCAAACGTTGCTCCGGCGTCAGTCTATTCATGATAAATTGCCAAACCAAACTGATTAAAAAAAAAACAAGAACTGTCAAATCGGCTGTCGCAGGAAACAGTGTTGCCAATTTAAAGTTCTCCGCCTCTAAAAAAAACACCCAGTACATACATAATAGATATGTCACAGTAAACGCTTTGAGTGCGCGATAAATATAACCAACTCATAATCTTTTAAAAATAACATTTTTGTACCCCTTTACGTCTGAAAGTTGGCATTATTTGTTTCCTTTTGCGGTTCAAAAAAAAATAAAATGTTTATTTACTATAGAAACTTTATTTTTCTTCATTTACAAAATATAACGGTTTTTCCGAAAATTACGTCATAACGTATTTGTACTATGTAAATAAATCCTATCGAATTTTTGATGGGATGTAAATCAGGCTTTCCTGGTCATAGGTAAGTTCGCTACAAATCAACAATCGCGGCGGACCTTACTTTTTCATTTTATTGAATGAGAAAATCCTAACCTAGCTTTGTTCTGTGTATTATAAAAGTTTTATGTTTACAACGTTTATGAGTGATTTCTTTGTAAAGTTTCTGTAAAAACAACCACATTATGTTTAATAAGTGTTTTGTGAGCTATTGCAGTAATAATAGTAGGTAACAAATGCAACAAGATTTTTTTTTCGATTACAATTGGACCCCAAGACGAGAAAATTATGGTTTGCGCAAAAAATGGGGTCTCTAATCCCTTCTGTTAGGAAACAATATCGCACTGCCTTTTGGAGATTTGAGATTTCTATCACAAATATGTTGTTTTCTGTTTATTGTTAAAAAAAAACTGTAATATTTTCATTCAGAGTACACTTCTTTACGTATTGTATAATGTGTACTATTGTACAATTTTACAATAATACAAATAATTATTATTATCCCATTTCAGTAGCGTAGATGAAGTTTCACTTTTATTAAATAAACAATTAATTGTTTAAATCTTTATTTTCTTCATTCCAGTACACCGAAAAGGACATATAATAATATACCCAATGTGTTAACGAGTGTGTTACTTATTACTTAGATACTTAAGCACAAGAACCATGGCGAGACCACAGCATTGCGACCATATATTTATCTCGTAACTGAATAAACAATAAATGTCCTGAATTCCTTATAGAGTAGTAGTGACTTAGTATTGAATAATAATTAATAACTAGATCCAATAAAATCAGTTAGCATAAGCGATAAGTTTAGCGACATAAACTTCGTATAAACGTGTATATTTTAGTTCGTGGAATCCGCCACGAGGGCGCTGCTGAAGCCACCGGTAATATACGCGTTCGTGTATATTTATTACATGTCTTCGCGTTTTCTGCATCCAAGAAAGTTGGCAACGTCGCGCATGGTTTTTTCACGTATAGTTTTATTATTATGATATATTCGCCTCCCGGGTTTGTTGTTTGTGCGTCCACGGGGACAAAACTGATGCATCGATTTATGTTCTTCTAGTAGAGTCCATGAATCTTCAAATTGTGATTTTCGTTTGTACTTTCATATTAAAAGTTAAAATTAATTTTAGATGATTCCCCACCCCATCATTAATGCTATAAAATACCACAAGGCGTCAAAAGTAGTTCTGTACGGGGGTGAAATATGAAAATTACCCTACAAGTTATTTTTGGATATTTGAATAAAAAGAAACAGTGGAATAGTTGTAGATAACAACAATTTGCCTCAGACCACTGGAGATATAAAATATATATGTTACGGGTAAACTTAGGTTTACCCGAGTAAACTGCGAAATACCCAAGAAACGTGGGTACAGTAAGAAATATAACCGACATTATAGGTATTTCTGTCTTTAGCCGGGTAAACCGCGTTCTATCCGGTTTTGTTTGGTTAAAGGGGGATGTAGGAATTATTACTGCGCCAAACCCGCAGAAAAACCGAAATTTTGAAAGATTTATGCCGTGTTTACGTCCGGCCCGGCCGCTGTTTTCGCCCGACATTCGAAGTCGAAAAAGTTTCTGACGGCCAGAAACTGTTTTTTACATGCTAAGTGCATTTTTCCTTCGAACAGTTTTGTTGGGCGATTGTTTGTGAATGTTTCTCACCATTCCGGACTGCTTTGATAGAGAAGCAAGGTATATGAGTCTGGACTCACTCACTTAATACGAAAAATGTTATGTTTTTAGTGGGGATGCATGCAGTCAAGAGGTAATATAAGAAAACTCTTTTTTTATGTAGTCAAGCTTTCGGAGTAATTTATCAGGGCTACTACAAATGGTAATATTTAAACAAAGGAGTATTATATAAATTAAAAGACTACTTACTAAATTTAGGTTGTATAAATTCGCAAAAACCATTTAATGTAAAAAGAATCAAAATAAATGTGACTTCTTTCTTTGGGCAATTATTTCCTCTTCCAATCCATTTATTTGAATTCTTTTTCCATTCAATTTCTTTTTAAGTTTGACGTTTAATTTCATAGGCAACTTTTGAATTTTCAAAGATTTTAAATATCACATAATATGCAACACGTGTTTTCAGTTATTCACGTTTTTGGCGTAAGTGATAAAGTCTTTCGAAAAATAACAAGAGTAAAAAAAGTACTAGAATTAAATTATTCATAACACAAAGTACCTACCAATTTTGTCAGTCCGCCAATGGACAAAAAAGTTCTGTCACATTTTTAAGGTGCATCACTCTGTATCAACCCTTTAAATGGTACAATTGAACTATGTTGTCTGTCGATTAATGCCCTTGCAACAGTGTGTGCCAAATTTTGTTTTTCGAAGTTCAAAAATAACTGATATATTGTTTTTTCGAAATTACAAAGCCCAGTTTCAAGGCCTATAACTTCTCAAGTGTACAACTTAGTATAGAGGTAAGTTGCCTTAAATGTTAAATCACCTTATTTTGGGCTCCCCTGTATGCCCCTGCTCTGTGTCGGTTCTTATGCGGAACACCCTGTATAGTAGTTTTATACATTATTTTAAAGGCTTCACTGTTTCACATTTTGCGAATTTATACAACCTCAATTTAGTAGTAGTATTTAGTCTTATAGTTTTTATAATATTCCTTTATACCTACCATTATTTGTAGTTGTCCTGAAGATGTAATAAATTATTCCGAAAGCTTGACTATTATAAAAAAAGTAAAAGAGTTTTCTTATGTTGCCTGTTGACTGCATCCCCAATAAAAACATAACATTTTTCTTCTTAACTGAGTAAAGAATTATGTACCTTGGTTCTCTATCATTGTACCTTGCTTATCTATCATAATATACCTATAAATTTAAAAACTGTAGCACCTGTTAGCTTTTCATATACAGTAACTTTACTTATTTCAACAATTATACAGGGTTATTGGTAATTCGATACATCCCTTTGGAGATGTGATAGGGGAGGAGGTAAGGAGTAAATTTAATCCTAATATGCATTATGCAAAACTCAATAGTTTTTGAGATATTTAAATTTTTCTTAGTAGACAAAAAAATCTACGGAACTTTTTTAAAACTTTTTAACTGGATTACTTACCAAACACTGTGATGGTTTTATGTTTGAAATGGAAAAAGTCATTTTTTTTCATAATGCATATAGGGTTAAATTTACTTCTTACCCCTTCCCCTATCAGATCTTCAAAGGAATGTATCGAATTGCCATAAGCAATAACCCTGTATAATTTTAATAGGTCTGTTATTGCAATACAAGCAGTCCAGAATGGTGAGAAACAGTCAAATAATATATTACATAACGAGAGTTGTAAAGTTGTATAAGGAGAGTGGAAAAGTTGCACACGAGCCGCGCAGCGGCGAGTGCTATTACTCCACGAGATTTACAATCAGATTTTGAGGTCACGAGACCAAAAATCTCGTGAAAATGTAGTTAATTCATTATTTTATAAACTTACATGCCACTTTAAAACTGACCGTTATAATAAAATCTTCCTGAAGATCAAACAAGTTACCTGTATGTATGTAACTATGTACCTAGTTAGCTACCTAATTTTTACTTTTACGATTTATTCGAGATTTCAATACATTTCCAGTAGGTACTAAAATCCACTTTCTGCACTTCTGAACGCAGTACACACCGCTTTTACAAATGTGTCTTGTTCATGTATCTAATAAATGTGGCAAGAATGAAATAAGTAGGTATACGGGATGAGTCATGTCATAAATAATGGCACATGGAGCAACTGCATATATTTTGGACCAAAATATTACGATTGAGGCCAATATGCCTTATAGAAATGTCGTTTGTTTAAGAGATACAGGGCGTTGAAATTTGTTTTTTGAAATTGCATTTTGGCTACATCTCCCAAAATAGTCAGCTGCTGAACTGAAATTTAGCACTTATATGTTTTTGTGGATGGAGAATAAGCTGAAATGTCAGTTTCTACGTATCTCATAGTGGGCGCCACTTGCTCTGTTTTAAAACCGCGCTTTTGCTCCTAACTTTTTTGAAGTTATCTTTTTGGTGTCGCGGGTTCATCATTTAGTGCATCTTTTCATTCTGCAACAAAAAGGTACTCTTGTTTCATAACGATAAAATCAACTGTTTGCGTTGAAATTGGCAAAATGTGCCCCAAAACACCTGTTAACTCCAACATTCAAAACAAACAATTTTCAGCTACCGCTTTCAAATCTTACAGATCAAATTTACTGTACATTCAAAGTGAATAAAGAAAGGCATTGGTCAAAACACCATTTCATTTTGAAAACGATACATTTTTGGTACATTGTTAATCGTGACTTTTTTCTCACTTTAAATGGTACAGTTGATTTGTAACATTTGAAAGTGGTCGGTACAAATTTTATTTTTCAAATGTTGGAGTCAACAAGTGTTTTGGGGGTACATTTTTCCAAATTCCCTTAAACAAACAACATTTCTGTAAGGCATATTAGCCTCAATCGGATAATAATTTGGCCCAAAATATATGCAGCTGGTCTATGTCGTACTATTTATGACTTACCCTGTATAGGTATACTATCTGTGTATTGCTGGTAAGAAATAAAAAAGTACACTTGCGCCATATACAGTGTGTCCACGTTAAGGAGTTCCTCACCCTTTCATTTAGAATATTTTTGAGGAGGACAAAAACTAATAATAAAAAAGGTTTTAGCCCATTAATTTCCAAAAATCTGATATTTGTTCCCAAAAAAAAAGGCTAGGAAGACCTATATCTAACAAAAAAAAGGTTTTGAATATCGGTTCACAAATAAAAAAAATACGACAGTGGGAATTTCGTAACGTGGATACACTGTATTGTGCTATTGTGCTTGTTCAAGTTTCCTATAGTTTCTCCTTGCAACTGTGCGTCCGCCGCGGGCGAGCAAACCTTATTTTTATATTTGCCCATCTAATAAATTATGAAAAAGAACAGTCGAAATTTGGCAACATGGTGGATGCAGAAAACGGCTGCCGGTATAAATAATATACATATAGGGACGCAGAAATACTTGTATACAGGGTTAACTATCACTTAGTACAAAAATTTTTATGGCAGATAAAGAAAAATTAGACTTGCTAAAATAAATTTTCAAAAATTTTCTAACATTTGTCTTAAGCCTAAAAAAATTTTTTTTCAAATTGTATTAAACCCCTCAAAAAACGCCGCCTATGGACGCCCGCGCGACATGTCTAAAAATTTCGCATATGTCAATAGCGCGGCGTTGCCACGTCTATCAATTTATCCGAGGATTCACCACAAAATTTCGATTTCCTTTTAAAAACGATTACTTTCTGAGGAACATGTAGAATGCCTATGAAACACCTACCTTACTGACATTTCCAGGATTGTTTGCACCATTTTCTGTTTTCTTGCTTTTTTACATTAAAAGTCACACAACACAACATTCACATTTTTTAAATCTGTTGGGGATCTCTTGGTTTCCCTCTGCTATTCCTTTTGTTTGAAGCGAGGTACTCAGCCTGACGACCACGACGAGGTAGATCCCCTCCGCCAGGAAAACCCCGAAGGGTAACCGAAAAATCACAACTGCACTAGCACACATTGCACAAATGCACATGCAAAGCACTACAGTAGCTGTTCAAAGAGGCCGCCGTTAACTTCGATGCACAAATTCACTCGGTTAACTAAAGAAGTCCGGATACGTGCAAAAAGTCCATGATTATTCCGGATTTGGACAGCTGCACCTTCAATTCGTTCACGTAACTGCTGCTCGTTGTCGATTTCCTGCTCGTACACAATCGCCTTCATGAATCCCCAAATACAAAAATCCATTGGATTCAAGTCTGGTGATCGCGGCGGCCATGCAATGGGCCCTCCTCTTCCGATCCAACGGTTGGGGCATTGGTCGTCTAAAAGTGCACGAACAGGTCTCGCAAAATGGGCTGGTGCACCATCGTGCATAAACCACATGTCATGCAGTACTTGTAGTGGCAAATTATCAAACAAAACATTTGTCAGAAAATACAAGTATCGTTCAGCGTTTAAATTTTCCGGTAGAATGTATGGTCCAATTAATCGATCTCCATAAACTCCAGCCCAAACATTGATGGAAAACCGACGTTGGAAATTAAACCGCCGAACAGCATGTGGGTTCTCATCGGACCAAATATGGCTGTTGTGTCTAAAAAAAAAAAACAAAAATTAGAAATATTCACAATTTTGGCGAAGGCGTTAGGATTGACATAGCCAATTTTATAATAAATAAAAAAGATAATATGGAGGAGAGAAAGCTATAAGTAAGTAAAAATTTACATACGTGTTTAAAACCCCAGCACGTGTGAAGCAGCATTCGTCTGTCCAAAGAATGTTGAAAACAAAGTTTGGGTCTTGGGCGATTCGATCACGTAGCCAAGTGCAGTAGGTCATTCTCACCGGAAAATCATTTGCTTCTAATGCTTGGACCTTTTGTATGTGATAAGGGTGAAGGCCGTTTTCCCTTAGAATCCTCCATGCCTGTAAATAATTGTATTGTTACATTTTAAATTTTATGTAGGTATTAGGTGCAAGCAAAGACAATCCCATCACATGGGATAGTCTTTGGTAGAAGTCAGTTTTATTGGTTTTATTTTACTTGCCTTGTTCTGAGATATTCCCAATCTCCTTGCAATAGCTGTAGTGCTTATGGAAGGTTGCTCTTCCACCAAATCAAGCACTGACTCAACATCGTCCATGTTCATTTGCCCTCCAGGCCCACCCCTTCGAGCTTGCAAAACACCAGTGTTTCGCATACGTTGTACAATGTTCACGAAAGTACGTGGGTTAGGCATATTTGCCCTGTTAGGAAAACGAATACGGTATTCTGCTGCAGCTCGATGTGCACTTTCATCGCATCTCCCGTACATTATAACCATGTCCGTTAACTCGGCGTTCGAATACTCCGGCATTTTCACAAAGACGCTGAACGATTTGCCGCGAAAATCAAGACAAAACTGGGAAATAACGCCATGTTACATTCGCAAATGCCCTCCGTCGGCTACTAGCCAAACTTGAAAAGGTTTGTTCCAACAGGGCCAATAACCGTGCTCAAGCACGTTCAGCGCATGCGCACTACCCCGCTGGCTGTTCCAACTGAATTATGTACCTACCGACACGGGACGATACACGCACTGTTCCAGCCGATTTATGGATCATTTGTGTATCGTCCTTGTACGATAAAAACGGTGCCTGGTCTAAAGCAATAACCGCGTGTACTGACATGCGCAGTGTATGGTCGTGTGACAGAGATAAACATTAACATCATATTTTTGTTTTTACGTAGATAGGTTTAAATCGATGGCTGGGATCGTGTTTTTTATTTCTTGTTGGTTTTTGGCTTGTTGGGTAGGGCGGGGAATCGTTGAACAATAATTTTTTAGAGTGAAGAGTGAGGTTAGCCCACCGAACATTCGGTTAGCCACATATTAAACACGCAGGTTAGGTGCGGTCGCAAAACGTGATTTGGTCGATTTGATTCACAATCCGTTCCATCTGAAATTTTCTTTGGGATCGCACATGAACGGTGCAAAACTAGCGCATGCGTTCTTTAAGGGTTATCATCTAGTTCATGTACAGTTCTGTGACGGTACGTAAATTCGAGTTGGAACAAATGATCCCAAAGAAAATTTCAGATGGAACGGAAAAATTGTTCAACGATTCCCCGCCCTACCCAACAAGCCAAAAACCAACAAGAAATAAAAAACACGATCCCAGCCATCGATTTAAACCTATCTACGTAAAAACAAAAATATGATGTTAATGTTTATCTCTGTCACACGACCATACACTGCGCATGTCAGTACACGCGGTTATTGCTTTAGACCAGGCACCGTTTTTATCGTACAAGGACGATACACAAATGATCCATAAATCGGCTGGAACAGTGCGTGTATCGTCCCGTGTCGGTAGGTACATAATTCAGTTGGAACAGCCAGTGGGGTAGTGCGCATGCGCTGAACGTGCTTGAGCACGGTTATTGGCCCTGTTGGAACAAACCTTGTATGTACAGTTAGTTGCCTAGCTAGGAAGTTATGAAATGACGAACGGGGCAACGCGGAGCAGTCGAAAAAACGTTTCATAGACTCGACCGGGCCGATACGTCGCTTAATTCATACCGCCGAGGCTTCAGAACAATAAATCCTTTATCTATGCTTCAGAAGAGGTTAGATGGTGGACAAGAATTCATCAGAGGAGCTCCGGGGGTATTAAGGGAGACGGCTTGTGGTGTCGCGGTAATGAGCTTTCCGCGAGAGTAGGAACCGGTCCGGATACGAGCTAAGGTAAGGGGAATCTAATAGCGCTGCATCTGTACAGATTCAAATCGATTGTTATTTATGTATTTTTTAAATTTGTTTGAGTAAAAAGGTATTTTCACCGTTCCTAAATCAACGGCAACACCGCGGAAAATCACTTCAGCTGTCAGTACCTTCAGAAGCCAAATTGGATGACGTCATTAAAGGCGGGGATTTACAGGGAAAATAGGGGTCTTTACCCGTTTTTTTAAAGATCGTAAAAAAAATCTAAAAATATTTTTCTATGTTTTCTTAAGCCACCCTGCGCACGTGGTAAAAATTTTTGTACTAAGTCATAGTTAACCCTGTATACAGATGGACGCACAATTATCGACATCATATGGCAGATGCAAAATTGTCGATCAAATGTACAGGAAAACAAAAAGTTTAAATGTTAATGTATATTAAAATCTGTTGCGGTACAGATGTTCATGGACCCAATCTATTCCAGAAAATAAAATCTGAAATGGATATACTCTACTCTTTCTGGTAAAAATGATGGTGTGATAAAATGATGCAGAAATGACGATGAGACGTATATATATATATATATATATATATATATATATATATATATATATATATATGGATCTCCACTGGCGTCGCGTCGGGGGGGCTAGGGGGGGCACGGGCCCCCCCAGTTTTTGTTAGGTAGGAATTTTATAACACTACCTACCTAAGGTAAAAATGGAAATAATTCACAGCAATCGCTTAATTAATTACATGAGCGGTGTGATGGTGCCTAGTTTTGGCCTCATGGGCTACGGTAGGCACCGCATGGCCGCGCATGCATAGATTTGTCTTAACCTGACTCGCCTCGCACTTGATAGAATGTTTTGCCCAAAAAAGCAGTCGAAGAATGAAGTTTTATTGAGTAAATAAGATGTGCCTGACCTGTAAAAGATGCATGATATTTTTACAAGCTTTTATTTAACTTGTCCTCTTAGTAGATATGTATGTAGGTATGTCATTGTCGACCATTGTGACGCAGGAAGATGGCGGATTACCTATTTCTGTTGACTGACGCATTAATAAGACTGCTCACGGCTGTCGCGTCTGACACTTTTTTGGGCCACCATGCGCCCTTCCTAGACAAAATACAATGCAAAAAAAGGCATTGTTGGTTATTTGCGCCAACTTCTTTCAGGGACATGAACTTATAGTCTTGTTTCTGTTGTCATGACATTTTAACCTGAAATTTATTAATCTGTCACTTCACTTTGACGTGACATGATCTTTGAGAAAGGAGGAAGATTTATCCTCCGAAAGCTCAGAAAACAAATTTGTTGAAGTTATTTTTTGAGTTACACGTTTAAAGTTTCGTTCATTTAGTGTTAAGAATTTATGAATTTTCGAGGCAACTTGAAGAAGTTGTCTTTCAATCAGTTTGGTGGCGAAAAACCCAATTAAAAATTAAATGGATCTGTTTGCGCCACAAATAAATTTTAGAAAATATAACGATAAGTTATTCTTCTTCCTAAACCACAAAACATAAGTGATGAATTATTGTAGATGAATAACTGTCACTTTTCGTGTCATACAGGGCCTCTATTGTAGATCAGGAATCGGGATTATTGAACACTTGTCACTTTGCTTTCGGCAATATTCGGCCCTACACGATGACGTATTTTTACATTCGGCTCTCATTCGGAAATTCAAATATTATTTTCAAATTATGGGCTTTCGAAAGAATTAATAGAACAACAACGCATATATGTAGACATGTTTATTATTCATGGTCCTTTCTAACACCGTTGTTTTGAAAATTTGGTAGAAGAAAACAACCCTATTGTTCCACATAATATAGTATGTCGGCCTTGCCCTTTGTCTCCACGATTTAAAGAGTGGCGATTTATTTGTCGACTTGCAGTTCGATTGTCGCCGAGGTGGCCCTGCAGCCTTCGTAGAATTGGGAGCGCCGTTACGATTTATTTTTTCGCCTTACGGAGGCGGCAGAAACCAATTGCGACCGCGAATCCCCGGGGATGATTCTACATCAATACGCCGCTTCGTTTAATTTTAGCGAAAACAAAAACACGAGTAGGTGTAAAGGGGAAGATATTTTTACTTCAACACTTCTATGGAACAATATTGCTTTCGTTCGAGATTCTGTTTGGGTTTGTCTATCCTTCTAACTCTTAAACTACAAATGCTACAAAACAATTTACATAGAATAAATACCCTATGGAGTAGATTGTGAGTAATACGAATAGTATCCAAAATAACCATTGCTCAATTACCAAAAATTAAAATTAGTAATAAATATAAGAAGTAGAATGCGGAGATAATAAAAAAAATAAAAAAATGAGATTTATGTGAGACTCGAAAATTTGACCTACGCTTTTAACGCTTTTAACCCAGCGCTACGTTCACTTGCTGCTTGTCTTTGAGATTAGCCACATTATTTGACAATGAAAAATATATCCATATTCTTATTTTTTTGCCATAATTCGTATTCTTTTTGATCAAAACCAGTTTATAAAACAATCGTTGTGAAACGTATTAAATTTGACGCCAGTTTCAAGTTGCTACGTATATTTTATTAATGGATTTAAGGTACTTGCTGCATAATCGTTGCATCGTGGCTAGGCAATACTTTTTTTACCTAGCAACCAGTTTTTCTACTTAGCAACATATGGCATCTCAAACCATTTCACTTTCGCTTTCGAACCTGTTGGCGAGCATGTAAAATGAACTTACGAGGAAGGGAGTAGGAAATAGTTATTTATGTACCAAGGCACTGAAGTTCAACTTTTTATGACTCATGTGGAGTTTAGTTGCTGAGGCCTCTATAGTTTTTGGTGTTTAGAAAAATACCAATAATCTCAACAAATACATAGGTACTCTAGTAAACAGATTCTGTAATTTTATTTTATGATGACGTCACATAATGTTGGCGGGAACCACGGGCGAGCACATCTTGCGGGGTACGTAGCCATGAGATGGCAGCAAATTGCCGAATGGTCGTGTAGGACCGGTAGGAGTCGGTCCTCGCCGACGTAGCGTCCGCCAAAACTATAGGTCAGAATCTGTTGATTGCTTGAGCTAAACGCTTGTCCTTTTGTGAAATTGTTTTCCTAATTTCGTATCAATTAAAAACCTTTCTAACATAATCCAGGAACCACAACAAAATATTTATTTACATTCTCTAAACCCTACTGGCGTCTAGGGAGCGGTAGGTCACAACTGATCCTAGCTGCTCCTTTTGCAACATCGAAACCGCGCCGAATGTCGAATGTCGGGCGAAAACAGCGGCCGGGCCGGACGTAAACACGGCACAAATCAAAATTTCGGATTTTCCGCGAGTTTTCGCGAAGTTTCGAAGTTATATCGTCTATCGTCAATTTTCTCTATACGATCAAACGTATCTAAGCAGCTTCATGTCCTGTTCTAGTGGATCTTCTGTCACCGTCATCGAAACAATTTTGTCGAAAAGATCGGGTCGGTTTGGCCATCGTTCGGGTTTTCGGCAATATGCACATTCGGCAGTTTGTGGCGTTCCCCGTCGCGTCTGATGCGGCTCGGGTCTCATCCCCGCCGATCGTACATCTTCGGGCATGCTCGAGTTCGTGCTCTCTCTGATTCGCTGGCGAGAGGGAGGGGGCTTGATGGGAGTGGTGGGAGTAAAATTGGCAAAGAAAACATCACGTTTTTTCTTTACCGTCCTTATCTTCCAATACTTCCATTTAAAGCGTACCCTTTATTTACTCGTCTCATGTCTTATAACCTCCAAAATTCAACAATCTCCCTATAGAAGAAACTTTGCCAGATAATTACTGTAGGTAAGAGTAGTTAATTTAATTTAGTCATTTTGTCACAAAGAAGGCTGTTATTGGAATTCTGGAAGGGATGCAAATTATAGAAATAAAAAATACTTAGAGGCATGATACGAAGCGATCAAGCCAATGGTGTAAGCACATGATTGGTTGCATCAACAGAAAAACGTACCTATAAAATTTACAGAAAATAGATTTCTTAAATCCACATTTCGCACTTTGTACAAGGCCCCAAAAGCTTTTTAATGTATCGAGTGCCCTGTGCCAGGGTAAATTCATGGTTTAGAACATAATTTGATGCAGGAATCCAATTTTGCAAAAAAAGGGATTTTTGGACGACATACAGAAAAACTATGGCCAAGAATGTTAACAAAAAAATAAAATGACGGTTTATCATTTATTTATTTATAAGAAGGTAAAGGGACAAAAAGTAAATGTCTGATTTTTCGATATCGTTTTCAATTTAACAGAAATTATTTTTCTTGGAAATTTTAAATTGCTGTCACTTGTGCAATTAATATCCTATTGAAAATAAGGAGATTAATTTTCTCATGTCTTTAACCGTTTTCAGATTTTAATACTTGTTTTGGATATACTTCCTGTATCCCTATGCAATTATACAAATCCAATCGCAGGAAGCCGTGTTCAAAGCAGAATGGAATGTTTGCATTAAAACCATCATAGTACCTACCAAAGATCATGATATATGATCTTTGATAGTACGCAGGTGACAAATAGCAAATCAATTCACGAACTCATGTTATTTAATAATAATTATTATTATAGATACAATAATTTGTCGAGTATATTTTGGTGCTTTCGTGGGTTGTCGTTGTAAGAAAATGATCTTTGGTTGTACCTAATAAACTCCTGGACAAAATTAACGCAACATCATAAATTTGCCACTTATTTGATGCTATTTTTTTTCTGAAATTATGATCCGATTTGAATGATTTTTTTTGCATTGTAGGTTGGTTCCTTGACAATGTCATAGTTTTCGCTGTTTATGATAAAAAGTTCATTATCGATTTATACCGGGTGTAACAAACATGTTATGTTTTTTTTCCGAAAATTCGTATCACTCTGTGGAGTATACTAGCAACCGAAACATATAGCAGTTGGCATTAGACGGTAGGTCCATCTTTCTTCAACATTTTCTTGTTTTGGTTTACTTCATTATCTCGGTTATTAAAGGATATATACTGTTATATAGCGTAACATGTTTTTATAGACTTTATTATTCAACACAGTCATTGTTAAATGTTTTCAAGTAGGCTATGGAACTTTTCTGAGATTTCAAGCGATGTGTCAACAGATGTTGTGTTTTAAAGTTACAAAGGTCAAATAAAATTCGCCTTACCGATAAAAACTGTTCGGAAGCTGCTTATTAAACGTTCGTTTCATATGCCCATTTGCCGACGAGTATTTTAAAATTGAAAAATGAATCGACCAAAAAATTTATCGGCAGAAGAAGCTTTAACTTTGGTGGATGAAGGCTATTCGATGTGTCATGTTGCTAATGTGATAGGAAGACATCGTTCGACTATAAGTCGTATGCGGTTGAACGATTTAACGAGACAGGATCTTACTCTCGAAGGTCAGGCCAAGGGCGAAACCGATGTACCGATCCAAGGGATAAGCGTTTTATTAGGCAAACTGCTCTAAGAAACAGGAACATCACTAGTACTAGGCTAAAAAGTGAGCTTAGAACTGCTCGCCATCATACAATATCGTCTCGAACAATCAGAAGACGTTTAAATGAGGCTGGTTTAAACGACAGAATAGTCGGGCAACTGGGCATATGAAACGAATGTTTAATAAGCAGTTTCTGAACAGTTTGTATCGGTATGGCGAATTTTATTTGACCTTTGTAACTTTAAAACACAACATCTGTTGACACATCGCTTGAAATGTCAGAAAAGTTCCATAGCCTACTTGAAAACATTCAACAATAACAATAATAATGTTGAATAATAGAGTCTATAAAAACATGTTACGATATAAAACAGTGTATCTCCTTTAATAACAGAGATAATGAAGTAAACCAAAAAAGAAAATGTTGAAGAAAGACGGACCTACCGTCTAATGTCAACGTCTATATGTTTCGGTTGCTAGTATACTCCACATGGTGATACGAATTTTCGGAAAAAACATAACATTTTTGTTACACCCGGTATAAATCGAAGATGAACTTTTTATCATAAACAGCGAAAACTATGACATTGTCAAGGAACCAACCTACAATGCAAAAAAAATCATTCAAATCGGATCATAAATTCAGAAAAAAAAATAGCATCAAATAAGTGGCACATTTATGATGTTGCGTTAATTTTGTCCAGGAGTTTATTTGTCTTGTAATAGAAGAATATAATTTTAATTGATCAAAAGCGACAAAACAAATCTGAGTCAGCTTTTTCTAAAATCGAAAAATTTTATATTTTCAAGAAAAAAAAATATTTCCACTTAAAAGAGGGGGTTGCCGACAGCGAAAGTGACGTCAGATTTCGTATTTTTTTAAGTTGTATAGCATAAAATTAAAAAAAATTTAACTGGCAAAAATTTAGTACAAACATCTCTGTCTTCATTTTAATCATAAGATCTTACAAGCAATGTTTTGTTTTATAGGTTATGAAAACCTTGGGAAAAATAATAATTCCAGTGCATATGCTTTTAAGATCTTATGATTAAAATGAAGACCGAGATGTTTGTACTAAATTTTTGCCAGGTAAAATGTTATTAGATTTTATGCTATACAACATAAAAAATACGAAATCTAACGTCACTTTTCGCTGTCGGCAACCCCCTCTTAAACCGGAAGCGATATTGACAAAGGAGATATTTATTGTCTGTCCCCTTAACTTGCTATATAAATAAGTAAATGATAATACGCCATTTTGTTTTTAATGAAGAAACAGTGTTTTGGCCATAACGTTTTTGTTTGTCGTCAAATTTTCTTTTACTCGGCGTATTTTTGGAAGAAACTGAATCCGGTCAGCTTTTGTAGTATGGACTTATCTTGAAAATTCCATACCTACCTTTTTTGACCAATCAGAGGCTCGTTTTTTGCTTCGTTGTCATGGCAACTCAAAAAATTTCCGGAAATATTCTCACTTGCTCTAGACAGCAGGAGGTGATTACAGCGGAAATTTTTTTGACAAATGTCATTATTATAATGTGATATTGTTACAATTAGATGCCCGACAAAAATTTTGATAATAATTTCGTTTAATTTACGTGTAGGTATGGAATTTCCTTACCGAATCTCCCACGTTCTTGAATTAATATCCGAAAATTTTTCTCTAACACGAATTTTTTCAAGAAAATTCGTGTACTCGAAAAATTTCCGGCAATAATTCAAGCACTAGGGCGATTGCTAGTGAAAATTTCATGTCGACAAGGTACAACCAATAAAACACAAGGATTTCTTAACGTTGCCATGGCAACTTGTGTATTTTTTCGGAAATCACCCTCCCATAAGCACCTAGCTGTAAGATTAATAAATGGAAATCTCCCTCCTATACAACAATAACACCAGTCACCATATTATTATGTCACCAATTTAATTATTGTATTTTCAAATTGTTTTGACATGAAATTTTCGTACCGAATCTCCCGCGAGCATGAATTAAAATTCCGGAAATTTTTTCTCGGTTGTGAATTTTTTAAGAAAATTTCCCTCGGCTACCGCCTTGGGAACATTTTCGAAAAATTCGCACCTCGAAAAAATTTCCGGAAATAATTCATGCTCTAGGGAGATTATAAGTGAAAATCGAGTTTATTGTGTTAACTGTACACTCTGTACAGAACAATCCTGTATTATTATTACATTTAAATTTCATGCGCTCCTGTTTTTTAGGTCTTCTAAATTTGATCGATGGTGGTGGTGGAATATGGAATAGAACTTGTGCTTAATATTTATTATGAAATAGGTATATCTTATAGATTTCGCCAAGATATGAGACTGATGGATCAGTCCCCAAAACTCGATAAAATGTGGAAATGGAATAGCAGTAAGTGTTGCCTTCTGGCTTGGATATGCACGTGTCTCCCCCCGTACTATTCCATTAGGTGGGGAGACTCCCTATATGCGTAGGCGTTGCGCCGCCGCATCTAATATCCAATTTGCGCAAACTTCCCACTGCTTATAATATTTTATTATTCGCTCGTCTCGTGCGTCTCCCCATCTTGATTGTAACATTTTATTGCACTCTAGCCCGAAGCCTCATATCTCCGCTTTCGGCAACGTATCCAGTTATATCATTCCTATACACGTTTCAATCTGTACTTTAACTAAGCAATTATTATTATGCCTATAGGACATAACGTGAAATCCATTCATTCCTAGATCTTAAAATTAAGAAACTATCTTATATTGTTACAAACTATAAGGAAATTATATTCAACTGGTAATTATTATGTATAACGGAACAAGGACGCTTTGCAGCATTATTGTATGTCACTCACACACTAAGTTTGACCAATTTATTTCATACAAATATTTTAGCACTTATGACCAATTTCAAAATAGATTTTACTTGTTAACACGCATTCTTGAGTGTGACAAATTACATTTCAGCACGTACCACATAACATGAGTTTAATGAAAACGGGCAATGTTTACATAAATAAGTTGTGGATAAACTTCAGTTGCTTTCTGAAATGCTAGCTGGGACACACACTCTTCCTATAAACTGTGACCACATTTTCTCGTGGGGCATAAAATTTCGTTTACTAATTATTAGAGTTGTCATTTTAAAATCATGTAGAAGATAGTCAACTTTTGAGAAAGTTCTACCTTTTCGAATACTTATTTGCGACCGTTCGAACAAGGGCTAGAATATTGTCTTTGAATTACTATAGATCATTGGAGCAGACATTTTCCTTTACGTAACCCCAAAGAGAAAGGTCAAGCGTGTTAGATCGCACGATCTCAAGCGTTCATTTGAGGTCTCTGTTTCGCGAATATGTTAGAAATCAGAAATTAATACCTATAGGTAGATAGATGTACCAATCTCAACTCGATATCTCTAAAATTGACAAATTTATCTTATACATCTCGAGCCGCTGCGTCGATTGGGGCAAGGTAGGATGTTGTAGTTCTAACCGTTTCGGCGCAGACGGCCTTCACAGTCAAATCAAAAGTGAAAACTCGCGTAAGTTCGGTTTTTTAGTTGTATCTCCGGATAGGCTGGAGACTGATTGGAGGCTATTGTCGCCCATCTATATAGATACTCCCTAAAAAGGCGTGGGTTTTCGGGACCAGCACGTAGGTACCTACGTATTCAGATGGCCGGCAGATCGATTTTTGATCATTTTGATTTTAACAAGGAGTATGAATTGAAAATTATCACGATTTTTTACAACTTCGTTGCTGCATCCGAATTAAACGCAAATACGAAATTCTCGGAAACAACTGGACCAAATCGAATTTAACCTTTATTTCCGACATCTACGGGTCGAATTACGTTGGAAAGAAATATTTTCGGGGCATAGGTTAATATTTTTGGAAATTAAAAAAAGTGTGCTGGCCGCCCATTTTCACATTTTTTAGAGGAATTTGGAGGCCGGATTCGTGTTCTTATTTTTTTGCGAAATGGTCCGATTTCAGTTTTCAAAGAGGTTGACCCCCCGAAAATCTCGGAGAAATATTCGGTACGCGCGCAGTAAATTTTCCAGGAGTCTGATTTCGCCGTGTCTTATACATCTCGAGCCGCTGAGTCGATTGGCGCAAGGTAGGATGTTGTAGTTCTAACCGTCTCGGAGCAGATGGCCTTCAAAGTCAAGTCGAAAGTGAAAACTCGTAAGTTCGGTTTATTTGTAGTTATTATACAAAAGTGTATTTTATTTTTTTCATATAAGCATATGCAACTTGTTATAATGAAACAAGATGTATTGTCAAAATAATTTTACTACATTTGTTTTTTCCAAGAAAACGACGGTACATGAGTTCGGTACATTTTGGTGCGACTTAAAAAAAGGTTCCTAATTTCGGACATGTGTCCGAAATTAAGAGACTACTTTCTACAAGTGTAAAAACTATATATTATCTAAGCAAAAGTTGCATACATACGTTTTTTCTGGCGTTTTTATTAGCCTGTTTGATGTACCTAATTTCCAATGTTGTATTCGGGACCGAAAAAATTTGGAGACTTTAAGATAGGTATCCCGCATATTTGTTTTCCTCTGACCTTATTAACAACCAGTTTCAATGGATCTGGATCCCACTGTTTATATTTACTGTGGTTCTGTGTCATTTTTGTCTGAAAATAAATGGTTTACTCGCCAACCAGCATATTATTATATTAAGCCAGAATTTTGGGTTTCTGGTATCCGAAATTGGGAACCTCGGACTATCCGAAATTAAGCACCTTTCCACTTTTTAGGTTAGAGTAATGTAGTATTTTTATTTTAGAAATTTATTTAATTGTGACTAGTATACCCGCTTAATTAATATATTAACTTACCTAAGACACAAACACAAAATTCTGGAACGATTAATTAAAAGATCTACACAGCTCGAACCGCGACTGAATATATAAAACTGCGCCATGCAATTTGGACGTTTGGAGCTGCCATCTAATGGAGAGAGGTTGTACCACCACAAGATTGCATAGTGGGCTTAATTTGACTTTTTACTTTATGTAAGGTGAGGTTTCAATGTATAACAACAGCTCGTTTCTTAGATAAACCACTATCCGAAATTAGGAAACCATCCGAAACTAGGCGACTTTCCTCTACCTACAATACAGGCAAAACATTATAAGGCACGTTTATGTCTTTAAGTTTAGGAATCCTTGATAATACCTACAGCAATTCTAACTTTAAATTCCTCATTATGAAGAAGTAGATATGGTATAGTCCAAAGCACAATAAAAGAAAACGATTCTAAAGAATGCGGGCAGCGTTGCGAGATTTCCTATACGAGTAGTCGTTATTTATTGGCGAATACAAGTTTTATCATATTGAAGCCGAATTTTTGAACTCTGTTATACCGAAAAAATAAAGCTTGCATCACTTGTTATCATTTATTTTTAACGCGGTGTGATAAAACACCTGTTATATTTTTTTCAACATCGTCGCGTCTACCATCGCCTTTGAAATACGGCAACACAGCACTTCTGCCAAGGAGCCGGCTGACAAAATCAGTTAGCCAACGCGTTTTGTGCCTGTTTCTATCGTACGTAAAGTTAACTGCGTATTTGGGCTACTACACAGACCTCATTTTTTAGGCAGCTGGCAAGTTTTCTCCGCCGGCTCAGAGAGCTCAGTGGCGTTTCGTATGTTCGGGAGTTAACGTGTGCAAAATGAGTAAACAGGGAAGAACGTTGCATTCTCAAGCACGAGAAATAATTGCCAATGGTATAAGGGTTTGCCTTCCTCCATAGTCTAAGGCATCACCGTTAAGAATAATATTAACAACAAATTAAATAACAATTATATGAAAATTAAGTCTTTGAGTTACACAAAATTGAGCTACGCCCCTGAACTGTGACTAATTCTATAATATTTGCGAGTTCTTCCCCCTTACGTCGCACGCATTCTGCCGTAAGGAGGACTATATAAACGAAGTCACTTGGAACAGCATAAAAACTCTTGGGCCTTGGGCGGCGTTTGCTTTGTAAAACAAGACCGAGTCAGGCGGCGCGCGGCCCTTAATAATATTATAAAAATTTTATTTAAATGCTCTAAAAAAGAATAAAATAAACTTTGAAATATTTCAAACCAAAGCAAACCAATAATTTTGTTTCACACAAAACAACACCACACAAAAATATTTGCCTTTGTAACATAACTGATTCTGTCCAAATGTTGTCCGAAAATTAATTAGATTAGTTTCTGCATCAAATATTATAATTATTGTGAAGTTCATTATTATATTAATTTGATAAAGTTGTTATGGTAAATACTTGGAACCAAGATATTCTTTAATTTAAAAATAAAAACTAATGTATTTTCAACTATTTTCTGGTATACACACTAAAACAGATTAATTTCTCATGCATCCTGAAAACATTTGTATATTTATCACAATTTAAAATTACTCTCAAGCTCTATTTTGTAACTTCTGTAACACATCAATTTGAGATCTATTTAACAAAAATAACGCAGTGGAAGAATATGTAAAATGTGGGTATATATAAATGATTTGAAAATTTTTAACTTTAACTGTAATATATTCAATATGCTTGCAAAAATTTAATTTGGAACCTAAAAATAATCCCAGATATTTTATAGATTCTCTACTTCTCCAATTTCACTTATTAACAAAGAAACATTAAATTCATTTTTCATCGAGGTTAGCTCTTTTATTTGTATTTTGATTTACTGGAATTAAATTTTAACTTATTTAATTCAAACCAAATTGACATACTTTTCAAATCTTTTCTCAAATTTTCAAATATTTCAATTCTTCAATTTCCAACAAAATAAATTAATGTGTCATCGGCAAACAACTGAATTTTGCAATGTTTCCCTGTCTTCACCAAATCATTTATGTATAAAATAAAGAGTAAAGGTGCTAAAACTAAACTCTGGGGTAGGTACTCCATGATTTGTCTCTATTACCTTTGAACTCTTCTGTTTAAATTTAGTTATTTGATACCTGCCCACTAAATAATCTTCCAACCATTTAAAAACTGTCCCTCTAAATCCCATTTGATTAAATTTTAAAAGTAAACTACTTACCAATAATGGATTATTATTATTATTATCCTCAAACATTTTAGTTTTGGCGGTCAGGAAAGTGCCACAAGCCGCACAGCTAAGCATAATAACTCGAAAAAGTATCTAAGTACCACATACTGACACCTATCACCGTGTCAGATATCAAAATATTGTGTCAAAACTTGGTTACTACACAGGGCGATTTTCGTCTCACGTATTTTATAATACACATAATATTCTTTAGGTAGGTGTGTAGTCAAATCTTGCAATTAAATTTTAAATCAGTTCCACCCAACCGACTAAGCTAAAATTTTGCTCACACTTTTAGTGCTGGTGTCAATACAATCCACTATACACAATATTGAATTTTATTCAAAATGGCCGCCGCTCCAGGATGGCGGATTACCTACCTATTTCTTCACAATCTCCTCGACATAGGTATCAAATGGAAGGGTTTGACGAGTAGAAAATGATGAGGTGATTGACGTCATACTAAATAAAATATGGCGGTAGCCCCAAGATGGCGAATTACCTATTTCTACATAACCTTGAAATGTGTATCAAATGAATGGGTTTGATGGCGGACTAAATTTCTCAACCACTTTCGTGACAAATACTAGAAAGCACAAAATAAAATATAAAACGCCTTTTTAAAAATAAGCATTTTCTTGAAATCGGCAGTGAAGTGTCTCAAAATCGTCATTAAAAGCTCAGAAATCGGCACTGAAGTAGCCCATTATTGTACGAGTTTTTCAATAAGTAGGCCTTGGAGAGATGTAAACATCAAACGTCAGACGCGGAGCGATCGCCCGTCAAAAGCGACCAAATATTCAAAACCCGGCCAATAAAACAAATCCCGTTTAATTTTCCGTACACATTGCGAAATTGTACCTAAAACAGCGCAATCTTTCAGTATAAATATTTTAGTAGGTTTGAATATTAATCTATTTTACATGAAGGCTGCACAACAGGCAGCAGTTTAGATTTTCTGTCAGTAAGTACCCGTTTCTGGTCATACTTCACCTAGGTAGAGCAAAGAGCAATCCTCAAAGTCAAGCAACGCCGCGCGGCCCCGCGCGTAGTCGGTTCATGGACGGGTGATCCCTTATTCTTCTTATTATTTTTCGCCTAATAAAACATTTTTTTTATTCCGGTTTCAAAAAAATATAATATGTACCTCGGCACTGAAGTTCTTTTTGTGACTCATGTGGTTTACTTATTTGCCTCGGCCAGAGGCCTCGGCAACTAAATTCCAAATGAGTCATAAAAAGTTGAACTTCAGTGCCTTGGTACATAAATAACTCTTATTTAAATTATGTACTAAAATAAATAAAACAAGTTCTGGTTTTCGTTAAGGTAATTCAATTCCAAAGTGCGACTAAAGCTTTTTTTAAATAAAAAAGTACTTAAAGAAAATACATACTTCATCAAGTATAGTATTTCTAAAGTCACTTGGAACAGCATAAAAACCTGTGAATTTTATACGGGTGATTTCTGCTGATAAGTCTGGTATTTTTACCAGTAGCAGATGAAATAGATCACGCGTTGTATATCACTATGTTCCAAGTGAGTTCATTTATATTTTACCAGGGTAGCTCGAGAACAGGCGCTTCCGGTAATAAAATATGAGACAAAACACTTTTTAACCATATTAAACCGCACCTGGTATTATAAGTAAAAGGAGATGGAGACAGAGACGATAGATATTGTAGTAAAAACAACTGACTGCATGCTCACTGCTCACCTAATATAATATATCATATATCACCAATACTTGCATGGGCTACACTGTTCGACGGCTGACCACTTTTACAGCGAAATGCGGTGGATAGGCGTGCGATAACTTCACAGATTTTAGGATATACTTGCGTAAATATACAGGGTGAGTCACATCTAAAGTCAGAGCCGAAAACACAAGGTAGAACTCGCTAAAATAAGCACATATTCTTAATGAACATAAGCTCAAAAACGCTTGGTTCTCCATATAAAACGTGTTAAATTTTTTCCAAAAATAACATATTTTTTTAATTTCTTTCGAGCCCATTTAGGAATTTCAACCTAATTTGGTACACATTATTCATTGGACGGTTGCCATTTTGTGCAATAATTTGACCCCGTTCAGATGATCAGCGGCGTAGATACAAATAGTTACTTTAAATAATTGTATAAAAAAAGTAGTACGGTCCTGTGCCAAAACAAAAAAAATGCCTTTTTTGGATAGCCCATTCAATTTGGAACAAAAAGCGCCTCTTGGTATTTTTTTATTTCTGGTACAGTTTCTTCGTAATTTCGGATTTTTTAAACTAGTGCCAAGGTGGTTATGCTGGCATTTAAAATAAAATTATTGTATCTACGCCGCTGCTCATCTGAACAGGGCCAAATTATTGCACAAAATGACAACCCATAATATGTATCAAATTGTGTTGGAATTCCTAAACAGGCTCGAAAGAAATTAAAAAAATATTTGGAAAAGTTTCAACACGCTGTATATGGAGAACCAACCGTTTTTGAGCTAATGTTTATTAAGCATATGTGCTTATTTTAGCGAACTCTACCTCGTGTTTTCGGCTCTGACTTTAGATGTGACTCACCCTGTATAGTTGTAATCGATATGGCTTTTTTTTAGAGACCTTTTGACAATATTGTATGGTGCATCAACCTTTACGTTGTGACGACATGTGACGACAACCTTAAAAAACCTATTATGTTGCTTGTAGAATATCCATATCTTTAAAAAACTGCGTGACGCTTATGTCCGATATTAGAGTTTTTTATGCAATTAGGTTTTTTTTTATACTGTTTCAAGTGACTTTAGAAATACTATACTTGCTTATCAACCAATAGTACATGGTTTAAATAAAACCTTGTTTTTAAAAAGATGTCAGTGTCACCTTGGTCTTGGCCTTCTTGTCTGGACCTAAATCGACCTAAATTGTTCGTCTTTAAAACTTAAAAGGCATTTCCTATGAGTATAGAAGAATTCAGAGTTATTACTGTAGAACATGCGGCAAACACAAAATATTATTTTCTTGGACTGCCGACTCTGTCTATCGTCATCTTCTGCCATCCATAACAAACAATTTCGATTGTTGGACCTTCCGACCTATTTCAAAAGAAATGAAAACAAATTTACAAATTCTTTCGAGATAAAACTGTACACTTAACACCTTTTCAGTCTCTATCTGCCAATATCCGTAAAACCAGTCTACAACGCTTTGAAAACGAGACGTGAGGACTGAGGAACACACAACACACGCTCCTACAGCCTCAGAAATGAAAGAGGCTGGGCAGAGAAATCTTAAGCAATCTGATGGTGACACATAAAGCCTGTAAACCTCTTTTCAGGTATGTATAGGCAGCCACCTTTACTGGAGCAAAAGACGTTTATATAGGAAAGTTCGCCTCCTCGTATTCAATATCCGGTGGAATGCTACACAACGAGCTACAAAAGGCGGATTGAGAATATGATCGGTAACAGACTTTTCATAAAACATTTTTGGTTGAAAATGTTAGGGTTAACCTTTTTCCTTGAATGCCTTTCAAAAATACCTCATCAAAATAAAGAAATATTTAATAAATAATAAATCCAACATTCTTGAACTGTGCTCATTTAAAATGGGGCAGAAATTATAATAAATTTTTGGTCATACTTAGCTCATGTTTCATAATGATGGTAGCTTATAGGCCAGGGAAATTACGGTAGAAAATAACGAAACCTAGACAAAATTCATAACCGCAGTTTTATAATGCCATCATAAAATATTGGTAATAAATGAACCCCAGAATTGTTTTTTATAAAAAAATAAACATACGGGTGTGGGCGTTTTTTAGAAAAATACATTTTCTTGTTGTAATAAAGACGGCATAAATATTAACTGCGAATTTTAAGCTGCATTTATTAGTAAGTAAGGTATATAAAGTTGAGATTGATAAATTAAACAGATTACGTTTGTGCAAGTATCCGTAAAAATGACATTTTTTTGTAATAATTTGTTAGGCAAAAATAAACTGCGTTTTTATTATTTATAATTACCTTAAAAATCAAGTATTAACAGTTTGTTCTCAAATTAAACATATTGTTTCGCCGGAAAACGAATTTTAAAGAAATTTGAAGCTGTCTTTGAGAGCAAAATTATTAACTGGCCGATTTTTGTTAAACTTTGTAAGTGGATACTAAGTCTTGTTAAATTTTTTGAAATGAAACAAAAATTGTTAACGGAAGTATATTTTTTTAAAATAAATATTAATCGATCGATTTCTCGAAAAATGACGGCAGCCTAGGAGTCTACATCGGCGGCCGACCACACAACGGGTGAGGAGGTAGGAGCGCGAGTGAGCGGGGTTAGGACTAGTGATGGGAAGAATCGAATTAAATAATTCGAATAATTCGATTATAGAATGAATAGAATTATTTCGATTATTTTCAAATATCTCGAGATAATTTTTTAGTAGTATTAAAATAGTAGTGTACACTGTCGACTGTCGAGATCTTTCGAATCGAGAGCGAGACGTTGAGTTGAAACTTGAAACGCCAAATTAATATTACTAAAATCGAAATCGAAGCCGAACGCCGAACTCGAATTCTCGTACCGACGAGAGAGACTGTGAGAAAGTGAGAAGGCTATTAACTATTAAGTGGAACAGAGATAGATATAGAAAACGCTGGAAAATGCAAACCGTTGGCTGTTGTATTTTGTTGTGAGTTGCGAGTATAGTAGGTAGAATCCCGGTTTATTCGCCAAAAATTAAAAAATAGTATCAATATTTAGAATAAATATTGGAAATCGGTTGACCGAACACCGAACCGACCGAGACATAAATATAAAAATCGATATATAACTCGATTAATATCTCGAATTATTATTTCGATTATGAAACACTCAATGTTACTAATATCTCGATTATGAAAATATCCCGATTATTCCCATCACTAGTTAGGAAGCAGCGACACGCAGCGACGCAAAATAATTGAATAACGAGCCGCGTGCCAGTACCTGTCATAGATCGCCAGAGCGTGCAGAGTTTGAAAATGGAGTTGTCAGAATGTCTTATTTGCGGAAATGCGTTGAGCAAATATAATACAAATGACAAATGACAGTTGACCTACATGCGCCCTAAATAAATGTTTAATTTCACTATATATGTGATTTAATATATTGGAAAAAGTTAAACAAAAAAAACAGTTAATATTTTTGCTTTTCCTAAAGAAATGACAAGTGACAATTGACCTATATGCGCCGTAAATAAATGTTTAATTTTGCTATATATGATTCAATATAGTTATATTGTAAAAAGTTAAACACACAAAAAACAGTTAATATTTTTGCCTATTCTATACCAATGAGAAGTGACAGCTGCCGACACTTACGGCTCAGATAAATGTTTAATTGTGTATAAGTTACATTCTATTTGTAAAAGGGAATGATCAGCTGCAATAAAAACGTAGTTAATATTTTTGCTTTTTCCTAAATAGAACATTATCCGATTTTTATCTCTCTTTGTCGATCTAAGTACTTCCATATTCTTAAAATGTTTAATTTCTTAATATATGTTAGCAAGGGAAGTTTTTTACCTAAAGAGTCTAAAAAATCCAGTTAACATTTTTGCTCGAAATTTCTAACGAAAAATAGGTGTTTTTTGAGGTAACTCAAGGTTCCGTTTTTTTTAACTTTTGGTTTCTACCAAAGTATTTACCAAGACAAAATAATAGTAATTGCCCCCCTCCCCCGCACAAGCATGTGGTTGCTTCTGGGGTACTCTTAGTTTGGAGTATTGTGAGGGTGAGAATTATTATTATTATTATATTATTATTATTATTATTATTATTTACTTATAACTTTGATATGGTAAAACAAAATTGCAGTTAATATTTTTGTCTAGGTCAAATTCTATTTTCCCTGGCCTATTAATTTAATAATAAAATTAAAGTATTTATTGAGTGCAAACACGCTTCTCTAAATACGACTGAACTTTTTACATCCTATATTTTATATAAAGTAAGGAATAAATCAATTTTCTCGAAAAAGCACACGTCGTTTTTTTTTTGTAAAAAGAGCATAATGTTTTGATGTAGTATGGCAACCTATATTTTTGAGTGTGCCATTTTATAGAGCATAGGTATTTGTCTGCATATAATACGTTATAATTTTTGACGTGTTACATAAGGAAAATTTCAATTAATAATTTATTTTATTTAGTAAAATCACAGATAACCTAGAAAAATAAACAACAACAAAGTTAATTGAGCGTTCAAACTGGACTCCTTCCTGAGCTTGGCAGTATCCAAGACGGTTAGTAGGTAAATTCTCGCTAGACACTTTACTGGCAGTTTCTTCGAAAATATTGTTACGTTCACTTCGAATCCTAGTTTGTAATTCAGTCAGTATTGTCTGGTTTGTTTTTTATACGAGATTTTCAAGAAAGAAATCTGATGTATTTAAGACCGGAGACCTTGGGAGGCCATTCAATTTCCAACAAACTGTCTGGCAGGCTTAGGAAGAACCAGTTAACACTTAATTAACTAGATTTTTGTTCAATTTACTAAATAAAACAAATTAATTTTAGACTTTTAGATTTTATAACAATAAAGATGTAAGATTAGTGAGTGTAAATGTATTTACAAGAAAAAAATATAATGGGCAATCACTCAAAGCAACAACAGAAAATAGTAACCGCATACATGTGTTTCATGCTATTTGGCAATCATCAGTGCGGTGTAATATCAACCAAATCAAAATAATAGGCATGATTTGGGAAGGAACAAATGAAGTCCAAGCAGGAGCGAACAGCACATTTGCAGCTTCAGTCAGCACATCCCCTGGATTTGGGGCTTGTACTAAGATCGCTACGGAGGCCGCTAAAGTGATCTGCGTGGAAATCTCCATAACCCAAGATACATTGACAAAAAGGATGTAAGATAAATGAGTGTAAATATATTTTTCTACTCCTTTGCTAGTAACATACCTATTAAGTGACAGTTTAGGTTATAAGTAAATCCATTGTTACAAAAACTGACACGTAATGACTGACACGTAATAAAAAAAATTACGTATCTGTTCTTAATTAAAACGCAATTATCACGGGTGCCTTGTTAGCGCGGCATCCGCGTCACCATAGCAACTAACCAACATATACTAATTGTTGCCTGTCAGATAATCAGAAGTATAGTTTATCTATTATAATAGTTTTTCTTTCGTCGAAGAAAAATTATAATACAAAACTCGAGTTGTAAGCTTATTACATACTCGTGGAATTGCAGCACTCGCTGCTGCGCGGCTCGTGCGCAACTTTTCCACTCATACGTAAAAAGCTGTTTACAACTCTCGCTATGTAATATACTATTTTCTACTCCTATGCTAGTAACATACCTATTAGCTGACGGTTTAGGTTATAAGTAAGTTCGTTGGGGCCGCGGTGGCGGGCGCTCGTACCGGCGCTGACTTTTTAGACTGCATGTTTTTCTGCCTTCGATCGACCTTGGTTCGAGGCAGGCGAATGCATATGCCTTTAAGGGGGGGCTCGCCATTGTATGTTTGGTTGCCTGTATCAATGTATTTTTATTTCCAACTAGCTGGAAAAAGTAGCGAATTTCAAAGGATTACAAAAAACACGGGTATTTTTAAAATATCCATAGATACTAATGACACTAGTTTAAAAGTTATGGGCGAGATTTTTTTTTGAATTTCAAACTTTATGCCGGCATAAATTCGTCTATTTTGTCTCTTGAGCCGGAATTTTACCTTCGTTAAGATTGGCATAGGTTTCGGAATATGCTCGGAACCAAAACACGGTAATAAACATTGTAATTATCCAGTCTTGTTGTAAATAAAAAACATAGGCAAAATACCCCTTAAATTATGCAGCGGGAATGCAAAAGTGTGGCTATTATTTATCAGATGGCGCGAAAAACAGACGAACGGTTGACGCTGTTGTTACAGGTCCAGTTTAATAATTACATATATATTATGTTCATATGATCAATTTTACGTTTTGGCGATATAATATTTAATCAACTAAGCTGTCTGATTACTTTTTATGTTTTTGTATTACTTCCATATTATTATATACTATGAATTCTGAATTTTTAATATTAAAATAATATAAAACTTCAAAAGGTATATTCGGGAGACCCTCGTATCTCAAAGACTCCGATCTGTGATTTTAACCCCTCTCTTTTTAGCAATGGTTCATTGATTTTTAGCTTGAAAGGTACACGGCGGCACTAAAAACTGCTTTAGTTGACTTTGCATTATTTATACATACGTGTGGGTTGGGTACTGTTATGTTCTTATAGTTATGTCGCCGTTATGTATTTTTCGTGAGGAAAACAATCGTTAGCATATAAACTGACATTAGGGGAGGATTCATGTCTATGTCTCTATAATATGTATAGGTATGTCGAAAATTATCTATACCGGGTGTTCCATTTTAATAAATGCAGCTATTATCTGAAAAACGAAAATCACAAAAAAATCACATAAAAGTTGAAGCATATTATGAGGTGCAATGTAAGACGCACGTTTTTACTTTTGTAGGCAGACGACGTTTTCAAGGTCACTTGAATGTCTACTGTGTTTTTTACTGTTAAAGGCATATCTTTAGGTAAAGAATGTGATTCGGCACATTTTCTGTAGGTATAGTATTGCGCTGGTATTGCTGGCTTAAAAGTTCTACAAAATTATGTTTAGTTTTTTCAATGAAATGAAACATGGTCTTTTATGTGTACATAAGGTGTTTCTTCGTTTGCATTAACACTACATTCAAACACACATTTTAAGTAACGCAATAATTAAGATAAATACATATCTCGAAAATAAAAAATGAAAAAAGAAAACGATATATTGATGCGCAAGAACATCTTCTGAACATATATGTTAAACATCTACAGTGTGACCTCCGTTAACGAGTTACCACCGTGGTAAAATATCTTTATTTGTTTACCGATTTTGATAACTTTTTTTTGTTAGGTGTTAGGTGTTAGGCACATTAAACAATGTGTGTAACTTTACTTTTGGGCTGTAATCATGGCCACCTGTCAACACATGGGCTCAATTTCAAAAAGTACTATTATTTTTTTAATAATATTTTTATTAGGTACAGGGTGTCCGCCTGAAGGTGATAGGAACATTCAATTTAACCATTCCGTATTTTTTGAGACAAATTAATGATTTAAAAACCAGTTTGTTGCAGTTTTTTCCAAACAATGTAATGTCGTTTGGAAAAAAACAATCGAACGTCAAACAAAAGTTATAACCAAAAAACCTTTTTGGAAAAAATGAAGATGGTGCAAAATGTATCTTTTTGTTAATTTAAACATATTTTTTTTATTTCGATTAAAAACGAGGAAAGATAACCGACTCAAACGTGGTCACGTGACTTTCGCTATCTGTCAAAAATTATATTTAAAAAATAAAATCCCTAAAAATTGGCTTATTTGTTACAATTTCAAAACGTTTAACTTGAAAAAGTCGTTTCTATTTTAATGTTACATAAGCGCCTATTTCCTATTTATAAAATTTCTTAAAATTTAAAAAAGTCATTACTTCGTAAAAACTATTTTATATCACTAGCTATACAACATAATATACGAGTATCATTCTATAATTTTATTAACTTTTTATTATTACTAAAAAATATCGATACGAATATGTCTTTTTCAAAAGAAAATTATATTAACGCTTTAAAATTCTATTATGTTTGACACAAAGTTGATGTACCGGCAAGCATTTAGGTAGTACCATAGAAGAATCTACTACGTAAATTCTTCTATTGTAGTACCTATAAATTTATTTACATTACATTTTCCATTACTCTAAATGTATGCCTAAATAATACATATATTAAGATATCAGCAAATAGTAGGTATTTCACGTATCTAACAAAATTCACAACTTTACGTCAACTTGGGATCAAATACAACAGAATTTTAATTTCTTTCGGTTTATCAATATTAAGTATTTAATGAAAAGTTAATAGAATGATAAAAGATAAAACTATAGTGACATAAATTCTAAATGTCAGTTAGGGTAAGTATTGTGATCATTCATGCGATTTTGAGGGAGAATTATTATGTCATGACAGTAGATTTGACAGCCGGTAGGTAGTCCTCTTACGTAATATTTTACTCAACAATATTGAAAAAATATAGAAAAATAAAGGAGCGTAAATATTCATATTATTATTCTGTGTTTAACAATTCACAGTTTCAATCCCAAAATACGCCAGGATGGGAGCGATGTGCTGTTATTTGTATAAAAAAGGGGGTCGGTCCGCCTGCCTCCCCCTAGACCCCTGGTTCCGACCAACGACCTTGCCGGGCAACAAAACACCTTATAAGGAACGGAAAATTATTTTAGCAAGGCGAAACATTACTTTTTATTCTCGCTCTGTACCAATGGCCGCTCTCCAACTCCAGCGCCATCTTACAGACACTTGCGCAATTTTTGCACTCCAGTACCCAATTTCTGTTTTAGCAACATTTATCCTAGTTAGGAACACGGTCAAATGAAGGTCGTCGCGAGGTGATGACGTTTTATTTCCGAAAAACACCGCTATATGGCCAAGAGCGCTGGGCAAATGTGGGTTCACGGTATTGCTCCTAAGTACCTTTATCCGTGTGATTTACTAATTGTCCTACACTCACTGGGATTACTACGGTTTTCTAGGGTTTTCCGTAGTACTTGAGACTTGAGCGAATGCTATCCTAGTTCTATCGGGAAAAAAGTCGGCCCTAGCCGCAAATGGCAACGAAGACAAAATAATAGTAATTTCCCCCCTCCCCCGCACAAGCATGTGGTTGTTTCTGGGGTACTCCTAGTTTGGAGTATTGTGAGGGTGAGAATTATTATTATTATTGTTACGAACACTGACTGACACGTAATAAAAAAAATTACGTATCTGTTCTTAATTAAAACGCAATTATCACGGGTGCCTTGTTCTCGCGGCATCCGCGTCACCATAGCAACTAACCAACATACTAATTGTTGCCTGACAGATAATCAGAAGTATAGTTTATCTGTTATATCGTGGAATTACAGCACTCGGCGCTGCGCGCTGCGCGCCTTGTGCGCAACTTTTCCACTCATACATAATAAGCTGTTTACAACTCTCCCTATGTAATATACTATTACAAGGATAAGAGATAATGGGCAATCAATCAAAACAACAACAAAAAATTGCTTCCCAAATCATGCCTATCATTTTGATTTTGTTAATATTACACCTTACTGATGATTGCCCAATAGCATGAAACACGTGTATGCAGTTACTATTTTTGTTGTTGTTGTTTCGAGTGATTGCCCATTATCTGTTTTTCTTGTAGACTCATATAACATTTATTTTAATAAATACAGTATCCTCCAAAAAGTTCACAGCATAGAGGGGAAATTTTTAATTAATGTTTTATTTTAAAATTTAATTTTTGGGTTACCTTTTGCTTGAAAAAAGATGAAAACTGACCCACTCAAACGTGGTCATGTGACTTTCGTTATCTGTCAAAAATGCAATTACCACATCAAAATATGCGCATTTTACAACAAAAATTTACGTGTGCCAGGAGTTCTCCGAGATACTTTTCCCTTTCGAGAAAAGGAATTTATTCCTTACTTTATGTACGCCCTGTATTCTGTATATGCAAATTTTAATTTAACCCAAGCATCGTTTGTAATCACAATTTGGATATTGTCCGTATTTCTCTCAGTCTGCCCCCATTTCTACCATAGAAATACTATTTAGGTAGGTACACTAGAAAAACACGGACGCGGCCAATGAATAAAGAACCACAGGCAGGAGCCTTGTAGACCGATCCCCACTCGAGACTATGTGGTTGTTATGTATGGCGGATGAGATGTTTCCGGTTTGTTTGGCTTTGTGATGCCTAACCTCAAAAAAGTAATAACATTATTTACAGTGTGACCCATTTGTTTTGGGGTCAGTCTGTAAAAAATGTATCAATCGTGCGATTTAGCTGATTTTTTTTTAAATTGTAGAGCTCGATGAACTGCACATTTTGAACAAAAATTGCCTGGTTCGCATAAAATCCAAAGCCTACTATGACCGTTTTTATGAGCAAAATTTTAAGAAACCATATTAGCGTTTTTTTTGAAAAAATCTGTGTGCGCCAATGGATTGAGCACCCCTCGAAATGGGTATGTACAAAATTTCATCAAAATATTTCAAGTAATAACGATTTTGTAGAAAAATTAAAAATGCAGCCAAGGTACGTCTTTATTTTCAAAAATTCAAAGTTGGCCATGGAAAATAATTGAATTGTAATAATACAACCTTATGCTTATAAACACAAAACATAAAAACAATTAAAATTATAAAATTTTTGTAACTTCTACCAAGCCTCCATTTTCTACAATGCATTTGTCGTTCCTCTTGCGTACATTCAAAATTACATTTCGTATTTGCTGTGGAGTAATTTCCTCACAACTACGGTTTATCCTAGCTTGCAGTTCTTGTAAATTATGGGGTCTTGACTTATAAACATTTTGCTTAAGTGTACCCCAAAGAAAAAAATCTAAAGGAGTTAAGTCCGGAGATCTCGGTGGCCACTCACAGAAAGGACTATTTCGCCCTATCCAACAGTTTTCAAAATTATTATCTAGCCAGTTTCTGATTAAACGAGCATTATGAATAGGACTGCCATCTAACTGTAACTTTAAATTTAAACGGTATCTTAATGGTAACTCATCTAAAGCATTTCTAAATTCAATTTCTAGAAAATTCAAGAAGCCAGCCGCTTTCAAATTCCCTTCAAAGAAAAATGGGCCAATTATTCTGTCGCGTAGTATTCCACACCAAACGTTAATTTTTTGTGAATATTGTCTCCTTGCATTTATTATAAACTCTGGATTTTCAGCTGACCAGTGACGGCAGTTTTGACTTGATACTACACCATTTGTAGTAAACGTGGCTTCGTCGGTGAATAAAATTTCATTTAAAAAGTTGCCATTATGGAGATATTCACCTTGCAGCCAATAGCAAAATTCTAATCTTCTCTCCTCATCTCCTGGTTCCAGGATGTGCAAAAATTTTGGCTTAAACGGTTTTATTTTGTTTTGTCTCAAACATCTCCTTATACTCTCTCTGGGTATATGAAGGTCTAAACTAGCCGTTCGAACACTATTTCGAGGATTGTCACTAAAGTATTGCAGAATTTGATTGTTATTTTCAACAAGTCCACGGCGTCCATTTTGCCTAGTTTTTAATAAATTTTTAGAAATCGATCCAGTTTCATCAAAAATATTGTTTATACGTTGTACAGTACTTCGACTCACTGATCTACCTGGGTGTCTATTGTTAAATTCGGCCGCAGCTTCTGCTGCCGAGCGCTCGTTGTCGCCCACGAGTCGAACAATTTCTATTTTGTCTCTTATGCTTAAATATTCCATAATTATGATAATTAATTGTATTGAGCACAAACAATTTCTGAACTCAATTTAGACAGTTTGACACTTAATAAAAGTAAACAATTCAATTATTTTCCATGGCCAACTTTGAATTTTTGAAAATAAAGACGTACCTTGGCTGCATTTTTAATTTTTCTACAAAATCGTTATTACTTGAAATATTTTGATGAAATTTTGTACATACCCATTTCGAGGGGTGCTCAATCCATTGGCGCACACAGATTTTTTCAAAAAAAACGCTAATATGGTTTCTTAAAATTTTGCTCATAAAAACGGTCATAGTAGGCTTTGGATTTTATGCGAACCAGGCAATTTTTGTTCAAAATGTGCAGTTCATCGAGCTCTACAATTTAAAAAAAAATCAGCCAAATCGCACGATTGATACACTTTTTACTGACTGACCCCAAAACAAATGGGTCACACTGTATCTTTGAATAAAATCACTTACATATGAAATTTTACAGCCAAAAGACCACAAGCCGCACAACAACTGACCATATTGTATTTTTGCCTCGGAGCAGGTGGGTAATCCTCGCGCAGTAATAAAGAACCATTTACAAACCCAAAGACTGGTTACAATGTACAAAACTATCATAACCGACATTTAACTAGCCTCCAGCGAGGTTATAATGACGTGGAATGTGGATGAACAATATGGCCACTTCCGTCGCATATTTTATTGCATCAGGATCCTTCCTGTGGTTCTTTATTCATTGGACGCGGCCAAAAGTGGCTAACGTCAAATTTGAATTTATTACTGCTTGGATATGCTCACGTTGATACACTTTCATACAGAGGACAGAGACGTACTTCCATTTCTAAAATTCTAACCTGTGTTTCCATAAGGCAAACGTCCGATTAAAAGCTAACGGGACGGGACAACGCAGCAAATATTATCTTGACGCGGGGATGACAACCAGATGATAGTTATTCAAATTTACAGAACCCTTATGGGCAGCAGACAGACCTGATGTTTTAAATGCGCACCCTCTTCATTGTCCTTCTAGTGTAAATAGAATTTCCATGATTTCTACCGACGCTAAGAAATGTGTTTGTGTAGTTGCGTAATGATAATATTTCCAATATTTCCTAAATTTTTCGCTTTCCCTTCCTCGTCACATCAAAAGCATTATGTAGGAAATATTCTTGCCTACCTGTGTGTTTATCTATTTATCCTCTAACTCTCTCAGGTGACCAAGCGTATGGGATAACAAGGATATTCACAAAAAATAAATTTCTGTTTAAACGCCGCCAGTGGCCTCCAAATTAAATCTGTGAAATACAAAAATATTAGTATATTTCATTACGAGTCTGGAAATAAAGATTTTTCGGTGCGCGCGTGACAAATTCGGCTGCGCCTCACACGGGAAGTCACGCAAGCACGGAAAAAATCTATTTCTGGACGTGTAATGAACGATATTTTTTTATTATACTTCTTTGAAAACGGAAACTTAAAACATTTTATCGGCATATTATAATAAATTTAATTGACAAAAAATAAACAATGCAGACAATATAGTGTTTGGTATGTGTATGATGCGTTTCCATGGTAACTCTCAAATTATTTCAAAGGTGCTTTGTTGTAAATTATTTATTGTCAGATAAGGTGAATAAAACGTCAAAAATATTACAGAAATGTATCTAAATATTGAAACCCTTACGAATTAAAATACAAAATAGGTACATGTTAAATATCAGAGAGCATATAGAGTTTATTAAATTTAGTTTACTTTGATGTATATTTATATTTTAAAGCCATATATTCGATATTTTTATTCAGCGTACGGAAAGTTTTTCCATGCGCTGTTTCCGTGCGCTAGCCCGAAAAACCCCATCTCTCATTATTGCTAAAACAGATGAAAATAAGGTGTTTTCAAAGAAGTATAATAAAAAATATTTTACGTAGAAAAAATAAAATAGCGTTTTATTTTGCGGAACGCTGTCTCATTAGTTTGGACCTTCCTGCCTCAATTGGGCTCATCCCTAGAATCGCTGTCCTTTGTGCATATTACCACATTTATACTTAACTATCTATACAGTGTGGTCATTTAAGTGTGCAACATATGGGATTTTTTTATTAATTGCACAACCAGAATACAGATATTGCCAAAAGTTCATGCTTGTTCAATAATCATATTTGTTTAGAATTAAAAGCTATGCCTAAATACCAAAACTGGGCTCCTAAGGAAAATTTTTTTGACAATTAATTTCCGGTTTCTTAACAAACATTTAAAATAAAAATTTTGCACCTTAAATGAGAGTTTTTTAATATACATTATCAGAACTAATATTTTACCTTGTTAAGAAAAATTTTTGCGAAATTTTAAAGTTTTGTTTAATATCATTGCAACAAACATGAAGTTTGTGATTCCCTAAAAAAATTAAAAAAAGTTTATTTTACAAATATGCTTGAAGTTGGACAACGTTATGCGAAATTGATTTTATTTTGATTAATTTATGAAGGAAAAAATTTTTGGGTTATAAATGTTAAAAAAAAAAAATTCTGGAAAGGTCATGTTTTGGTATTTAGGCATAACTTAATTCTGGACAACTTTTCTCAATAACATATTGCTGAATTCTCTGAAATAAGGGTACCTTACTCTTTTAAAATTTGGATATTTTTTGCACCAACTTTCGGGAATATTTGTATTTTGGTTGTGCAATTAATAAAAAAAAATCCCATATGACCACACGGTATATTATGCTATATTTATGATAGTTTTATAGCCGCGCAAATTAGTTCTATTTTGCATTTATTTTGGTATAAGTTCACACTCGTTAATACTTGTTTCTCTAGATTTAGGTCTACCAATTCGCAATTATTGGAACATATTGTTATTAAGCAGATATTTATGGAACTTAGTTTGAAACTTTAGTCTAATGCCTGCAAAAATTGTCTCATCTGAAAATCATCAAAATCATTGTGTGCGGGTAGGTATGGCTTGCAGTATCAACAACACACCATCTCAGAACCAACTGATGTAACTTTTAAAAAAAATGCACCGCTTTCGGTCCTTCTGAGGAGATCTCAGTGGAACGTGGAACGTCCTGTAATAATAATTTAACCAGAGTCAAGCCTATAGGTACTCACTAATCCTGATTTAACGAATGATAATCAATCAGAAAGTTATAATTCGAAAATAGAACGATAATAATTGAGAACCAGTTTGAAGAAACCGCTGCTGTAGGGATAGGAAACATTGTTTTCAATTGCATCAGGACTAGGGCTGTTCGATCTCCGAATTTCAGTATCGGAAATCGATACTGAAAAAATATCGATAAAGTCGATAAATCGATAAGATCGATCTTATCGATATAATCGATCTTATCGATAAAATCGATCTTATCGATATAATCGATCTTATCGATAAAATCGATCTTATCGACCATATTGATAAAATCGATCTTATCGATAAAATCGATCTTATCGATAAAATCGATCTTATCGGTAAAATCGATCTTATCGATAAAATCGATCTTATCGATATAATTGATCTTATTGATAAAATCGATATAATCAATTTTATTTAAGAAGACAAAAAAAGGCCGATAACTATAAAAAATAGTGTGTAAATATGGCTAAAAAGTAGTCAGCAGAACTGACAATAAAATTTCTGGAAGGGCCGACATGGTTTAACCCACACACGGCCTTTTCGTCGTTTTTTTTTTCTGTATTACTTCTATCTTTTTTATTCACTAAAAATTCGGCAGTTATTTTGCAGGCTTCGCGAAGTTCAGTCCACATTGCGCACTGTGCAGTGTCAATTTCAAAATGAAACTGGCGTGTCAAAAGTTGCTGTTTTTGAACATCTGTGTAAACCTTTTCTGGCATGCAAATAGAACTGGCGCGACCACTGGCGCCACTAAATCCATGCATGTGTAAACTCACTATAAGGCACTGAAGTTCAACTAGCGAATGTGGAATTTAGTTGCCGAGGCCTGCAAGGTCGGGGTAAATACACCACATGGGTAGCTCTAAAGGAAGGTTAATGCCTAGGGGCACATTATACAGGGTGATTCCGTCATGATGTAAAAAAATTAATTTTAGGTGGAAAGAAATAGCTTAATATGGATCTGAAGTTAAAAAAATCAGTCAACAGAAAAAAAAATTAAAATAACGGTCGATCGAATATTACGGCGTGTTCTAAACCAATCTATCATCTAAGCTTTTAGCCCTTGGCAATAGGGCCAAAAGCGATACCTCAATGTTAATGTATGCCTATGCGAATCTTTTTCGCGATAATTATTGTCGTTCAGCTGCCCCAGTCCCTTTTCTAAACAAATTAAACACACCTATCCTGGTCCGGCAGGAAAGGTGGCTGCTTTTTCTTCCTTAAACGCCTAATTTAAGTAAGAAAAGGCTAGAGCTCACTGCAAATTGTGATTTTACTAGCAATAAAGCGGTTATTTATCGGCGTTCCGGTAAACCCTAGAGTTACGGCCGGCCGCAAGGGGTCGTCTGGAAACCGTAAACCACCATCTGATTAACGGGGGGATTTTAATGTTTACTTCTGCGTCGCCGTAACACGCCGGCCAGAAGACTGAATCAATGATTCGATGCTTCAGGCAGCTAACTTATAGAGATGGATAGGTTTCAACAAAACAAAGATGCGGATCTAATGACCTTGTCACGTGGCGGACTGCAAAGGATTTAGCATGGTTGTTCCATTTAAAGATCGAATAGTATAGTCACATGACTGCATTGCGATCGCTTACCAGGATCGGACTACACTCTAAAAATTTTTTATGTAAATTTACCATAACTATCAATGGTAATATTTTGCCATGGATAGTCATGTAATAATTTAAGTGGAACACAAATTAAAAACATAACATGCTAGCTATTTAATATTACCTAAATGATCATGTAAATGTTTTTGAATCGGAACGTACTTGTCCTTAACTCCCCATATATTTTAGTTGAATCCTTCGTAATTTTAGATGTGCGGTTATGTATAAACTTTGTCTTGCAGTGTATATTTACATACTAGCACAATTAATTTACTTCCATGTATTTTTTTAAAATTAGATATATAATTGTACCTAGATAAGTAATTAATTTCTTATCCATTTGTGCATTATCGTGTTTTTGCTTGCTTTTCCATGTAAAGTTAAATATCTATACTGTGAAATGTGTCCTATTATTTAAAGTATTTCATCATGTTGGGATATGTAATATCCTGCCACAGGTATATGAATACATATTTTACAATGTACTTTTACCGTGTAAAAATGCATGGCAAAGTAAGTAATTACTTATACACGGTGATTTGATTACAGTCGATGTCACGATTATTTAGATCTATACCGCCGCGCCGCCGCCGTAAGAAACATAGAAATCCTTTATACAGGCAACTGCCTTTTTCTTTCTAGGGCATTAATATCAGGTGGTAGATGAAATAAAATGTCTTCTTATCTTCCAGTCCAATATTAATACGCTACACAAAGAAAATTGACCGTAAATGGCATTTCTATATTTTTGAAAGCGGTGGCATAGGTCTAAACATTCGTGAGATCGACTGTATGTTCTAAAAACTTAAGCAAATAATATTTTGCAAACTTATATGTATAGTCTGATTTCCATAATTATAATTATAGATAAAGAAGGATTTTCGCGCACCTGCATTTTTTTCAACTGATTACCCTTTGCCTGCTGTGCCAATACAACACAGCCTCTTGATTAAAATTATAGGTACTTATATAGTGTGTCCCTTTTAAGCATACAACACCACAATAAAATGTTTTTAAAAAAAATTTTGTTGGATAGGTCTGCCAAAATTATAATTAGGTATATTTATTTATTGCGGAGGATGAGGTCTCATATAAAAGCCATACTACGTATTGCAATTTTTAAAATTTTTATTGATTATCTACCTATTATCAGTGACTATAGAAAGCTTTATAGTCACTGTCTATAGTCACTGCTATTATACATATACAAGAATAATTATTTTCTTTTATTAGGGAAACGATCATAGTTTATAAAATCTAAAAAATATTCTACGTTTTATACATTGTGGGCTAAGGAGTTGGCAACAAAGGGTAAAACTTTTTATTGTTGATAGATTGAAAATAAAGCGATCTGGAGAATCTTTTCTGCATATCCAAGAATCTAAGAATCGATTTTGACACATGTCAAATCACCACTAATATGGCGGCAATATCTAAAAAGCTTTGTGCAAAATGTGAGGTATTAGACGAAAAAATAAAATTTACATTTTTTCAAAAGTATGTAGGGGAGAGTTGGGTAAAACAGGATGGTCTGGTAAAACAGGATACCACGTTTTATTTCAAAAGAAATAGTGCCATCTATCGGGTAGGGGCGGAAGTAACAACTCTCGGTGCCTTTCCATGCGTGGCAAGTGATATACGTGTTTTAGTTTCACCCTAGATGGCGTAACAGACGGAAGTGTCAAAACGTTAGGTTAGCGTAAAGTGTTTGGCGTGCCATTCAAAGTGAATTTTTCAGTTCACAGTCAAAATTAATTAAAGGTGAGTAGTTCGAGACAATACTATGCTTGTTTACTAAACTTATGCACTACAGGTTTTATAAATTTGCTTTGTTTATTTATTAAAATATGGTCACGTGTTTCACAGTTAACAGTTGGGTAAAACCGGATATTGAGTGGTTGGGTAAAACGGGAGGTATCCCGTTTTACCCGACACCCGAAATTTTGTGGTATCGCCAAAAGAGGTTATTCCACTCCCTCAGTCAGAACGGAAAATAAATCTCCATGACAGAAGAAGAGGCAAAACAGCGGTTTTAACATCGTCACCCTGTAAACAAGAACTTGAAGAATCGATTAGTAAAAGATGTGGAAAGAAGCCAAAGTTAAACATAGAAGAAGAAAAAGCTACCCTTACGGTTGAAATAAATAAAAAAGGCAAAGTAAATGAGAATAAGAAGACAAATAGAAGAAACATAAATGCAAAGAAGAAACCAAAGATGAAAGAGACTAGCAGTTCAGAAGAAGACAACTTTAGAGGAACAAGGCAAAAGAATATAAAAGGAAAAAAATCACGAGAAAATGATGATTCCAGTTCAGAAGAAGATGAAAACGAAGAAACAGCCTGCATATTTTGTACTGAACTTTATTCAAATTCTAAGTCAGAAGATGGTTGGATAAGGTGCCAACATTGTGAAGGTTGGGCCCACGAAGCTTGTGCGGGAGTGGAGGAAGACGAAGACGAAGTTTTTACCTGTGACTTCTGTCAGTAAAATATATTTTTTTACTTCTGTCAGTAAAATATATTTTTTTGTTAAAACAGTCCTTGTTTTATTTGTATTTCCAACAACACATTTTAAGTTTACCGCAAAAGCATAAGTATCCCGTTTTATCCGACTAGGTGGTTAAAACGGGACACTTGCCACCTTTTTAAAAAATATATTGTTTTCTTCTATGACTTCTATTTTTTCCACAAAAAATGGTGGCAATCAAAAGTCGATTTATCAGTAACACTGAAGCCAAAAAATAGTCCTTTGCTTTACACTACTCAAAAAGTTATGGGCCGTAGAATATTAAGTATCCCGTATTACCCAACTCTCCCCTAAGTTTTTTTTCCTTGTTCAGAAAATTTTTAATTTTTTCAATTAAATACAACGAGAAGGCTATTCCTACTCTATTTTCGCAAAAAATATGTTTTTTTTTTGTTTTTTCACAAATAGCTAGACTTAATTAAAAAATCACCTTGTATCCAATACGATCCGCGTTGTTGACAATACGAATGTGTAGGTATATCAAAATAAAAATAATTTTAAAATTTGAATACAACCGTGACGTAGAGGCATTGCAACAACGGGGATCGTAGATTTGTGGAAAACCAGAAAAAATTACAATCAAAAGGACATTTAAATAGTTAACCTTATTGAATATGCAAATAAAAGCGGGCTTTGTATTCCTCCGAAAAATAAGTTTTTAAATTACAATTTCCTAAATTGCATATACAGTGTGACCCATTTGTTTTGGGGTCAGTCTGTAAAAAGTGTATCAATCGTGCGATTTGGCTGATTTTTTTTTTAAATTGTAGAGCTCGATGAACTGCACATTTTAAACAAAAATTGCCTGGTTCGCATAAAATCCAAAGCCTACTATGACCGTTTTTATGAGCAAAATTTTAAGAAACCATATTAGCGTTTTTTTTTGAAAAAATCTGTGTGCGCCAATGGATTGAGCACCCCTCGAAATGGGTATGTACAAAATTTCATCAAAATATTTCAAGTAATAACGATTTTGTAGAAAAATTAAAAATGCAGCCAAGGTACGTCTTTATTTTCAAAAATTCAAAGTTGGCCATGGAAAATAATTGAATTGTAATAATACAACCTTATGCTTATAAACACAAAACATAAAAACAATTAAAATTATAAAATTTTTGTAACTTCTACCAAGCCTCCATTTTCTACAATGCATTTGTCGTTCCTCTTGCGTACATTCAAAATTACATTTCGTATTTGCTGTGGAGTAATTTTCTCACAACTACGGTTTATCCTAGCTTGCAGTTCTTGTAAATTATGGGGTCTTGACTTATAAACATTTTGCTTAAGTGTACCCCAAAGAAAAAAATCTAAAGGAGTTAAGTCCGGAGATCTCGGTGGCCACTCACAGAAAGGACTATTTCGCCCTATCCAACAGTTTTCAAAATTATTATCTAGCCAGTTTCTGATTAAACGAGCATTATGAATAGGACTGCCATCTAACTGTAACTTTAAATTTAAACGATATCTTAATGGTAACTCATCTAAAGCATTTCTAAATTCAATTTCTAGAAAATTCAAGAAGCCAGCCGCATTCAAATTCCCTTCAAAGAAAAATGGGCCAATTATTCTGTCGCGTAGTATTCCACACCAAACGTTAATTTTTTGTGAATATTGTCTCCTTGCATTTATTATAAACTCTGGATTTTCAGCTGACCAGTGACGGCAGTTTTGACTTGATACTACACCATTTGTAGTAAACGTGGCTTCGTCGGTGAATAAAATTTCATTTAAAAAGTTGCCATTATGGAGATATTCACCTTGCAGCCAATAGCAAAATTCTAATCTTCTCTCCTCATCTCCTGGTTCCAGGGTGTGCAAAAATTTTGGCTTAAACGGTTTTATTTTGTTTTGTCTCAAACATCTCCTTATACTCTCTCTGGGTATATGAAGGTCTAAACTAGCCGTTCGAACACTATTTCGAGGATTGTCACTAAAGTATTGCAGAATTTGATTGTTATTTTCAACAAGTCCACGGCGTCCATTTTGCCTAGTTTTTAATAAATTTTTAGAAATCGATCCAGTTTCATCAAAAATATTGTTTATACGTTGTACAGTACTTCGACTCACTGATCTACCTGGGTGTCTATTGTTAAATTCGGCCGCAGCTTCTGCTGCCGAGCGCTCGTTGTCGCCCACGAGTCGAACAATTTCTATTTTGTCTCTTATGCTTAAATATTCCATAATTATGATAATTAATTGTATTGAGCACAAACAATTTCTGAACTCAATTTAGACAGTTTGACACTTAATAAAAGTAAACAATTCAATTATTTTCCATGGCCAACTTTGAATTTTTGAAAATAAAGACGTACCTTGGCTGCATTTTTAATTTTTCTACAAAATCGTTATTACTTGAAATATTTTGATGAAATTTTGTACATACCCATTTCGAGGGGTGCTCAATCCATTGGCGCACACAGATTTTTTCAAAAAAAAAACGCTAATATGGTTTCTTAAAATTTTGCTCATAAAAACGGTCATAGTAGGCTTTGGATTTTATGCGAACCAGGCAATTTTTGTTTAAAATGTGCAGTTCATCGAGCTCTACAATTTAAAAAAAAATCAGCCAAATCGCACGATTGATACACTTTTTACAGACTGACCCCAAAACAAATGGGTCACACTGTATTATGAAAACACTGTTCTGAACCTTTGTACATTTTTTATGCTTGGCAGTATATCTATTGTCGCAATGTATGTGAGAATGAAATTGATTATAATGTAAAAATTTCATATTGCAGTTTTTATATAAACAACGATTTTTTTATGAAAATCCTGATGTAAAGAGTAAACAGTATTTGCGAATCAAAGAGGTATTGCGAAACGAACATTTATACGTCATCTTGTACGTAGGTACTTACCTATACATATACGCTACAATATTCTACACAAATCCACACTAATTATTAGCCACGAAAATAATTATTAAAATGAATCAACAATCGACCGATAACAGTGACAAACGAAGAGTAATAATGCGGTTGCGGTTCCGTGCATATATTAGGATCTGAGCTTGTCAGAATGGGGGGGGGAGTAAGGTGGAAAACATACCCGAGCAAGTAAAGTTACATTAACTGACGAGTTATTACATTTAGTCTTGTGAATGCATGTAAATTTAAATTATTTCACATAGTTTCACATTTCTTTCTGTAAATAAATGTAAATTTACTTGAAAATAAACTAATTCACGTTAATATACGTATATTTATGTAAAAGAATGTGAGTAATTGTAATTTTGCATGAATTTACCATGTTTCCTTAATGTTCCATGGTAATACAAGTAATGGAAAGAAAAACATTGCCAACCCAGTAAAAAATACATAGTAAAGAATGTATTTTAATGAAAATTTACATAAATTTACATCCATTTTTTAGAGTGTAATATCAGAGTCCAGAGATATACTAATAAGTCCGGGCACTCGGCCTTGTGTAAACAAGCGTTTCATCGAGCCCATCGATATCTTACAATATAAGAAAATAAGCTGTACACAGTAGCCGATTTTAGGCGATCGCCTGGTTTTAACCGCGGTTATCTTTCTGGTCGTCTTTGGTTTTAGCCCTTCAATATCCAACAAATGTCTCTATTAAAACTCGCCTAAATGTGTATGGTTAACCCAAAAGTAATTTAGGTGAATAACCAAGGAGGAATGTCACACTACTACACGTCTATATCCTCACTTATATTTGGGTTTTGTTTAAATTTGTTACAAGAAATGAATAAAAGCATGTAATAAAATTACATTTAACAGAAGACTTGCCATTTCCATATTATTATCTCCGACTTCAATCTGGAACCTGGACATCTTCACACTCTTCACCTTCAACGTTTACACAAACGAGATATTTTTGGTACTGTTCATTTTTTTTTAAATTTATGGATCTACATGAAAATATGAAATCATCATTACACTTGCCTATATCAACAAATATATTTATAAGTTTTGAAAAATTCAAACTCACAACAAATTGGCAAATCTAGCAAATGACATTTGTTGTTTTCAATAACCGCGGTAATTACCCTGCTCCTGAGTTGAGTAAATACCGCGGTTATTGTCGGTTATAACTATGACGTATGAAGGGCTTTTTTGTGACGTCAGAGAGCTATAACCAACAATAACGGAATCGCGTAAACGTGTTTGGTATTTACCGGTTATTAATGGTTATTCCCCTAAAATCGACTAGTGTAGCTGAGAGCGGTTCGTTCGCATTCTACCGGGTGCGCGCAAATTACCGCAAAATATTACCGACCGAACATGACTGTGTTGTAGTAACGCTTTTTACTGCAGTGCAGATGGCTGTAAAACCAGTTCCAAAGACTATATTACCTTTTCTTAATTTCCTAAAGACCCTGAAAGATAAGATGGAGTTTGAGATACCTACCTACAAAAATTAAGACATTTTTATGTGACATTTGAATACTTGGGTATTAATTGAAGCATAATATAGATATAATATAAAAATATTGAAAATTTTAAGTTACCAGAAATGCCTTAGGGTTCATCGGAGAACATAAATTTGCGAATATTCCACCTGAAGAGGCATATAAACCTATAAGAATTTGCAAGGCACATTTTGATATGCTTCGTCCGGAAAACGTTTATTAGTAAAAACTGCTGTCCCCTCGGCTGTCCCATTAAGATTATTGCCAGAAGCTTATGGTAAGACGCATGCTTGTGTAGGTACGTATGCGTAATATATTGTTCTGCGTTGTTTATGTCAATTTAAATATCAAAATATTTACTACAGGATGAAAAATAGATATGATTAGTTGTTATTTATGTTTTTGCTTATGCTCTATGTTTTGTTAGGCTTATTAAAAATGAACGTAAAACATAAAAAAATGCATTTTTATTCATGTTCCAACCAAAGTCAATATATCTACTAATTATGTAGATTATGGTAATAGCTACCTTGTATTTTCATTTAACTTAGTGTTTCACAAGACTCTTGAAAATTTCTTGTTCTTGTCTTGTTCTTGCTGCAAGAACAAGACAAGACTCTTTTAAATTTCTTGTCTTGCTTTGCAAGACAAGACAATAAATCGTTTTGCAAGAAATCTTGCTAAAAGCAAGAAATCTTGCAAAGATTACTAGGTATCTGTAATTATAATTTCTGTAAAACTTTAATAAGAAAAATAAATGTAGCTGACGATAATATTGATTTTTAAAAAATTAACATATACAGGGTGAGTCACATTTAAAGGCAGAGCCGAAAACACAAGGTAGAATTCGCTAAAATAAGCACATAATATGCTTAATAAACATTAGCTCAAAAACGCTTGGTTCTCCATATACAACGTGTTGAAAGAAACTGTACCATAAATAAAAAAATACCAAGAGGCGCTTTTTATTCCAAATTGAATGGGCCATCCAAAAAAAAGGCAAAATTTTTGGTTTTGCACAGGGCCGTACTACTTTTTTTACAATTATTTACAGTAACTATTTGTACCTACGCCGGTGGTCATCTGAACTGGGTCAAATTATTGCACAAAATGGCTACCGTCCAATGCATAATGTGTTCGAAAGAAATTAAAAAATATGTTATTTTTGGAAAAATTTCAACACGCTGTATATGGAGAACCAAGCTTTTTTGAGGTAATGTTTATTAAGCATATGTGCTTATTTTAGCGAGTTCTAGATGTGACTCACCCATATATACGGTTATTTAAGAATATATAATTAGTGTATACTAGTATATTATTTAGTAAATATATTTAATTTATCATACTAATAGTAAGTAATAAATACCAATTCTTGTTTCCAGCCATTACATATAGGTATACCCAAAAAGGAATTGAAAATTAACGTATTACGCCGCTTTCGCGGCTGGAAGTGCATACTTCCCGACTCCCGACAAATTCATTTTAATTTTTATAAATTCAACAAATTAGTATGTACCTACTCTTGAATTAATCCTCTACAGTGGATTAATTTATTTTTATAAGTTTGCTTTAACCGTAGTTAAAGTCTATAGACATAGCTGTTTCTCGGGATCTATTGGACTTTCTAATGCTTTGTTTCGTTTCATATTAGTGTGGCATAGTGTAGATCGGGTTATTTTGGGAGAGTGGGTTTCACGGTTTTTGTCCAGGAAAGTCTTCGACGTAAGAGGTATTTCGAATTGAAAATCATGAAAACATTAAAACAAAATTATTATTAAAATACAAAATAGAAAAATATGTCAATAATTAAAAAAAATCATCGATCGACCCGCCGCACGGCGACTCTGCAGCGCTGCATCAACTTGTCTCGAGAAGCTTTGTACGTAATAAATAATGCAAGAGTCTTGGTAGCAAGAGTCTTGCCAACAAGAGTCTTGGTAGCAAGAGTCTTGCCAACAAGAGTCTTGGTAGCAAGAGTCTTGCCAACAAGAGTCTTGGTAGCAAGACTCTTACTGCGATGACGTCACTAAACAAAAAATGCAAGAACAAGAAGTAGCAAGAAGTCTTGCTTGCAGGACAATATTTTTTCCAGCAAGAGTCGGGCAAGACAAGAATGAATTTAATTTCTTGTCTTGCTTTGCAAGACAAGACAAGAATAGGTGTAGCAAGACAAGAAATCTTGTCTTGTGAAACACTAATTTAACTGTACCTACCAAAAACTAACGGTATACTTACCTACACAAATAATGTTGTACCAAAGTCTACAAATAGGTATACCAATATTTGTAGACTTTGGTAAATAATGGAAAGTCAATATGAACCTGCCTCCCACGGGCGTAGCCAGGATTTAATAGAAAAATATGTCAGTAATTAAAAAAAATCATCGATCGACCCGCCGCACGGCGACTCTGCAGCGCTGCATCAACTTGTCTCGAGAAGCTTTGTACGTAATAAATAATGCAAGAGTCTTGGTAGCAAGAGTCTTGCCAACAAGAATCTTGGTAGCAAGAGTCTTGCCAGCAAGAGTCTTGCCAACAAGAGTCTTGGTAGCAAGAGTCTTGCCAACAAGACCAATAAGAGATGGTCACATCGCGACCACGTGGTGGCCAATGTTTTGATTCACTGCCTCTGTAACTTGCAATATAGCATAGTTGCAAAAATGTATTTTCGCCAACACTTTCCATTTTGCTGTCATATAATACTTCCATGATGGTCCAATTTCAAAATAATATAACGTGAATAGAAGGTACCTTCAAAAATAGTCTCCAAAACATTAGGCTTACTCCGCGCATCTATGAAAGAATCCAGTCAAAAAACACACAAGTTGCATTTTCTGAAGAACGTATGGAAAACATGGTAATTTAATTTCTAAGTTGCGAAAAAACTGAAGGAAACTGAAATGAAATTACGGAAAACATCGGTTGTCTCGATGTAGAAAATGGGAAAAATAATTTAGTTCCGCGACTGCAATATTTTATATTTTACTTCGGGTAATTTAACATTTAACTAGACACTCCCCAGAAATGCTTGGAAACACCCTGTGTATCGTGCTTGCAATGCATCTCCGTCCGGTCCGTGGGGATACGGCGCACGATTCGCCTCATTCGATGCGCCTTCTATCCCTACTTCAATCGGTCTCTCTCTCTCTCTCTTCTCTCTCTCTCTCTCTCTCTCTCTGCGTTGGGCATTTCCCGTGATTTAGGCAATAGGGGTCCGCTCTCGGGCCAACTCGGTTTCTCCCCCCCCCCCCTGTGCATTAACCCACGAGCCGCCACTGTTGAATTTATTTATAAAATTAGAACACGCTTAAAGTATAATTATCGAAATGACGCCTTTCTCATACATTTGGGAAAATCTAGATCTTTGATATTATGGGTCTACAGAAGGTAACATTACATGTGCATGTTTGTAAACAGAAACAAACTATAACTAAGAACGGTGAGGCAGTTTGTCATAATTAATAAGGGAATACGGTGGGTGTTGATGAATACCTACGCAGCTAATTCAGAGATTGGCGGTGATGCCTCGTGTTCGTGTTTATAGTGTTTGAAGTTTGTATTAAATGATACAGAACTAACATGTTTGATGAGTAACGGAATATAATGGGATTGCATCGTAGAAACGTGCTTTATAACTTGTATGTTTACCTCGGAGCGTTTATTATCAAAGTCAAAAATTATTAGATACCACAGCTTACCATAACACAGTATTATCACTGACCTATATAGCTTAAAAACAATAGTGCTGAATGAAAGAATTGAGTAAAGGAATACTTATGCGTTTGCTCAATGGTGACAGATAATTTAAAGAGAAGCAATGGCTCTCAAATCGGTTTTAATGCAATATCAATCAATAATATAATATCAGGTTGTCTGTTAGCGTTTTCTGATCGTATGTAAGTGCATGACACGAGGCAAAGAGGCAAAGCCGAACTAATTGGGAACAATAAAAAATGTGCTTATTGACAGGGGATAGGAATGCTGACAATAATAATTAGGTATTTCCTCCACCACTTTGACCTGCCCTAAGGCGGTGTGGCGGTGCAGATTCTGCATATCTATCGTATGAGCTAAGTAGGCCATTTTTACTTGAGGCACGACAACAGCAAGAAGAAAGAATAAGAAAACCATATGGGGGTCTTTCATTAGTATTTATTGCATTCCCGCCTCAGTTGGACCAATAGAGGGGAAATTCAAAAGCCAATCCCATGAACGGTCATTAGAATAACATAATTTCATTGTTATTTCTTTAGTTTACATTGCGACGAATCCTTTCTCGCAATGGAAGTAAGAAAGTGTTTTGTTTTTGTTGTATACCACTTCTTTTTTGCCCTTCGTAAAATCCAAGTGATATATCAATTTTTTTTAGTGTATTAGCCCATTCAAAAATATTGTGTCTAATATTTTATACGTAAGTAAAATAAAGTCTACGCAAAAATACGCGCGATGAAGATAGGCATAATACTTCTCTCTCCTTCAGTCATCTATACCTTGATTAGTTATACTTTGATCAGCATGAACTTTTGTTAGGGCAAGTCTCACACGAGAGATAATTTTGCCGAAATATTCGAAATGGAGGAGGAAAATTGTTCCTTATTATTTAATTACTAAGGAGATTATATGTGAATACTTTCCACGCGTTCTCTTAAACTAACTTACCGTCCTGTGCCCTAATAATTATTATAATGGGTTTGTTGTAGTTATATCTACCTACACTTCTTCGATAATTATTATTAGAGTAACCCAAATATGCAAGTGGAAACCCTAAAAATATGCGCATAAACAAGCAAATAATTTAGTCAAAATATGCAGGAAAATGTTGAAAATATGCAAATTAAGAAATACTTTAAAAGTATAAATTTATTGTTTCATTTACAAATAATTATAATGTACATACAAATTTCTAAATGCATTTATACATAGTAAAAGTAACAATATGTTATTTTAAATTTTCTACATACAGGGCGATTGAACTAAATCTAAATATGCATTTATTATAATTTATAAAAATCAGGTTGAAATTTAGTTGTAAAAACAATAAACCACTAAATGTTGCTCAAAACTCTCAATGAAAACATTTTGTCTTCTATCAGAATATAAAAATTTATAAATGGAGAAACTTCTTTCCACATCAACCGATGTAAGAGGTGCGCTTTTAAAATTGCTCACTATCACAGGATCCAAATCGATGGATTCGGTAAAATCTCCCTTTAAAATATTTGCTACTTGGCTAAGAAACCGAAACCCACTATTTTTTTCCATCACAATTATAAATTTATGAAATATTTTGTCCCCAGTTTTACCTGTGACATTTTGAAAAGCAACCTCAGATTGTTTTACCAGTTCTACACTCCGGGTTCATGGCAAATTAGATTCCTCCAAAAATGCAAAAATGGATTATCCTTCGTATATAAATATTTGCCTACCTATAATTTATTCTGGCCTTTTCAATAATTGTACTTTATTAAATAGGTATAAATACTTACTTTATTGGTTTTCAGATCACCAGGATTAGTGCCCGTAAAAGTATAATTCACCTATATTATTTTGGGAAAATCAGGTACCTACCTAGACCCCGACCCCTGTTCGCAAAAATGAATGAAACGTCTGCCAAAGATTTAAATTATCCTAAATTCTTTCAATTATGCACAATATGCCATATTTTAAGGATATATGCAAATATTTTAAAAAATGCATATAATATGCTAAATATGCAAAATGTCCGTGTTGTATATTTGGGTTACTCTAATTATTATGATATAGCATATTTTCAATATCTTCTTGTTATAGGTATCTTTAAGACAAATCTTTGTTATATGGGTATACGTATATGACGAACTTTATTTCCCGTATCCTAAAGGCAAAAAAAATATCAAATGCTCAGTGATATGACAGCCGTGATGAGTGGCGAAGCAATTCCATTTCGCCAACTCCGTGATGTTTCCATCGTGGACGTTTGGCGATTCCGCTGTGGAAGTCGGATGCACGAGGAATATCGACTCCGGTTTATATTTTTCTCCTTCATTTTGCCTTGTCTTCTTGCTGACCAGCTGCGCTGTCTTTCCGTAGCTATATATTTTATTTCCTCTGCAGACAGTTGAAGTAGAAAGTCGCGCTCGCATTTCGAGCTGAAGGCAATGAGAAAGCTCTAATATTTTACGAAAATTTCAAAATATCTCAAGTAGTTGCAACAATTCCAATAATTATTGTTAACTTAAACAAAATCGGTGTTTTTCTATTTGCTGGCAGGTAATATTTGCTGCCGCAGTCAATTCATTCAAATTTAAATTATGGATCCATTAGGGCCTGGAATTGTATGTTTGGTTGCCCGTATCAATGTAATTTTATTTACTAGGAAGAACTAGTGAATTTGATATTTTTAAAATATTCATAGATACTAATGACACTAGTTTAAAAGTTATAGTCGTTAGATTTTTTGAATTTAAAATTACGAACTTATGTCTATTTTGTCTCTTGAGCAGGAATTTTACCTTTGTTAATATGGGCAACGAAAACACGGTAATAAACATTGTAATAATTATCCAGTCTTCTTGTAAATATAAAACAGGCAAAATACCCCTTATAGATATGCAGCGGGAATACAAATGTGGTACCTATAAAAAAAAGGCTCTAGAAATGACATATGACATTTCTTAATTTGGTAATACAAGGTTGGCAGGATTGTTCTGGGTGACTCCAGGGGCGTATTTAGCATGTCTGGCAGAAATGTCAGAACTTGTGACGGATGCCCAACCTTAACCTTGATATTCTGTGGTTCTAACCTAACTTCAAACACAGAAATTATAACTATAGCCTTTTTCTGTACTATTTCTATCTATTCAAATTTAGGATTTGTGTGCGTAAAATGTAAATTCTGTTGATTACGGCCCTGTCCTCCGTAAACTAGCAATAATATCAAAATGGCCACCGCTTAAGGAATTCTAGGGACATTAAATATTTACCTGTCACAATCTAGTGTACAATTCTTAAAGAGCGTTTTTAGATTAGCTATTATTATTTATTAGATGGCGTGGAAAACAGACGATCGATGAACTGTTGACGCTGTTACAGGCCAGTTTAAAAATTACCTATTATACAGGGTGTTCCTCAACCTATACGCATAATCTTGGGAAATTGTAGCAGAGGACAAATAATGGCCAATTTATCGAAAAAAAAATGTAATAAAATATTTTTTGTTTTGTAGATACAGTGAAAAAACTTTTAAAGATAATACAAAATTAAGAAGATAACAAGTCATGATAGCACGTATGGCACGTAGTTTCGTAAACGAAGAACTTATGCTTATTTACATGGTACTAGCATAATGTAGAAGCTCATCATTTTTTATTTTATTACACTAAATTCTAGTTCTGGGTTTTTATGTCTATATGCCTATAGGTTGAGGAACACCCTGTATGTATATAAACTTCATATGATCAGTTTTACGTTTTGGCGCTGTAATATTTACTCAACTACTTCTATTTTTAGCTTTTACACTGAAAGGTACTCGGTGGCACTAAAAACTGCTTTAGTTGACTTTGCATTTAGGTGGGGTACAGTTATGTTCATATATTATGTCACCAGCACCAGAGTATTGTCTTTGTATTTTCCTGGGGGAAAAGATAAACGCTAGCATCTAAACTAACATTAAGGGAGGATTCATATGTGTATGTCTCTATTTGTCGAAAATTATCTATACCAGGTTCTCCATTTTAAGCAGCTAAATATCTCAAAAAAGCAAATAAAACATATGAAAGTTGTAGCGTATATGAAGGGGGCAATCAGACTCACGTTTCCACATGCAGTTAAAGACATAATATATTTAATTGCAGAATGTGATTCGGCACATTTGCTGTATATTGCTGGCTAAAGAGTTCTGCAAAATTAAGTTAAAATTTCTTAATTTCTTAACACTACAATCAAACATCAAAGCAATTAGGCTAAATACATATCGCAAAAATGCAAAATGAAAAAAAAAAACAACAACAATGCGTATTGATGCGAAAGAACCTCTTATGTAAACAGAGTGATAAACGCGCTATAAACAAATTTAGTAGATAATCTTAAGATCATTTACAAAACTAAAAACGAGAAACTAATTTTCTGAGGAGTTGTTACAACTAACTATCCTAATATCTCACAGAGCTGTTTTGCCATTTTATTAAAGATATGGGCATAGGCGAAGGGTTTGTTAATAATAAAAAATGTTTTCGTAATGGGCCAAAACAAAAGTAACTCCACGTTAGAAACTGTCCAAATAGTTTTATTAATTAATTGTGGTTTGTCGTCATACCTGAACAAGTTGTTTCTTTTTAATTATGGTCCAATACAGCAATTGAGAAAAATTTGATATGTTGCTTTTTTTGGTGAATGATTTTTCTTGCGTGTAGAAAGTGTTTTTATCACAGAAAATATACGCTACGCTATTTTCTGTGGTTTTTATGCACTTGTATTTTGTGTAAAATGCTATCAGGGGAAGAAAACGGCAAAAAAGCCCGTTTTACCTTTTTAAAAAAATGCTTCAATATGCCAGATTTAAGTATGATTTTTTCGACGCGATATTTTGAAAAATGCTATTAACGATTCTTTTTATAAAAAATCTGGCAACATAGCTTTAATCAGCACCTCCTGAAACCTAAAATCCAAAGTTTTATGGATTTACATTGCCAATTAACATTTTTGCAGAACCTAGTTGAAAAAATTTTTTTTTTTTAATTTTCAATTGAAAATCAGGAATGCTTTGGAAATATTTAGAAATCGAATAAACTTAATCAAAACATCCCAAACAAATACCACCCTACCGTCTTAAAATCATACTTATATTCTTCATAGATCACAAAAAAAGCTAGGTAGGTATATTAAATATTATTTTAAAGTGGTGGGATGGTTTTTTCTTTTTCTTTATTAGTGAGACATTTTTGGGATGTTTCGTTTAAGTTTATTGATTTTCAAGTATTTCCAAAGCATTCCAGATTTTTATTGAAAATTAAAAAAACAATTTCCCAACTTTAAGGCCCTCTGCAAATGTTAGTTGACAAAGTAAATTAATAAAACTTGGAAGACGGAGGTTTCAGCAAGAAATCACAAAAAAATAAACCCGCAGAAAAAAGTTGTAAATTTACAACCCCCTCATTTTGACGTGATTGTGGATTTTTTTACTAAAATTAAACAAAAACTGTGTTTATATGACAGACGTACCTATCTCAAATATTAACTAAATATTTTAAAAACACAGTTAGTAATACAATTCCATTTTTTAAAATTCAACTTTTACATCATGTGTTTTGAAGTAGAGGCGTCTAAATGAAATATGTCATAAGAAAATTCACATTATGGGCGAGTTTTTAAAGTCAACACATATATGCGATGGAATCCATCAAGCCAATCACAAGTGCGATCCAATCACATTGCTTTGATGGATCCCATCACATATTTGTGATGACTTTAAAAACTCGCCCTACGTAGTGCTAGAAAAAATACTTGTTCGAATAAACATTTCTTTCATATAATTGTTCTGTATTGCCAAAACTAGAAAAACAAAGGCGAATATCTCTAAAACGATAAGAGATGACGCTATTGTGTTGCATATATCTGAAAGGGTAATTTTAAGGGCTATATGTATAATGCCGTTTTAATCTTCTCAAGAATAGTTTCGGAAACATTTATTTGCTTCCAGTTAAACCGGAAGCATCCATCGAAGGCGCAGGTTTGGCCCCAGTGAGAAGGTTTTTAGACACCCTGTAAAATTGTAAAAAAAAAGGTTTGACCGCACTTGCGTCTCCGACGGATTGATTCAACAATCAAGAGAAGTTCCTACAAATCGAAATGCCTCTTTAATAAATTTTGCAGTAGATGCCTCTATTAATTAATAATAATTAATAAATTCTGCACATTTACAATTTGAATATCACTTTCGGATTAACCAGAAGTAAATAAATATTTTCGGCAATTTTCAAAGATTTTGTATCCATCTCTAAACAAAAAACATTAACTGAGACATTGTTGAGTTTTTCATATTTTGTAATTTCAGGAATAGTCATTGGAAACAGGATTCCGGTTAAATTCAAAACATCGGAATAGTGAGGGTACGAAGAAGTTCTACGGTTTGTTTTGTTTATCGGATATAGACCAGCTACTATGGACCAGGCAAAACACGCTTCATCTTGATTTTGTATGTTTAAGTGTATATATCTTTGGTTTAAGCAAGCATTTCTATTAGAAACTTGTTCGGGTAACCTTATGAAAGATAAAGCTAAATTGCCCAATTCATATTTGTTAATATATTTACTTCAAGAGATATTATTCTGTTAAGGGCATACCCGCTTTGTCCTTCTTCAAACTCTTCGAGTGAATTTAAACTTTTTTCATATACGTTCGTTTTTAACCAGTAGTCTAAATCCACTCTTAAATCGATCTCACGGTTTTTGGTGTTAAAATACTTATTTTCTAGAATGTCATCATCTCCAGATTTTTTTTTTGTTGGACCAGTCATTTAGAAATTCTTTGCATCTTTGTGTTTTAAATTTATTATTATGCTCATCTGCAGTCTGTTCGCAAAAGCCGAGGTGTTTTTTCAAACAAATGTTTTTCGAACAAAATTCCGCGACCCGCGTGGAAAGCTACCACAATCAAAGTTCTTGTATAAGCACGTTTCGGTGCCACTATAGCGTGTGCTCTACTGCGGCTCTACGGGACAGTAACGTGTGCTCTACAGGTACAGGCACCTAAAGATTTTAATTTTATTTATGAAAACAAATGGGCTGTATATCATGAAACATTTATTCAGTTATCAGTAAAAAGAAAAAAACGGTTGCCATCACGAATGGATCTAGTAAGTAGTCTGGCATCCCCTTTGCAAGCAGCGAAATATTGGAACGAATTCTCCATTCCTGTGTCTTCTGCTTTTCTGGGACATTTGGCCGCCGCACTTGCGACACGGATCCACTTCATCTTCTCTGTTCAACAAATTGTGTTCTTGTAGGAAGTTCACCTCAGTTTCTTCGGAGGCGATGACAGTTGAACAAAATTCTCGCAGTTTCATTATAGCTGTGATTTCAACCCGCAGGAGCGAGTTTAATTTATATACCTAGTACCTAGCCGCAGGTAAGATAATAAATGCCCTAAAATGCCATAAACTGCACATTCTTGAAAATTTAAATTAAATGATTATTTAGATTAGCATAAATTACTAAGAAACTATTATAGGCAAAGGTTATTTTATTGTATTACTGTAGTAGGATGTGTACATACACACTTGACACTTGCAGAGCACAAGCTATAGTAGAAACCTACCTGTAGAGCACACGCTATAGTAGCACCCACGTTTAATTACGGTGGAAAAGGTTTCCTTGGAAATTGGATGAATTTAAATTTTGCAGAATTGAAGAAAAAAATACACATTCCATGTTAAGATTAAGATTCATAAGAAGAAGTTCTTTGTTCTTTTTGGTTCTTTGCAAGTAATGTATTAGTTTTAATTAAAAATCAGATATGCATTAGGCGTTTCCGAGGGCGTTCCCTAAAAAATAAAACCTTCTTTTATGTTATTGAAGAAATTACCAGGCTACTCAGATACATTCTCAACTCCAGAAAAATAAATTAAACTTTGGAAACCCAGCCGTATTTATTCGTTTTAATATCTGGCTTCTATGCCGAAATACGGAATTTATACACATTCCGCCTCATTGAGCATTCAGAGCGAGTCTCGCAAAATTACAGGATCGTATTTGTTAGTTTTTAACTTTAGTACTTGTTCATTTTAAACTTTTTACATAATATTATTCTTCAATTACGATATTTGGCCGCGGCACTTTGATCTCGACGAATCGAAGGCACAGAAGGAAGAGCTCCATTCCCGTGGCCTTCACCATTATCTCACGCTGACTGAAGTATAGATGAACTGTGTCTTGCATGGTTTTCAGCGGGGATGATAGCCCGGGGCCCGCGACCTTTTTTAATGACCAAAACCACAAAAGCTGAAAATTAAAAAAAGAATTAATTACCTAATTAATTAAAAATATGAGAGGCACATGGTGACGGCGGTCGGACTACCTACCTCGCCTATATTCGGAGTGACTCTTCGGTGCTAAAAGTGAGATCTGTGTGCTTAGGTAGAAGTGAGCAAATGAAAGACAACTGCAACGTTGACTATAACGTAGATTGAGTGCAATAAAATATTAGAATATTTCATTAAAAAATCTATGTTGGTTCCTTCGTAGGGGAAGCACACTGGTTTTGTCGAGAGAGTGTAGGTATCCTTTTTGATTGGTTCTCTACTCTAAATCACATCGTTTTAGCCGCCATGTTGTGGAAAAATTCTTAAAAATTTACTAGGTTTATACCTAAATTGGATATTATGTATTGGTAGAGACAGTTTTCACGGGCCACTGTAAGTACCAACCAAATTCCTATCCACCTCTTTACCGCACACTCGAGCTCGAGACGCTCAACTTACCACAACTTCTCGCGACCGTATTTAAGCAAAGAAAAATCCCCCGGCCTCGAGACAGCCGTACTTCACTATTTTTTCTTTCATTTTAACATCGCGGGCGCATATGGTTCCAGCTGAAAATTACCTACTGTACTACTACTGAAAATTACCTACTGCACTACTACTACTAAAGTTCTTACATTTTTTTAAGGCCATTAATATTTTAAATTGCCGCAGCTAAGAGTGAACATAATAAATGAAGGTCAAAGGTTTTCCAATTTTTCCAGCTTCAAGTTGGGTTTCTATAAAGTTACTCAGCATTTCACTTTTTATACAAAAAGAGAATGTTTTATTGTATTTATTATATCTATTTCAACGGTTGTCGCAAGAGCGACCCCAGAAAAAAGATATCTGTTTGAATCAAATTACCATCGCATAAGTAACTTTCGGAGTTTGCGGAACTTCAGAAAAACTCCCAATACGTATACTAAGTTATTAACGTAATCCGTAATCCCCTTTGACCCAATTTAGCGCAATAAGTCGGTAATTTATCATGTGTATCTCTAGAATGTTAACATTTTTAATTTAGAATGTCCAGATTGTCCAGTATAGTAAATGTCTGGTATGTATAGGATTTTCTTGAAAACCATAATTATATGCATTTCTATCTTGTGTTTTATTACATTGTTATATTAATGTGAACAGACTATGGCTATAGCAACTTCTAATATAGTTACATTTTATTCTCAGCTTACCTTCCTAAAAAACTACTATGGTACAATCACTGCCGTAAAATATTCACATCAGGAAATAACGATTTTTCGGATAATCATATATTTATTAGTATAACTTCTTTTTAATAAACAAACTTTCGGTCAACAGTGTGATCTTCGTGAGGGCTGAAATTTAATTATGTTAAATTGTTAATAATTAAAAATAAGGAGAGCTTATTACAACTACCTGTCAGGTGACAAGGCGTATTTCTTTTTACAGAAATTTCCTTACTGTGGAAAATTGGCCTTGTCTAAATTTTTCGAAGAAAAAAGTACGTTCCTAGGTATAAACGATGTGGGTTTAAACACTTTTAAATTAACCTCAATTAGAGGATTAGAAATGAACAAATTATTATCCTGCGCAAAATAAAGACCGGAGTGAACTTGGCGACGAATCCCAGCGACGAATTTTCACTATTTCAAGCAAGCGGCAAATGTGAACATAGCGACGATTGCAGCGACGATTTTAAAAAACGGCTTGAAATTAACTACATGATTATCTTTCTACCGTGGTGTAAACATATAGTAATGAAGATTATTATATTTCCCTGACCTTTATTTTAGCAATAATATACTTACAGCTCAAGGTATGAATTACATATAATAAAAAATGATATTTTAAGACATGAAGGGATGTACCTAACTGACTAAAGAAATATGGTTAGCAAATAATAACAATATATCTTTTTATGGTAAAGGTAGGTGTACTTGCCACATTTTCGTGAAGATGGAAGGTCCAATGGATTTCTTGATTTTTGAGGCCGAGCGACGGCTGGATTTTGGGGTGGGAAATATTTAAAACGCAGTTCAGGGTTTCTAGGGGTATTGGTAATGAAGGAGTGCTTGAGCCACAATTTGGTGAAGAGGGAAGGTCCACCGGATTGTTTTGTCTCGATTTTTAAGAAAAAAGTCCCAGCGACGGGGGGACTAGGGGGCGAGAATAAATATTTCGCGGTTCAGGGTCTCTAAGGGTGTCGGAACCGAACGAGCGCTTGAGCCACAATTTGGTAAAGAATGAAAGTCCTCCGGACTGTTTTGTCTCGATTTTTGAGAAAAAAGTCCCAGCGACGGGGGGACTTGGGGCCGAAAATAAATATTTCGTGGTTCAGGGTCTCTAAGGGTGACGGAACCGAACGAGTGCTTGAGCCACAATTTGGTGAACAGGGAAGGTTCACCGGATTGTTTTGTCTCGATTTTTGAGAAAAAAGTCCCAGCGACGGGGGGACTTGGGGCCGAAAATAAATATTTCGTGGTTCAGGGTCTCTAAGGGTGTCGGAACCGAACGAGTGCTTGAGCCACAATTTGGTTAACAGGGAAGGTTCGCCGGACTGTTTTGTCTCGATTTTTGAGAAAAAAGTCCCAGCGACGGGGGGACTAGGGGGCGAGAATAAATATTTCGCGGTTTAGGGTCTCTAAGGGTGTCGGAACCGAACGAGCGCTTGAGCCACAATTTGGTAAAGAAGGAAGGTCCACCGGACTGTTTTGTCTCGATTTTTGAGAAAAAAGTCCCAGCGACGGGGGGACTAGGGGGCGAGAATAAATATTTCGCGGTTCAGGGTCTCTAAGGGTGTCGGAACCGAACGAGTGCTTGAGCCACAATTTGGTTAACAGGGAAGGTTCACCGGATTGTTTTGTCTCGATTTTTGAGAAAAAAGTCCCAGCGACGGGGGGACTAGGGGGCGAGAATAAATATTTCGCGGTTCAGGGTCTCTAAGGGTGTCGGAACGGAACGAGTGCTTGAGCCCCAATTTGGTTAATAGGGAAGGTTCGCCGGACTGTTTTGTCTCGATTTTTGAGAAAAAAGTCCAGCGACGGGGGGACTAGGGGGCGAGAATAAATATTTCGCGGTTTAGGGCCTCTATAAAGGTGTCGGAACCGAACGAGTGCTTGAGCCACAATTTGGTTAACAGGGAAGGTTCACCGGACTGTTTTGTCTCAATTTTTGAGAAAAAAGTCCCAGCGACGGGGGGACTAGGGGGCGAGAATAACTATTTCGCGGTTCAGGGTCTCTAAGAGTTTCGGAACCGAACGAGCGCTTGAGCCAAAATTTGGTAAAGAAGGAAGGTCCACCGGACTGTTTTGTCTCGATTTTTGAGAAAAAAGTCCCAGCGACGGGGGGACTAGGGGGCGAGAATAACTATTTCGCGGTTCAGGGTCTCTAAGAGTGTCGGAACCGAACGAGCGCTTGAGCCACAATTTGGTAAAGAAGGAAGGTCCACCGGACTGTTTTGTCTCGATTTTTGAGAAAAAAGTCCCAGCGACGGGGGGACTAGGGGGCGAGAATAAATATTTCGCGGTTTAGGGTCTCTAAGGGTGTCGGAACCGAACGAGTGCTTGAGCCACAATTTGGTTACCAGGGAAGGTTCACCGGATTGCTTTGTCTCGATTTTTGAGAAAAAAGTTCCAGCGACGAGGGGACTAGGGGGCGAGAATAAATATTTCGCGGTTCAGGGTCTCTAAGGGTGTCGGAACCGAACGAGTGCTTGAGCCACAATTTGGTGAACAGGGAAGGTTCACCGGATTGTTTCGTCTCGATTTTTGAGAAAAAAAGTCCCAGCGACGGGGGGAATAACGGGCGAGAATAAATATTTCGCGCTTCAGGGTCTCTAAGGGTGTCGGAACCGAACGAGTGCTTGAGCCACAATTTGGTTAACAGGGAAGGTTCACCGAACTGTTTTGTCTCGATTTTTGAGAAAAAAGTCTCAGCGACGGGGGGACTAGGGGGCGAGATAAATATTTCGCGGTTCAGGGTCTCTAAGGGTGTCGGAACCGAACGAGTGCTTGAGCCACAATTTGGTTAACAGGGAAGGTTCGCCGGACTGTTTTGTCTCGATTTTTGAGAAAAAAGTCCCAGCGACGGGGGGACTAGGGGGCGAGAATAAATATTTCGCGGTTCAGGGTCTCTAAGGGTGTCGGAACCGAACGAGCGCTTGAGCCACAATTTGGTAAAGAATGAAAGTCCTCCGGACTGTTTTGTCTCGATTTTTGAGAAAAAAGTCCCAGCGACGGGGGGACTTGGGGCCGAAAATAAATATTTCGTGGTTCAGGGTCTCTAAGGGTGACGGAACCGAACGAGTGCTTGAGCCACAATTTGGTGAACAGGGAAGGTTCACCGGATTGTTTTGTCTCGATTTTTGAGAAAAAAGTCCCAGCGACGGGGGGACTTGGGGCCGAAAATAAATATTTCGTGGTTCAGGGTCTCTAAGGGTGTCGGAACCGAACGAGTGCTTGAGCCACAATTTGGTTAACAGGGAAGGTTCGCCGGACTGTTTTGTCTCGATTTTTGAGAAAAAAGTCCCAGCGACGGGGGGACTAGGGGGCGAGAATAAATATTTCGCGGTTTAGGGTCTCTAAGGGTGTCGGAACCGAACGAGCGCTTGAGCCACAATTTGGTAAAGAAGGAAGGTCCACCGGACTGTTTTGTCTCGATTTTTGAGAAAAAAGTCCCAGCGACGGGGGGACTAGGGGGCGAGAATAAATATTTCGCGGTTCAGGGTCTCTAAGGGTGTCGGAACCGAACGAGTGCTTGAGCCACAATTTGGTTAACAGGGAAGGTTCACCGGATTGTTTTGTCTCGATTTTTGAGAAAAAAGTCCCAGCGACGGGGGGACTAGGGGGCGAGAATAAATATTTCGCGGTTCAGGGTCTCTAAGGGTGTCGGAACGGAACGAGTGCTTGAGCCCCAATTTGGTTAATAGGGAAGGTTCGCCGGACTGTTTTGTCTCGATTTTTGAGAAAAAAGTCCAGCGACGGGGGGACTAGGGGGCGAGAATAAATATTTCGCGGTTTAGGGCCTCTATAAAGGTGTCGGAACCGAACGAGTGCTTGAGCCACAATTTGGTTAACAGGGAAGGTTCACCGGACTGTTTTGTCTCAATTTTTGAGAAAAAAGTCCCAGCGACGGGGGGACTAGGGGGCGAGAATAACTATTTCGCGGTTCAGGGTCTCTAAGAGTGTCGGAACCGAACGAGCGCTTGAGCCACAATTTGGTAAAGAAGGAAGGTCCACCGGACTGTTTTGTCTCGATTTTTGAGAAAAAAGTCCCAGCGACGGGGGGACTAGGGGGCGAGAATAACTATTTCGCGGTTCAGGGTCTCTAAGAGTGTCGGAACCGAACGAGCGCTTGAGCCACAATTTGGTAAAGAAGGAAGGTCCACCGGACTGTTTTGTCTCGATTTTTGAGAAAAAAGTCCCAGCGACGGGGGGACTAGGGGGCGAGAATAAATATTTCGCGGTTTAGGGTCTCTAAGGGTGTCGGAACCGAACGAGTGCTTGAGCCACAATTTGGTTACCAGGGAAGGTTCACCGGATTGCTTTGTCTCGATTTTTGAGAAAAAAGTTCCAGCGACGAGGGGACTAGGGGGCGAGAATAAATATTTCGCGGTTCAGGGTCTCTAAGGGTGTCGGAACCGAACGAGTGCTTGAGCCACAATTTGGTGAACAGGGAAGGTTCACCGGATTGTTTCGTCTCGATTTTTGAGAAAAAAAGTCCCAGCGACGGGGGGAATAACGGGCGAGAATAAATATTTCGCGCTTCAGGGTCTCTAAGGGTGTCGGAACCGAACGAGTGCTTGAGCCACAATTTGGTTAACAGGGAAGGTTCACCGAACTGTTTTGTCTCGATTTTTGAGAAAAAAGTCTCAGCGACGGGGGGACTAGGGGGCGAGATAAATATTTCGCGGTTCAGGGTCTCTAAGGGTGTCGGAACCGAACGAGTGCTTGAGCCACAATTTGGTTAACAGGGAAGGTTCGCCGGACTGTTTTGTCTCGATTTTTGAGAAAAAAGTCCCAGCGACGGGGTGACTAGGGGCCGAAAATAAATATTTCGCGGTTTAGGGTCTCTAAGGGTGTCGGAACCGAACGAGTGCTTGAGCCACAATTTGGTTAACAGGGAAGGTTCACCGGATTGTTTTGTCTCAATTTTTGAGAAAAAAGTCCCAGCGACGGGGGGACTGGGGGGCGGGAATAAATATTTCGCGGTTTAGGGCCTCTATAAGGGTGTCGGAACCGAACGAGTGCTTGAGCCACAATTTGGTTAACAGGGAAGGTTCACCGGATTGTTTTGTCTCGATTTTTGAGAAAAAAGTCCCAGCGACGGGGGGACTAGGGGGCGAGAATAACTATTTCGCGGTTCAATGTCTCTAAGGGTGTCGGAACCGAACGAGTGCTTAAGCCACAATTTGGTAAAGAAGGAAGGTCCACCGGACTGTTTTGTCTCGATTTTTTAGAAAAAATTCCCAGCGATGGGGGGACTTGAGGCCGAAAATAAATATTTCGCGGTTCAGGGTCTCTAAGGGTGTCGGAACCGAACGAGTGCTTGAGCCACAATTTGGTTAACAGGGAAGGTTCACCGGATTGTTTTGTCTCGATTTTTGAGAAAAAAGTCCCAGCGACGGGGGGACTAGGGGGCGAGAATAAATATTTCGCGGTTCAGGGTCTCTAAGGGTGTCGGAACCGAACGAGTGCTTGAGCCACAATTTGGTTAACAGGGAAATTTCACCGGATTGTTTTGTCTCGATTTTTGAGAAAAAAGTCCCAGCGACGGGGGGACTAGGGGGCGAGAATAACTATTTCGCGGTTTATGGTCTCTAAGGGTGTCGGAACCGAACGAGTGCTTGAGCCACAATTTAGTTAACAGGGAAGGTTGCACCGGATTGTTTTTTCTCGATTTTTGAGAAAAAAGTCCCAGCGACGGGGGGACTAGGGGGCGAGAATAAATATTTCGCGGTTCAGGGTCTCTAAGGGTGTCGGAACCGAACGAGTGCTTGAGCCACAATTGAGTTAACAGGGAAGGTTCACCGGATTGTTTTGTCTCGATTTTTGAGAAAAAAGTCCCAGCGAGGGGGGGACTAGGGGGCGAGAATAACTATTTCGCGGTTCAGGGTCTCTAAGAGTGTCGGAACCGAACGAGCGCTTGAGCCACAATTTGGTAAAGAAGGAAGGTCCACCGGACTGTTTTGTCTCGATTTTTGAGAAAAAAGTCCCAGCGACGGGGGGACTAGGGGGCGAGAATAAATATTTCGCGGTTTAGGGTCTCTAAGGGTGTCGGAACCGAACGAGTGCTTGAGCCACAATTTGGTTACCAGGGAAGGTTCACCGGATTGCTTTGTCTCGATTTTTGAGAAAAAAGTTCCAGCGACGGGGGGACTAGGGGGCGAGAATAAATATTTCGCGGTTCAGGGTCTCTAAGGGTGTCGGAACCGAACGAGTGCTTGAGCCACAATTTGGTGAACAGGGAAGGTTCACTTGATTGTTTCGTCTCGATTTTTGAGAAAAAAAGTCCCAGCGACGGGGGGAATAACGGGCGAGAATAAATATTTCGCGCTTCAGGGTCTCTAAGGGTGTCGGAACCGAACGAGTGCTTGAGCCACAATTTGGTGAACAGGGAAGGTTCACCGAACTGTTTTGTCTCGATTTTTGAGAAAAAAGTCTCAGCGACGGGGGGACTAGGGGGCGAGAATAAATATTTCGCGGTTCAGGGTCTCTAAGGGTGTCGGAACCGAACGAGTGCTTGAGCCACAATTTGGTTAACAGGGAAGGTTCGCCGGACTGTTTTGTCTCGATTTTTGAGAAAAAAGTCCCAGCGACGGGGTGACTAGGGGCCGAAAATAAATATTTCGCGGTTCAGGGTCTCTAAGGGTGTCGGAACCGAACGAGTGCTTGAGCCACAATTTGGTTAACAGGGAAATTTCACCGGATTGTTTTGTCTCGATTTTTGAGAAAAAAGTCCCAGCGACGGGGGGACTGGGGGGCGGGAATAAATATTTCGCGGTTTAGGGCCTCTATAAGGGTGTCGGAACCGAACGAGTGCTTGAGCCACAATTTGGTTAACAGGGAAGGTTCACCGGATTGTTTTGTCTCGATTTTTGAGAAAAAAGTCCCAGCGACGGGGGGACTAGGGGGCGAGAATAACTATTTCGCGGTTCAATGTCTCTAAGGGTGTCGGAACCGAACGAGTGCTTAAGCCACAATTTGGTAAAGAAGGAAGGTCCACCGGACTGTTTTGTCTCGATTTTTGAGAAAAAATTCCCAGCGATGGGGGGACTTGAGGCCGAAAATAAATATTTCGCGGTTCAGGGTCTCTAAGGGTGTCGGAACGGAACGAGTGCTTGAGCCACAATTTGGTTAACAGGGAAGGTTCACCGGATTGTTTTGTATCGATTTTTGAGAAAAAAGTCCCAGCGACGGGGGGACTAGGGGGCGAGAATAAATATTTCGCGGTTCAGGGTCTCTAAGGGTGTCGGAAACGAACGAGTGCTTGAGCCACAATTTGGTTAACAGGGAAATTTCACCGGATTGTTTTGTCTCGATTTTTGAGAAAAAAGTCCCAGCGACGGGGGGACTAGGGGGCGAGAATAAATATTTCGCGGTTCAGGGTCTCTAAGGGTGTCGGAACCGAACGAGTGCTTGAGCCACAATTTGGTTAACAGGGAAGGTTCACCGGATTGTTTTGTCTCGATTTTTGAGAAAAAATTCCCAGCGATGGGGGGACTTGAGGCCGAAAATAAATATTTCGCGGTTCAGGGTCTCTAAGGGTGTCGGAACCGAACGAGTGCTTGAGCCACAATTTGGTTAACAGGGAAATTTCACCGGATTGTTTTGTCTCGATTTTTGAGAAAAAAGTCCCAGAGACGGGGGGACTAGGGGGCGAGAATAACTATTTCGCGGTTTATGGTCTCTAAGGGTGTCGGAACCGAACGAGTGCTTGAGCCACAATTTAGTTAATAGGGAAGGTTGCACCGGATTGTTTTTTTCTAGATTTTTGAGAAAAAAGTCCCAGCGATGTTGGGACTAGGGGGCGTCGCTGGGACTTTTTTCTCAAAAATCGAAACAAATTAATCCGATGGACCTTCCCTGTTCACCAAATTGTGGCTCAAGCACTTGTTCGGTTCCGACACCCTTAGAGACCCTGAACCGCGAAATAGTTATCCTCGCCCCCTAGTCCCCCCGTCGCTGGGACTTTTTTCTCAAAAATTGAGAAAAAACAATCCGGTGAACCTTCCCTGTTAACCTGTTAACCAAATTGTGGCTCAATCACTCGTTCGGTTCCGACACCCTTAGAGACCATAAACCGCGAAATATTTATTCTCGCCCCCTAGTCCCCCCGTCGCTGGGACTTTATTCTCAAAAATCGAGAGAAAACAGTCCGGTGAACCTTCCCTGTTAACCAAATTGTGGCTCAAACACTCGTTCGGTTCCGACACCCTTAGAGACCCTGAACCGCGAAATATTTATTTTCGGCCTCAAGTCCCCCCATCGCTGGGAATTTTTTCTCAAAAATCGAGACAAAACAGTCCGGCGAACCTTCCCTGTTAACCAAATTGTGGCTCAAGCACTCGTTCGGTTCCGACACCCTTAGAGACCCTGAACCGCGAAATATTTATTCTCGCCCCCTAGTCCCCCCGTCGCTGGGACTTTTTTCTCAAAAATCGAGACAAAACAGTCCGGTGAGCCTTCCCTGTTCACCAAATTGTGGCTCAAGCACTCGTTCGGTTCCGACACCCTTAGAGACCCTGAACCGCGAAATATTTATTCTCGCCCCCCTAGTCCCCCCGTCGCTGGGACTTTTTTCTCAAAAATCGAGACAAAACAATCCGGTGAACCTTCCCTGTTCACCAAATTGTGGCTCAAGCACTCGTTCGGTTCCGACACCCTTAGAGACCCTGAACCGCGAAATATTTATTCTCGCCCCCTAGTCGCTATGACTTTTTTCTCAAAAATTGAGACAAAACAGTCCGGTGAACCTTCCCTGTTAACCAAATTGTGGCTCAAGCACTCGTTCGGTTCCGACACCTTTATAGAGGCCCTAAACCGCGAAATATTTATTCTCGCCCCCTAGTCCCCCCGTCGCTGGGACTTTTTTCTCAAAAATCGAGACAAAACAGTCCGGCGAACCTTCCCTATTAACCAAATTGTGGCTCAAGCACTCGTTCGGTTCCGACACCCTTAGAGACCCTGAACCGCGAAATATTTATTCTCGCCCCCTAGTCCCCCCGTCGCTGGGACTTTTTTCTCAAAAATTGAGAAAAAACAATCCGGTGAACCTTCCCTGTTAACCTGTTAACCAAATTGTGGCTCAATCACTCGTTCGGTTCCGACACCCTTAGAGACCATAAACCGCGAAATATTTATTCTCGCCCCCTAGTCCCCCCGTCGCTGGGACTTTATTCTCAAAAATCGAGACAAAACAGTCCGGCGAACCTTCCCTGTTAACTAAGTTGTGGCTCAAGCACTCGTTCGGTTCCGACACCCTTAGAGACCCTAAACCGCGAAATATTTATTTTCGGCCCCTAGTCACCCGGTCGCTGGGACTTTTTTCTCAAAAATCGAGACAAAACAGTCCGGCGAACCTTCCCTGTTAACTAAGTTGTGGCTCAAGCACTCGTTCGGTTCCGACACCCTTAGAGACCCTAAACCGCGAAATATTTATTTTCGGCCCCTAGTCACCCGGTCGCTGGGACTTTTTTCTCAAAAATCGAGACAAAACAGTCCGGCGAACCTTCCCTGTTAACCAAATTGTGGCTCAAGCACTCGTTCGGTTCCGACACCCTTAGAGACCCTGAACCGCGAAATATTTATTCTCGCCCCCTAGTCCCCCCGTCGCTGGGACTTTTTTCTCAAAAATCGAGACAAAACAGTCCGGTGAACCTTCCCTGTTAACTAAGTTGTGGCTCAAGCACTCGTTCGGTTCCGACACCCTTAGAGACCCTAAACCCCGAAATATTTATTTTCGGCCCCTAGTCACCCGGTCGCTGGGACTTTTTTCTCAAAAATCGAGACAAAACAGTCCGGCGAACCTTCCCTGTTAACCAAATTGTGGCTCAAGCACTCGTTCGGTTCCGACACCCTTAGAGACCCTGAACCGCGAAATATTTATTCTCGCCCCCTAGTCCCCCCGTCGCTGGGACTTTTTTCACAAAAATCGAGACAAAACAATCCGGTGGACCTTCCCTGTTCACCAAATTGTGGCTCAAGCACTCGTTCGGTTCCGACACCCTTAGAGACCCTGAACCGCGAAATATTTATTCTCGCCCCCTAGTCCCCCCGTCGCTGGGACTTTTTTCTCAAAAATCGAGACAAAACAATCCGGTGAACCTTCCCTGTTCACCAAATTGTGGCTCAAGCACTCGTTCGGTTCCGACACCCTTAGAGACCCTGAACCGCGAAATATTTATTCTCGCCCCCTAGTCCCCCCGTCGCTGGGACTTTTTTCTCAAAAATCGAAACAAAACAATCCGGTGAACCTTCCCTGTTAACCAAATTGTGGCTCAAGCACTCGTTCGGTTCCGACACCCTTAGAGACCCTAAGCCGCGAAATATTTATTCTGGCCCCCTAGTCCCCCCGTCGCTGGGACTTTTTTCTCAAAAATCGAGACAAAACAATCCGGTGAACCTTCCCTGTTCACCAAATTGTGGCTCAAGCACTCGTTCGGTTCCGACACTCTTAGAGACCCTGAACCGCGAAATATTTATTCTCGCCCCCTAGTCCCCCCGTCGCTGGGACTTTTTTCTCAAAAATCGAGACAAAACAGTCCGATGGACCTTCCTTCTTTACCAAATTGTGGCTCAAGCGCCCGTTCGGTTCCGACACCCTTAGAGACCCTGAACCGCGAAATATTTATTCTCGCCCCCTAGTCCCCCCGTCGCTATGACTTTTTTCTCAAAAATTGAGACAAAACAGTCCGGTGAACCTTCCCTGTTAACCAAATTGTGGCTCAAGCACTCGTTCGGTTCCGACACCTTTATAGAGGCCCTAAACTGCGAAATATTTATTCTCGCCCCCTAGTCCCCCCGTCGCTGGGACTTTTTTCTCAAAAATCGAGACAAAACAGTCCGGCGAACCTTCCCTATTAACCAAATTGTGGCTCAAGCACTCGTTCGGTTCCGACACCCTTAGAGACCCTGAACCGCGAAATATTTATTCTCGCCCCCTAGTCCCCCCGTCGCTGGGACTTTTTTCTCAAAAATCGAGACAAAACAGTCCGGTGGACCTTCCTTTACCAAATTGTGGCTCAAGCACTCGTTCGGTTCCGACATCTTTATAGAGGCCCTAAACCGCGAAATATTTATTCTCGCCCCCTAGTCCCCCCGTCGCTGGGACTTTTTTCTCAAAAATCGAGACAAAACAGTCCGGCGAACCTTCCCTATTAACCAAATTGTGGCTCAAGCACTCGTTCGGTTCCGACACCCTTAGAGACCCTGAACCGCGAAATATTTATTCTCGCCCCCTAGTCCCCCCGTCGCTGGGACTTTTTTCTCAAAAATCGAGACAAAACAGTCCGGTGGACCTTCCTTTACCAAATTGTGGCTCAAGCACTCGTTCGGTTCCGACACCTTTATAGAGACCCTGAACCGCGAAATATTTATTCTCGCCCCCTAGTCCCCCCGTCGCTGGTACTTTTTTCTCAAAAATCGAGACAAAACAGTCCGGTGGACCTTCCTTCTTTACCAAATTGTGGCTCAAGCACTCGTTCGGTTCCGACACCCTTAGAGAACCTGAACCGCGAAATATTTATTCTCGCCCCCTAGTCCCCCCGTCGCTATGACTTTTTTCTCAAAAATTGAGACAAAACAGTCCGGTGAACCTTCCCTGTAAACCAAATTGTGGCTCAAGCACTCGTTCGGTTCCGACACCTTTATAGAGGCCCTAAACCGCGAAATATTTATTCTGGCCCCCTGGTCCCCCCGTCGCTGGGACTTTTTTCTCAAAAATCGAGACAAAACAATCCGGTGAACCTTCCCTGTTCACCAAATTGTGGCTCAAGCACTCGTTCGGTTCCGACACTCTTAGAGACCCTGAACCGCGAAATATTTATTCTCGCCCCCTAGTCCCCCCGTCGCTGGGACTTTTTTCTCAAAAATCGAGACAAAACAGTCCGGTGGACCTTCCTTCTTTACCAAATTGTGGCTCAAGCACTCGTTCGGTTCCGACACCTTTATAGAGGCCCTAAACCGCGAAATATTTATTCTCGCCCCCTAGTCCCCCCGTCGCTGGGACTTTTTTCTCAAAAATCGAAACAAAACAGTCCGGCGAACCTTCCCTATTAACCAAATTGTGGCTCAAGCACTCGTTCGGTTCCGACACTCTTAGAGACCCTGAACCGCGAAATATTTATTCTCGCCCCCTAGTCCCCCCGTCGCTGGGACTTTTTTCTCAAAAATCGAGACAAAACAGTCCGGTGGACCTTCCTTCTTTACCAAATTGTGGCTCAAGCACTCGTTCGGTTCCGACACTCTTAGAGACCCTGAACCGCGAAATATTTATTCTCGCCCCCTAGTCCCCCCGTCGCTGGGACTTTTTTCTCAAAAATCGAGACAAAACAGTCCGATGGACCTTCCTTCTTTACCAAATTGTGGCTCAAGCGCCCGTTCGGTTCCGACACCCTTAGAGACCCTGAACCGCGAAATATTTATTCTCGCCCCCTAGTCCCCCCGTCGCTATGACTTTTTTCTCAAAAATTGAGACAAAACAGTCCGGTGAACCTTCCCTGTTAACCAAATTGTGGCTCAAGCACTCGTTCGGTTCCGACACCTTTATAGAGGCCCTAAACTGCGAAATATTTATTCTCGCCCCCTAGTCCCCCCGTCGCTGGGACTTTTTTCTCAAAAATCGAGACAAAACAGTCCGGCGAACCTTCCCTATTAACCAAATTGTGGCTCAAGCACTCGTTCGGTTCCGACACCCTTAGAGACCCTGAACCGCGAAATATTTATTCTCGCCCCCTAGTCCCCCCGTCGCTGGGACTTTTTTCTCAAAAATCGAGACAAAACAGTCCGGTGGACCTTCCTTCTTTACCAAATTGTGGCTCAAGCACTCGTTCGGTTCCGACACTCTTAGAGACCCTGAACCGCGAAATATTTATTCTCGCCCCCTAGTCCCCCCGTCGCTGGGACTTTTTTCTCAAAAATCGAGACAAAACAGTCCGATGGACCTTCCTTCTTTACCAAATTGTGGCTCAAGCGCCCGTTCGGTTCCGACACCCTTAGAGACCCTGAACCGCGAAATATTTATTCTCGCCCCCTAGTCCCCCCGTCGCTATGACTTTTTTCTCAAAAATTGAGACAAAACAGTCCGGTGAACCTTCCCTGTTAACCAAATTGTGGCTCAAGCACTCGTTCGGTTCCGACACCTTTATAGAGGCCCTAAACTGCGAAATATTTATTCTCGCCCCCTAGTCCCCCCGTCGCTGGGACTTTTTTCTCAAAAATCGAGACAAAACAGTCCGGCGAACCTTCCCTATTAACCAAATTGTGGCTCAAGCACTCGTTCGGTTCCGACACCCTTAGAGACCCTGAACCGCGAAATATTTATTCTCGCCCCCTAGTCCCCCCGTCGCTGGGACTTTTTTCTCAAAAATCGAGACAAAACAGTCCGGTGGACCTTCCTTTACCAAATTGTGGCTCAAGCACTCGTTCGGTTCCGACACCTTTATAGAGGCCCTAAACCGCGAAATATTTATTCTCGCCCCCTAGTCCCCCCGTCGCTGGGACTTTTTTCTCAAAAATCGAGACAAAACAGTCCGGCGAACCTTCCCTATTAACCAAATTGTGGCTCAAGCACTCGTTCGGTTCCGACACTCTTAGAGACCCTGAACCGCGAAATATTTATTCTCGCCCCCTAGTCCCCCCGTCGCTGGGACTTTTTTCTCAAAAATCGAGACAAAACAGTCCGGTGGACCTTCCTTCTTTACCAAATTGTGGCTCAAGCACTCGTTCGGTTCCGACACCCTTAGAGAACCTGAACCGCGAAATATTTATTCTCGCCCCCTAGTCCCCCCGTCGCTATGACTTTTTTCTCAAAAATTGAGACAAAACAGTCCGGTGAACCTTCCCTGTAAACCAAATTGTGGCTCAAGCACTCGTTCGGTTCCGACACCTTTATAGAGGCCCTAAACCGCGAAATATTTATTCTGGCCCCCTAGTCCCCCCGTCGCTGGGACTTTTTTCTCAAAAATCGAGACAAAACAATCCGGTGAACCTTCCCTGTTCACCAAATTGTGGCTCAAGCACTCGTTCGGTTCCGACACTCTTAGAGACCCTGAACCGCGAAATATTTATTCTCGCCCCCTAGTCCCCCCGTCGCTGGGACTTTTTTCTCAAAAATCGAGACAAAACAGTCCGGTGGACCTTCCTTTACCAAATTGTGGCTCAAGCACTCGTTCGGTTCCGACACCTTTATAGAGGCCCTAAACCGCGAAATATTTATTCTCGCCCCCTAGTCCCCCCGTCGCTGGGACTTTTTTCTCAAAAATCGAGACAAAACAGTCCGGCGAACCTTCCCTATTAACCAAATTGTGGCTCAAGCACTCGTTCGGTTCCGACACTCTTAGAGACCCTGAACCGCGAAATATTTATTCTCGCCCCCTAGTCCCCCCGTCGCTGGGACTTTTTTCTCAAAAATCGAGACAAAACAGTCCGGTGGACCTTCCTTCTTTACCAAATTGTGGCTCAAGCACTCGTTCGGTTCCGACACCCTTAGAGAACCTGAACCGCGAAATATTTATTCTCGCCCCCTAGTCCCCCCGTCGCTATGACTTTTTTCTCAAAAATTGAGACAAAACAGTCCGGTGAACCTTCCCTGTAAACCAAATTGTGGCTCAAGCACTCGTTCGGTTCCGACACCTTTATAGAGGCCCTAAACCGCGAAATATTTATTCTGGCCCCCTAGTCCCCCCGTCGCTGGGACTTTTTTCTCAAAAATCGAGACAAAACAATCCGGTGAACCTTCCCTGTTCACCAAATTGTGGCTCAAGCACTCGTTCGGTTCCGACACTCTTAGAGACCCTGAACCGCGAAATATTTATTCTCGCCCCCTAGTCCCCCCGTCGCTGGGACTTTTTTCTCAAAAATCGAGACAAAACAGTCCGGTGGACCTTCCTTCTTTACCAAATTGTGGCTCAAGCACTCGTTCGGTTCCGACACCTTTATAGAGGCCCTAAACCGCGAAATATTTATTCTCGCCCCCTAGTCCCCCCGTCGCTGGGACTTTTTTCTCAAAAATCGAAACAAAACAGTCCGGCGAACCTTCCCTATTAACCAAATTGTGGCTCAAGCACTCGTTCGGTTCCGACACTCTTAGAGACCCTGAACCGCGAAATATTTATTCTCGCCCCCTAGTCCCCCCGTCGCTGGGACTTTTTTCTCAAAAATCGAGACAAAACAGTCCGGTGGACCTTCCTTCTTTACCAAATTGTGGCTCAAGCACTCGTTCGGTTCCGACACCCTTAGAGACCCTGAACCGCGAAATATTTATTCTCGCCCCCTAGTCCCCCCGTCGCTATGACTTTTTTCTCAAAAATTGAGACAAAATAGTCCGGTGAACCTTCCCTGTTAACCAAATTGTGGCTCAAGCACTCGTTCGGTTCCGACACCTTTATAGAGGCCCTAAACCGCGAAATATTTATTCTCGCCCCCTAGTCCCCCCGTCGCTGGGACTTTTTTCTCAAAAATCGGTACAAAACAATCCGGTGGACCTTCCCTGGTAACCAAATTGTGGCTCAAGCACTCGTTCGGTTCCGACACCCTTAGAGACCCTGAACCGCGAAATATTTATTCTCGCCCCCTAGTCCCCCCCGTCGCTGGGACTTTTTTCTCAAAAATCGAAACAAAACAATCCGGTGAACCTTCCCTGTTAACCAAATTGTGGCTCGAGCACTCATTCGGTTCCGACACCCTTAGAGACCCTAAACCGCGAAATATTTATTCTGGCCCCCTAGTCCCCCCGTCGCTGGGACTTTTTTCTCAAAAATCGAGACAAAACAATCCGGTGAACCTTCCCTGTTCACCAAATTGTGGCTCAAGCACTCGTTCGGTTCCGACACTCTTAGAGACCCTGAACCGCGAAATATTTATTCTCGCCCCCTAGTCCCCCCGTCGCTGGGACTTTTTTCTCAAAAATCGAGACAAAACAGTCCGGTGGACCTTCCCTCTTCACCAAATTGTGGCTCAAGCACTCCTTCATTACCAATACCCCTAGAAACCCTGAACTGCGTTTTAAATATTTCCCACCCCAAAGTCCAGCCGTCGCTCGGCCTCAAAAATCAAGAAATCCATTGGACCTTCCATCTTCACGAAAATGTGGCAAGTACACCTACCTTTACCATAAAAAGATATATTGTTATTATTTGCTAACCATATTTCTTTAGTCAGTTAGGTACATCCCTTCATGTCTTAAAATATCATTTTTTATTATATGTAATTCATACCTTGAGCTGTAAGTATATTATTGCTAAAATAAAGGTCAGGGAAATATAATAATCTTCATTACTATATGTTTACACCACGGTAGAAAGATAATCATGTAGTTAATTTCAAGCCGTTTTCTAAAATCGTCGCTGCAATCGTCGCTATGTTCACATTTGCCGCTTGCTTGAAATAGTGAAAATTCGTCGCTGGGATTCGTCGCCAAGTTCACTCCGGTAAAATAAAGCTACAAGTTATTGTACCGTGCTAAGGAAAAACGCTGTAAACAGGACAATTCAGTTTTAAAGGCCAAACTAGGATCAGTAGAATACCTAAAAATATTGTCAGTGTGTTCTATAAACTTTTTATTTGAGGGCCTTATAGAAGAAAGATAAGAAAGAGTGTGAAGGTTTTAAAGAATGAACTGGCTTTACTGAATATTTAGCATACTAGTTGAGATATTGAAGTCATTATTTTGGTGCACGATATAATCGCATAGATTGGTACGAAAAAATGTCAATATCAAACGCCTTAAACAACCATCCCGGAAAACTAGATACTTAGAACATTTTATTAGAAAAAATTAATAAATTTATTACCATATAACATATAAGTATAGTAATAGAATTTATTGGATTTTCTATGTAGTTAAATGTCCTCTCGGTATTATTACGTATATATTATGTGTTACTGTTTCATGTCAAATTTGATTTTTAAATTATTTCTGAAAAACCAATTAAAGTATTTGCTCCATAGATAAGATTAAAAATAGAAAAAAAATTGTTTCTTAGTTTAAACAAAGCAAGATTTTCCAATAAACCTACCCATTCAAGAGTATACTTTTGAAACTACGCAGGCTCTTAAACATTAAGGAAAGTCTCCATTTATATTATGCTCTGGATCTTGCAAAGAGAAAAAGGTTCCTCTTTTGTTACGTTTTTTCTTCGGAAATATTAATAAAATCTTTTGTTAAAGCTAATTTTGATACCCTGTATTTTGATGACTATATTCTCAAACCTAAAGCTATGGTCTGGCATGCATTGAGTAAAAATATAGCCGTAATAAGAAATCAAATAAGTATAAGCCAGAAACAAGGCGAGAAATAAGTAGGTATAAGACGGATACATCCATGGCTACTCAAGTTAATCGCCCTTTCGACTCCATTTCCCTTCTGATAAAATGGATAAGGGTGGGTGCCACATCCTGGTTTCTGACCATAATGCAATGAATACTGAATGATGAATCATTAACTGCCAAATAAATAAAATTTATCGTAGAAAATGGGCAGCAGGAACCCCACGCGTGATTACGCCAATTTATCGCCCGCATAATTCATTTTACTTGGGGAATAATTTATGGTGCGTTCAAATATAGCCTCCGCATATTTAGTGGTTTTATGGCATGCGGTCAAAACACAGTGACAGCTTTGTTATAATAATATTATGTATACGGTGATATAGCTGCCACCAAATTACGTATAAATTCCACCGGTTACTGTAGATCACTTTAGAGGCATTAGGAATATACCTACACTTCAGGCGCGGTCTTAGGGGGGGGCCATGGCTCCCATGGCCCCCCTAACAAAATGAAAAAATAATAATAAATAAAAAATATATACGAATAACATTACTAATATCCTAACATTATCTAACCTACAGTGTCCACGGATTGAGTTCACATAAAGTGTAAATAACAAAAAAAAACTAGAGATCAGCGCTCCTTGGTTTGAAACTAATTTGTGACATAATTTTACTTTCGAAAAATCACCTTGGAAATTATGAAAAAACTAATTTTCCACATCAGTAAAGTACCCTTTTTGTAGGTTTTACGGCAAAATGTTATTAAGGAAACTTGTTCAGAATGAAACACTGAGTTGGTTTACGAAATTTCGAAAGTCTAGGCCTATACTTTGATTTTTTTGGCATTTTTCCGACTTTTTTAGAAAAGTGCATTTTGTGTAGTTTTCACATCAAAATGTTATTAAGAAAACTTGTTATCAATGAAAAACTGGATAGGTGTGAAAAATTCCTACAGCCTAGGTCACTTTGATTTTTGTGAGTTTTAATTTTTAGCAGAAAAAATCAAAGTCGACTTAGGCTTTGGAAATTTTTCACATCTATCCAGTTTTTTATTGTCAACATGTTTTCTTAATAACATTTTGATGTAAAAACTATACAAAATGCACTTTTCTAAAAAAAAAGTCGGGAAAATGCAAAAAAAAATCAAAGTATAGGCCTAGACTTTCGAAATTTCGCAAACCTACTCAGCTTTTCATTCTAAACAAGTTTCCGTAATAACATTTTGCCGTAAAATCTATTACAAAAAGGGCACTTTACTGAGGTGGAAAATTAGTTTCTTCATAATTTCCAAGGCATACGTGATTTTTCGAAAGTAAAATTATGTCACAAATTAGTTTAAACCAAGCAGGGCTGATCCCCAGAAGCTCAAATTTCAACTCTAAAATTTGTTCACCGTATGTGAACTCAATCTGTGGATACACTGTATATGTATAACCAACGCACATGCAAAAAATTTTATTTACATAATTTTTATTTAAAATTTTTTTATTTTTATTTTTGTTATTTTTGTGAGGAACATATTTTTTTGTGATATCCCCTTATTGAAGTTTTATATTGTTATAGTAGGTACATACTTAAAAACCGCCTAAAGGAGTACATATCCAGGTATGCCCCCCCCCCCCTTCGCAAATGGATATGACCGCGCCTGTGATACCTACCTACCTACACGTTTCATTTATACCTATAAAAAGTCCCGAATTTTGGCTATAGGTGCGTAAAATAGTTTGATTATATTTTAATTTATTACATTTATTAGCGCTAATTCTGCGCCATCTCTACTTATTAGTGTAGCTATGTTAGATAGTGTTTAAATCGCGTCATTTCTTCTAAGAGCAAATTTGATTTAAAAACGTTTTCTCTATGTTTCTGAAGCTTTCTACGACAAAAAAATGCGATACTCGATTCTCGAATCAGTCTCATATAAAAGTATATTGTGTTATAAGAATTTAGATTCTATATAGGAAATGGAGGTTTAAGTTTACACCTCAAATATATGGCTCTAACATAAAAAGGAATAAAGAACTCACGCGGGCCAACTTCGTAAATATTTGCTTTATAAAGCCACACAGGGGAGGATAGAATGGAGAACGCAAACGTTATCAAATTTTGCGAGTTTACAACCCACTTAGGATTCTACGAAAGTTCACGGAAATTTAAAAATAATCACTGAAACTTCTCAGCTTGAACTGTTTGCCAAAATGACGAAATTTGTTCGTTCTGCGCGTAGAAGATTAATCCTGTTTTAATATAAAATTTTGTTTGTGGTTACGTAGGTACGTACGAATGAGTTGGGTAAGAACTTTTCAATCATATGCTAATGCTGAGGGGGGAGGAAGGAGAAGTAGCAAACTGTGTAATCATTTCTCAAGAGAAAAAGAAAACTTTTTTTGGTGTGTGAATAATTATAAAATTCCACTTGATCATCTGGATGAGGTAAATACAGGGTGCGGCGCGAAAAACATGAATTAAAATTAAAAGTATCTGGAGAACCAATCTGAAAATTTGTATCCTTAGTTTGTCGGGCGCGGCCACTTAAACTAAAGTATTTTCAACTTTCTGAAACTTCCGGTTATACCGGAACTTCCTTATTTAAAATAGAACATCCTGTATATTATTACATATTCGGATTCCTTGCTAAATTTTAATGTCAGTTTGTCTAATGAACTCCATACCACAGACATATATAGCTTCGCTATATATGTCTGTGTTATAGCTTCGCTATATATGTCTGTGTCCATACTTAAACATAACAGTTTCTGACATACTCAACCTTTTTTGAAATTTTTGATATTATTGCGGGAGTCCTTAAAATTCCCCCTAACTTCAAGCCAGTTGCAAAAGTTTAAATTTTGTCTGCGCCTTATTATAGTTGGAAGGTTGTATGCTACTAAGAAGGCAGTCATTTTCATATTGATTACACAGGGTGATCGAAGATTAGTCTCCAACTATCTTATAAAAAATATATCAAAAACTCTTTTTTTTTTCAAATAGAACGCCCTATAAATAGTATTAAAATTGAACTCCTTCCTTACTAAATTTTATGTCAACTTTGTCTAAACAAATATATACTTAAAATAAATAGTTTTGCCTCTATTTGCATTTTTTTCCAATTAAAGGGTATCCGGTTCAAATAGGCTAAATGCCAAAATTTCTAATATTGAGATTTTTATGTAAAAACATTCTATATAACTTTGGTTATGTCCCACAATAATGGTAAGTGCCAAGCTTGTCTGGAAACGTTGCAACAAAGTTGTATAGATGGCGACAGCTACAAATGACATGGCTCGTTTCGGTACAAATAAGCTAAGTGCCACAGACTATTATTTATAGATTATTGTAGATAATAGTTTCAACCACTGAGCACGTGTTTGATGCTTTTTAACGTTTTGCGATGGAGAATAAACGAAAACAAGAAAAAATCCTTGACGTCAATGACTACGTTTATCTCGTGACAACTCGATCGGATTGAAATGGATCCGATTGAGTTATGTCAAATCTTTTACAATTCTACGTTTATATCATCAGTATTGAATCCTACGGTTTTCAATCCTCTCTAGGGACATTAACTTATTATACCTATAGGTACTCCACAGTAGGTTGGTGCACATTCTGGCCAACTTCTGTTTGGAAATAGCGGCTTGACTTGACTTCAATAAGAGCGGTATGTCAGTTTAAATGTAAAATGTTTCCACTATTTTAAACAATATTTGGGTACGTATGAGAATGAGAGAGATCTTTTCTTCGAAAGTGTAAATAAAAATGTGTTTACCAAAATTATTGGTTATTTAATTTCCAAAGCACTCTGGATGGTATGCTTCAGCCAAGAATAATCGGAAAAAAGCAAAATAGAGGCTAAACTATTGATTTTAGCTATGTAGTTGTTTAGACAAAGTCGACATAAAATTTAGTAGGGAGTTCAATTTTAATACTATTTATAGGGCATTCCTTTAAAAAAAGAGTTTTTGATATTTTTCATAAAAGAAAGTTATTTGTTACCTTGTATAATCAATATGAAAATGACTGCCTTCTTAGTAGCATACAACTTCCTTCTAAATATATAATAAAGCGTGGACCAAATTTGAACATTTGCAACTGTGTTGAAGGGAGAATTTTAACAACTCCCGCAAATGTCAAAAGTTTAAAAAAATAAGGTTGAATATCTCAGAAACTGTGATGTTTAAGTATGGATTTTATTAGACAAACTGACATTAAAATTTAGCAAGGAATCCGAATATGTAATAATATACAGGGTGTTCTATTTGAAATAAGATACAAGAAAAAGTCATAATGGGCATAAGCACTCAAAGTTCGAAAAAAAATAGTAACCGCATACACGTGTTTCATGCTATTTGGCAATCATCAGTTCGGTGTAACATCAACCAAATCAAAAAGATAGGAATGATTTGGGAAGCAACAAAGGAAGTCCAGGCAGGAGCCAACAGCACATTTGCAGCTTCAGTCAGCACATCCCCAATTCGGGGCTTGTACTAACATCGCCACGGAGGCTGCTAAAGCGACCTGCGTGGAAATCTTCATAGCCCAAGATACAATGACAACAAAGATGTAAGATTGTGAGTGTAAATGTAAATACAAAAAAAAAACACGTGTTTGTTTTCTAACTTTGAGTGCTTATGCCCATTATTAATTTTTTTTGTATTTATATTTACACTCACAACCTTACATCTTTGTTGTCATTGTATCTTGGGCTATGAAGATTTCCACGCAGGTCGCTTTAGCAGCCTCCGTGGCGATGTTGGTACAAGTCCCGAATTGGGGCTGTGCTGACTGAAGCTGCAAATGTGCTGTTGGCTCCTGCCTGGACTTCATTTGTTGCTTCCCAAATCATTCCTATCTTTTTGATTTAGTTGATGTCACACCGTACTGATGATTGCCAAATAGCATGAGCATGAAACACGTGTATGCGGTTACTAGTTTTTTCTTTTTTTGTTTTCTAACTTTGAGTGCTTATGCCCATTATCACTTTTTCTTGTATTTACATTTACACTCACAATCTTACATCTTTGTTGAAATAAGATATATAGTTGCCGTTAACGTCCGGTATAACCGGAAGTTGCAGAAAGTAGGTGTACAAATTTTCAGATTTTTACTCCGTTCGGTTCTCCAGAAACTTTTAATGCACGGTCTTCGCGCCGCATCCTGTATGTAGCAACGTATTTGCATTACCAGGAACGAAAGTGTATTATTCCCTCCAGCGGATTATTAGATACCACAACTCTAATGGAAAAGTACAAAAAAATAAAAAGACCTGTAGTATTTAAAACCCAAAATTTTAACATCCGTTTGTGTACCCTATATTGATATGGAATTTACATGTTAAAATGTCGTTTTCTATCTATCCAATGTTAATGCCCTCCTACAAAAGATTGACTCACCCTGTAGAAACGTATGGTTTTTTTCCTGGACTGCACTGTATTGTCAGGTATCTTTTGGAGCAATTCTGTTTCCTTTCTGTATAGTGAAGCCCAAAAGACAGCTGTTAAATTACTCCATTGATTCCATTTGGCACAGATGGATTTAGCACATTATTATCGTTTTGTATCTTAGTAAACTTCGCTCAAAAAAGACCCGAAATAATAGCGAAGTCGGTGTGAACGACACGATTTATCAATGTGTCGTGTCGAGCCGGACGAAAGGTCGACAACTCCGCCAGCAGAATTAATTTGAACTGGCAGGGGTAAAAAATCCTGCGGATGACAACACGGGCGCAAAATTCAGGAATTAATTAACTGGATTTCCATGACAAAGTCGGATTTTTGATAGACCGATTTCAATTAAGTATAGTAAAAAGCTTTTCGAGTAAGGTTTTCCAAAAAAGAGCGATGATCCCTTTAAGGAAAAATTAGCAAAACAATTTGAACATTTATTAGCGCACCCAGACCAAATATAACTAGACAAATAATAACAAATGCCATTGCAATACAAAATCAAAACAAGTATTTTGTATATAATGCGCATGCTGATTCCGATTTTCTTACATGCCAGGCACATTTCGTGTCCCATTGTTCAATATTATTACGCTCAAAGACATATAATAACTTTGATCACGCGCTAATACACAACTATAAACGTTTAAAGTTTAAACAACACGTTTGAAGTCGCTTCGAAAAATCTATTTCTGTACGTGTAATGAATGAAATTTTTTTTATTATACCTACTTACTTCTTTAAAAACAAAAACATAAAAACGAAAGAAACTTGGAACGTTTTTATTTTCGAAAATAAACAACGCTGACAATACAGTGTTTATTTTACATTATACAGATGAAAATTAGGTGTTTTCAAAGAAGTGTAATAAAAATAACATTCCCCTTCTTTCAGCTATTATTATTTTGTTTATAGAAGTAAACAATTAACAAAACTCAATCATTACGTCAAACATCGTCCTTCGTCCTAATAGATCGCATTCAATATCCAAACTATCGGGACGTTGGGTGAGGATTATTCTTCAGACAACGATCTAGATTTACCTCACCTACCTCTAGATGTAGGAGACGAATGATTCGGAGCAAAACGAGCCTTCTGAAATAAACACCGAGGCCGAGCGCAACAATTGGAGGGTCTTTCTGATTTATGTATCAAAGCCCAAAGCTATATACAGGGTGAGTTTTTTTCGATGCCCACTATGGGGATCTCGGCAACTAGCAGAGCTAGAACAAAGGTTAAATGGGGAAAGAATTGCAGTTTTGAATGCTCAATCTAATGCTCCTTTTGGATTTTTAAAAAAGTTCATGGCTCACTAGATATTTTGAAAAGAGTGATTTTTTGCTATTTCATCAGATCTCGGTAGCTCCGTTATTTCTGATTATACAGAAAAACTGTGGAGACAAAAATTGTAGATAATTTTGCGCTTAATGAGATAATCTTATCCAATTTTTTGTTGTTTGTGCTTTTTGAGATATGACATAAACTTGTGTTTTTTAAATGTAAATCATAGTTGGCTGTGGCCTTATCAAATCGGCCATTTTTTGAGCTTTCCAAAAATATAATACTCGACATAGTTATTATAAAAAATAAAATAGTTATGGCTAATTTTCAGATTTTTTTTAAATTTTCACATAGTCAGCCATGGAATATTTTCATATTTACGTTCTATTGTATAATAAGACATACTTCAAACTTTCAAATATTTTATTTTTAGCTGGTAACAAAATGTAACAAAATAAAGAAAAATTATCATGATGGAGCTCCACCACATAATTATTTGCCCGTAAGAAATTACCTAGATCAGCTCTATCCAAATAGTTGGATAGGGAGAAGTAGACCTATTTCCTGGCGGCCCCGATCCCCCGATTTGTCTGTTTTGGATTTCTTTTTGTGAGTATGAGACAATTGTTGAATTAAGAGCAGCTGTTTTAGAAGCAATTGCCAGTATTGACAGGCGCTCTCTAAGACAAATTCAGTTTTAAAAAGATGCAATATTTGCATAAATAGTAATGGTGGATTGTTTTAACATCTTCTTTATTTTAAAAGGTGATCTTTTAAAATAATAATAACATGAATTTGAGTTTTTAATTTTTGTATGATTTTGTTACATTTTGTTACCAGCTAAAAACAAAATATTAGAAAGTTTTAAGTATGTCTAATTATAAAATAGAACGTAATTATGAAAATATTCCATGGCTGACTATGTGAAAATTAAAAAAAAAATCTGAAAATTAGCCATAGCTCTTTTATTTTTTAAAATAACTATGCCAAATTTACAAGGCCACAGCCAACTATGATTTACATTAAAAAAAAAACATATCTCAAAAATCACAAACAACATAAAAAATTTGATTAGATTATCTTATTACGCCCAAAATTATCTACAACTTTTGTCTCTACAGTTTTTCTGTGTATAATCAGAAATAACGGAGCTACAGAGATCTGTCCAAAGTTGCTTTGGAGAAGGGAAAGTGGTAGATACGTAAATTTTCAACATGGCGCCGGCCCTATATGCGAGGTGGCGCAGCCATTTGCAGGATTCCCCATACACTTCCTCTTAATCGTGGAACCCGAAGTTTGCCACAGGAAGTATCCCTGGATGTAATAAATAGATAATCAGTCTACGCGATTGCTCTCATCAAGTTAGCGAGCGTTGTTTAACCAGTCTCCGGTTACCTTGGCGGCATAATGGCATGCTAAGCAGCCCGCCGGCTAAACTTTGGTGGGTGCGCGTGGGAGATCTGTCAGGTTATAATATAGAAGCGCTTAAACAGGCAATATTTCATGCAAGTGACAGGCTTATTTTAGGTTGTGATGATAAGTAACTTGGATTCAGTAATTTTAAATATAATATATCGATCACAACTTTTTATGTATTCTTATAGATTTTATTGATAATGATAAGTTCAAAACACAAAAGGAAAATATAAAACAAGGAATGTGTTGTGTAAAAGTGTATACACAACGACGGTGTAAGTTGTTTTATTTTCAACTGTGTAACATTCGCCCGTGTTGATTGTAATACCATAGCCGAACGATACCCGCTTTTTTTCATATGTTTCCAAAATTTTCCTTTTCTTATATCTAATAGAGCTGAGACTTCGAGTTTCGCTCGACTTGTACATACAAAAGCTAAGTATTTACTTGACGCTCTAAACTCTATTCAAACTAAAAGCAAGTGAAACATAAACACAAGTTGTTGCATGGCTAGAGCGTGATACGCACGTGATCAGCTTGCTATTGGCTAGCCGGCAATAAAATCTGACCCGGTGGGCGAGTGCAGCGAGTCGGTGTTTCTTACAGAGGTGTATTGAGTTGGAAGTGGACCTTTATTTTTTCCGATATAATTATTTTGCTATTAATTAATTGTTGGAGCTATGATTTGTGTAATGGTAAAAATTTGCAGGTAAGTGAATGACTAGGTGTGCTATAAAAGTTTGTTTTTAAAGTTCTTAATACTGTGGCATATTATTTTAATATTTTATATTATAAAATTCATACAGATCATCCTTAATGCGGCCGTGCCTCGTAATAGCCCTCAGAATTGTTCACGTGCTTCAATCGTGTAAAATGTTTACGCGCCACTTGCATTTAGTTTGAATAGAGTGTAGATACTATTTTGTATCATACAGCCTAGTTTTTAAGTTAGTTTTCTGCACTAAAAAAATATATACCTGCTGAGTGCTGACCCCAAAAGCAGCATTATATTGTACCAGATTTTAACAATAATAATCCGAACTCGTTTCCTTGGTTACCTCCTTTATTGTAGCCTGCTCAAAATACTTGTCAAGTATACCTACTAAAATCTATCTCTAACAGTACACTAGAAATGACATTTCATAATTTGGTAATCCAAGGTTGGCAGCATTTTTTTGGGTGCGTCCAGGTTCGTATTTAGGATGTCTGACAGAAATGTCAGAACTTGTGACAGAGGCCTAACCTTAACCATGATATTATTAAAGACTGCTCACGGCTGTCACGTCTGACACATTTTTGGCTCACCATGCGCTTTCCGGAAATAAAATACAATGCAGAATACATTGTTAGCCATCAGAGCCATCTGTTTTCCAGGACATAAAGCTATAGTCGTGAGAAGTCTTCATAAATACGTCAGTCAACGCTATGGCCTTTTTCTTTTCTGTGCTTCAAAGAACAGAGTTTAATGTTAATTTATATCTATTTAAATTTAGGATTCACCATAGCTAAATCCAACTTTGGCTGAAGGGGCGTCATTTGGGGGAGGGGGGCAGGGCGGGGGGCATTTGCCCCCCCCCCTGCGATCTGCGGTGCGTACTAAGGAAGCAGCAAGCATGTCGCGATCGCGTATATAGACCAGGAGATAGTGACAGATTTTTGGACGTGATTTTACTCAGTATGCCTTGCAAAGGGCATTACGTGGCACATATTCTCACAATAATAAGGTATGAATCAGAGAGTCATCCTGGGTTCTTCATGTGAAAAACTGAGTTTTCAATTATTCGAAAAATATGCATTTTGATATGATTTTATACAGGCTGCCATGTGTTTTATAATGAAGTTCAAAAAAAAACTAACTTCTGTGTTTTTCGCTAATTTAACAAGACCCTGTAACTATATTATACCTAAACTTAAAAAATAGGAAGTTCCCTTGATTACAAACAACTTTTGTACGAAACTTTTTTCCGTAGTTCGCCAAATTCTCGAGACAAGGGGATAGAACCCCAAGAAACACTTAATTTCTGGATTTGCTGTAATTGGTTAGCCTTCAATGGCCCATTTCAGCTAAACTGTTGGAATACTACTGATGTAAATATGAGAAAAAAACAACAAAAAATCACCTGTGCTGCCGTGTGTGCGTGGACGCCGAGTTCGTTCGGTCCATAGTGCATCAAAATGTGGTCAAAATATAAGCCGTCCTATACCTGTTGGAAGGAGTCGGCTTTAGATGTGGATAGTGGATTAGTGTACTATAATACGAGTATATGGTAAATAGGTGCAAGATAAGGGAATTTAATATATGAACCTGGGCTATACATACCTATGCACTATGCATACCTGATACCTGCAGGTTAAATCGAAGTTATGAGTCCCACACTGATCCCAACGTAAATTTATTCATAGTTATAACATCCAAAATATTTGCCGTTTTTATAATAAATTAATAAACAACATATAACCATTTATTGTCCATCGAAGGGCACCCCGCGAAAAAATCTAGTTAAAATAAATTAATGTAGCTATTTGATAATTGAAATAATGTATGTTCTTTCTCTTTTCAGGTAAACATCTGTTGTTTTATAACAATTTTGTATTCTTGATATTGCTTTTAATTTTAATAGTGATTTATTTTAAGATTTTTTGAATTTTGCATTTTTGTTTTTAATATATTAATTGTTTATTATCATTTGCCTTTGATTAAAAATCACTGTACCTATAGGTAAGTCGGAAACCCGAAAATATTCCTTTGATGGACATTTATTCATGTGTACAAATTAAATGACCAACAATGTTTGAACTATAAAAGACCTGCACTGCATCATTGGAACGATGATGGAAACCATCATTGGCCCGGGTCCGTAATGTCCCGGTGGCCGGCTGCGTTCCATCAGTCACTTTTCCAGCATGGATGGCCAGTGCAAATTTACTTATGGTCCACCATAGGAATACCAATAGAGGTTGTGCGTTATATTTATACTGGACCATTGTCCAAACCCGGGCCAATGATGGTTTCCATCATCGTTCCAATGATGCAGTGATGGTTACCCAATACATTTTTACAAATGGCCCATTTATCAGTGTTTGTTGGGACACCATCTGTGGGCCACCCTGTACCTCTGTTAAAAATAAGTTCACATCGAGAAACGTTTGGATCTTTATTTTCATACCGATATATATAAGAGCAAGTGAAATAGTATATATTATGTATAATGTATATTCATATAGACATAAATGTTGATTTAAATGCATTATAATGGGAAGTCTCTATTTAATGCTACTGTGGCTCCCAGAAGTCTGTGAATTCTAGATTTAATCTGGAAATGGGTTTGCTCTATATAATGAAATTCCTCTACGACGCTGGCTTGCCACTGTTTCATGTCTCGCTAATTGAGTTTTTTAGACAAAACAAGACAAAGCGATGGGTCCCTGGCAATCAATATAAATTTTACTTATGTATGCAACTAATTGAGCCTTATTCTCTCGCAGGTGTTTTGCCAACTAAGTACGTTTTAATTGCCTGGGGGGGGGTCTGTATAACCTAAAATTAATAATAATAAAAATTACATAATGATTAGGAAGATAAATGGAAAATAATTTCTTGAAACTTTTTATTATAAGATTTTAGGAGGCAGAGTTCGATGGTAAGAATTAAATTGTTGTATTTTTTAGGTGAAATCGTAATCCAACTTTCACTACGCCTGGATCATCTAAATCGTAAAACTTTCTCAAGACAGGTCGTTACCGCCATACACAACGGATTGGTGACGTCACAGCTGAAGGCGGGCATTGAACATAATATTTGACAGTACATTAATTTTAGATCTCTAAAAGCTTTCCACATCACAAATAAGGTACCTACATTTTTGGGATGCCTTAAGGTCTTGCTATGTGTAGCTCTATCCTTTAACATTATGTTGTCCATCACTAGATATAAAAACATACAATTGAATTATACAGGGTGGAACTGAATCATGGTACACCCCACTTTTTTCCCTTGTTTTTTGAGATACAATTTTGAAATTTGGCATGTCGATGTTACTTTATAAATGTCACTTTTTGACGTGTAAATTCATTTATTTCCGCTTCCGGTTTTACCGGAAGTGACATTCACTACTGTTTTTTAAATGGAACACCCTGTATATTATTTAAGTTTCGGATTCTCCTCGATGTACTGAAACCAACGATGCCTCACAAGTGACATTTTGGCTGACAGAAAGTGGTTTTTCTTTAACTTATTTGGATTTGCGATAATAAACTAAAGGTGGCTATGAAACAAATGAACTTCGACAAACTGAACATCTTTAATGAACTGTCAAACCGTCTGTCTACAGAAAAGTACTTCTCTTATAATAAACTACGGTATCAATGTGTTGTCAATTAAAACAACTGCAAAAATAGTGTTTGCAAAATGCCGCAAACTTACACGAGATCAGAAAAAGTGGATATGTTGAATCCAAAAATGCATTCAAGTGAATGGCGGGCATTTCGAACACTTACTATAAAATCGGTGCAGAGTTGCCATTTGTTTGTATTGACATTGTTTTCAATAAATATTTGATGTTAAAATTTCATAGCCACCTTTATAGTTTATTATTGCAAATCCAAATAAGTTAAAGAAAAACCACTTTCTGTCAGCCAAAATATCACTTGTGAGGCATCGTTGGTTTCAGTACATCGAGGAGAATCCAAAACTTAAATAATATACAGGGTGTTCCATTTATATGTATATAGGTGGGACAAATTATTGTATTGGAAAAGCAGTCCAGTTTATTCTACGAGGGCCGTGCCTACAAATCTACCCACCATAGAACTTTCCACTTTCACAAGAAATTTTATAAAAAATACAATTTTTTTAACTTTACTTATACCTCATTAAATGGTTTCGTCTTAACTAGCATCGATCTTAATCTATTTTCAGCTTATATGATAGTCCAGGAATATAAGAAATAATTAAATTTACTGGTCCGTCCACCAGATTTATTTCTCTTAGTTCTATTGCTAACGTTGTTCTTCTTTAGAACATTTTTTTAACACTAATATGGCGATTGGAACTAAAGTGAAGATATCTTTTAGTACCTATATGGTTATTTGTTTTCTATAGACACTAGTAGTTTCCATACTATCTGATTAGAATCTAAGAAACGTAATTGATTATTATTTTCTATTTGTAGGGTAAACTTAATAGAAAGTTCTTCTGAGTTAATAAAATAATAATGAATTTAAATCATCTATTCCATGTTCCCATATAATAATAACCTGTCATCTACATATCTTGTCCAAACATTAGGTTGGTGGTGAAAATATTATCTAGTCAACTCAATTTGTTCAAAATCTTCCATGAACAAATTATACGGTAAGAAATGTCCTACAGTTGTTGTAGGAGATTAGCTTACATAGAGCTTGTCCCAATATGCCTTGTTATTTGGTACCTACGAGAAAAAATAAGTTACTAAATTTTCAATAATATAGTAGACACCCAGGAATTTCGACATAAAATTGACTAAATCTACCAAGAACTATCACTACCTAATTAGAATAAATAGAAACGACTAAAACAAATCGCAGTGGGTAATGGGCCTTTCCCATTACTTTTTTTCGTTTTTTTTTTCGCTTTCTTCACGTATAATGTCTTCAAGGTCTCAAAAAAGCTCACAGTTGTTCCTTTTTTTCTCCTAAACTAAGCTAAAAATTAGAATTGAAATTTGATAATAAGGTTAGTGCTAACGTCAGCAAGAGCCCGTACTGAGGTTTCTTTGCGATTTCCGACTAAATTATTTAATAGGTTTACTTACCTATTCTTTAATGGCTATAATGAATGAAAAGGATAATACTTACTTCATTGAATTAATTATACTGTATATTGCTATAATTCTATTATATTTGATTAGGTATATGCCTAAAGAGGATGTTTTTTTGTTTGTGGTAGTAGACTAAAAGTGCCTACGTGTCGACTTAAAAAGTGGGCCTAAAGTCTAATAAGGTCTAATGGTAGGGTTATCTGTGGTCTAAGTAACGACTTTCAAATTAGGAAAAGTTTCTTTTATTATCTGGATATTATTGAAATTACGAACTTGTGTCTTGTTTAACACTGTGATGCACTTGTGCAACTAAACTTTCTGTATTTCAGGAATGTTATTAATGTAGGTGATTTTAATGTACCTCACTCAGTTTTTAACACTTTTGATAGCAAGTTTAACCTTATAAAAAAATTCTTAAATATGTACCTTCAGTTTTAAACAATACAATAACATTGTTAATGAAGATGGAAAACTCTTGGACCTGGTTATATCTAACATTAATTGTGAAATCGAGAGAAATAGTAACCATTGGTACCAGACTATCCACCTGCAGTAATAATAGCGTCGACTGACCGGACTGACGTATTTATAAAGACTTCTCACGGCTATAGCTTTATGTCCTGGAAAACAGATGACTCTGATGGCTAACAATTTGTTTTGCATTGTATTTTGTAACGTGAATACCACTTTTCTTTTCGTTTAGATGTTGTTTAGTTCTGTAATATTTTTCGTTACAATTTTGCCGCTTTTACGGGAATAGAAAGATGGTAGTTTGTGGAGGACGCTGCCTCTCTTTTGTTCTTTAGTTTGCTCAGGCGCCAGTTATTTTATAGTGGTATGCTCCACTTGTCTTTTCTCGGATAGTTCAGTGAAGAAAAGAAAAATCCAAAGTTCGTTTAGCTATTTTGTTTTAGTTTGTTTGTTCTTTTTGGGATTGGGGAGTAAATAACACAATAAACAAGTTTTTACAATTTATTCAAATACTTGGATGACACAGCCAAAAGAAAATTATATGATCTTTTAATTTAGTATACTGTTACAAACATCGCGTAGTTGAACAATATGAAATATTTAATGAGTCATTTGTGCCCCAGTATTTGCCTGCAAGAGAAAATTATATAACCTGTGAACAAATTATTTTTGTTATAATTGGTTGTGGGAAAACGGAAAACCTATAGTTTATAAGATTCGGTTGTGGGTTTAGAAAATGTGACGAAAGTAAATAAACAGGCTGACCGGACTTGCGGTTGTACGTAACACTACGCGTATCTTAAATGGTCGGTGATAAAAAAAATATAGGTACTTGTTAAAAAAAATTACGTTAGGGTAAGCAAGAAACTCTATCGGTTTCGGACGGTGGTAGAGAAATTCATTTGTATCTACTGTAGCCCTCCGGTATTTGTATTTGGTTTTAGTTTTTAAACAACTATGTAAAAAGGGTTCGGTGTTTCCTACTGACAGGCTAGATTTCGTTTGATTTCAAGTTTTGTAAAGGTCCACGCCTCTTACTCTAGGAGTAATGGTCAGCAATTACACTTGGTATCAGTGGAACCTATTGTTTAATTTTCGATTTCAAGTTTCTGTAAAGGTCCAGGCCTCTTGCCCTACGAGCAATGGCCGGCAGTTACACCTGAATTCGGCTAGACCAGATATTTGTTTTTGATTTCAAGTTTTGTAAAGGTCCAGGCCTCTTACTCTAGGAGTAATGGCCAGCAATTACACTTGAATCAATTGCAAATATAAAATTTTAAACCCAATAGTTCGGTCGGAAAGAAAAAAAGAATATTTTCGGCACTACAGTAAATAAAAATAGTCAGTAAAATGGTTACCCTACAAGAGTTTCTTACCTATGTTGCTAAGTCGACGGACGATCAAAATGTGTCTCATCCGCATTTTTCGGTTCCCCTTTTATACCGGATTTCGGCCGGGCCGGTGGGGTAGACAAAAAACAAGCTTGGATACACCTCGCGCCACCATCTTGAGGGGTGCTGAGTTGTCGCCTCGCTGAAACCGCGGCAGACTTACAAACGCCTACGCGCCATTTATTAAAGTTGTTTCACAAATAACAATTTTCCCCCAACAAATCCCCCAATAAATCGTACAGTTTATTTGTATAAATCGTAGAATTTTCAATTTAATGGTAGGTATAAATTACAAAATTGGCGAAGAAATTAAAATATTGAGATGACGATTTACAGATTAAATTATTCCAAAATTCCAGAGCTGTCAACACAAAGCATTCTGCTGTTTGCGGCAACTTGTGGCTAATTTCGAGATTTTTCTCTTTTACTGTATAGAGTTTTTTTTTAACGAATTTTGATATTAAATTTTGAATTTCTACTGGGAGGGAATTTTTTATCATTTATTTTACTTTGACGGGGCTTATCTTAATTCAAATGTTGTATCAGTTTCGATAGAACTAAGATGAGTGCCATGGAAAACCCAAGTCGTTTGTATATCGCTAATAATAATACACTTGTTAACCTCCAAACAATTCTGAAAATAAAAAATTGTTAAATTCCCTTATACCAAAGATCATAATATCATGATCTTTGCTTATACATTCCAAAGACAATGCAAGTTGTTCCAAATTTTTATCTTGAATAATAAAAAAAAGTTACGCCTCTTTCGAAAAATAATTGAAATATTGACCGTTCGGATTGCTTTCTGTCTATAATAATACACTAACTTCAGAATTTTTGCGCTTACCATCGATGAAATAAAAAATATTTTTCAAAACTATTCTTTTTACGGCCGTTTTCTTCCTTTTGATATGTGGGGTCAAACAAAAAAAATCCCATGTCTCTACCTGCTCTAATAATAAAAAAGTGATTCACTTCCAAAAAATCCTTGGTGGCCATGAAAAAAATTTGGTTCAATCCCTTTTTACATTCTCAACACAACTCAAGTTATTGTCTTAATTTCTATCTTCACTAATAAAAATAAGTTAGATTTTTTTGTTATGTCATAGGATGTTTCGTTGATCGACATTTAAAAATCGCACACTTTTAATTGGAGATTAGCGGAACTTATATCAAACAAGTCTGAAATAAAAATATAGTTTAAAAAACTAAAAAAAAAAACACGCTTACGCTTAGCAAACTGAACTAAAAAGTAAAAAATAATAATAGCAAACCGAATTTTATCGTAAAAAAAAAGAAGCGTGGGGTGCATGATATCAATTGTTATAAATATTTCATTAGTAGCTATTGATAAAAGTAGAGTTATCATAAAAAAATATATATAATAAAAAAAGCACCCCGCACGCTTCTTTTTTACAATAAAATTCGGTTTGCTATTATTATTTTTTACTTTTTAGTTCAGTTTGCTAAGCGTAAGCGTGTTTTCTTAGTTTTTTAAACTATGTTTTTATTTCAGACTTGTTTTGAGTTGAATAAATTTTTTATAATTGGGGATATATGTAAATGAATAAGTGCGAAACAATTCAGGAGGTGATTGCCGTTTTAAAAATAAGGGGGGGTTCTCGTATAAAATTTTTCGATTTGGCGTTTCCCTGCAAAGTTATTCGGGTTACAGGGTGACCCAAAAGAATTTTTTTTTTATTTATATCTCTAAATAATCAAGTTGCACAGCTGAAACTTTGCACTGTTATGTTTTTGGCGATGGAGAATAAGCTGAAGGTGTCAGTTTTTATGTATCTCATAGAGGGCGTCGCTTGTGCTGTTCTGTGATCGTGCTTTTACTCCTAACTTTTTTGAGGTTATGTTTTTGGTCTTGAAGGTTTGTCATTTTAGTGCAACTTTTCATTTTGCAACTAAAATGTATTTTTTTTCATAACGATAGAATCAACCGTTTGCGTTGAAATTGGCAAAACGTGCCCCAAAACACCCGTTAACTTCATCATTCGAAACATAAAATTTTTATCTACCGCTTTCAAACGTTACAGATTGGGCAAAACACCATTGGTTTTCTTGAAATAGGGTGTTCAAATTTTGTTAAATTCAATCCTTTCCATTTTGAAGGCTAATAAGTTTTGGTACATTGTTCATAGGAATTTTTTTCTCAGTTTAAATATAAAAATTAGATTAGATAAAAATTTTATGTTTTTAATGTTGAAGTTAACAGGTGTTTTGGGGCACATTTTGCCAATTTCAACGCAAAGGATTGATTTTATTGTTATGAAACAAGAGTACAATTTAGTTGCAAAATGAAAAGGTGCACTAAAATGACGAATCTCCAAGACCAAAAACATAACCTCAAAAAAGTTGCGAGTAAAAGCACGATCAAAGAACAGCAGTGGCGCCCTCTGTGAGATACGTAAAAACTGACACCTTCAGCTTATTCTCCATTTCAGTTCTGCAACTTGATTATTTTGAGATATAAATAAAAACAATACTTTTGGGTCACCTTGTAGACCCGAATAACTTGGCAAGGAAAGCCCAAATCGAAAATTTTTATTTATTTTATACTATTTATTTACACCCTGTATATTTAGTAAATGGAGTATTGCGCGTAGGGGTTTGTAAGTCTGCCGCGGTTTCAGCGAGGCGACTACTCGGCGCCCCTCAAGTTGGTAGCACTCCGAGGTCTGTGCTTGTTTTGAGTTGAATAAATATTTTATAATTGGAGATAAATGGAGTATTGCGCGTAGGCGTTTGTAAGTCTGGCGCGGTTTCAGCGAGGCGACTACTCGGCGCCCCTCAAGTTGGTGGCGTTCCGAGGTCTGTGCTTGTTCTTCTGTGACCATTAAATTTCCATTGATGCAATGTGAATTACACATAATTTCAAATAGAAAATTGAATTCAATACTTATTTTTTGTATCTATGGCGAAAGCGCTGGGATAGTTAAAAGAAACATTAAATTAATTACGTGAACGATATCTAGTCTTACTTTTCTGTGTAATTTCATTTGGAGTATTTTGTATATTCCATCATTAGTGTTAAATTTTTCGTAAATAAATAATACTTCCAGGACCTCTTCACTGCAGTTTATTTTAATAAAGTACACACTGCATCAGTTCGATAACTTCTCGACAATCATAGGGTAAATACTCCTGCAGCTGTGGTCCATATCTGAGTGTACTAAAAAGGAAATTATATTTAGGTGATTATTCACAACTACTGAGCCAAGAGACTAACCTTGTAGAGCTTTCCATTAACCCGCCTCGCCGATAAGGTGCTTTCAGTTTTTCGTTTAAATACGTATAGACAACAATAACAAACTTTGAGGTTATGGTTGGTTGGCCGAAGGATTGAGGCCTGTCATTTCTGGCAGTTCCGTCTAGCTGTCATTTCTGGCATTCAATATTTGCGTTCACTTTTAATACAGAAAAACAGAAACTAAGAAATTGTCTCCATGTCTCGTCAATCTCTGTCGCTACTTCGGGAGATGTACATGACCCAGGGGCCGCTGTACTTTACGGTTAAACGTTTGAGGTCCTTAAAATAAGATAGAAATTGACGGTGGTGTTTCGTAGACATAAGACTAACTAATCAAAACTACCCCACAACTTTCCCGCCAAGGGTTCTTTTGAGCACACATTGACTGTATTATAGGCGAAGACTTCCAAAGCAAGAAGAGGGCTAGTGCGAGCGTTCTTCACACCTGAAACAAAATTTATGTATTGAGATATAATTCTGCGACAATTAAGCAGATATTTAACGTAACATAACCCATATCGACAGAAACAGGTTCGAAATATGTATATGTGCTTTTTTAAACGGCAAACACATATCTAGAAATATCTACTTACGACAAAGTTTTCCGTCGGGTTAGACTCGCCAAAACCAATGTAAAAGGACATTGTCTAAGAAACCCTTTCTTCGGCACAAGCATCGATCAAGTTTAAACGGCAAATTGATACCCCTCAGTCTTCCGCATATATTCTTTTAACGGTGCATTGTCCTCGCTTCGTTTCGCAGGATTATTAGACGGCAACAAAGACCTAAAAATCTGAAATAGGTGAAGCAAATCGTATCTAAAAATGCTCTTCATACCTTTCTGTACAACTCAGTTTTCCATTATTCCTGTTAAGCCGGAAAGCGCCAGATCACCACTAGAGGGACAAGGGCACGGCCATAAGTTCGTTCTAACACGGGTTTCTGAGTTTCTCAAGCCTGATTTTCCAAGAAAGGCAAAGTAATAAGTGGATCTCTCCCGTGGCGTTTTCTAAAACCGAAATTTTACATAAAAACCTACATACATACATACCTAACCTACAGTGCGCCCGTACCTGGAAAACTTACCCATGGAATAACAGATGGGTTTCTGAGCTCCCAAACTCCCAAACCACTACGAATGTTGGAAATTTGGAAATTGTCCACACCAAAACCAAACGACAGCTGATTACCACCATTTTGTTTCTGAATTGTAACTAATCGATATATTATCTAGCGCGTGCGCCTCGGCCACGATGAATATACAGGGTGTTCTCGGGCCCTTTCTTTCCAAAATAGTCTAAAAAAGTCGGAAAAAAAATTCCGGGGGGCCGAACGGCTCTTTTAATCCGGACGCTTTTCAATAGTCTTCTTCCTCATGTACTCCCGCGGACGTACGCGAAATTTGGGCTCGAAAAATCGAAAACTGCGTCCTGTAGAGTGTTGCCAAGACAGCCCGGACTAGCTAGAGGCAAGGGCCATAACAAGCGCCTTTCAGGCGTTTGTTAACAAGAGCCCGGTTGCTATGCCGGCACCGAGAAAAATCTCATAGACCAATAGTGAGCTTCTGGTACTAAAATGTAATAGTACAGATAAAATCATTCGGTTTTCCCACAAGAAACGCGTTTCTAGCCCTAGAAATAAAGATTATTCTCCACTAAATATATTTTACAGAAATATTGCTCGCCTAAATCAGTAGCTTCTTTTAAAACTCGGTATATAAAATAATTCGGAAATACGGCAGATAAGATTTCGTTGAACTTAAACATGTTTAATTTTAATGCACACACCTAACCGGTCAAAATAACAAAAATATTTGGCGCGGTGCGGTCGACAGAAAAAAATGAAAAATATGTTTCTTTTTAATAAAAAAAAAATAACGAACTTCGTTACAATTTTGTCTCCGGAAAGCGCATGGTGAGCCAAAAATGTGTCAGACGTGACAGCCGTGAGCAGTCTTTAATAATATATCAGTCAACGATAATAGGTTTTCTTAATTTTAATTGTACTAAAAAACCATTTGCAAGCAATGTTTCATTTAGTTCTTATAACTTAAAAAAAGCAAAATTTTCAGCACTGTTCAAATCAATGACTCGGATCGACTGGAGTTGTCTCGACCACTTTACAGATATTAACCTGGCGGTAGATGCCTTTTACGACATTATCCGGCCTGAACTTGATGCTTTTGTCCCACATCATAATGTATTCAGACATATTATATAAGTATCCTACATGGTATACTTCGGATATAATTTCAAATGTTAAAACGAAGGCCAAGTTTATGGCAAAATACAAACAACCTAAACAATGATATTATATTATGAAAAATTTGGAGATACAGAATAACTTATTCTGTATTGTTGCATAAGATTCACTTATTTGGTTTCCATGCCTCCACTGTTGCTTTTCTGAAATCTTTCTTTTGGACAAATTTCAATATGTTTTCTACAATGGACATAAATCTTTTCAATATTTGGCATCATCGGGCAGTTCCACAAGATTCAAATTTAGAACCACTTTTATTTTTAATATTTATTAACGATCTTCCCTCAAATAGAATGTCAAATAAACTTATTTTTGCAAAACTGACATCTTTATTGGGCTACAGTTTTGTTTTAAAGAGAGAAACTTCAGCAGGTGATAGAAAACCACAAAATAACCCCAAGTATATTTCAAATGTAATATATTTGCAAATTCTTATCAAATATAAAGTTTTATAATATTTCTGAAAATAGGGGGGGCGCATTTATCAAATTTGGCACCGGACGCAATCTAGGCAAGTTATGGCTCTGTCCAGGAGGAAAGTAGAATTAATGCCTGTCGGCGTCTAGCATATTCGAAAAGCCAGGTCTTTTTCATATCCTTTACTTTTTATGGTACAACTACATTGCCGTTAATGTCTCCGAATAAGGAGATGAAAATGCAATATTTTCTAAGGGGTCCTTGGCGCCGATTGACTTTATTTTTAATGAAAATAACAGCCAGTGCACAGTAAAATTGGACCATCCTACTAAGTTCGTTCGCTAGAAACTACTGTATCCTGAAAAACTAAGTTAAATATTTCGTCCTATCATTTCCAAAAGCAATTCGAACCTATTGTAGGTAAGATTATGTGTCTATTATTAAGTTTTTTCGCATTTTTTTATCGAAACAATTTTCCACTCATATATCATATAGTAATGTGCAAGTACGAGTGCAGCGATTTATATAAAGTAATCGACAGCGGGGCCGCGGTGGCGTCGCTCGTACCAGCGCTGACTTTTTAGACTGCATGTTTTTCTGCCTTCGATCGACCTTGGTTCGAGGCAGGCGCATGCATATGTCTTTAAAGAAAAACACCGCTATGGCCAAGAGCGCTGGACAAATGTGTGTTCACGGTATTGCTCCTAAATAGCTTTATCCGTGTGATTTACTAATTGTCCTACACTCACTGGGATTACTACGGTTTTCTAGGGTTTTCCGTAGTACTTGAGCAAATGCTATCCTAGTTCTATCTGGAAAAAAGTCGGCCCTAGCCGCAAATGGCAACGAAGACAAAATAATAGTAATTGCCCCCTTCCCCCGCACAAGCATGTGGTTGCTTCTGGGGTACTCCTAGTTTGGAGTATTGTGAGGGTGAGAATTATTATTATTATTATGTTTTATTACTTGTTTGTTTTTACAATGTAGACACTTGCTTACTTTTATTTATCCTAACGCAGCGCCACGTGCCACCCATATCATTTTATAGAAATGCTTAATCCACTGATGACAAGAGTAGGTAATATCTTTACAGGGATATTTGCTAAAGGCCAAAGCACGAAAGAAAACGTTTCTAAAGAATGCGGGCAGCGTTGCGAGATTTCCTATACGAGTAGTCGTTATTTATTGGCGAATACAAGTTTTATCATATTGAAGCCTTTGAAATACGGCAACACAGCACTTCAGCGAAGGAGTCGGCTGACAAAATCAGTTAGCCAACGCGCCCTTATTTTTTAGGCCGCTGGCAAGTTTTTTCCGCCGGCTCAGAGAGCTCAGTGGCGTTTCGTATGTTCGGGAGTGGGAGTTAACGTGTGCAAAATGAGTAAACAGGGAAGAACGGTGCATTCTCAAGCACGAGAAATTATTGCCAATGTTATAAGGGTTTGCCTTCCTCCATAATCTAAGGCCATAAATTAAATAACAACTATATGAAAATTAAGTCAGTGAGTTACACAAAATTGGGCTACGCCCCTGAACTGTGACTAATTCTATAATATTTGCGAGTTCTTCCCCCTTACGTCGCACGCATTCTGCCGTAAGGCTGTTGTTCTGATATTAGTTGGTGCGGGCGGTCAACACACCTCTGTCTGTCTCACTCCCGCCTCGCCTCGACTTTTTCGAACTTGCAGTTGTCTCGCTATTCTTGCCGGCGCGCGGCGGCTTGAAATTCGCGAGACATTATTAGGCGGACCCCCGTGATGCTCCGTCTCTAGGTTGTATATATCTTTGGTTACAACAATGGACCTCGTAAAAGAAAATACGGACCTCCATTGGAGCCGCCAAGTCTAAAAATATAGATAGAGTGCAGCTATTACGTATATTGTGCTAATACTAATCAGCATCGAAATAAAGACTGACCTTGGGTTTAATTGAATAGAAATAGAAACAATGTGGTAGACGGGGTGAAACTCGTTTAGCGAACCTACCGGACAAAACCAAAGCTTAGCCAGTAATCTCTCTAACTGTTAGTTGTTGTTATCGCTAAATTTTTAAGGTCTGGTTAGTGTATTCCAGTGGTGGTGTAACCTTTAGTAAGGATCTATGAATAATAAATAATGTGCATATACTGGTTATTTAAAAAAATAATACAGTTAAAAGCAGTTATGTAAAAAAGATACGATACCCATGAAAAATAGTCTTCTCATTATTTTTTCTGTAGTAAACATATTACGATACCAAACAACTTTCCCTATACAACAATCTGTTGTAGGTATAGAGTCTATAGGTACAAAAAATATCGCCTTTAGGACTTCCCCAAAACTTTCTCCCATATTTCATACTTTATTCATCGCCTTATACATTGCGTCTGGTTTTTTGTATGTATGTACCTATACCCCTAAAAATCGAAATTGGCCGGGGAAATTGAACGGGACAATTTTTTTATAGATATATCCCTGAAAGGTCATCGTTTGCGAAGTATTGGTTTGGCATTTTTATAAAACCCTGGCCTTCTGCGTATATTTAAAGGGGTTCGCACACCCTAGGATTATTCGGCATCCCCCAAAATAGCCATGTAACAATTTTGGTGAAAAAATATCCATTTGTTATTTTTCTGTGTGGTGCCACACTTTGAAAAAGTGAACAATTCAAATTCGGCGTATGAACCTAGGGTGCTATGAAATCAAAAACAAATGACGCTCACAGCATAAAGAACTATTCAGTTAGGCTTGTGAAAGGATTTTATTGCTGTAAAAATATAACGCCATGCTAAATTAAATAACAAAAAATTGAATATGTGAAACATCACATTTGACTGTTTTAAATTCAAATTTCTTTCGTGGAAAGTCCAAACCAATACAATAATAATATAAAAAATTGTTCCTTTCAATTCCCGTAGCCTATTTGGATTTTTAGGGGTGTTAACACGAAAAATCAGACACACTGTATATTATAGATTCGATTCGATTGGTGTGTATTTTGGTATTTATTCTCACAAATAATTCAATTTAGAAAATAACGAGTCGTTTAAAGGTTCAGCAATTAAACTAGCCTTTAATTTTGGAGATTATTACCCCTGAAGTATGAAGATAGAAGTCTAGGCTAGTGGCAGACGCCGGCGTTTTATGTTTCATTTATACGTTCGAATAGAAACTTGGGAACACTTCTGTCTACTATTTAAAACTTAAGCTATTTATAGTTTCTTTTATTATGTGAAGTGGCAGCTGATTGAGAAGTTGATTTAATAACATATTGACCTTTCATGTGAGTGATACGTTACATCATTGAGTAAAGGATTATTCCCTTTACTCAATGGTTCGATCTAGATCTAAGGAATCTCTACTCAATGATTGAACGAAGCTAGTTTTTAATAGTTTGATGAATCAATCTCTGGTAGGAAATGGCCTAGTTTCAAACCATATTTATAATAATATTTCTATATATCTTAGACAAAGCTACATGTTGGAATTTATATCACAGGCAAAATATACCTAACTATTTGTAAATTTGACGGGATTGTCTCATGTACCCCTAAATTATTCTATTCGCGAGATATTCGGTAAATTATGTCCTTGTATTTGAATAATAAAAATATAGCTTGTAATATGCGCCTACATCACATACCTACTATTACTGTACCAATCTATTTGCGTCTCTATAGTGTATATAGAAGATATTATTAGTTGAAATTCGTAAAATATTGATTTTCCCAGACAATCCCCTTATCCGGCAACACCGCCCTGCCGTCAACTGTTTCATGTGCTTCGATTTGTCTCTGTGCACATCCGAAGTTGTATTGTTTCCTAGAGAGTGCAAACTGAAGGCAAAAGTGTTGTTTTAACTTTAAAAAGTTTATAGTTGTGTATTAGTGTAATAATTTTGTACAATGGGACACTAACGAGCCTGGCATTTAAGAAAAACTGCCACTGGCAGTGGAAACAGCCCGTGCACCTAGACAAATATATTTCTTATTATTGGTCTAGTTCTATTTTGTCGCGATAAAAACTAAATTTATACTCCAACTTAATATCAGGTCCTAACAATTTCAAGACATTAAAATTTAACTGGTGTAATAAATTTATGGCCACACTATTATAAAAACTACATGACAAAATCACAAGAACAACTTTAAATTGTCCTAAAATTTTTTTTTCAAGGTTTTATTGGAGTACCTATAATAAAATTGGTAGTGAAATAAGGAACATAAAATGTATACATAAGATTAAAAAATGACATTTTGTCAAAAATCGAAAATTTAAATTCTTTATAATAATTTTATGCATATTGAATATCAACGGCTAAATAAATTTGATTATTATTATTATTATCTATTGCTATAGAGGTTAGAAAATAAAAAACTGAGCCAACCGATCCCTAATTTTTAGGGGCTGGAAGAGTGAGGGGGGGCACACTGGATCGGTTTAAGTTGAGTGGTGGGGGAAATGATTTCGTTCGTATTATGACATTTTCGTTTTAATGTCATATGTCATTTTTTATCCGCACTGTTAAATTCCTGCTACTATAAAAGCTGAATCATCCTGAACAAAACCAAAAGTTGAAACAATCCCTTGAGAGACAAAAACAAAAAGCATTTTGGCCCATTCTATAGTTATTGTCGAATTGCTTTAGAAGGGTTGTAATTACCTAAATATTTTGAAGGGATAATGCTTTTAATAAAAAATTTCCCTGCTTGGACGGTTATTTGGTTACGTTACGAAGGTCCCATTTTTTTTCGTTTTTGGGCATATTCATAATGAAACAGCAATCTACAAGTTATTATATGTTTTTTCTTTAGAGGCGAAGAAAAAAAAAATAGTGAAACTTTGGGGTTTAATTTTAAAACGGTTTTTTAATAATATCTCAGAAACGACGAAACGACAAATGATAATGATACAGAATTTTTGAAAAACTTTCTCTTGTCAAGTTTCCATAAAGCTACGGGACTTTGAGCAAACAAAGCAAATTCAAAGTTGCTGCTCAGAAAGTGATAGGGTTAGGTCACCTAAGAGTACGCAGCCCCTAAGAGTACGCACTGGCATTTTTTATTAGTTCCAATGCTATTCGGATAGAGGTCGCTATTTAGTGTAGACGCCTTCAATCGACAAGTTTTGATTATAGTCGCGTGGTGCTCCCTAAAAGATTCGACGAATTACAGGCAATTAACAAATTTTATACATATTTTTATAATTTTTTGGCATCTTTGCTATAAGGAGTATCTTACCCTGTCAATGCTTGACTATATTGTTCGACTGCGCATCTTAAAAAGGCTTTAGATAGGCATGTTTCGCACAGCTTACGATGTGTAATTATGGTTGCCTGTTTTAATTAAATAGACTATTCAATCATCGCGCACAAACAGGTCTAATAAAAAAGGAATTAAAAAGGGGCTGCCACTTGTTGAAAAAACTAGAAAATCTCAATACGATATTCTTTGTTCTCTTTGCAGGGAACACTAGAGCATTTCAGAATGGATTAAGTGTGATTCATGAGGTGCATGGTGGCACGAAGACTGTACCCAAGGTCTATAGACTTTGGACTGTACCAACTACCTCGGACATGGGGTCTTTATATGTGACTTATGTCAAGAATAATATATTGTTGATATTTGAATTTTTTTTAGCGCCTACTCTTAAATCCAGGACTGCGTACTCTTTCGAGTTCTTGTTCCTAAGAGTACGCAAACTGTTTTTTTTTATTAAAGATATAATATCTCTCATGTCGATAATTATATAAAAATATTTCTTCAATGTTATAAGGAATTTATACTGTGTCGAATAAATCTGTATTACTTATTGTTGTCGATTTATTTAACTTTAAATATTAAGTGCGTACTCTTGGGTGACCTTACCCTAACTTCAGGAGGAATGGATTTTTGATCTTTTTAATACGATTTTTTTTTATTAATTATTTGAAATATTTTTATGGGAAATGAATGGGCAATTAAAAAATGCTCTCAACTTCACCAAAAAAGACATGGGCGTAAAAATTTGTTTTGAGAAGTGCTTCGTGCTTCACCTTTCCGTACGCCACTAATTTTGACAATAAAACATGGGTAGATTCATTTTATTGCATTTTATACCTGCACGCGTTGTGTACCATATTTTATTTTAATATAATTTGTCGTGTATTTTATCGATATTAAAAACGCGTAAAAAAACTTTAACACATTGTATCTTTTTTATTAAGCATTTTCGGATCCATAATTCACCATATTATTTCAAAATTGTGGTTTACAGCTGGGACACCCGTATATTTGTTCACACAAAACAGTAGCTGGGTAGTATACAACAGGAAAGGCGAAAGAAATCCTAAAACAATTACCGCCTGCAAAACCTGACATCGCGTCCGCCTACCTAGTTTTACCATGAAAAATTGCCAAAAGGGAACGATATATCTTGGAAAATTTTCAATATGAACCGCTGGATCCCGAAAGGTAATTCGCTCGCCTACACGCTTTCCACCCCATAGTTTCCAAATTGTTTTCACGTCCTCTTTCCTACACCATACTTTGTCGCTTGGATGGGCTTGTTGCTTTCCTCGAATTATCTTGATTAAGAAGGGGTGGCTGTTTGACAGTGCATGGCTGCCTATTTAGGAAAACCCAACGAAAGTTTAATTAAATAAAATACAAAGCTACATAGCTGCTAAGCTGTGTTTGGGTAATATGTACTTTTCACAAATTTTCATAAAAACCAGATGTAGGTATTTTCCTCCGAAAAACACAGTTATTTGTGATGAAGTTAATTAAACATTACCGTGGTATATTGCATTGCGGTTTCTTACACATTCGAAACTTCGCATCGTACAAAAATAAATTAATCTAATTTCTGTAAATTGTTTTATTTATGGTTGTTGGTATACACATACAGGGTGCCTACTATTATAACTATACAAATTCATAAAATCTTTATTTTTGGAGATATTCGCCTAGACTTTTTTATTTTGGTCTACCGTTGTGAAAATGCAAATCAAGAGCTGGCTACGATTTTTTATACTGGAACTAAAATAGGGTCCGAAAATTTGGACATGCCTAATGTAGTCTGTTTTTTATTTCGGCCCAAAATAAAATAAAATCCCATTTGTTGCGTCCGTTCTGCCTGTCACTGTATATACCCCCGACTTTCACTAAAACCACTTAGCATTTTTTTTTATTGAAAATCGGATACCTCTGACCTCGCACATTTCCACCGAACATGCAGGGACTTTTATTCTACGGGGTGCCAAAGTTAAGCGAAGTAGGGATTTTAAAGGCATCTGGCAAGTCAAGAAGTGTGCCATGGAATTAGGTACTTCAAAACAGTTGATTGGTCAACAAAATCACTCAAACTGTTGGTGTGCAAAGATCCAATGACAAATATACAGGATGTTTTTCTCTGTGTCATCTCAAAACTCAAAATGCTGAAATTTTTCAAACTTTATACCGAGTCAAGGGCGCCCTGTAATTATTGAAAAAATATTAATAAATGCAAACGTAAATTATTTCTCACAAAATATTAGTTTTTCTGTGTTAAGGTCAGACGCGACTTATTCTTCCTCGCAAGAAACACAGCAGTGCCAAATTTTCGTTAAGCAAGTTGATTATTTTGGGAGCTATTGCCAAAATTCAATTTTTAAAAAAAAGAACTAAAACGCCCTATATCTCAGTTACTATTGAGATTTGGCCAGTAGTTGTTAAGCTCTATTGTAATATTTTGGCCCAAGAATTAACCTCCTGATTTTCTACACGTACTTAGGAAACATCCTGTATACAACATTTTTCGCAATTTTGAGAAATAATGCCATTTCAGCAATGTTTTCAAAAAATGCCAAAACTCACTTAAACTGACTCGACGCAATGTCATAACAAAAAAAACACAAAAATAATATAAAAAAATTCTATCACCGTAAAAAAAATGTTGTAGGTGCCCAATCTTGTTCAAAAAATTGTCTATTGTCCACACCTTATGCAATATGTAGGTAAACATTAACTTGTTGCATTACAACGAAAAATGAAATTTTCGTAATTCTGCCCTCTTGTAAACTGTAAACTACAACCTCGGACACCCTATCCTTTGTATCTTCAAATGGAGACCAATTTGCACTTTATGAACGCATGCATATCCTTTAAAAAACACATACTCGGAAGTATGCAAGCATCCAATGACAATGTTCGGTGAAAATACATTTCCCATTCTTATTCCGGGGAACAGGGAGTACGTTTCAGCACCGGAAATTAAAAACTTGCCGAGCATTTTCCTCCGGTATACAACCCTCCCACAATTGTTAATGGTGACTGGAGACATAATTAAATGTTTCAGCTTGAAATGTGCTTTGAATGTAAATTTTTCCGCTAACCTGGTTTTCCAATTACACATTTTCTCCATTTTTCGGTACAATGCGAATTCGGGGAAATAGAAAAAATAATTCGTACAGTTGTGTGGCGAACGTTTCAAGATGGCGGCATACGTTTTTTGTTCACAACCCTCTTGACATGGGCATCAACTATCAAATAAAAGTGTTTGGCGAGTAGAATACTCAGTGTCCTCCAAAAAGTTCGCACCATAGAGGGGAAATTTTTAATTAACGTTTTATTTTGTAATTTAATTTTGGGGTTACCTTTTGCATTAAAAAAGATGAAAAATGACCCGCTCAAACGTGATCATGTGACTTTCGTTATCTGTCAAAAATGACATTTAAAAAAATATATCTCCAAAAATGCCAATTTTTAATATTTATGAAATTTCTGAAAATCTTAAAAACTCGAAACTTTATAAAAACTATTTTATATCACTAGCTTTATCATTCTATTAATTTTTTATTACTAATTACCGATAAGAATAGTTATTTTTCAAAAGAAAATGATATTTACGCTTTAAAATTCTGCTATGTTTGTTGCAAAGTTGATGTACCGTCTAGCATTTGGGGTATAAATTTAGTTACATTACGTTTCCCAGTTCTAAATTGATACCAAAATAATAATTAATTAAAATATCATCAAAATATTTTACGTATCTAAGCAAATTTTTTTACTTTTATGGAACAAATAATTATTACCTTTAAGTTTAATTTCACATTAATCGATATTGATGAGTAGGCCATGGAGAGAATAGAAGCAATTGATATTATATGGCAGTTTGATATACTCAAATTATTTTAAGAAGTCCTTACTGGGACTGTCAATTGGTAATTTCGATATCCTAAGTTGGCATCAATGCAGCAAAAAATGCAACCGTGTCATAAGTTCAGGTCAGTAACGAGCTCATTTGCACTAATAACACGAAAAGTAACACGAACAAGAACAACACAGATGACGGTAAAACTCACGAAACGTAGAAAACCCGCGAATATTTTCATTACCGAATGTTTGAACCAGTTTAAACGATCTGGAAAACCTTCACTGTCACTTTGACACACCGAAGCTAAATTTGCCTGAGTCCGCCCATAGACGCTGCCAAAAGCAGCTGATTATTACAAAATACCAAAACGAAAGTGTTTCGATGACGTTTGAAATTATTATAAAAATGAGTTGTAATCATAGTGATTTTTATTTGTAGCGGCATAATCGTGATTGCAATAGGGTTTTTATTTTCTTTTATGCTCTTTTTTTCGTATCACTAGGGTAACTTTTCACATTATAAATCAATGAGTGACGTCATTAACTGGTTGAGACACACATATACCAATGTTATACCTATGGTTAACAAAAAGGGGTTTTGTGAAGAATGTCATCTGACAAAATCGGGACTTCTTACAGTAATCGGGGTATAAATGTCAAATAAAAACAACTGTCAAATAAAAACAATTGCTTCTATTCTCTCCATGGCCTACTCATCAATATCGATTAATGTGAAATTAAACTTAAAGCAGTGACAATAGACTATAGTGCAGTGACTATAGACTATAGTGCAGTGACTATAGACTATAGTCACTGCTTAAAGGTAATAACTATTTGTTCCATAAAAGTCAAGAATTTTGCTTAGATACCTTAAATAGTTTGATGATATTTTAATTTATTATTATCAATTCAGAACTGGGAAACGTAATGTAACTAAATTTATACCCCAAATGCTAGGCGGTAGGTACATCAACTTTGCAACAAACATAACAGAATTTTAAAGCGTAAATATCATTTTCTTTTGAAAAATACCTATTCTTATCGGTAATTAGTAATAAAAAATTAATAGAATGATAAATCTAGTGAGTTTTTTTCAAAGTTTCGAGTTTTTACAATTTTCACAAATTTCATAAATATTACAAATTGGCAAAAAACTAAATATTTTAGTGGAGCGTTCAAATTTGGTGCACTTACGTAAAATTTAAAAAGAAATAACTTTTTCAAGTAAAACTTTTTGATATTTTAATAAATAAACCCATTTTTTGGAGATATATTTTTTTAAATGTCATTTTGGACAGATAACGAAAGTCACATGACCACGTTTGAGTGGGTCATTTTTCATTTTTTTTAAAGCAAAAGGTAATCCCAAAATTAAATTTCAAAATAAAACGTTAATTAAAAACTTTCCCCCTATGGTGTGAACTATTTGGAGGATACTGTATGGTTGACGCCCTACTAAGATAAAAAAAAATGCCATTCCGCTAACGTATGTACATAACGTACATACATACCCAAGTCAAGGTGAGCACATACCGTGCACTAATTAGGGCTTTAAGTAAGAATTCATATTTTTTGTATGTATGTCTTGGGGTATTGAGCGCTTGATTTTTTTCTGGATCATTTAAAATTGTTAAATTATTAAATTTATTGTACAGAGAAAACCATAAATGTATGTACATAATATATTTTCCAATAGTGCGAAGACATTTGCGCAAGAGAAATGGAATCTAAGAATACTGTCGTCTGAAACGTTATTCCGAACAGCTTTTATACCACACACCACTTTCCAATAAATCCGCTTGTTCAAAGGGAACATGAACATTGAACATGGCTAAATGCAGCTGCATTGCAGGAAAATAAATCTTGCTATAGGCCATTAGAAGGGACACTTGTGCTCCAGGTGGCATTTATTAAAAAGTTTGCCAACGAGTTTGCCACTAAAAAGAAGTTTCATACAATAGTGCATTCCGGGCTTTTGTTTTCACGTAGAACACGAATAATAATAAATGTCTTTTGCAGATTTCGTTGGTGTTATTGAGAGTTCCAAATAAGAAATAATAAGTATAGGTTTTCAGAATGACTATAACTTAGAGTTGAAATTATACTTAAACATTCTGCTCGGCTAAACGGAAGTGAAAGCTATTAAAGTTTTAATTTGTTATTTAATGTATAATGCACCTTAGCGCAAAGCGCTATAAAATTAATTTTACCAATATCTGAGAATTTTGTAACGGCGGCGCAGTAGGCACGGTAATATAGGAGGAGGAAGTGCCGGTAGCCTTATGCTTGCCAATTTTTAAGACATGCAAATTTATTTGTAAAAACTATAAAACATATCTCTAGCTACAGTACCTACCTATGTGAGATGCAAAAAGTTCATTTAGTTTTCTTTTTTTAGCAGAACTTTCAGTTCTAAAACAAGTTTAATACATATTAGGCTTATTGCGCAAATGTTAATAACGGCCATTGTGATAAATCTTTTTAAATAATTTTTGTCTCAAAATGTGAGTAATTACTTAGATTAAAATTTGTATTGACCAAAAGTTTAAAATTATGCGTGTTGCTCTCTACAGATCGAAAAAAGCCATTTTATGAGTCCAAATATTGAATCACCTCGCACGTGCTGTACAGGGTGATCCATCCAAGAGGAAAACCCCCCTTAACTTCTTTATTTTTCAAGTTAAAGAAAAAATTGTAGAGATAAAAGCTTTAAGGTTTTTCGTGGGCTTTTCCATGAACTTACTGAAATTGACACAGGGTGTTCCGTAAAAGCTGGACAAACCAAGCTTATGTTTTTTTCACAAGAACACCCTGTATATTATTGCATTTTTGGAATCTACACTTCGTCCTGATTCCAACGACATATATAATATGTCATATGATTGCTCCAGACGGTTTTACAATACCGGGCGTTCGAACTTCATTTATTTCATGTTTTCACATCCTGTATCTCTGAAACGAAAAGTTTGCTGATAAATTGAGTATAAGAAAAAATGATGAAAATGATGCCCCTAAAACGATAATAGTAATTTTGTAATCATCCACACAAAAAAGTTTAGTTAAAAGTTAAGGGGGGTGTTCCTCTTGGATGGATCACCCTGTACATTGAGCCTTAAACAAAAATTACTTTTTTTTTTCGAAATCTTGAGTTTTCGTATATAGTAAAAATGTATATTGGTATCACATGGAAAATCCATTTATTCACTATATGTTTATACCAACTATACAGGGTGGCCCACCACGAACTGCATCGATCTATATATGGAAAACTAAAAGTAGGAAAATTCTGAAAATTTGGCACCTCACCAATGCCGATGGGTGCTGCTCAACTAAAATATTTTGGTGAATGTGGAACTTCCGGTTATACCGGAAGTCGATATCAACTTTCTTATTTCAAAAAGAACACCCTGTATATTATTGCATTTTTGGATTCTATGCATCATTTTGGAACAAAAACATGCAACATGTCCTATGTCTAAATCCAACCGTTTTTGAGATATTTGCATTTTTCCGAAAAAAATTACAGGTGCAGACCTAAAGTCAATTAGCAATTTATACGAGAAAACCGCAAAATTTCAAAACGAGTTTTTGGCATCGTGTAACAGAAGCCCTGACCTAGTGATCTCTGCTAAGAAATAAATCCGTTTTTATACAGGGTGTTCACAAAATATGAATAAAAATTACATTCAAAATGTGCTTAAATCTCGAAATTTTCAAATGGAAACCCCCATTTTTTTTAATGCGACCTTATTCACCACTAAAAATGATGACAACTTTGTGTAAGGTTTCCTATACCTAAATGCAGTAATTTTCGATTAATTTACGAAAAACCCACTTTTCTCCCATAAAATGCGGGGTTTGCTTAACGCTTAGAAAATCATATTAGCCGTGGACGTTGAAAAGACAATCGCGGCTGAGGAAATGTCACTTGGTTTATAAATTATTGTCAACAATTACCATATTATCCAAAAAGGTTCCGTCTCTTTGGAACCATGTTAAAATAAACTCACAAAAATCTACCCGTTTCATGAAATCATTATCTTTCAGTTCTTGAACCAGAGAAAAGGAGTATGGGTGAAATTTGTGTTTATGTATTGAGGTTCTTGATATACCAGATTCCAGTGAACATTGTCTGACAGAATTTTCGGGAAAAGCGGCAAAATATCCCAAAACAACCACTTCAACATTACCGTCGTCCACGATAGGCTTATTTTTAAGTGATGTTTCTCTGACAAATCCATACTGTTTAAAATTTTGTATTATTTTTTTAACTGTGTTTGGCGATGGTTTTGTTTTTTGTGGATAGCCCCAAATGTATTATCGCACGTTCTGAATATTAACTTTGTTGCATTCTCCGTAGATAATAAACAAATTTAAATAATCTTCGTTCGTGTAATTTAAGCGCGTCGGCGTTATTGTTGACAATAATTTATAAACCAAGTGACATTTCCTCAGCCGCGATTGTCTTTTCAACGTCCACGGCTAATATGATTTTCAAAGCGTTAAGCAAACCCCGCATTTTATGGGCGAAAAGTGGGGGTTTCCATTTGAAAATTTCGAGATTTAAGCACATATTGAATGTAATTTTTATTCATATTTTGTGAATAGTTGTACCAACGGATTTATTTCTCAGCAGAGATCACTAGGTCAGGGCTTCTGTTAAACGATGCCAAAAATTCGTTTTGAAATTTCGCGGTTTCCTCGTATAAATTGCTAATTGACTTTAGGTCTGCACCTGTAATTTTTTTCGGAAAAATGCAAATATCTCAAAAACGGTTCGATTTAGACATAGGACATGTTGCATATTTTTGTTCCAAAATGATGCCTAGAATCCAAAAATGCAATAATATGCAGGGTGTTCCATTTGAAATAAGAAAGTTGATATCGACTTCCGGTATAACCGGAAGTGCCACATTCACCAAAATATTTTAGTTGAGCAGCACCCATCGGCATTGGTGAGGTGCCAAATTTTCAGAATTTTCCTGCTTTTAGTTTTCCATATATAGATCGATGCAGTTCGTGGTGGGCCACCCTCTATATAGGAACAGATACATTACAAAGGCAACTTGTTTTGTTTCATGATTTTAAAAAGATGTTACTTTTGGCACAATCAAGAAATGCCAATGTAAACAAATTACCTTGACAGTTTCACACTCGCCTAATTTCGTTTTTCCTTGGTGTGGCAAAAGTACAACTTTTACTAAATAAGTCATGGCGAGTCATCACCCAAACACCTGGGATATCCCCCTGTACTTTATTAATCTTCAGAATACTTACCAACAACATAATAATGTCTTTGTTTCAGGTACTGCGATGTAGAACCCAACATGGTTTCCAGTTCGGTTCAACACCATCTTCGGAATAATCTTCACCCATGGCCTGCCCTACTCCATCCGCGATTCTTCTAACTATGCACACAACTCTCTCGTTAACGCGCTCTTGATTCCACCAGGACTCTACACCGCCCCAGAATGGAGGCAGAGGAAGTAACGTACCGCGGCCTCAACCACTCGGCCTTCCCCCTAAACGAGTCCGACGCCTTCGGGGACATCGGCGAAATCTCCTCCGAGGAGTACCTGGAGTACATCAACCCGAAGAGCTGGACCTGGGCGTTGATAGTGTTGCAGTGCGTCGTGTTCTTCGTCGGTCTGGTCGGCAACTGCCTGGTGTGCGTGGCGGTGTACAGGAACCACAGCATGAGGACGGTGACGAACTACTTCATAGTGAACCTGGCCGTCGCGGACGCTCTGGTGATCGTGTTCTGCCTGCCGTTCTCGGTGATTTGGGACGTGACGAGCACGTGGTGGTTCGGGACGGTGCTCTGCAAGATCGTCTTGTACTTACAGGTAGGTACATGGTTAATTTTTAACAACTGCGGTGGAAACATGTAAATTTGACTTACTGAGGACGTAGGCTAGAATATTATTCCTCGACAAATTACAAAAGGTGTCTCAAATAAAGTGTTAGGTGCGATTATGTCCTTAGTTTTTGAAATAAAAAGCCCAACTAAAAACCAGGGTGATGCTGTTTTCTCCAGAGAATCGACATACAGGATGTTATCGAAGAGTTAAGACAATAAAATGATTTTTTCGAAAATCTAAAAAAAAATGTATGGTTTGCTTGCACTTTTGATATTAAGGGCCAAAAAAAATATGATCATTTATAATTTGAATATCACTTCTGATTTAACCGGGAGTAAATAAATATATATTATATTCATATATTATACATATCTTGTGTATTGTGTCTTCAGTATTGACGGAGGGCCACTTGAAAATATCTTGACAAATATGCATTTTTCGGAGAATTTTATTTGAAAGAAAAAATGCGTTTTTGATGGCCTGAAAAATACATATATTTGCAAAGATATTTCCAGGTTGCCATCCTTCACCACACAGAGACACCCGTATATACAGGGTATTCCGTAATGATGTGCAAGTATTTTTTGGAGGAAGTGTTCCACACATGCAAAGTCAAATAATCATAAAATGCGAATATAATAAAAATAATGAAATAACATAAAATTTATATAAAATAATATACAGTGTCTGCCAGAAAGTTGGATACAAAGGGGAATTTTCTTTATTTGAAGGTTTCTCAAAAAAAATTATTCTTGATAAAAGTTGGTGCTTGTGCTTAAACTCAAAATCCATCAGCAAAAATTCTAAAATTTCGATTCGTATACAGGGTAGGTTGAAAAATATGAAAATTCCTCAAGAGTAAAGTACCCCTATTTTTAGAACTACATCAGAGTGGCACTAAGAAAAGTTGTTTGGAATCTCAAGACAATGTCAAATGTAAATTCACAGCCACCTACTCAAAATAAAAAAATTCACACTTTTTGCATTTTTTATTCATCCCGCTGTATAATTTTTATTGTTGAATTCTCATTTATTAAATAACTCTTAAATTGTTGCTCTATTAAAATATTTTTATGTTCCACAGATTAGATGCTATGTTATGTTTGAAATTGTAGGAGTATTTTACCTGGATACAAAAAAACGACAAACTTTGCAGAACTTTCACTTATTAAGTGTTTTTAAGATGCTAGTTAAATGTAAACAAAAATCATTGGTATCGTACTGTCATGCTCGAAGATGTGCCTCAAAATACATATCTAACATTATGTATTATACAGCGTGATGAGTAAAAAATGCGCAAGTGTGATTTTTTTTAAATTTTGAGTAGGTGGCTGTGAATTCATATTTGACATTGTCTTGAGATTCCAAACAACTTTTCTTAGTGCCACTCTGATGTAGTTCCAAAAATAAGGGTACTTTACTCTTGAGGAATTTTCATATTTTTCAACCTACCCTGTAAACGAATCGAAATTTCAAAATTTTTGCGGGTGGATTTTGAGTTTAAGCACAAGCACCAACTTTTATCAAGAATAATTTTTTTTGAGAAACTTCAAATAAAGATAATTCCCATTTATATCCAACTTTCTGGCAGACACTGTATAATATCCATTGAATTTTAATTGGGTTTTTCTCCACCAAACTGGTTAAAAGACAACTTTTTCAAGTTGCCTGGAAAATTAATAAATTCTTAAGAGTAAATGAACTAAACTTTGAACTTGTAACTCAAAAAATATCTTCAACAAATTTGTTTCCTGAGCTTTCGGAGAATAAATCTTCCTCCTTTCTCAAAGATCATGTCACGTCAAAGTGAAATGATACATTAATAAATTTCAGGTTAAAATGTCATGACAACAGAAGCAATAGCCTAGCCACCTGCCTGATATTGTACCCTGTGTTCTATCTAATTGTTTATACTAACTTCTCTTTGAATCAGTGGCAATAATATTTTACTAAATTCCACTGAACATTCAGCAACACAGTTGTCTGTATTTCCTAGAATAAATGCTGATTCTTTAATTTTTCGCCTATTTCCTACTTTTTCTTTGAGAATTGGTTTGGACCTATCCCACAAAATCCTATGATTGTTATTAAAAGATAGTTCACATATTTTCGACTTATAGAAATTTGATTTTGCCTGATATAATGTTTATGTTCTTTTAAACGAACGTTGAATGGCCTACAAGTCTCCCCAACATAGAACTTTCCACATTCGCAAGGAATTTTATAAATGCAATTTTTTGAACTTTGTACCTCATTAAATGGTTTCATTTTTGGTTTTAAATACTGTTCTGACATTAAAACGATTGCCTATACGCTCTCCGTATACTCTCCATTACTGTTAAGATCAATGTGAATTTTAATAGTTGTACCTATTTACATTGATAAAGTATATCAACGACAATATCCTTTTAATAAGAGGATTGTTTGTATTCCCTATCGTTCCACTAAGTCAGTTTTGCCTGAGTAAATGTCAAGGTATAATACATCTAGTACCACTTTCTTTACCATCATCAAAAAACTTCGGTATATAATGACGTAGATTCCTTGCAAATTCGAATAAAATATATTCTTTAGTTTTTGAGATGTTCTTCTCAAAATCCTGCTGTTGAACCATACTGCATGTGCATATCCCAACGAAATAACGAGAGAAAATAATATTCTAGGAAAATAATTTTCTCCAGTAGTTTCTACTTAATCTTTTAATCCCCCATATTGACGTTTCATCGTAATACACTGATGAATCGCTCCAAGTCGCACATATTTCGTATAGCAGAAGATATGAGCGGAAAACAAACATGGAACAGAGTTGAGAATTTTTATTTTTTAGGTCTTCTAAAAATGAACGTGCTCCAGTAACACAATACTTATATGAACTGCCTCGAAAAATAATTATTCGTTTTTTTGTTCTCCACGTTTCGCTTCCGCCTGCAGCGAATGAGATTTTTCATGGGCCAAATCGCCAAATGCGACATTATTCAGCGAGCTGTATGCTGTATGTTATAATTTAAAAGTACTACATTTTTATGTATGGCTCGTTTATTATCTAGATACTGATGTCTATAACGTTGGAATACATTTCTGTGAAGCTTTGCGTGTACAAAAAAATCATAAAATTAAACGGTATTTAAAAAAAAAGTCGGTCAAAAAATATTAATATGAGAGCCGTACCACGTTGCAATAATATAATGATTGAATTGAAATTTCGAAAATTGTTTCCCATAAAAGCAAACATTATTTAGTTTGAAAATAAAAGAATTTCATATGTTCATTTCCAATGGTCTAACCAAATCTTATAATCAAATTTCCATAAAACTATGTAGGAAACTCCAATCATTAAAATCACAAAAACCACGACGGGAATAAAAAATAGTTATTTATGTACCAAGGCACTGAAGTTCAACTTTTTATATAAAGAAATTCAGTGCCGAGGTACATATTATATATTTTTTTGAAATCGGAAAAAAAATGTTTTATTAGGCAAGAAAATAATAATAAGGGATCACCCGTCCATGAACCGACTACGCGCGGCGTTGCTTGACTTTGACGATCGCTCTACCTAGGTCAAGTGAGACAAGACACGGCATCTTCGTACAGAAAAACCAAACTGCTGCTTCTTGTGTAGCCTACACAACAAATCTATTGATATTCAAAGTTACTAAAATATGTATACTGAAGGATTGCGCTTCTATAGGAAACAATTTCGCAATGTGTACGAAAAGTTAAATTATCGGCAGGGTTTTGAATATTTGGTCACTTTTGACGGGCGATTTCTCCGCGTCTGACGTTTGATGTTTACATCTCGCCAAGGCCTACTTATTGAAAAAATCGTACAATAATGGGCTACATTATTGTACGATTTCTGTGCTTTTAATGACGATTTTGGGACATTTTACTGCCGATTTCAAGAAAATGTACTTTACCTAAGTAAAATGTTCCTGAATGTTTGCTTGTTTATAGAAAAAGTAGTCTCGTTCCTTGAACTTGAATGTTGGGTTGAAGGAGGAAATGATTTTTGATATCTTTTTTTTAATTTTTTAAGATTATAGTCCGTTGAAGTTTTTTAAAATCCCATCCTGATACCTATATGTCATCTAAATTGAGGTTTTCTTATTTACATATTAGAATAATTGTCTTTTTTAATTCTACGAGACTGTTGTGCTCTTTTTGCTTGCCTACATGAAAAACGCAGTGTCTCGCTTAATGGTATCAGGTGTGGGGTAGCAAAAAATATTCACAATCGAGCTGTAATATATTTACATTGCTTTCTAAAAAAAATTGGGAATAAGATCATTTCCTAATAACAGAGGTCAGAAAACTGACATCAAACTGGCCGGAAAAATGCGGTTTTCTTGATAACTAATAGTTTTGTATAATTATCTTCAGTTAGCAAATCTTCAGTGTTTTTCGTATTAATAGGGTCATAAACCTTGGCCCTGCTCGTCTCGGCGGATCTAATCATTGAATAAGGAGATACCTTAATCAATGACCTAACGTTACCTATCCCTCGGTTATAATGGAAGATTTTCATCCGTTTCGGTACGCTACTTTAATCTGTATTCGACTTGGCCATGCATATTAAAAGTTGGCGAGAACGCTAAAGTACGCCCACCGATAAGTTTTCCGACTGTAACTGTCAATTTAAATTTTTAAGATACAAAGTTGGCAATTATGAGTTCCGTCAGTGTCGTCTGATATTTATCCTTGGGTTGTAATGAACCTAAAGTCTATCCAAGTTACAGCGGCAGTAGATATTGTAAACAAAGTCACATGACCGCATTGCGATCGATTACCAGGGTCTGACTAATATGAGATTCCCAGTGGCTTGTAATTCTGAACTAATTCTTTTAGAAGTTCTAAAAATTGTGGTTTTACCTTCCGTGGATCTTTATAAATTTCCTTATATTAAGTTGCAAAATAAATGTACAGAATATACTGCTCGCGATCCGATCTAAAATATGCAGGACACTCGTCTGAGGGAAGTGCCGGTCCTGCATTCTGCTCGCCGCGTAAACACTTGACATTTTATGATATTCCGGCAGCCACGGGGGTAAATCCAAAAATATGGGACGAAGTTTTTTTCAAAACGGATTTGACATCTCTAGGACTCCTAGTTTTGATATCCAAGTGATGACAAACTGTCATTCTTGAGCAATTTGAGATACAGGGTGTCCTTTTAATAGGTACCCCCTTATTTTATATATTTTTGAGGTTAGGAAAAAGTTTCAGATACAAAAAAGCAAGCTTTTTTCAGCGTTTATTTATTTTTATACAGGTTGTTCAGAAAAGCGGTGCCAAACCAAACTTTTGTTTCTTTAAATCGAATACCCTTCATATTTTTAGATATTTGAAATCTGCTCATTGTCACAGTTTTAATGATGTATATACATGTAATATGTTTGTTTAAATCGTTTGTAAAGTATTCGACCTTGAAACTTTAAATCTTGCACTTTTGATGTTTATTTTTTCGAAAATGAACCTGGCGGGTATCGTTCTTATTTTTTAATTAATTTATTAAAACAGCTATAAAAAACGAAAGACAACTTTTTCTGCTCTACATGCTTTTTATAAGCATTTTAATATACAGGGTGCGATTACAGATTCCTCTATACGAAGGCACTTTTTCTTAACTTCAGAACCGTTTAACTGATCGCCCTCAAATTTTGTACACACTGGACTCTCAATAATACCCACTAACCACCTTTAAATGGACCCCCTGATATACAAAGTGTCTGTTTTTTAGGTGATTCATTACTATTCACTGTAAGAGCAACCCATCGTAATCGAACATCAGCAGCCCAGGTATCATTATGTTCCACACGTTTGTAAAATAGCTTCCTTCATTGCTTTTTCGTATTCTTGTCTTCCACGACTCTGAACGATGGCCATCATTGAAGATTTTTTATTTTTTCTAAATCGCACTTTTGTCCATAGTACAAACCTTGATCTCTAAAATTAAAGTTTGTCACTTCTGAATGCCGCTGCTTTTTTACAGTTGGAGTTCCAGTATCTGAGAAACAAAACCCTATTATAGTTGTGCCACAAGACACGATAAGGCTGTTTAAATAAACAACTAAAGTCTATCCAAGTTACGGAGGTAGTGGATCAAAACATTGGCCACCACGTGACCTATTCTCTTATTGCTCTGGCCGTCATAAAATATCAAGTGTTTACGCGGCGAGCATAATGCAGGGCCGACTCTTCCCTCCGTCGAGTTTCCTGCATATTTTAGATCGGATCGCGAGCAGTATTATTTTGCTACTTAATTTAGGAAATTTATAAAGATCGACGAAAGGTAGAAACACAAATTTTAGAACTTCTAAAATAATTAGTTCAGAATTACAAGCCACTTGGAATCTCATATTAGTCCAACCCTGGTAATCGATCGCAAGGCGGTCATGTGACTTTGTTTATATCTACTGCCGCTGCGACTTGGATAGACTTTAGACGCGAGCTTTTTTCCAAGGCCTCCAACTACTTGTCTTAAATCTGCATTGCACAATGACACTCCCGCACAGTTTGCTGTGGCAACCCGTGAACAATAACATTCCCGCACCGGTTGCTAAAATGATGTTATACACAATGACTTACATTTCTCAGTTAAAAACGAACATACAATGCAATGAGGCAATTTCTTTAGAGTCTCAGAAAAAGCGCGTTTTTTTGTTTCTTAATATAAATATAATAAATTAAAAAAGCATTCTTCTTAAGCACTAAAATTAAAATATAGTAAACGCAAACTGAGAAGGTGAGTTTTGGAAAGGGGATGAGGGACTAGTAATATAACACAGGAAATACATATTTAACAACCAATAAAAGGGTTTTATACATAGGCCTAATTGCTATTAGTCCTTCCCCATAATTCTCATCTCATTTCGGGATATTATAATATACCTAGTGGCGAATGCCATTAAAGTACATTAAATTACACTAAAGTAAAAAATCGTAATTTCTCTATTGTAGTAATGTCCATATTGGTGGCGAAGTGTACCTATAATTACACACAATTAGGAAAAATTACATAATTTAATGTACAACTTTGAGTTTATACAAAATGCTCATTTAGCTGCAGAGTAGACAGAGCATCAAATTTAAGACGCCCTGCACCTGTCATGTAGCTTTATCTCTAAACATACCCATTTTTATAATTTTATTAGTTTTTTAACTTAGGTAGGAAATGTTCTAATACAGAGAAATTGATGAATATTTTAAATTCATAACACATGTTTTTAAAACACCTTGTATACTAATGATAACTGTAACGAAATTAATGTATACAATAATATAATAATAACAACAATTTTACAGCTAAATAGTAAGATTTAGAGTAGAAATTCCACATATTATCTAATATTTACTGTCTAATATTTAAGATACCCTGTATATCAAATTGCTCAATGACGCCAGCATGTCATCAGTCGGATATGGTTAATAGACATACAAATCTGCAAGAATCCGTTAAAAAAAGAACTTTGTCCCAAATTTCGCACTTCAGGCAAAAAAACCGGTTCCCCTGCCGGACTATGACGGCCAGACCAATAAGAGAATAAGTCACGTGGTGGCCAATGTTTTGATCCACTGCCTCTGTAACTAGGATAGACTTTAGACTTAACCTACAAATTTACCGATTGATTTAATTTTGTGCAATTTCATAGCTTTAAATAACAGCATTTTTATGTAAACCCAGTTGCAACGTAGCCAAGGATATAGCGGTAGTAAAATAATTATTTTCTGTTGAATAATTCCGCAAATATAAGTTCAAACCTCAAACTTGTTTTTGAAAGAAGATTCTGCATCTGGCAAAATAATAAGACTTGTCTGCGGACTTACATATTAAAAAAATAGACAAGCACCAAAACACGCAACACGCAAATGTTCGGATGTGCATTATAGCGCGAAGTGAGAAAGGCTAATACAAAGCGAAAGAAAAATAGGATGCTGTGTTTGTACAAAAAAGAAAAAGGGCAAAATAAAAGTAGCGGAAATGTTTCCACTGTGCGGTTTTAAATTTACATCACGTAGATGCTTCCTCAAAATAACTAAATGGGGGTTTAATAATTTCTATTTCTCCTCATGTGAATTCGCTGTTGATGAACTTCCAGCATCAATCAGAACTACCATTACAAATTCTGCATGGTTGGAACCGCCAGTTTATTTTGGTTTGCGCGTTGCACGGGTATTATTCTGGCAATTTCGGATGGTCATACAATATCTCTTTGTGAAATACGTACACGAATATAGACAAATATGAATAAATATGAACAATATGAGCACAGAAGCGAACAAACAAGGGGTGATATCACCAAGACGTGTCTATTTAGTACCGAATTTCCTTGGAATCGCGGGCCTTTTGTTAAATCTATTAGATGCAGCAATCAATATTTGGTAACAAATACGACCTATAATGGTGAACAAACCACAAACCCCAATATTTTTTGTATTATTTCTTATTATCACTATTTTCTTTCTTTTGTATTTTGCCTCTGATTATCTTTTAAGTGCATGAACAATGATAGTAACCATGCAGATTATTACTAAAAATTTAAATTTCAACCGAAACAAATTTTCATATCTGCATCCAGTCCATATAAGGGTGCTATTTGCTGCGTAGTTCCGGCAGCATTTGTTCGGATTTTCGACTTATTAAAGTTCCCGTTTTATAAATAAAGCTATGGTTTGTTAGAACCAGCGTCCAGAGATAGAACTGTCGGCGGCGCACAGTGACAGCGACAGCGTTCGCGTCGACGAAAACGCCGCGCCTGACGTCGAGCCGGGATGGTTTGCTAGAAATTATTCCGCGTTCAACAGTCAGTGCGTTCGCTCGTTGTTCCTTAAATATATACCTATAAAATGATCAGTAATAAGGTAAGAATAGCATCTGGTTTATTATTGATGAATTTTGAAGAAGATACGAAGGATCTTATGAAGTATCTGTTGAAAGGGCGCTATATTATTTGCTACAATTCATTTTGATCATAATTATAAATCCCAAGAAACAGCCGTGGGGCGAGCGCTCCGCCGACGTTTCCGTTGCAATCAAACTCAAACAGATTACGACGCACACGGTGACGGACGCTCAGGCTGACACTCGGGCGGTCTGCAGTCAGCCCGGCTGAACGGAATCTAACAAACCATCCTGGGCGTTTTCATTGTTTTGATTACAGCCGACGTCCGCAGCGTTCGGCGGCGTTCGACGGAATGTTCTAACAAACCGTAGCTTAAAAATTATATTAAGATGTACAATCACAAGTTAGAGTTTTTTCTTGGAAATGAAAGTATGGCTTTCTCATCTCTAAGGGTTTTTATTTTTCTAGTACAAATAGGATTTCCATGGCATCATCTCGTACATTTTTTCATGGGTCACTTGATAACATATCTAATAAAATTTAACTTATTTTCAATGCCACGTTGCCTTGGCCGCCCTTAAGCAACCGCCAAAAAAGTTCACTGTGCGTCTTGTAATAACTATTTTTGTACAGGGTGTTATATAATACACAATGTATGACAAATTGTCTGCCTCGGAGTATGCCACTGTTGTAGTATACCTGGTTGTTTTTGATGCAACGCTAATTATTGTACATTTCTGATTTTTCACTAATAAGTGAACGGCATTTTTACACGGAACACGGCAACGAGCTAGGTACATAAGAACACAAGAATTGACAGTTTGTTGCATTTGTTTTACCAGGTTTGTCCTGGCCTACTTAGTGTTGGCTAAAAACTACGCTTTTAAGTGTTACAACTAATACAAATCATTAGGGTGACACATCATTGGCAAGATAATTCTATGTAGATTTAAATTTTTTTACAAATTCAAGATGGCATCAATAAGAAAATCAAAACTTGTGTCATATCTTGAAAACGAGAATCGTATTTAAAAACTGACATTACCTTTAAAAGGGCTGAATAAAAGTGCCTTAATAATGCTAAAGTACTGTTTTTGCTTTACCATCGGTTTCTAAGATATTTAACAAAAATGGGAAAATTCAGCTTTTTGGAAATAACTCGAAAACGATCGCAGTTGGCCTTGATTTCTCAGGGGCATAATATTTATTGGCCATAAGATTGTCTGAAACTTTCTCCATTTAACTGACTTCCTATCTCTTGTAGTTACCGAGATCCCAATGGTGAGGAACGAATCTGGGACACACTGGGTATAGTATATCATTGGAATCGGGATAAAGAGTAGATTCCGAAAATTTAATAATTTACAACGCCCACCAAAAATCCTAAAACTTTTATCTCTAACTTTTTTTCGGTAATTCGAATCATCACCCTGTACATATGTGGTAAATAGTTCGTCTTGCTTCCTCCTCCAGGCGCTGTCTTACTTGGCCTCCAACCGTGTTTCATTCATTGAGGCGCGTGATCCAATTCGACAAATTTCACATTTTTATGTATGGAAATATGGAAATGATAATAACCTACATCTAGCGGAATGGCGACTAGTGTAGTCTCGTTAGTTGGATATGTAGGGCAAAACATCAGAGGGTTGTAGGTAAATATAATCTGCATGGACGAATATTTTACGCAAAGGGTGTATGAATTAAAATTCAAAGCAGGACGGGTCCAAAAGGTATATTTCACGAGAGTCACTTGGTAGGCATAAACCAGGGACACTTTTTATTTTAAAGAATCCCATCGATAAACTCAGTGCAAGCATCGACGAAAAATTGACGCAAAAAATCACAAAGGGGCTTTTGTATACCGCGTTTTTCTTCCTCCTGCAGTTGATGAGTTTTTATAGGTGGACGGTATCTAACGACCGAGCCGCTTTGTTTTGAATATTTCCACATTTTTGTCTTGTCTTGCATATAAAAAAATACCAGGTAGCAAAATTTACTTTTTTTTTCAAAATTCATTTGGAAATTCCTCAGAGGATAGAGGAAGCAACAGCATCAAAATACACACGTTTGTGGTCAACCAACATCTTATGCAAATTTACCGAAGTAAACAAACATTAGGCCCGTGTGTACAACGTTTACCTGAGATAGGTTATATCCTGAGAAATATCAATTTGGCCACACACCACAAACTTTCTGCGCCCCATTGTATACAAAATCAGTCACTATACCCTAAATAGTAATAAATAGCCTATAAATTAACAGAGAAACAATTGAAAACACGAAAAATGCATACGTAAACAATCGGAAAACTTGACTTGCTGGGCAAACACAAAACAAATACCGCCGAACGCGGCGCCCGCAGCAGCAACGGCGGCGTTGTTATGTTGGGCGGTTTGAGGTATCTGTGACGATTTTATTAAAGTGATAATTAGTTACTCTATAATTGCAGAGCACAATTTGGTTTTAGTTTGAAATTGTTACATGTGGCATCACTCAAAAAGATGTTGGCTCTGTTTACTTTTTGTTCTTACTCCCTCTATCCTTAGTTATTTCTCTGACGAAAATTCACTTTAATGATTTGTTAATTAAAAGAACAGCTGAAATTAAAAGAAATTTTTTAGGTGCGTACTCATCGAAACCAAAGTTCATAGCTAGCTCGGAATCGGTTCGGACTCTCGAGTTCAGGAACGGTTGGGAGCTTTTAAACCTGTAAAATTTTGCGAACTGGTTCCATATTTTATTAAAATTAGTTGTTAACAGGAGGAGGAGCAGTGAAGATTAAATAATAGTTAATCGTTAAGTAGGTGAAAAAGACATAAATCATAGTTCAGAACTTTTGCCGAGCTAGTTCGGAATCGGTTTTGAACAGGTAGTTTGGTGAGTCCGCGGTTTTAGGAATAATCACAGAATAAATAGCTTTATTACTCGTTAGTCTGTGGTATAATGACACTCGATTGCCATTTGATGAGGAATGCAGATGTTGATTTTATTGTGGGAAAACAAATAAAATTTCTGAGCAATTTTGTGATATTTATACCAACTGAGAATTGCTCTGGAGCAAAGTCGTTTGAATTATCACGATCTTTGAGTAAAAGAATATATTAACCTTTGAAAAGGCTGATTATTTTGGTATATTGAAGCACCTTATCCATGGGCGTACCCAGCTTTTGGAATAAGGGGGAGCAAATACCTGTGTATTTGCAAATACCTGTGTATTTGCTCCTCCTTAGGCCAATTTTTTGCAAAATTTTTAGGTTTCGACGTTTTATAACATTTTAAACCGATTTACAGAATAAAAATTGGCATTTTTTGCCGAAACAATTCTCCCACTCACGTGATGATAATAAGTTGTAAAGTTGAATAGAAATAAAAACGTCATAAACCTGGATATAGCGTTATTTACTTCCGTAGTTTAGTTGTAAGAGAAGCTTAATGTTAAATAATGTCTTATTTATACAAAAATATTTACTTATGTTCCAAGGCACTGAAGTTCAACTTTTTATGACTCATATATATGCCGAGGCCTCCGGCCGAGGCAAAAAAAACCACATGAGTCATAAAAAGAACTTCAGTGCCGAGGTACATATTATATTTTTTTTAAATCGGAAAAAAGTTTTATTAAGCAAAAACATAATCATAAGTGATCACCCGTCCATGAACCGACTTCGCGCGGCGTTGCTTGACTTTGACGTTTGTTCTACCTAGGTCAAGTATGACGAGGCACGGCGCTTCCCAACAGAAACTCCACACTGCTGCCTGTTGTGCAGCCTCCATGACAAATAGATTGATGTTTAAACCTACTAAAATATTTATACTGAAAGATTGCGCTGCTATATATACTCAAATTATTTTAAGAAGTCCTTACTGGGACTGTCAATTGGTAATTTCGATATCCTAAGTTGGCATCAATGCAGCAAAAAATGCAACCGGGTCATAAGTTCAGATCAGTAACTAGCCCATTTGCACTAATAATACGAAAAGTAACACGAACAAGAACAACACGGATGATGGTAAAACTCATGAAACGTAGAAAACCCGCGAATATTTTCATTGCCGAATGTTTGAACCAGTTTGAACGATCTGGAAAACCTTCACTGTCACTTTGACAAACCGAAGCTAAATTTACCTGAGTCCGCCCATAGACGCTGCCAAAAGCAGCTGATTATTACAAAATACCAAAATGAAAAATGTTTCCATGACGTTTGAAATTATTATTAAAATGAGTTGTAGTCATATAGTTATTGTTATTTATAGGGGTATAATCGTGATTGCAATAGGGTTTTTATTTTATTATGCTCTTTTTTTCGTATCACTTGGGTAACTTTTCACATCATAAATCAATGAGTGACGTCATTAACTGGTTGAGACACATATACCAATCTTATACCCATGGTTAACAGAAAATTCCTAGGGATTTTGTGGAGAATGTCATCTGACAAAATCGGGACTTCTTACAGTAATCGGGGTATTTGTGATAATTTCGCAATGTGTACGAAAAGGTAAATGGGCCTTTATTGGCCGGGTTTTGAATATTAGTCACTTTTGACGGGCGTCTGACATCTGACGTTTGATGTTTACATCTCGTCAAGGCCTACTTATTGAAAAAATCGTACAATAATAGGCTACTTCAGTGCCGATTTCTGAGCTCTTGCGATGACGATTTTGAGACACGTCACTACTGATCTCAAGAAATATTTATTTATGTACCTCGGCACTGAAGTTCAACTTTTTATGACTCATATGGAATTTAGTTGCCGAGGTCTTTGGCCGAGGCAAATAAACTTGAAAAATCGAGATTTTGACCGATTTTTTCACACAAGCAATCGAAAGTATGAAAATATACATCGTCACTAGTCCGAAAAACATAAAAAAACATATTATACATAATTAACATATTATATAATATTATATGTCCCCAGGGACCACTCGTAAATTTCCCTTCATTCTACTCAGCGTCGATGTACTTTTCAACCCTCTTCGAGGCTTGTATGCGAAAATGGGGCACCTAAATCTGTCACTATCTGACGGTCTATATGAGTTCTGAATGAAAATTTTGAAATATTTGTTATAAATACAACAGTACTTAGTTATAGCATAGAAGAATCTACTACAGATTCTTCTATGGGCATAGGCACATAATTAACCAGCTAAATAGATAAGAGACAGGAAGGGCCCAGAGGTGGCAGTCAGGGCCAGGCGGGCAGCCGCCCCCCTCCCTGCCCCCCTCTCGGTACGGCCATGACCTCATCTATGCGATTTATTCTCGCGTGCCTGCTGGTTCGTCCTCGCTGAAAAATGCTCAAAATATAAATGCTCGAGCATTTTGAATCTCACCTGTAATAATGAGATAATAAAAAAAGTTTGACGCCGACAGACACCCCGCCTCTCCGGCCCGGGCCGAGCCATTCATCACCCCGATGCGCCTCGATATGGTTAGCCGCGGCCCGTCGAACCAATCCAACAAAGTTTGAGGAAAGTGGAAAGAAAGGAAATGAGGTCGGCGCGATAAGCGGCACGCGTAATAGTATCCCAATAAATATCCCAACAGACCGATAAATCTCGCCGCTGGTGGCTTTGTTTCGACTTTGTTTATTTTCTCATTACCGGATTCGCAGCTGTGAAATTCGAGCAGCACCCGTATCGGTGTCTGTCTAGGGCGCGCAGGAATTTCAACTTTTAAGCAGCGGGTATAGCTTGGATTTTGATGTGTTTTCTATGAGGGAATATGATTGGAACCTATAGACAGGCGTAGTTTGACGTTACTTTTGAGAATTAGTACAGTAAAACTAACACAAAATTAGGCCAAACCCAAACATAAAAAAGTCCTTTCTAGCGCGAAATAGTTCCATACCCTCCTAAGAGTTGGTACTAAAAAGTTACACCACCACCAGCGTCGGATTTCGGGGGGAGGGGGTGAAAAGGGCAGGAAATTTTTATTTTTCACAGTTTTGCGTGAATATCTAGTAAACTATGAGGTTTAGCGCAAACGTCATCCTATACGCAAATGATTACAGTATAAATTAGTAACTGAATAATGTATGTAGAATATGTATAGATATATCTATGCATTTATAGATACTTATTACACCCATAGATTGTTATTTTTTTGTCACAACTTATCTCATAAGTAGATATAATATGACTGTAAATATGTCCAATACAAGTTAGTAGCCTAGTTAATTTGTACTCACTTTTTGCCCTCATTCATTATAGCGTTCTGATTTCTATTCGTTTTTTTATGTCAAATCAGTCCCATATGTAATTTGTCCTTAGCTTGTACAAATGAGAAAGTCATGAATAGGAAGCTCATGTGAAAAACAAAAAAATATATATTAAACAATCCTCATCGTATGCTTCTGCAGAGATGTATGCGTCCAAAACTGCCAGTGTCGAAGAAGTGTCTCAATTGTTCAAGTATGTGCAGCAATTGCTTAGGACTTGCATGTCTCAATTAGAGATACTGTAATCATCGACGACGATTTAAATAATGATTCTCAAGTGGACGAAGAACACGAAGATTTGTTTCCTCTCACCAGCCCTAGTGAACTATTTGGTGCTGACTGATAACGCAATTAATGATTCACCTAAAACTTATAACCTTTTGTATCATTTTGATTTCCCTCCCATTTTTTCAATATACCGTACTTTCACCGTTTTAGTAGACATTGCCATGGCTGCGCGGCGCGCCGCCGTGTATTCGGCTAGGTTCGTCAGTCGTTGGCGGGGGGCGGGGCGTGTTTTTTGCTCGCAAAACTCGACTGATAAGCGGTGCGGGACTACTGTGTAATCCCCCCGCCAACGACCGACAAACCTAGCTGGACTCACGGCGACGCGCGGCCTATTCCCCTATGTCTACCAAAACGGTGAAAGTACGGTAGATTGTTTAATATATTTTCTTGTTTTTCACATGAGCTTCCTATTCATGACTTTCTCATTTTTACAAGCTAAGGACAAATTAGATATGGGAATGATTTGACATAAAAGAACGAATGGAAATCAGAACGCTATAATGAATGAGGGCAAAAAGTGAGTACAAATTAAGTAAGGCTACTAACTTGTATTGGATATATTTACAGTCATATACTTATGAGGTTATGTTGTGACAAAAAAATAACAATCTATGGGTGTAATATGTATCTATATATGCATAGATATATCTATATATATTCTACATACATTATTCAGTTACTAATTTATACTGTAATCATTTTCAGTTTTTTCAACAAAAACTACGTGAAATAAAAACAAAGAAATCTTTACCCCTCCATATCATGTAAACCGTTCACTTTACCATAAGTCTCTATATAACAATTCTTGTTCGGAATTTAATGTATAGATATCATTTGCGTATAGGATGACGTTTACGCTAAACCTCATAGTTTACTAGATATTCACGCAAAACTGTGAAAAATAAGAATTTCCTGCCCTTTTCACCCCCTCCCGCCGAAACCCGACGCTGGTGGTGGTGTAACTTTTTAGTACTAACTCTTAGGAGGGTATAGAATTATTTCGCGCTAGAAAGAACTTTTTTTTATGTTTGGGTTTTGGCCCAATTTTACTGTACTAAATACGTAAACACCAGATTGTCCTATTCATAATGAGGCACAGTTCAACCATAGAAGAATCTACTACGACTCTATGGTTCAACGAAGAAATTGAAATTGAAACGATTAAACGAGAAATACCTCAACCCAAGTGTAAAGTTTTTTTTTATTGCAAAAGACAAAGTTAGAAACCCTTCACCTGCAAATTATTCGGCGTTTTATGAATTGCTTTATAAGTTATTAGTCAAATTTTTTAGTTTTTCTTTAACTAGACTTTATAAAATCACTCATTTAATATTTAATTACATATTACTTTAATGCTCCTAAATACCTAAAATAAAATATTAAAATACCTAAAATAAAATATTTGAATATATTTTTACTAGCGGAACGGCATGCTTAGACAAGCACTGTAGACAATATAATATAGATTCACGCGGCATTGCTCTTCTCGTCATTTACTAAACTGTTCTACACTCCGGATCACTACAGTTTTCTGGGGATTTCCGTAATAATGAAGCCGAAGTGATAGGTATAGTAGGTAATTGCGGTCCCTCCTCTACAAAAGACACAAATAAGGTCCAAATTCGTATATTCGTAATTTTAGCACATGTACAGTAGGGACAATACCTATTTGTTGATACAAAAGATCCTTGGTTGGTATCTAGATACTGGCGGCGCGCCTTGGCATTTCAGTCAACGGTATATAGCAGCTTGCAGTACTAAGCAGTGTTTCTTCGTAAAATAAGTCTGTGCATTTTCTGTTAAATTTCTTATTAAGGAGTATCTTTAGCCGCTATCAGGCGCGGCTTCTCCATAAGGTCAATGACCCACCTAATTTATTTAAAAATTTTTAAAATGTTTAATAATAAATTATCTTTAAAAAATGCAATTACGTTTTCATGCAAAAACATCCCAATTATTACTAATGGAACCAAGATTACTAATGTCTAATTCATACCTAGAAATGCATTGTAAGTAAGACAGAGACAACAGCATTCGCGCCCGCCATGAAGCTGAAAATAAACCAAAACAAATGGTTAGGAACGTGGTATAACTATAACTATAACTGATAGGTAGTATATAATAAAGGTAGAGATAGGTGTTAAGTAATTTTAAGTAGGTACGTTGTGAGTATAATCCAGGATAATCTAAGTTGGATGTTATTTAACAGGGGAGTGACGCTCAGATAATTATCTATTATGGTGTCATAGTTGAGATCTTGAGACACCAGTTTAATTTGCTTACAATAATTAGATTATGCTGGAGCCGATTTGTCGTATAATACGAGTATGTATGTGGCGTTTCTGATAGATAATAGGAAACAAATCTGTTAGAAAGCAGATATTAACCAACGCACGAATCAGTGACACAGCTTGTACTAAGGCTTCAATTATAATAATAATAATAATTCTCACCCTCACAATACTCCAAATTAGAAGCAACGGCATGCCATATGTTATTACATTTGGAAGTATTCTTGACTTGGTCTTTGAACTTTCACATAGAACATAGAGTTATTACCGAATATACTAAATTAAATTAAAACTTTTGAACTTCTCCTTCGAATTCTCTTTTCGCTATGTGACAGGATTTTTGTAGGTTCAAGAGAGGGCTGAGGGCCGTTGACAAAAAACAGGCTGGTTCGGACGAAATAAGAGGTTTTAATTTTAGGCACATATATAAAACTGGAAAATATACAAATTAAAATGTACACAAACACTCCACAATATTTCTAAAATTACCTGGCACCAGACTAGGTATTCACGCTAATAAAGAGTAGCTTTAACCAATAATTATTGCTCTAGGGCTGCCAGCTTGTACCTACGTAAAGTTCAGGCCACAAAATGGCCTCTTAAAGTCTCAAACTTTGGTATTGTAACATTTGCCGGAGGTGGACAGTTTTTTATAGACAATAGAAAAAACCTCAGACTAAAGATAATATAGACGAAACTTCTAATACAAAACTTTGTGGCCAACATTTTTATGTTTACCGATACAAAACTTTGTTGTATTGCCACTTACTCTATATAGAATTCATTGGAACATTTAAAAACATATTAGAATAGAATGGAGAAGAATAGAACGATTAGCTTCCCTACGTTGCAATTTTGATTACGTTACATAATAATGGGATATTTCAATAAAAATAAGTGAATAAGCTTATACTTTATATTTTCTAAAATTTATTTGTGGCGCAAACAGATCCATTTAATTTTTAATTGGGTTTTTCGCCACCAAACTGATTGAAAGACAACTTTTTCAAGTTGCCTCGAAAATTCATAAATTCTTAACACTGAATGAACGAAGCTTTAAACGTGTAACTCAAAAAATAACTTCAACAAATTTGTTTTTCAAAAAACAAATTTTTTTCAGAAAACAAATTTGTTGAAGTTATTTTTTGAGTTACACGTTTAAAGTTTCGTTCATTCAGTGTTAAGAATTTATGAATTTTCGAGGCAACTTGAAAAAGTTGTCTTTCAATCAGTTTGGTGGCGAAAAACCCAATTAAAAATTAAATGAAGCTTATACTTTGTTTTGTATATTTTGTGAAAAAAAAAAAACATAACGAAAAGTTGTAAATTGCGCTGAATCGCACAATTCGGCAATGCCGCTATTGCCGTCGCCGTGCTACAGCCGGTGTTTGTTTAGCCTTGTGGGTTTGTTGTCGTGGCGTTTCATATACAGTTTCGTGCGAATTTTTCCTTTTGTGTCGTTTTCTGTGATCGATAGATTGTTTATTAAGTTGAACTATTCAAGGAACATTCAAAATGGGATACATAAAGTGCTTTGTGTGAGGTTTAAGTGATTTACAGAACCGCATAACCTTTCACAGGTAAGTCAGGTTCAGGTTACAATGAGTTCAGAGGCGTTGCATAGCACCTAGGAAGGAAACTGCCTTAAGCATTGTAATTTCTTGTGATTTTTTCACGAATTCCAACTCCTTGACTGTGAAAAAAAGACCCAATGATATAAATTTTCCTTGTTCTATTTATTGCTTTTATCCATAAACATATTTTTTGCATACGCTACTGGTGGGCTTAGTCCAACCAGCTGCTCCACTATCACAATGAATGTTTTGTTTCCGTATTGTAGATGCTGGTTGATTACAATGCCATAACAAAGGAGTGTCTATATTATCTTTAGTCTGAGGAAAAAACAAATTCGGGGAACACCTTCAAATTGTCTTGAATATCCCTAGTTTCAGTACTCACAGCGCCACCTAAAGGCCACTAGACAAATATATCCTAAAGTGATAGAGGAAATCTGCAAACAAGCTAACCTAATATTTATTAGTTATTTAGTTGGTGCTTACAGGGTTTTAAGCATCACAGCGCAGGTTACTATCCTGAGTTAACTTTTAATTCAAAATTGGTCCATTTAAAACATTCCTCCAAAAGTACTTTCTATAAATAATTGTTGAAATCAAATTCGATATTTTTTTCCTATTTTTTAATTTTTTTTAATCAGGCAATGCAGACCCTGTAGAGTGTTCTCTTAAATTAGCCTGTTACTGACTCGATCGTATTTGAAAAATTTGCAACTGCATGAATATGCTAGTGTATTTTGTTGCTCTTGGAATATTGAAGGCATTGCCAATTACCGCCCATAGGTAAAGAATCAATACCCAAATAAATACTTATTTCTTTGCGTTCGTTGAAAGGAATATGAAAAGTGGCGCACACTTTTGCAGCGGTATTAAAAGTACTTTTATACCAAGAGCATAAATGTTGGTAGGATCCTACTTGGGGGGGATGTGGCCATACGGTTAAACAGCATGCTCCCATAAAAGTGACATTTCTACTACATACTTCCAGAATGTCTGATTTCGTGTTAACACCCCTAAAAATCTAAGTAGGTTGCGGGAATTGAAAGGGACAATTTTTAAAGGGACGCGGTTTTTTAAAGGGTGCGAAAATCTATATTAGGCATTTTTTGATCGAAAGAATAACACACCGTAGGATTACTCGACATTCCTCAAGATAGTCATGTAGCAATTTTGTTGAAAAATATCCATTTGTTATTTTCCTGTGTTCAAATTCGTGACGGTACGAATCTAGGTTGTTAAGACGAAAAACCAGACACTCTTTACTATTTACTATTTTAGCCTATATTATAAAAATAATGTCACCGTTAACAGGTATCAAATTACAATGGCTATTAACTAAAGTAGGTTTATGTAATTTATTTAGGTAGGTATACAACTAAGTGCTTGCACGTTTGCTAAACCCGCAGAACGGAGCAAAAAAAACCAACTCTCATCCACACTCTAGTTTACTGAGAAGGGAATAAAATTCCATTTGCACTTGCAATCAGGCACAACATTTTCACTACCGGCGAAATCGAAAACTCCGATCTAATTGCCTGTCTCGGAGATTCTCCACGGAATCATGTGGCCTTTCACGGAATTACCCACTGCACAACGATCTTGTTTCGTCTTAAAGTTACCCATAAACTCGAACGGGTAACTTCAGTTCAGTTTTGTTAAACCATCAGGAGCTTGAGATGCTTAAATTTCAGGTCCATTTTATTCCTTGTACTTTTACAATTATAGCTAATAAAACGTTGTGGGGTGTGTTCATCATAATTAATCTTAATGCATTACACATTCCATGGTTTACATCAAATTTTTTGGAAAAAATTATTCAAGTTGATTTTTACAAGCTTTTATTTAACTTTCAATATTTATATTTGGGTCAAATCTTGTAAGCTGAATTAGAACTACTTCTTGACATCCGATTGAGCTGAAATTTTACATAGACATTTAGTTCTGGCGGTAGTACAATATGCAATAATCAATGTTGTAATACCTATACTTTCAAAATGGCCGCCACTCCAAGATGTTCAATTACCTATTTTCTGTACAACCCCCTTAATATGGTTATCAAATGAAGGGGTTTGAAGAGTAGAAAACGATAAAGTTAGTAACATCACACTAAATTCAATATGGCCGCCGCTCTACGATGCCGGATTGCATTTATTCTTTTCAACCCCCTTAATACCTATGGGTATCAAATGAAAGGGCCGGAAGAGTAGAAAACGACAAATTTACTGACACCAGACTAAATTCAATGTGGCAGCCGCCTCAAGATGACGGATTACATTTTCTTTTCAACCCCTCTAATATGGGTGTCAAATGAAAGGGCTGGAAGAGTAGAAAACGATAAAGTTAGTGACTTTACACTAAATTCAATATGGCCACAGCTCCAAGACGGCGGATTAATTTTCTTGCTTTCTGATGGCTGCTGCAGTCAGGGTTAGCACCCAGCGAGGAAACTCCTCAATGGTGAACATCCTATCATGGACAAGAAATTATGTATACGCATTTAATCAGCCCGTTTATATATTATGCTGGGCTTTCACAGTACACAAAATGGCAGTGTATGCATAGGTATGTGGCTCAATTCACTAGAAGGTCTCCTTATAGAGGAACTAGATTGTAGTAAATTAACAGGCAAGCGACGCAGTGTTACAATGATGAATTAATTAAATGAACAGACTTAGAAAAATGTCCAGTGAAAACTAAAATAATAATTAATTAATTAATATTTAAAAAAATTAAAAACCAACTTTAATTTAAATGCTCTGAAAAGAATAAAATAAACTTTGAAATAAATCAAACAAAAGCATGTCCATAATTTTCTTACATTATGCAATAAAGCTTGTCGCGAGATTTTCGTGTGTAAATTTCTTTTAAGTATAGAAAAATACTTTTTCTACATTTTCTACTTAGAATTACTCGAAAAATTACTTTTGCTCAAAGTTTATTTTCTTCTTTCCAGAGCATTTAAATAAAACATTGTTTTTAAAAGTATTTTTAAATTTTTTTCTTTAAGAATGAATAGTTAATCTAAAAAGTGAAATTATACATGAAACCATAACACATATCAAAAAAGCTTACAGAAGTACTTGCAGCAATTGAAATTTAAAATTACATTGCCCTTGTTTTTTAAAATGTAGAGAACATTTTGCGACACTTTGATATCGGATCTAGATTATTATTTTGCATTCTCAATAGTTATTTGTGTACCAAGGAACTGAAGTTTAACTTTTTATAATGAATGTGGAATTTAGTTGCCGAGGACTCTAAGGTCGAGGCAAATAAACTACATGACTTTTATTAGAAGTAACTTTAGTGCCGAGGGAAATATTATATCGTTGACTGACGTATTAATAAGACTTCTCACGGCTATAGTTTCATGTCCTGGAAAGTACACTCAGGTGCAAAAAACCGGGCAACCTATATATTTTCGTATCCTCGTTTTAAATGAACAACAATATATTTTCCTTTATTTATGTTATTGTTTATTAAAACAAGAATAGGAAGTCCTTTATATGAATTAAAAATTAGGTTTAAACTGAAAAAATACAACCGATTTTGAAAAAATATTAGGTGGCCCGGTTTTTTTGCACCTGAGTGTAGATGGCGCCTATGGTCAACAATGTATTTTGCAATGTATTTTGTCTCCGGGAACTGCATGGTGAGCCAGAGAACTGTCAAACATGACAGCCGTGAGCAGTCTTTATTAATACGTCAGTCAACGATTATATATATTTTTTTAATCTGAAAAAATAAGATTTGTTAGGCATAATGAATAAAAAAAGGATCACTCATTCATGGTCCACCATGGCCTTGCTTTCCTTTTTATATCGATCTACATAAAGGGTGTCCAACTTTATAACTGTACAAATCCGTAAAATCTTCATTTTTGGAGACAAAAGCCTTTTTTTTGTTTGAAAGGCCTTCAAAAACTGCTTCTTTTGACCTTTCTGTCATTTTCAAAATGCAAATCCAGGGCCGGCTGCGATTTTTTCATACCCCCGATTTTCACACAAACCATTTAGCGATTTTTTTATTTAAAATTTGACCCCACAGTGTTAATCAGAACACCCCAAAACCACTATATACTAAATTTGAATAAAAAATATACAGGGAGTTCCATTCTGCACGGTGTCAGAGTTGAGCAAAATAGGAATTTTAAAGGCATCTGCCAAGTCAAGTGTGCCATGGAATCCCCTCAAAATAGTTGAATGGTCAATAGAACCACTCAAGGTGTTGGTGTGCAAAGGTCCAATACAAAATATACAGAGTATTCTTATCTGTGCCATCTCAAATTACTGAATTTCTGGTATTATATACGGGTCAAAAATCGAGTATATCAAAGCCGCTCCACACACTATATAAACGAACTAAATCTAAAAAATACAGAAGCTCGTCAGTCAGTAAGTCCATATCAGTTAAGGTGGCTGGTGTGCAACAACAGGAAACGTACAGAAAATGTATCATCTTAGACAGTGACTTTATTGAGAAAGGTCCAATAATTTAAATTTTTTTATTTGTTAGTTGGCATTTTGTAAAGAAATACATTACTTTTGTGTTTATCAATATTTTTTCAATGATTCCAGAGCACTATTGATCCGTATAAGTTTCATAAAATTTCAGAATTTTGAGATGGCTCAGAGAAAAATACCCTGTATATTTTTGTAGTAAATCTTTTCACATCAACCCTTTGAGTGGTCCTGTTCACCATTCGACTGTTTTGAAGGGATTCCGTGGCACACTTGACTCGCCAGATGTCTTTAAAATTCATATTTTGCTCAACTTTGACACCCTACAGAATGGAACTCTCTGTATATTTTTTGTTTAAATTTGGTATATGGGGGTTTTGGGGTGTTCTGATTAACGCTGTGAGGTCAGATTTTAAATAAAAAATCGCTAAATGGTTTTCGTGAAAATTGGTTGTATAAAAAAATCGCAGCCGGCACTGGATTTGCATTTTGAAAATGGCAGGAAGGTCAAGCGGTTTTTGAAGGCCTTTCAAACAAAAAAAAGTTTAGGCGATTATCTCTAAAAATGAAGATTTTACGGATTTGTACAGTTTTAAAGTTGGACATTGGACACCCTGTAGATCGAGCATGATGCTGTATACAATATGTCCCGGATAAGAATGAACAGCATTGGGATCTTGCAAACGGTGAGAGATAGAATAACGGTTAAATTTTAAGGTCAATAAAATGCTACAAACAGATTTCTAATATCTTTTTTCGTTTTTGAGTTATTTTGAAAAAAGTAAAATTTTGTGTTTTCGATTTTATTTTTTTCTGAAGTTGTTATCACAGATAGAAAAAAAGAAAAACACTTTCTTGAGGCATTTTCTAACGGGCTTTAAGATGGCGTTTTTAGATTTGTTCTACAACATATTGTTTTTGAGAAACCATCTTCATCTTTATTTTTTTAATATGGACCTGGATTTTTGTTTGCAGATTTTGAAAGCACTTTTCATTGCAAATACCATGATGTATGACACGAAATATTTTTAAAATATTTTGAGTTAATTATACTGAAAATTCCTTTTTTTTCCAATAATTTTTTTCTAATGCGGCCCTGTTTTTATTAATAAGAAGTCTAAATATTAATCAGTAGTTCCGATTTCTGAGCTTTTAATGACGATTCAGAGTCAGAATGGCTTCTGCTTGATTTGAAATTATTCTTTTATCTTTTGATTTTCCGTATCTATCTAAACGAGGAAGTTGTACCATTTTTCTTTAATATTCCGCACGCACGTCATATCCTCTTCCAAAAAATCATCTTCACTAGTTCTAATGTCACGCCCGTGTCAACGGTAACCTCAGAGGCCGGACTGGCAGTCCCGTATTATTACCCTTAATCGTTCGGTGGCGGCAGGAAGCAGGCTCGTTTATTTTGTACCCGCTGCACCTGCGAACTGCACGTATGCTCGTATTACCACAGTATAATATACCAGTAGCCCAACTGGCATCCAGCAACATTATATCTATCGCCCGTTGCAGTCTTATTGAAGGTCAATTCTATATCAGGTACCATAAGACCGAACAGAACCATTTACTTGTTTATGTAGCCTTTGATCATGTTGCAACAATGTACTACAAAAACCACAGATTAGAACGGCTCTGTCCGAGACGATCAACAATCGGTTGCAACAGAACCCCCTGCGAGCCGAAAGTAAACCGAGTCGAAAGTAGTGGAAGCTGAAGAATCTATTTGACAGGGTCGGGCTACTGGTTACACTGCGGTATTATCCCTACACTTCCTACGATCGGTCTGTGGGCTTTCTTTGTGCGGTGATTGGGAACTAAGAATCGAACGGGTTGGCAAAACCGAACTGGCTAAGGGGGCTTGTCGACTCGACACTGTGTGTCTTTTATTAAATAAAGTGGTGGTTATTTTTAGAATTATGACTAGGTTGATATAAAGTACTCGTATCAGCAATTTTCACGATTTGATGTGGCAATTAAAATAGCGATTAGAAGAGACACGCAAAATATATTTATGAAGCAAGCGTCTGTTATATTGCTAGAAAACCAGAAAAAGAACAAATTTTCAGAAGAAAAAATCTACAGCCGTTTACGACAACATTTTGAATAACTCACTCTATACATAATAGTAAATTCCACAACTTGCCGGAAACATTTTTGTACTTATATGAGATTAGATTCTATAATTTCCCCTGGAATTGTAACAAAGTAAATGCTGTCTGAGTTAAATCGGGGAAAAAGTAGCTATATGAAATCAGAAATGAGGAAATCGGTAATTATCTATTGCCTTCTCTATCATATTATGGTAACCATAATTCGCTAAGATAACCTTAATGTTGTTTGCATGTTTCCTTTTGAACCAAATTCAGTGACGCGTGCTTGTTTTTAAAAGAAAATGGCCGGATCGTAGCATCAGATAGTCCCTGATTTTCAAATCCCATTACTTTAATCTAAAACAGATTGTTTCGAAAGAAGGAAAATCCGTGCCGACAGAGAATACACTGACGGAAGAGGCTTTTTCATTTCGCTGCCCACACATAACAGACCCAGCCAAAAATAAGAGATAAAACAAACAGAACTCCCCACCGAAGGTTAGGTCTCCCCAGCTAACAGAATCTTTCGGTTTAGCCTGTCGCCGGCCTACGAAATCCGATGGACATAAATGTGGATGTGCCAGGAAATAAACCTGAAATTCGTTCAGTTTTTGTCAATAACTGATGCCTACTTCCTTGACAATATGATATACATACGCCAGTGCCAGCCCACTGGCGCAGGGCTGTGCCAGAGACATCAGACTGTTCTTCGCCGTATATTTTTAGGCGAACCCAAAAGGATGCCAAGTCCCTCGAGTTGGCATCCTTTGTGGGAATTCGTACAAATATTTCCACTACCGTGCCATAGAGGTCGCCGAGTTCTACATCTTTCCGCTCGTCGTTGCCAAATGTCGTCTATCAGGCCCATTTTAGGGATAAAAATACATCTGCCACTATCCATACCAGGAGATGGTATTATCACAGACATATATAGCTTCGCTCTGTGTTTGTATAGAAGATCATATCATGATCTTTGCTGATACAGGTCTGTGTTTATAGTCAAAAAGAGGCAAGGAAGCTGGAATTGGTAGGTAAGGATTGTTGAGATTTTTGTATACTTAAAATTGCCGGGAAAACTGCACCCTGAAAAACAATAACTTCACTGTTTCTGGTCTCAGAAGTAAAAAACTGAACGACAAAAAACTACCCCTCCCCACCCCCGAAATGTTTTTGATCGGATCCTCGCCATTTTCAGCCAGAACGTTCAAAATTTACCCAGACGCACCAATCCGCGGTTGAAAAAATTTACCTAACAAAACTACCCCCTGCGCCCCTTTGGGGAAAAAAATTGATAACTCCATTGTTTCTGGTCCGATTTTCGCCGTTTTCACAAGGAAGTTAAAAAAGTCAGTCTCAGAAATAAAAATAAAACTGCCGGAGAAAAACTACCCCTTCCCACCCCCGAAGTTGTTTTTGGTCGGATAATCGCCATTTATAGCAAGGACGTTCAAAATTATTCCAGAAGTACCAATCCGCGGTTGAAAAAAATTGCCGGACAAAACTACCCCCTGCATCCCTTTAGGGAAAAAATGATAACTCCATGGTTTCTGGTCCAATTTTCGCCGTTTTCACAAGGATGTTAAAAAAGTCAGTCTCAGAAATAAAAAAAACTGCCGGAAAAAAACTACCCCTTCCCACCCCCGAAGTTGTATTTGGTCGGATCCTCGCCATTTTTAGCAAGGACGTTCAAAATTATTCCAGAAGCACCAATCCGCGGTTGAAAAAATTTGCCGGACGAAACTACCCCCTGCATCCCTTTACGGAAAAAAATGACAACTCCATTGTTTCTGGTCCGATTTTCGCAGTTTTCACAAGGACGTTCAAAAGAGTCTCAGAAGCATAAAAAACTGCCTGACAAAAAACTACCCCTTGCCACCCCCGAAGTTGTTTTTGGTCGAATCCTCGCCATTTTCAGCAAGGACCATCAAAATTAACCCATACGCACCAATCCGCGGTTGAAAAAAATTACCTGACAAAACTACCCCCTGCACTCCTTTAGGGAAAAAAATTGATAACTCCATTGTTTCTGGTCCGATTTTCGCCGTTTTCACTTAAATAATAATAATCTTGTACTAAGTATATGTTATTTTCAAATTTACCATACCCGCCTGCTCACCAGACAAACGTTTTTGTTGAAGACGATGAGAATCCGACCAAAAAAAACTCGCTTCGGGGCGGGGAGGGGTAGTTTTTGCCCAACAACATTTTTATCACTGAGACTTGCGGGGATAGATTTGTCCGGCTAATTTTTTCAACCGCTTCTGGAATAATTTTGAACGTCCTTAGTAAAAATGACGAGGGTCCGACCAAAAACAACTTCGGGGGTGGAAAGGGGTAGTTTTTTCCGGCAGTTTTTTTTTATTTCTGAGACTGACTTTTTAACATCCTTGTGAAAACGGCGAAAATCGGACCAGAAACAATAGAGTTATCATTTTTTCCCTAAAGGGATGCAGGGGGTAGTTTTGTCCGGCAATTTTTTTCAACCGCGGATTGGTGCTTCTGGGATAATTTTGAACGTCCTTGCTAAAAATGGCGAGGATCCGACCAAAAACAACTTCGGGGTGGGAAGGGGTAGTTTCTTTCCGGCAGTTTTTTTATTTCTGAGACTGACTTTTTTAACATCCTTTTGAAAACGGCGAAAATCTGCCCAGAAACAAAGGAGTTATCATTTTTTCCGTAAAGGATGCAGGGGGTAGTTTCGTCCGGCAATTTTTTTCAACCGCGGATTGGTGCTTCTGGGATAATTTTGAACGTCCTTGCTAAAAATGGCGATTATCCGACCAAAAACAACTTCGGGGGTGGGAAGGGGTAGTTTTTTCCGGCGGTTTTTTTTATTTCTGAGACTGACTTTTTTAACAACCTTGTAAAAACGGCGAAAATCGGACCAAAAACAATGGAGTTATCATTTTTTCCCTAAAGGGATGCAGGGGGTAGTTTTGTCCGGCAATTTTTTTCAACCGCGGATTGGTGCTTCTAGAATAATTTTGAACGTCCTTGCTAAAAATGGCGAGGATCCGACCAAAAACAACTTCGGGGGTGGGAAGGGGTAGTTTTTTCCGGCAGTTTTTTTTTATTTCTGAGATTGACTTTTTTTAACAACCTTGTGAAAACGGCGCAAATCTGACCAGAAACAAAGGAGTTATCATTTTTTCCGTAAAGGATGCAGGGGGTAGTTTCGTCCGGCAATTTTTTTCAACCGCGGGTTGGTGCTTCTGGAATAATTTTGAACGTCCTTGCTAAAAATGGCGAGGATCCGACCAAAAACAACTTCGGGGTGGGAAGGGGTAGTTTCTTTCCGGCAGTTTTTTTATTTCTGAGACTGACTTTTTTAACATCCTTTTGAAAACGGCGAAAATCTGACCAGAAACAAAGGGGTTATCATTTTTTCCGTAAAGGATGCAGGGGGTAGTTTCGTCCGGCAATTTTTTTCAACCGCGGATTGGTGCTTCTGGAATAATTTTGAACGTCCTTGCTAAAAATGGCGAGGATCCGACCAAAAACAACTTCGGGGGTGGGAAGGGGTAGTTTTTTCCGGCAGTTTTTTTTTATTTCTGAGACTGACTTTTTAACATCCTTGTGAAAACGGCGAAAATCGGACCAGAAACAATAGAGTTATCATTTTTTCCCTAAAGGGATGCAGGGGGTAGTTTTGTCCGGCAATTTTTTTCAACCGCGGATTGGTGCTTCTGGGATAATTTTGAACGTCCTTGCTAAAAATGGCGATTATCCGACCAAAAACAACTTCGGGGTGGGAAGGGGTAGTTTTTTCCGGCGGTTTTTTTATTTCTGAGACTGACTTTTTTAACATCCTTGTGAAAACGGCGAAAATCGGACCAGAAACAATGGAGTTATCATTTTTTCCCTAAAGGGATGCAGGGGGTAGTTTTGTCCGGCAATTTTTTTCAACCGCGGATTGGTGCTTCTGGAATAATTTTGACCGTCCTTGCTAAAAATGGCGAGGATCCGACCAAAAACAACTTCGGGAGTGGGAAGGGGTAGTTTTTTTCCGGCAGTTTTTTTTTATTTCTGAGATTGACTTTTTTTAACAACCTTGTGAAAACGGCGAAAATCGGACCAGAAACAATGGAGTTGTCATTTTTTTCCGTAAAGGGATGCAGGGGGTAGTTTCGTCCGGCAAATTTTTTCAACCGCGGATTGGTGCTTCTGGAATAATTTTGAACGTCCTTGCTAAAAATGGCGAGGATCCGACCAAAAACAACTTCGGGGGTGGGAAGGGGTAGTTTTTTTCCGGCAGTTTTTTTTTATTTCTGAGATTGACTTTTTTAAACATCCTTGTGAAAACGGCGAAAATCGGACCAGAAACAATGGAGTTATCATTTTTTTCCGTAAAGGGATGCAGGGGGTAGTTTCGTCCGGCAAATTTTTTCAACCGCGGATTGGTGCTTCTGGAATAATTTTGAACGTCCTTGCTAAAAATGGCGAGGATGCGACCAAAAACAACTTCGGGGGTGGGAAGGGGTAGTTTTTTTCCGGCAGTTTTTTTTATTTCTGAGACTGACTTTTTTAACATCCTTGTGAAAACGGCGAAAATCGGACCAGAAACAATGGAGTTATCATTTTTTTTCCCTAAAGGGATGCAGGTGGTAGTTTTGTCCGGCAATTTTTTTCAAGCGCGGATTGGTGCTTCTGGAATAATTTTGAACGTCCTTGCTAAAAATGGCGAGGATCCGACCAAAAACAACTTCGGGGGTGGGAAGGAGTAGTTTTTTCCGGCAGTTTTTTTTAATTTCTGAGACTTTTTGAACGCCCTACTGGAGGTATGAAGTTATTTCGCTAAAGGGATGCAGGGAGTAGTTTTTGGCAGACAATTTTCTCCAATCGCGGATTGGTGCATCTGGAATAAATCTAATAATTTCAAATTGTGGCTGCCGTATTATTAATACTCGTATACCGGCTATTCCTTCTATCACAGACCTATATAGCTTCTATCCACATGTTCTTGCACTGACAACGTTGCAGCGTTTTTTATGGGATAGGTGCTTTCAAGGCCACTGAATTATTGTCGTCAGGCCCGCCGATTATATTTTTATTCGAATTTCCCGCATGCGGCGCCCTCTATTGGTGCGAGCTCAAACAATTGGGTCCCCAGGCCCCAGGCACTGTCTGTAGCGAAGCTATATATGATATATGTCTGTGGCTGTGCTTATACCTATTCAAATAAAAAAAAAAGACTAAAACTAAATATTTATTTATGTACCAAGGCACTGAAGTTCAACTTTTTTTACTCATGTGGAATTTAGTTGCCGAGGCCTCTGGCCGAGGTAAATAAACCACATGGGTCATAAAAACAGTGCCGAGGTACATATTATATTTTTTTTTAATCGGAAAAAAAATGTTTTATTAGGCAAGAAAATAATAATAAGGGATCACCCGTCCATGAACCGACTGCGCGCGGCGTTGCTTGACTTTGACGATCGCTCTACCTAGTCAGGTATAATGACGTACGACGCTCTCTAAACAAAAAAACCAAACTGCTGCTTGTTGTGCAGCCTCCGTAATAAATTTATTGATATTCAAACCTACTAAAATATGTATACTGATAGATTGCGCTGCTATAGGTAACAATTTCGCAATGTGTACGAATAGTTAAATGGTCCTTTATCGGCCGGGTTTTGAATATTTGGTCACTTTTGACGGGCGACGGCTCCGCGTCTGACGTTTGATGTTTACATCTCGCCAAGGCCTACTTATTGAAAAAATCGTACAATAATGGATTACTTCAGTGCCGGTTTCTGAGCTTTTAATGACGATTTTGTGACACTTTACTGCCGATTTCAAGAAAAATAGTTATTTAGGTACCAAGGCACTGAAGTTCAACTTTTTATGACTCATGTGGAATTTAGTGCATATATTATATATTTTTTTGAAATCGGAAAAAAAAATGTTTTATTAGGCAAGAAAATAATAATAAGGGATCACCCGTCCATGAAACGACTAGGCGCGGCGTTGCTTGACTTTGACGATCGCTCTACCTACCTCAAGTAAGACAAGACACGGCATCTTCGTGCAGAAAAACCAAACTGCTGCTTCTTGTGCAGCCTACACAACAAATCTATTGATATTCAAATTTACTAAAATATGTATACTGAAGGATTGCGCTTCTATAGGAAACAATTTCGCAATGTGTATGAAAAGTTAAATGGGCCTTTATCGGCCGGGTTTTGAATATTTGGTCACTTTTGACGGGTGATTTCTCCGCATCTGACGTTTGATGTTTACATGTCGCCAAGGCCTACTTATTGAAAAAATCGTACAATAATGTAGCCCATTATTGTACGATTTCTGTGCTTTTAATGACGATTTTGGGACACTTTAATGCCGGTTTCAAGAAAAAATTATTTCCTACTTCAGGCCTTACTTTTATCATAAATTAGGCGTGATATAAAGTTTTTACATTTCTCTGACTTTCAGACACTCACATTCGTACAGTTTGTTCTGCGAATGCTCGGCCCTACGTCACAACTCCCGTCCTTGTCTGACTCGTGAATATACGACCGATATCCATCGTATACCCCGATTACTGTAAGAAGTCCCGATTTTGTCAGATGACATTCTCCACAAAATCCCTAGGAATTTTCTGTTAACCATGGAAATAACATTGGTATATTGTGTCTCAACCAGTTAATGACGTCACTCATTGATTTATGATGTGAAAGGTTACCCAAGTGATATGGAAAAAAGAACATAATAAAATAAAAACCCTATGCAATCACCAGTGGCGCACCCAGGGGGGGGGGGCAAGGGGCCTCGGCCCCCCCCAGACCTTTCATATTTGAAAAATTCTCGAGGGTCGTATCGTAGATGTAGGTACTGTTCGCTGTACGACCCTCGGCAATTTTTGCGCACTGACTGGCTAATATCTGAGTTTTTTTGGTATTTTCTAATATATATATATATATAAGTAAAGGTGATAATGGGCAAACACTCAAAGTTAACAATAAGAAAAACTAGTAACCGCATACACGTGTTTCATGCTATTTGGCAATCATCAGTACGGTGTAACATTAACCAAATCAAAAGATAGGCATGATTTGGGAAGCAACAAATGAAGTCCAGGCAGGAGCCAACAGCACATTTGCAGCTTCAGTCAGCACATCCCCTATTTTGGGGCTTGTACTAACATCGCCACGGAGGCTGCTAAAGCGACCTGCGTGGAAATCTTCATAACCCAAGATACAATGACAATAAGGATGTAAGATTAGCGAGTGTAAATGTAACAATTACAAGAAAAGGTGATAATGGGCAAACACTCAAAGTTAACAATAAGAAAAACTAGTAACCGCATACACGTGTTTCATGCTATTTGGCAATCATCAGTACGGTGTAACATTAACCAAATCAAAAGATAGGCATGATTTGGGAAGCAACAAATGAAGTCCAGGCAGGAGCCAACAGCACATTTGCAGCTTCAGTCAGCACATCCCCTATTTTGGGGCTTGTACTAACATCGCCACGGAGGCTGCTAAAGCGACCTGCGTGGAAATCTTCATAACCCAAGATACAATGACAATAAGGATGTAAGATTAGCGAGTGTAAATGTAACAATTACAAGAAAAGGTGATAATGGGCAAACACTTAAAGTTAACAATAAGAAAAACTAGTAACCGCATACACGTGTTTCATGCTATTTGGTTAATGTTACACCGTACTGATGATTGCCAAATAGCATGAAACACGTGTATGCGGTTACTAGTTTTTCTTATTGTTAACTTTGAGTGTTTGCCCATTATCACCTTTTCTTGTAATTGTTACATTTACACTCGCTAATCTTACATCCTTATTGTCATTGTATCTTGGGTTATGAAGATTTCCACGCAGGTCGCTTTAGCAGCCTCCGTGGCGATGTTAGTACAAGCCCCAAAATAGGGGATGTGCTGACTGAAGCTGCAAATGTGCTGTTGGCTCCTGCCTGGACTTCATTTGTTGCTTCCCAAATCATGCCTATCTTTTGATTTGGTTAATGTTACACCGTACTGATGATTGCCAAATAGCATGAAACACGTGTATGCGGTTACTAGTTTTTCTTATTGTTAACTTTGAGTGTTTGCCCATTATCACCTTTTCTTGTAATTGTTACATTTACACTCGCTAATCTTACATCCTTATTGTCATTGTATCTTGGGTTATGAAGATTTCCACGCAGGTCGCTTTAGCAGCCTCCGTGGCGATGTTAGTACAAGCCCCAAAATAGGGGATGTGCTGACTGAAGCTGCAAATGTGCTGTTGGCTCCTGCCTGGACTTCATTTGTTGCTTCCCAAATCATGCCTATCTTTTGATTTGGTTAATGTTACACCGTACTGATGATTGCCAAATAGCATGAAACACGTGTATGCGGTTACTAGTTTTTCTTATTGTTAACTTTGAGTGTTTGCCCATTATCACCTTTTCTTGTAATTGTTACATTTACACTCGCTAATCTTACATCCTTATTATATATATATATATATATATATATATATATATATATATATATATATATATATATATATATATATAAAACAGTTTGGAAATTTGTTTGAATCTGCCTAGCGGAATGTTTGCCCTGTCTGAGCCACAAGTTCATCGGACACCTCACCAGAGCGCCAGAGCAGTAGATAAGGAACTGCTCCATTGAGAAAAAAAACGAAGAAAAAAGACATCATGATTTTTTATTTATTATACTTCATTTAAACCGAATTTGCTTGAGGAAAATTTTTAATGTGCAGAGACATCCTAAGAACACTTTTTATTGCCCGCTTAAAAAACAATAATCTCTATCGCCCGACCTTCAAACAAATTTCAATTTACCTACACTTACTACACTGGCCAGAAAATATTATAAAATGTTGCAAAAATTATAGACATAATGTGGCCCTTTGAAACGATATGATAATTTATAGGGAACTATGAGCACTAACTTTTATTTTTACTTCCACATCTCAAAAGGACGTTCAGTGTTGTTTTTGATAATTACTGGATTTTTGTCAGTTAAAAATATTCTTGCTTACTGCACAAATGATTAGGTATGGGCCCACATAATGCAAAAAAAATACCCTTGGGTCAAATTGTATGTTCATATTATATTTGACCTTGAAAATTTCACAAATTTTCGCCTGCGGCGCGATTTGTATAATAACAAGGATTAAATTCCATTTCCCTCCCCCCCTCTCCCCACCGACAAAGTACCGCCCTGTAGGTAACTATCCCTTACTTCTCAAATGTGTACTGACTGGAAAGTCGTTTACTCTGCCTGAAGTTTCTGTCTGGCTACAACTTCGAGTTGCCCCCCCCCCAATCATATTTTCTGGGTGCGCCACTGGCAATCACAATAATTATACCTCTACAAATACAAATAACTGTGACTACAACTCATTTTAATAATAATTTCAAACTTCATGGAAACACTTTCCTTTTGGTATTTTGGTATAATCAGCTACTTGCGGCTGCGTCTATTGTGCGTACTCAGGCAAATTTTATTTCGGTGTTGTGAAAGTGACAGTGAAGGTTTTCCGGATCGTTCAAGAGGGTTCAAACTTTGGGCAGTGAAAATATTCGCGGGTTTTGTACGTTTCATGAGTTTTACCGTTATCTGTGTTGTTCTTGTTCGCGTTATTAGTAGTTATCCATTGTGCAAATAGGCTCGTTACTGACCTGGACTTATGACCCGGTTGCATTTTTTGCTGCATTGATGCCAACTTAGGATTGCGAAATTACCAATTGACAGTTCCAGTAAGGACTTCTTAAAATAATTTGACTTTATATTCATGAGTAAGACAAGGACGGGAGTTGTGACTTAGGGCCGAACATTCGCTGAACAAACTGTAGGCAATAATCCTGGGTCTCAAAGGATAGAACGAAAATCGAGAGCCAACAGTGTAGCTCAATGCCGGTAGGGGTATTTGCCATCGGACTAGTTGTTTCTGTTGTTTCTATCCATCCAGCATTGTTGCCTACGTCCATCTGATGATTACCAAAAAGGATGAAACCTTGAAACCAGTGATGGGCTGGCTGGGATCACTGTGGGACGTGTCCCAAAAAATTTGATTTGCAAGGAAAATTTTTTTTTATTTTGTTTACTTGACTGACAAATACTCAATTTAGAAGACATCATCGAAAATTCAGCAAACAACTGTCCTATTTGGGCTGTTATTTCTGTTATATGCATGCTACTCATTTGCCTAAACTTAAAGAAAATATTTATGGTTTTATCAAGAAAGAATAATCAATACTTGGGCCTATAAAAGTGATCGTAGTTGGCCATGTATGGAGGTTCTTGGTGTTTTTGATAAATGATTTCTTCTTTGTAAAATGTTATTACCAGAAAATATGCTTTTTAATGTTTTGCTTTATTTCGTATCTAATATAAACAATCTTTGTGTATAATAATACTGTTTTCATGACAACGCTTTTCTTGGTAATTAAGTTCCTTCCAAACTAAACAGGGTGTGGCACAACACCATGATTACAGCCCAAAAGTAAAGTTATTCACATTGTTGAATGCGCATTTTGAACACCGACCTAACAAAAAAAGGTAACCAAAATCGGTTAACAAATAAAGATTTTACAAGTGCTTAATATGTAAGAACATTTTAAATATGAAAATTATAATGATTTCAAACTTATTAGTGATTCCAGGTCAGTGCATGATTCCTTGGGGATTTGTAGAATTGTCGATTTTCAAACGCTCTACCCCTCTGGCAAAAAGTTTACTCATTTATATTTTAAATTTACCCAGAAAGAGAATTTATCTCGTAAATCGATCGGTAAAAGTAGGGCCCAAGTTTGATTTGATTGGAATTTAATATCCAGCCAAAAACAGCTTTTGTCCAATCACTTTTTACTGAAACTTAATACAAATACTCAAATTACCACCATTAGACAATTCAATAATTAATAAATTGATATCTTACAAAACCATATTATTATGTATTTATTTGCTCTGGGAAATAATATCTATCTATCTGAAATTCTACAAAAATTTACACAAGAAGGGTCGGAGTGGGTGTGGATAACAGTGTGACAAAAACTAGTTCGTCTGTCGTCTGTTGCTTCCATTATTCATTATCAGTTATCCGAATCACACTTTTTTTGTTCCCTTTGATCCGATGTGAATAGTAGTAGAACAAAAACAAAAGAAACATAAAATCAATAAAGTTAGTATACAAGGAACAGTCAATAGTCAAAATAAGAGGATTGTTCAATAAGACAAACATTAGATAGATCAAAGTTCACTCGCCGATTCAGCAGAATCTACGAGTAGGTATAAACAATTCAGCACAGTTTCAAAGCTGGGCATCAGTGGATACTTAACTGTTTCGCGAAATGCTCAAGGTTACAATGAGATTTGGGTGCTAAATAATATGGCGGTGTCAGATTTTCGATAAAAAAAAATCACCAATAATATTTTTACCATTTAGGGGTATAAACATGATCGTAGTTAGCCCTGTTTGGGAGACTTGTGGTATGTGAAATGTTCCCAGAGATCATCTTCCCACCTCCCATCGTGACAATGAAAGAAGCACTCGAATATCCCGAAAACAAAACTTTTAAGAGGATGTTCACACTTTTAAGATCTGATCAATCTGTTTTCTAAGTTGAAGTACGACCCAACAAACAGGGCTAGTCAAGTTTACCAAAGTTTGGGTGAGAATTACCTACTAATACTAAGGTAAAATATTACCAATTTTTTCCTTTAGAAAATCGTTTAAAGTTTGAAAAACCAAATACCTAGTAACTTAATCTCTTCGACCTGTTATATCCCTGTAGGTTTTTGGTCGTTTTTAGGTTTATACAGTAACCTAATAATTACTGTGAAGTTCAAAAAGACTAGTTTTTCTGACTTTAAAGTAAAAAGGGCTTAAAGAAGGTCAAAATTTCTTATAAAAATTACAATAAAGTAAAATTGTTCCAAAACAGTTTTTAAAGTAGAGAAATCGTTTGCAGTGTGAAAATGAATCGTGAACACTGAACATATAAAGATTGAAGTGTAGCTTGTTTTGTTAGGTAGGTATATAATCTGTTATTTAAAATTTGGATTTTGCATTATTTTCTATAAAGTATTGTAGGAATGTGCCTATAACACAATCGGGCCATAAGGAAGATAAAAATTTAAGCTTTTGAAAATGGCGAGATAGATAAGAGATAAGTCTGCGAGTGTTCCAGAAGTGCAAACAGTTACCAATATTATATTAGAAGCCTCAGATAATGATAATAATTTGGAAGAGTACGCAGAAGAAATTGATTAATCTCTCCAGGGGCAGCTTGAAATGAAAAAGTCTATTTATAGATGAATGGATACCTATCCTTGATATTTATCCAAGAATCTCGTAAAATACCTAATATTATTAGCTGCTATTAAATGCAATAAGTATGTTTCTATCACCTAATCTCGTGTTTATCTGGCAATTATGTCAACCAAAAAGGTTGTAAAATTCACAGGCTCAAACCAAGAAGTAGGTCTGTTTCAGCACAACGAAACAGCTGTCAGAAGCATGCGCGGTTTTGTTTTTGGAACCACAAAATTAAACTGCGCATGCTCCTGGCAGTTTCAAACTGGTTTCAAGTTCTGCCGAAACAGACCCAATGATCACCTTATTTATTACCTTTATTACCAAAAATAAACCAAATTGTGACCAACTTCTTGGTCGCGTTATCCTTTAATATGGAAAATGTAACTATAGTCAAAACTGTTTGTTATATTTTCCCTGATTGCCTGATTTAAGAAATTATGACTACAAAGTCTAAAAACACGTAAAATGGAACTTCACAGTTAAGAATTTATTTGCTATCAAAGAAACAACGATGTCCTCTATCTTGAAATCAAAATGATTAAAAGTTTACCTATATGCAATGATGTTTCAAAATAGGAAAAAGTCACACATTGGGACCCCAAATTAACTCTTCAAAGGTTTGTTTAGCATATTTTCTTGCCCTGCTAGAATTTTGTTAATAAACATTTTTGAAGAGAAAAAAATATTTTTGTTGTAAATACACAATATATGAGGCGCACGAGTTTTTTCGGTGTATTTCACCTATAATATACAGAAATATTTTAGGCGCAAGGAAATTTTTGCACATATCTATTAGTTTGGTTATAGTGTTAACGGCAGAGACGACATTTATTGCATCGGCCGTTTATAGAACATATTTACGGTATTAATAGAAAGAGAAAACTGCTGTTCTTCATAGTCGGATTTAAGTCCAAATATAGACATACATTATCTAATTATTACCTAATTTTTACTATTTCAGTGGTCAATTTTACTAACTCCTATAAAGTTATATTACCTATTTTTAACTTAAAAATTACTTCCATGTCATTCCACACTTTCCACTTTTTTACCTCATATATAGAGGTAAACTGGTTTGGTCAAAATAAATTTCTCACTAGTTGGGTAATAAAAATTAGGTAATTTTAACTTTGAATGTTTGTTGGGAAAAACCAGAATTCAAAAAGTTTGCACATAATAATGCCCATATTCTTGTATTAACAAGTTTTACTTGCCTTTAATTTTTTTTCTCTTATTCCAGAACACCTTAAGCATATAAAGTTGTACACAATTTTCACAGATGAGCGACTCCTCCATAATGATTATTTTCTTCTCCACATTTTCGCGTCGTTTTCCGTTTTCAGCTAATAAAGTGCAGTGTGCTCAGCAAGTGAAAACTTATTTTTCCCGCCTCGGCAGTAAAAAATATATTGGCAGATTGGAGTCTCGCTTTCGTGAAATTGCCCCGCGTAAATAAAGGAGGAAATGACGAGAAGCAATCATCAATAATTATTATAGATTTTCGTGGCACCGATGGCAGAAGACAAGAGCTTATATTAGTTAAAGCTGGTTACTTTGCTACTTCCGTTTCTCGGTGTAGAACATATGTAGAACAGCGCGTGATTCTGAAGCTTTATGTTTCTGCGAAATTGGAAGCGTATAATGTATTTCAATTCAAACATTTTAAGCACGTAGGTATCCGCAAAAGCTTTGTTGCGTGATACAACGGAGTATTCCACCATTTAGGAGAAAAATAGATTTTTTGTTGCTCCCGAATTGAGAAAATGTATAACAACGTTGTTGGTACAATACAATACGCTAAAAATATGCTCAATGTGGCTCAGTGGTGTGGTATCTATGTTTTAATCAGTTGTTAACGTGTTGATTTATAGTTATTTTTTACCTAGGTAAATTTTTTTTACCAACTTTAACAAGTTTTTGAACATTATCTGAAATTTTAAAAATTCAATATATTATGCAGTGCCCGCCAAAAAGTCTGCACCATATGGGAAAAATTTTTAGTAAATAACTTACGGAAAATTTGTTTGCGGCATCAGGTTTTGCTTGCTCTAGAACCAAAATTGACATAATCAAATGTTGTGACGTAGTCTTTTTTATATGTCAAATTTGACATTAATGAAAAAAATGTCCGAGAAATGGGCTTATTTAACCGAATTTCGAAAAAAAGTCATAAGAAAAATATGTTTCTTTCGCAATTTTATACCCCTGTGCAAAATTTCAGGAGCCTACTACGATTTTCATATTTTGCCCTTTGTTGCCCTTTTCCGTATTTGTTAATCCATAAAAGTTCATCCTATGTAATTTAAAACACTCATTGACTGAATACATACTGCACAATAATTAGTTTACGGTCTAAATATCCTTCTTTTCCGTTTTTTGCAAAAAAATTAAAATGAGGGCTTGTTGAAGAAGCACTCTTGGTGCAAAACTGATCTCATTTTTACAGATAAACACATAAATTCGATTTAAAAATTTCTTTCTATAGTAAAAACACACAAATATTTCTGTCATGCTGATCTGATCAGAAATATCTAGAAAATTTAAAATATTGTGTCCAATAATATCCAACAAAGGGCAAAATATGAAAATCGTAGTAGGCTCTTGAAATTTTGCACAGGGGTATAAAATTGCGACAGAAACATATTTTTCTTATGACATTTTTCGAAACTCGGTTAAATAAGCCCATTTTTCGGACATTTTTTGATTAATGTCTTATTTGACATATAAAAGAGACTACGTCACAACATTTGATTATGTAAATTTTGGTTCTAGAGCAAGCAAAACCTGCTGCCGCAAACAAATTTTCGGCAAGTTATTTACTAAAAATTTTTCCCATATGGTGCAGACTTTTTGGCGGGCACTGTATATACCTATATGTCGCAAAGAATTTCCGTAAATAATCAAAAATATATTCCTTGGATATATTTGTCATATTAAGCACCGAATGCCTATGTTAATCAAGATAACAACGATGACGCTTTTTCAATTTTTAGCAGCTAAAAAACAAAGTATAGAAGCTTTTGAAATTTTGCTCACGGACCCATTATTTCAATCTGAAGAAGTTTCCTTAATAACATTTTGTCGTAACACATACAGAAAGGGCATTTTGCTAGTCTAAAAAATAGTATTTCGAACAAATTAGTTTCAAGCATGGCTGAACAACCCCAGAAGCTCAAATTTTAACAGGATTTTTTTGTCTTTTACAAGAATCGTTTCACCTATCCAGGGTCACACGATATACGTTCAGCGAAAAACGCGCAAAATCAAAGGTCCATCAAATGCTAGGGTCGATTTTGTCTTTGCTCGTTCCATTTTTTTTCTTATGAAATCGACCCCAAAATTTTGATTTCTAGTTTAGATAATTTAGATTGATAGTCTCGTGCTTCCATTTATTTATCCGAAAATAATAGGCTACTTTATTCCCTTCAAATAACCCTCCATTAAATCTCGAATTATAACATAAATCAACGTTTTATTTTTCTTTATAAAGATCTGGTGTTGACTGCAACTATAAGGTCATTACGACAACCATCCATAATATACCTGGCATCTGTCGAGAGGCATTTCTTGGTTCATTAATCATAGTTTCCATAACACTGCACACAAGCCGTGGCACCTGAACCGATGTCTCCTTCTGCACATTATTACCAGAATATGAATGGGCCTATCGATTTGCGACAAAGATACTGCGATCACTAGATAAACCTCTGTAAAATGTATCTACTTTAAAACTAAAAGAGAACTATTGACTTATAAGTAAAGGACTTCACGGAACCCCAAGAAAAGGAAATCACAAGATGTCACGCAACTGCGGTAAATACAAACTTATCTCTTCGTGTCAGTCGCATTTGCCGTAGGTTGCACAATTCTGCCAAAACCATATTCATATGTTAGCCATAAAAGTTACGAAAAAGTAACTATAGACTTATAGTTAATACCCGCACTTGGTATTTGTAAAATGTGAAAATTTTAAAAAAATCAGAAAATTAGCCATAGCTATTTTATTTTTTATAATAACTAAGCCGAGTATCATATCTTTGGAAAGCTCAAAAAATTGTAGATTTGATAAGGCCACAGCCGACTATGATTTACATTTAAAAAAAACACAAGTTTATGCCATATCTCAAAAATCACAAACAACGTAAAAATTGGATAAGATTGTCTTATTGAGCCCAAAATTATCTACAATTTTTGCCTCTACAGTTTTTCTGTATAATCAGAAATAACGGAGCTACAGAGATCTGATGAAATAGCAAAAAATCACTCTTTTCAAAATATCTAGTGAGCCATGAACTTTTTTAAAAATCCAAAAGGGGCATTAGATTGATCATTCCAAACTGCAATTCTTTCCCCATTTAACCTTTTTTTAGCTCTGCTAGTTTCCGAGATCCCCATAGTGGGCATAAAAAAACTCACCCTGTATATTGTTGCAATCAGCTCTTTTAAAATATCCAAAAATATACAGGATGTTTATTATTAAAATGAATATGAATAATGCATAACATGAATAAAAATGAATAAAAGAATGAAAAATAGTTATTTATGCAACAAGTGCATAAAGTAATACTTTTTTTCATGAATGGGAAAGTTGCGCGCACGAACCACAGGTGAGTGCGCGCAATCCTCCCATCATCTTTATGCATGAGTTTCATACATTATTTTTTATACGATCGTGCTTAAACATTGGAATATTTGGGATGGGATTTTTGTGTTAAATACTAAAGGGCATATAAATGCACTATGGTTTTCAATTACGAGGTTTATAATATTTAGATCGCGGTCTCACTACGTTTATACATAGTATTGAAATCGATTTGAATATGTTTCTAGAATTATTGAAAACCGCATGAAGAGATTTTGAGATTGATTTGAATCTCAAAATAAATTTTCTTATTTTCGGTATTTAACGCCACATTTACCATTTATGAAAACACCAAACTGCATTACACTGAATTCGATTCCAAACTCCATGTAAACGTAGTAAGGAAGTTTAGAGTGAAAAAAAGTTAACTTTTTTTTCACTCTAAACTGCTCAGAGTGAAAAAAAAATAAGTTTTTTTTAACTTTTTAAAAAAAGATATACTTTAGGCATTTAAAAAGGTTAAAAAAGTAAAGTTTTTATAACGATCGTATAAAAAATATTTTTTGCCCCACTTTGACGATACACCCTGTATAATACGCAAGCATACTTTCCTAGAGCTCGATATTTGCCTTGCAACTTTTATATAAAACTTTTTTTACCTGCAAAAATTAGAGAAACAGAAAGGGGTCAGAGTTTTCGCGTACCCTGTACCGTTGAATAAAGAATTCCAGGAAGCAGCCTATTTTTTGGGATTAAGGTCCCAATACGTTTTAATCTTATTTATTCATGTTTGATCATGTTAATGTCTTAATTGCTATCTTTGAGTTTATTAATCGAGTTCATTAATTCCAACAGCAGTTCTAATTCGAAATTTCCTCTTATGGAGAAGTAGATACCGGCCTACACCTTTGAACAGAGAATCCCAGGAAGGAGTCAAAGCTCTATGTATATTATTAAATATGTGAGACGGAGATCGCCCTGAGTAGTAACCAAGTTTTGACACAATATTTTGGTATCTGACACGGTGATAGGTGTCAGTATGTGGTATTTAGATGGTTTTTCGAATTATTATGCTTAGATGTATGGCTTGTGGCACTTCCCTGACCGCCAAATAAGTAATTTTGTAATTTAAATTAACCTTTGAAGCCATGCACCAAAGTGGCATAGGCGTTTGTGTAGGTACCTACCTCTTCGTATTTGGAAATTTAAAATTACAATTGCTGTATTATCTAGGATTCCTAAACTTAAAGACATAAACCTGCCTTATAACTTTAAATGAGGATTTCTGCCTCGATTAGTTTGTCGAAACAACTCAAGGGTGCGCGCCACTGTAAAAACGGAAAGGGCATACCGCCATATGCAGAGACTGTCCCGGTCCAGAGTTAAGTCCAAATCCTGGGGTTCTTTATTCAAAGGCAAGGCCTACACCCTATACGATGATACGCCTATGCCCTTTGGTGCATGACCTCAGAAATGAAGTTGACTGAAAACGGAACACAATTTGTATCTAAAAAGTTACTTATTCATGCAAAGATATATCTTCACACTTTTATTTTTGACAGCTCGGGAAGAGCCACAAGCCTTACAGCTAACCAAAATGTACGAAAAAGTGTCGAAGCACCACACAGTGACAGACACCACCGTGTCAGATGTCAAAATAATTGCGTCAAACTTGGAGCCTCAAATATGGCTTATATACCTACTACTCGTTATAGCTTCGACTCCTTCGTCGGTAGGTACCAGACCAGGGACTCTTTAAAGTAAGGGGACCCAACATTATACTTTCCAAAGTGAGGCCTATTCTTTTCTCATTCTAATGGTCTCAGTGATGCCAAGTATGCCATTTTATTGGAGAATCTATGAATATAACAGGTACTTTGATTGTTAGTAAAAATTAATAATGGTTTCCATGATTTCTAAAAATTAGACTTGACAATTTTGTGTATACATCCGCAGAATGTGGCAACTGTCAAATGGAAGAAATTTATTTTATAGTTGAAATCGATTTCCAGCAATTATTTCCACGATTTCAAGTAATAAGTATGGTAAGTCAGTAGTGCCGATTTTGCTTATTTAAGAATTTGTCGCTATTGCACGTTGTTACCAGGTTCCTCATTCCATTATTTGTAATATTATGTATACTTGAACTTTCTTCCCTTGTTGAATGTGTCTACCCAAAGAACTTTCACCGATTTCGGGATGGACTAATAAGATTAGGACTAGTAGTTCTAATGATGGTAGTTTTTCTCGGTGTTCATTATAAAATTTTTGTGATTTTATTTCTCTCCCAAGGTAGGTACCTCACAAACTTAAAATAAACTTGTAGTCGTAGATAAAAACTCTTTAAAAAAAGACCTGACTAATCTGGTTGCAATTATTGGGACTACTACTACAGGCGGCCGCATTACCTTTAATTGACACATCTGAGTATCTGGAAGTTAGAAAACTTAAAAATTGTAAATTATGATGGGAAATCTTTTGCCTCCTTTAGAATCTATGGAACTGGCATGTCACATAAAACCTGATGGCAGTTGGACACTGACATATAACATAACCTTGTATCAGCCCCCTTGTGGTCTCCTTGGAGTCAACAGAAAACAAACTTCCCCTCAAGGCTTCACTTTTCCTATGTGATAGATTGTGACATGGTGGGTTCCCTTATTTTAAAAAATCCCGGGTTTTATAATTCAATAATGGACAAGTATACTTAGGAATGAAAAATAATTTTTTGCCTTGGAATTTGTAAAACATGTCTAGATAATCACGAAACCCAACCAACAGATTTTTTTTCCCATTAGTTTGCTCAAAAATTGAAAAAAACGGTCGCAAAAGTAGGGAATGTGACGTCACGATCCCTAATTTCAATAAGTACCTCCTATTTTCTTAGTACTTATTTCGTCTTTTTTTATATAACCAAGCATTCCCAGGCAAATTATTAGATTCAGTTTGTATGCGCCTGATGAGAAATAATCAAATTTCGTAGCATTTCAATGAAATATTTGGATTTTACTGATCCCATTCTGAAGTTATTAGATGCCCCCTATAAAATATGACAGATGACATATTACTCAATGCTTTAAAGAAAATCGTCGGCAACGCCGCACTTTGCATATAACCTCACTTTCGCCCGCGGAACGCCGAAACCAGGGTTAATAACCTTAGTGAAAACTAAATAAATTCTATTCTCAGTTTTAAAAGAATCTTGCTGTGAATACTTTATTTTTTCGGTTTATAATGAAGACAAGATTTGTTAAAGCTTGTCCTGATAACTTGCCTTGCATAGATTTTGATATGGTGTGACAATTTTATCAATAAAAACGGGGAGCAAAACATGGAGAAATGAAGAGGTATGTTTGTTATTTGATTTGTATATTGTTTTAATATTGCTTAATGATGATGATATAGCTTAAATTCTGGTTTTAGGTAGACTAGAGAATAAATATTATGGTAACAATGTTATTGGAGACACGCAGAGGAAAGAACATAGCAATGAATGCATAATGCCCGGTTAAGGCAAAAATTACCCCCGAGCACAAAATTAATAAGAAAAATGTTAATGATACTGTGGTTAAAAATGAAGAAATTCAACTGAATAGTTGTGGAAGTAGGTATATTATGTTGTAATTACCCAACATAAGCAGATTAGTCCTAAATTATGCACATACCACGATGTACGAGGATCATACATCATGGCACATACGTAGATACAGCTTTTTGTGCTTCTAGTTTAGTTGCTAGTACAGTAAAGAAATACTTATTGTGTATATACCTATAGTTAAGATATGGGGGAGGGGGCGTGGGGGTGTCGCACAGCCCAATGTTGAAATCGATTATCAAAACAAGAAATCATGCGTTTGTAAAAACGATCGTTGATATCTACATGTGAAAACCATGATTCAGAACTAATTTAAATAATCTAAAGTCAATGCAAGTTCGACAGCAGAGTTTCATTCGATATCAAGTGCTTGACCGTCAATGACTTTTTGCGGGTATTTTTTTCTTGTATGATCTAATGAAGTATTTAATTAATTAAGTCCGTAGTAGTACACTTTGTCGCATCCATTTTGATGCGGAAAGTTGTACTTTTCTGCACTAGTGACATTAACTTTGTCAACTAATAGAACTAAGCACGCTTGTAAAATTTTTGCACATATTAATGGGAAACTTATTTTAGATGAATGTAAGCTGACTTCATCAGTAGATTGTTATATTTAGAAATTTTTGCACATATTAATGGGAAACTTATTTTAGATGAATGTAAGCTGACTTCATCAGTAGATTGTTATATTGGAAAAAGTCAACACAAGTGCAATAAAAAAATATGAAGGTCTACCTTACAGGATTTAGTTGACAAAGACATACCGACATCCCTCAATAATTATTATACATTGGAGTAGTATGACAGAAGATTTTTGGCAAAAATCAAAACATATTACAAGGAGGGACTGTCTGACATGTTAAAAAACGAAAAATGCCCTGTATCTCCAAAACGAATCAAGATTTTGAGATTCAACTGCTTTCCACTGCCCTCAAAAATCGAGCACAGTACACCTACCTACTCTTTGTCTATCTCTTCGCAGAATAGAAGAAACCCCCCAAAAAAACATCCAGTTTGTTGCACTCTGTGCATGCGACATGAAAACTATTATTTGATTTTGGAATATTTTCACTAAATTTAATAGATAACTTATTTGGGGTTTTGCCATAGAATGCAAAATAATGTTTTTTTTTTCTTGCAAATTAAAGAAATCTTAATTTTTGGCCGGCTGCTGCATTATATTTTTTTATTTTTAACTTCCATTAACCACAATCACAAAATATGCTTATGAAAATTTATTTTCCAGAAAAAATAGGTATATAATATGTATAGTGAAGAAATCCTAAAGAATTATGTCATTTTTTATGAGGATGCTTCGGCAATCACAATATAATTTACCTAAATGGGTCTAAAATAGTTCAAGCTATGACAATAAAGTTTTTCGACTGAAAACTTGGCTTTATTGCGTTTTACATGTTATGTTTCTAACATCACCAAGAACTGGCAACTTCTCCAATATTCTAGCGTTACATTTTTGAACCGATGCAGGTCTAACTACTAACTTAATTCTGTAAGGGCTCATGAAATTAAAGTAATAAATTTTTTATATTCGGACCAGGTATGTGCTTGACGTCTAGAGGATTGACTTTTCTCAGTTTAGTTTATAACCAATCAATGCTGTTGATTAACACTAGCACAGAATAAATAGCTTCACAACAGAAGCGTCCATAAAGACGTGTCAAAAATAAGCGAGCTCCATTTCAATTTACAGGAAAATAACCAATAACTTGTACATAAATTTGGTCCTAATACAATCTCTTTGCAATGTGGATTAATGTAAAATCAAACAAAATGCACAATGTTTATCCCTTTAGAAGATATTTCGCGTCAAAGCGAGCATCCTTTTGACACATGTCCTTATGGACGCTTCTGTTGTGAAGCTATTTATTCTGTGACACTAGGTATTGAGGCTAAAATATCATCAGTTTCTTCAAACAACTAGCAGTCGCTGGAATATACTTGATAACAAGTAAAAAATCGTTTGGCAGAGCCACTAATCTAAAATCGTCAGCTAAAATGTTACCCCTGGTTGGTTCTTTATTGTCTTTAATATATCAGCAAGTCTAGATATCTAATTTGTGCAAGTTCAGTTAGGTACTTACGAATTCTGTCGTTTTATAGATAAAATCGACTTGTTTAAAATAAAAAAAGTTTTGTAAACCAACCAGCATAACGTCCGAATCATCAATACCAATACCTAGTGCTCCCAGCATTTTCCTCAGCAAAATAGAATAGTTCATTTCCGTCATGGATTATTAGAATGAATGGTGAAAATAGTTCAAATCATAAAAAATAAAAGCTTGTAAAACACGCGGGCCGCGGGATCCGATGTTCCGATTTGTGACGCCACAAAATAGGTTATGTTTATGTTCTCGCAGGCTGACAGCTTTTCATTAAGGTGCGGCGTTGCCAAACCTGGTGCCACGGCGGTAAATTTAGGGGAAAATAAAATCCAACAGGTAGTTACGTATATTGAACTTTAAAAATTAATTGCGGCAAAACGGGGGCGAAAAAAAAATTTAAAAAAATACAGCAAGTATATCTCACCCAATACTATCCGATGAGCAAATAAAAAAAAGTGGTGTATTAGTCCATTGTCTTTGGCGAACTTTTTAAATTTGTTAATCTTATTTATATTCAGCTATCTGTCTTGATGATGTAACTGCATAACTGCAGAAATTACGACATAAGACATAAGGGTCTTATTTTGTTTGTAGTTTGTCAACTACAATTTGAGAATTCTAGTAGTAAGTATGAACTTAAATTCATTCCATTAACCTAAACTAAAAGAATCGCCACAACCAAAAGGTAAACAAGTTATATCAGGAAATAGCGTAACTGAAATTATTGCTAAGCACTGAAAATGCCTGGAGCTTATCGCATTCCTCTTTGTAAAGCTGGCACGTGCTTCTGAAATAATTAAATTACGAAATTTTTCCATCAAGATCAGAAATTATCCTCCTACTTTCTAGCCTTCGCAGTATGCGAGAAGTCAGGAAAGCCAGTAATTAATTTTCGCAAACAGTTGGCGATGGAAATAGCATTAGTCGTGTGTCCAATTAAAGACCAAAGCGGAACGGGCCATCTCGGATTCCTCCCCCCTCACATTCACATTTATTTTCCCCAGATTTCCTTTCGCTGAGAGACACTAAACCGACACATATCGTTAACTAGCGAGTTAACCTTTGGCCAGCGCCATTTGCTTTTATCTTTTATTTAGGCCGCTTAGTTGTGTGGGAGTTTAGATAAGTAGCAATGCTCGGATCTTCTCTCGGTTGCACAATGCCGTAACAATGCCAGATACTCACCATGATTCTGAATTAGTGGGTGTAAATATTAGGTATATTATGCAAAAAGTTAGGAATAATTTACTGCTTTATTAAATGTTACATAAAAATGTAATTATTACATTGGATTTGTTCCAGCAGCAGTTCTGAACCGCTTCTTGGCGATCTAATTGGTCGAAATCAGTTCTGGAATTACATTTCTGCATTCTGATTCGCTAGAACTGGTTCAGAACTGCCATATACAGGGTGTTTCATAATTGCATGCTGATCCGGCAGGAGGATATTCCTTGGGCGATTTTAAGACACAATTTTCATATTAACATAGGTCCGGAAATGCTTCATTTTCGATATACAGGGCGGTAAAAATTGAAGAAAAAATCGGTTTTTCTTCAATATTTCGGAGACTGGTTTAGATATTTTTTTGATATTCAGTACACGATATCTGTGTATAAAAGCAAGTATTTTGACAAAAAAACATTTGTTCTGATTCCACCAGTGGCGTCCCCACAAACAGATCGATACACATTTTTGAGAAAAAAAATGTGACGCCAATGCTATTTTTCAAAATAAGAATTATTTTCCTAGTCTTTGTTGTGTGTCTATCAAAAATGAGCTCTTGACTTTTTGGCCTACGACGGACGGTTTCCGAATTAAAAAATAAAAAGCATTTACTTGCTATGCCGCTATGGCAGATTAATTTATTATTTAAAATCTAGTAGGCCACTGAGATTTAGTTTTGTGTTTACAACCAAGTTTGCCGATATTCATTACATGTACGGTCTTGCGGATAGAAATGCATTTGAAGCCAGGCGACTGTATGCAGAGCGTTTTCCGCAAAGAATTGTGCCAGATGCAAGAACTTTTTCAAGCGTTCATAGGAGACTACGCGAGAAGGGATGTTTTAAACCCGATCACCACTTAAAAGGGGCACAACGAATCGCAAGAACAGAAGAAACTGAAATAGCTGTTCTTAATTCAGTTGAGCAAAATCCCGAAATAAGCACAAGGAAAATTGCTAGTAATTTGAATATCTCCCATATTTTAGTCTGGAGGATACTTCACGATTTTTTGTTATACCCTTACCATATTCAACGGGTTCAGGCCTTACTGCCTCGGGATTTTCCATTTCGTATAAATTTCTGCCAACGGTTTATTCAAAAAATTGTTGAAAATCCACTATTTGACAGAGAAGTATTATTTACTGATGAAGCCAGTTTTTCCCGAAATGCAATTAGAAACTTCCACAACAATCACTTTTGGGCTGAAGAGAACCCGCATGCAATCGTCGAAGTCAATCACCAAGAACAATTCTCGGTAAATGTGTGGGCAGGAATTGTTGACGACTATTTAATTGGACCCTTTTTTCTGCCAGGAAGATTAAATGGAGAAAATTATCGTCACTTTCTTGAAAATGATTTACCAGTGCTGTTGGAAGATGTCCCCGTTTTAATCCGAAATCGAATGTGGTTTATGCACGATGGTGCCCCTGCGCATTTTAGTGTTTTGGCACGTGCATTTTAGTGTTTTGGCACGTGCCTATTTGGACCAAAATTACAATAATCGCTGGATAGGCAGAGCAGGAACAGAATTATGGCCGCCTAGATCCCCTGACCTGAACAGTCTAGATTATTTCTTATGGGGTCATCTTAAAACCTTAGTTTATAGCACCCCAATCCAAACTGAAGAAGAACTGAGAAATCGCATAACAGATTCCTGCAACACTATAAGAAATACGCCAGGAATTTTTCAACGAGTACGCGAATCTATGAGAAGAAGTGTTGAGGCGTGCATACTTGCAGGTGGTCGACATTTTCAACACCTGATATGATTTAATTAATTTCATTGTTAAGATTTCAATAATAAATTAATCTGCCATAGCGGCATAGCAAGTAAATGCTTTTTATTTTTTAATTCGGAAACCGTCCGTCGTAGGCTAAAAAGTCAAGAGCTCATTTTTGATAGACACACAACAAAGACTAGGAAAATAATTCTTATTTTGAAAAATAGCATTGGCGTCACATTTTTTTTCTCAAAAATGTGTATCGACCTGTTTGTGGGGACGCCACTGGTGGAATCAGAACAAATGTTTTTTTTTTTGTTAAAATACTTGCTTGTATACGCAGATATCGTGTACTGAATATCAAAAAAATATCTAAACCAGTCTCCGAAATATTGAAGAAAAACCGATTTTTTCTTCAATTTTTACCGCCCTGTATATCGAAAATGAAGCGTTTCCGGAGCTATGTTAATATGAAAATTTTGTCTTAAAATCGCCCAAGGAATATCCCCCTGCCGGATCAGCATGCAATTATGAAACACCCTGTATGTGTTGGAACCAGGGACTCTTTAAAATAAGGGGACCCAGCATGTCACAATCTATCACATAGGAAAAGTGAAGCCTTGAGGGGAAGTTTGTTTTCTGTCGACTCCAAGGAGACCACTAGGGGGCTGGTACAAGGTACAAGGTTATGTTATATGTCAGTTTCCAACTGCTATCAGGTTTCTATGTGACATTCCAATGCCATAGATTCTAAAGGAGGCAAAATATTTCCCATCATAATTCACAATTTTTAAGTTTTCTAACTTCCGGATACTCAGATGAGTCAATTAAAGGTAATGCGGCAGCCTGTAGTAGTCCCAATAATTGCAGCCAGATTTTTCTTGTATCACCATTAGTAATCCTACAATTCCCATTACGAGGGCATTACGTATAAGTAGGTAATTCAAAACAAAAATCGTATTTCGCAAATTTTAAATTAGCTTCAGGCAGGTCCTTTTTAAAAGAGTTTTTATCTACAAGTACAAGCTTATTTTAAGTTTGTGAGGTACCATGGGAGAGAAATAAAATTACAAACATTTTATAATAATTAACACCGAGAAAAACTACATGATTAGAACTACTAGACCTAATCTTATTAGTCCATCCCGAAATCCGTGAAAGTTGTTTGGGTAGATACATTCAAATGGGAAGAAAGTTCAAGTACATATTACAAATGGATTGAAAAACCTGGTAATAAGGTGCAACAGCGACAAATTCTTAAATAAGCAAAATCGGCACTGACTTACCATCATACTTATTACTTAAATTCGTGGAAATAATTGCTGGAAATCAATTGCAACTATAAAATAAATTTGTTTCATTTGACAGTTGCCATATTCTGCACTTGTAGACACAAAATTGTCAAGTCTAATTGTTAGAAATCATGGAAACCATTATTAATTTTTACTAACAATCAAAGTACCTGTTATATTCATAGATTCTCCAATAAAATGGCATACTTGGCATCACTGATACCATTAGAATGAGGAAAGAGTAGGCCTCACTTTTGAAAGTATAATACTGGGTCCCCTTACTTTAAAGAGTCCCTGGTTGGAACAAAGATATTTGTGCATAGGTAGGTACTAGCTAAGACAACATTGCTAACAGCCAAAACTGCAGCTAACTTCATCCGGTGATTAAAAAACCATTGCCAACTTCAGCTCGTGGCTTCAGGGGTTCTTATGCACCAGTTTATTTTTGTATTCCATTTTCTTCGAAACAAAAACCATCTCGTGATTTTTGGGCATATCTTATATATTAACCCATCGCCATCGAATTGGTAACTAGATATGGAAGGATTGTAGAGAGAAGCTGACAGGCAACCTTGAGTAAGTTGGACAATAAATGATTGTGGCAAAAACTACATAATACAAAAGTAGGCAAAGCTGTGTCTTGGGCGTCGAACGTCATTTTCCTCCTGTAATGTTTTTGTATATCAACTCTTATTGTTAGTTGGATGCGCACCGAATGGAGGCGGAAAGAATAGTTGAATTTTCATTCGTAATAAAGCTTTTTTAAATATTCATGCTAATACAAAGTTTTATAATCTTTGTTATTACTTCAACCTTTTTTATTTTGTTTGGGTTGAATCTAAAAACGCTGGCTAACAAAATAGTACTTACTTATGCTGCATATACACTAAAGCTTTACTAACGACAAAGATCATGATGAGCCTCTGTTTATATTGCCGAGCGACAAGTCTAATAAAAGCCTTAGTTTATCTATTAATAAAATAACATCAAATTATTTAAAAAATGTATCGCAAAGGGCATTTTATAATACACGGTATGATACAGTTTTACTAGTACTGTAAAGTGACACTTTATATTGCATTCGAACATAATAGTTATTTGTGTACCAAGACAGTGAAGTTCAACTTTTTATAACGAATGTGGAATTTAGTTACTGAGGCACAGATTAATCTTTGACTGAGGCCCCTAATGCCAAGGCAAATATAAACCACATATTATAGTTTAACTAACAAGGTGTTACCTAACGTGAAAGACACGATTTTCTAAATAATTATAAAGATAAATTGATAGTTAAAAAACTAAACTTGTGTAGAATTTTCCGACTTAATATACCTACAGGGTTTTATTTCAAAAAATACCCTTTTTCAAAAAATTGTGAAGTTGAATTTTAACAGGAATATTAGTAATTAGTAACGAGTATAGGGGTCGGTTCTCATTTCTGACTTATGGTTTGACCAGAAGTGAGATGTGATCACTTGGTTAGATTTTTGAGACTTCCTGTAGATATATTTTGGGTTTTTAGGTTCCTTTTGTTCTCCCAATTCCAACCATATAGTTGGAATTTTCATTTGTTTTTTACAAATTTGCAGACGAAAATGTGACACCGACACCTCCAACTTGTATTCTTCCACCAGAAAAGAAATCGAAATAGGCATCGGCGCGTTCTGTGAGCTCCTTAGTGCGACCGTGCGACCCTGCGCAACTCAGTATTTGGGCGATATTGTTTACCCTTATCTACTATTACTTTGGTCGAATTCCCAGTATAATGGAGTCTTCGAATGTTTTAATACGACCAGGGAATAAACAATTAGTTTCCACTTACACTGACTCTTCAAAATGAATAGTCTACAGTATCCAAACCCCCAATAAATTTGTTAAGAAAATTAAAGGGTTGTATGCTCAGAGTTACCCCAGTTTATCCTTTGACACGGGCAGAGCTGGCCCAAATTACTTTTTAAAGTAATCATTACATTACCCACTACATTTGAGAAAAATGTAATGAAATTACAAAAGGAATAATTCCTTTTTACAAAAATGTAATTAGATTACACATTACTTTTGTTTGCAGAAAAAGGAATTTCTAATTCCTTTCTTAATTACATTTTATTATTGGTAAATAAAAATAAAACTAAATAGGTACACAATATGTGTTTTAAAATATTTATTTAAATGTGCAAAACAAAAACAGCTAATAACAAAATAATAATTCTTATCACAAAAACATGGGAACTTAAAATCTCACTAATCTCAGTAAAAAAGTAAACAAATATATCTAATAGTGATACTAATACCTACTAAAATGCATTCAAATCCAAGGCGAACTAAAGCAAAAATCGGCAGACGCGTGATAATCGTTTACAGATGAAAAGCACAGTTCTTACTTGGTTGTGACGTGTGACAAATTTTAAGCAAATATTCTGGACATGCCACTTTCTGTGAACAGCGCGTGATTGTGTTTACATTTAGTTCGCCTGGGATTTGAACGCACTATAGTAACAGCGTCCAGAGAATAGTATTCTCTAGACTTTGATAGTAGTTCAGTTATTGTACAAAGTGACTAAAAAAGTACTTTTTAATCCCCATAAACATTACCTTTTAAGTAAACAAGTTTTTCGAAAAGATTGTCACTAAGGGAGTTCCTCCTATTTCATTCTGTCTCAATATTTTTGGTCTTTGCAACCGGAATTTTAGAAACCATAAAGGAATCAGTACAGAAGGTGATGATTACTTTAAAACACGGGCGTAGCCAAGGGGGGGTTTCGGGGGTTCAACCCCCCCCCCCCCCCGAAATAAGCAAAATATTACCTAATATTATATCGAAAAAATACGAGGAGTGAAGAGTTAAATTATTATTACGTTTGAATATATGTAGTAATAGTAGCGCCTAGCGCCATCTTTTGACGAGAGGCAGACGCAGTTGCAGCCGAACTATTTTGTATTGTAGGGACACTTTGCGTTGTTTCTCGATTATTCGCCACGCCCCTCGGTCGAAATGAGCGGAACTTTGTGGAAGTTCGTGGAAGTTTCTGGACGGCTACTGGGCTGCTATATAAGCGGCGCGTGACCGCGCTTACGGCAGTATTGTTCCATGCGAACTCGAAGCGAATAAAAGTGAAAAGTGGTGAAGAAAATTAAGTGTACCGTGTAAGTGAGTAATTATGTTAGTGCACTGTTATTCGATGACCTTGTTAAGGATAGATACGTGAATCATTATTACTGTCGAAAAATGGAGGGGAAAAAAAGGAAGGGTGATAAACCTAAAGGTATGGACTACTGGAAAAAGTGGTGTAGTCAAGGTCAAGGGGTTTCTAATAAAGAAACTAATTTGGTTTTAGCTATCAAAGCTTCAGCTACCTTGCATGCTGATAAGAAGACTGCTTACCCCGAAATCTAGTTTGGAATGCCTAGATATGTGCGATAAAAACCTTTATCCTAATATTTACACATTACTACAAATCTTCGCTACCATTCCTGTATCCACTGCTACCCCAGAAAGGTCTTTCTCGAGCCTAAGGAGACTGAAAAACTATTTACGAAACACTACAAGTGAAAACAGATTTAATGGTTTGGCTCTAATGAACATTCACTATGGAACAGAAATTCATGCAGATGAAGTAGTGGATATATTTAAAAGAAAAAGCCGAAGATTTCTTCTTTAATGGTTTTAGATTTAGCGCAGAGGAACGAAGTTAATTTATCCATTTCATTTAAAGTTAAGAACTTTATAAATATGTCGTAGTTTTTCGGATGAATATATAGATATTAAATTTCATGTAAGTATATTTTTGTTGTTTTATTTACTTCTCAAACTAACCCCCCCCCCAAAACTAAACTAAAAGTAACGTAATTCCTTTTTGTAATCATTACTGTAATTAGGAATGAAGTAAAGAAATTGTTGTAATGATTCCTTTTAAAAAGTAATGCACCAATTACTTAGGGTTGCAATACTAAATTACCCATTACCATTACATTTTTGAATAATGTAATTCAATTACAATTCCTTTTCGAAAAAAAGTAATTAATTACTGTAATGATTACGACATGTAATCATTACTGCCCAGCTCTGGACACGGGTATAGTTACGGTTTTCAAACTCCAGTTATACCTTTTCACTTGACTCTCTATATTGATAATAGGACATCAGACTTGGATGAAGTACGAATCAGTTAATTTTGAACAAAAATAAATAATATATTCACATACCTACCTATTATATTCAATGTACCTAATAACTTGAATAAGTCATCGATGTTAATGTCCCATATTGCTGTAAAAGGTAATATAAATTAAATAAATCCTGGAAATTGAACTTCTGCGCCTTAATTAAGATTTATTCCGAGCTTTGAGTATCTTTACTGGGAAAATTTCTAAATTAGGGGCTATAAAATATTAAGCTAATTAGTGTAATTGGGCCAGCAGCCGACAAGCATGCCAAATTTAATAAACTTCTATATAATTTTTTTTTTCGAATTAAGTCGCGTTAGAGAGCTTGCACACGACGCGGATGGGGCCCGGTATGCCGCGTGCGGTTATCCGCACGCGGAACCGCGTGATGCTAAATTGTATCGTTTTAAATGGTATGCTTGCACACGGACGCGGCGCGGCAAAAAAAAGTTGCGGCAGGCGGCGGCCGCGTCCGTGTACAAGCATACCATTTAAAACGATACAATTTAGCATCACGCGGTTCCGCGTGCGGATAACCGCACGCGGCATACCGGGCCCCATCCGCGTCGTGTGCAAGCTCTCTTAGATAAGTTTGCAGCAAGGCGCAGTTTCCTGCAGGTATTGAAAGAAATATAAAGTCAAATAGAGCTGTGAGAAAATATGTATTTATCTTCAAGCAGCCCTAAATAATAGTTTTTCTTATGTTTATGTCTAGAAACAGTTGAAATGCGTTTTTTTTGGATACCAGATGGCAAAAACAATTAAAACTGTAACTTACATTTTTACAAATAACTGTAATATTGATAGGTATACAGGGTGATTCACGTAAGTGGTTCATTAGAAGTTTATTGAGAAGGAGTGCGAATTTTGATTTGGAATTTTGGTTACTTATATAACAGGTTGTGAACTTTCTTTCTAATATATTTTCAACTTCCGATCACTTCCGGTTATACCGGAAGTCGATAGCAACTTTGTTATTTCAAATAGAACACCCTATATATTATTACACCATTTGGTTCCCTATTAAATTACAAATCTTTTTTATGAATATAATGTGTACCCTATTCCTAACTCTTTTCGAGATATTCGCAAATTTTTGATTTTTTTGAGTGTTGCAGCCATCGACCATAGTGATGATAACTTTGAAATTTATGAATCTGGAAAACTGAAATTTTGAACTGTCGTAGGCGAAAGTGAACTTTATTAAATGGTCTGCATGCCATTTCAAAATATTGTACAGGGTGTTCAGGAAAAAATTCCCAATACCAACATCGAAAAATTGAAAAATTTCGTTTTTTTCAAATAGAACCCATGTTTTTTTATTGCACCATTGAAGTGCTTGTGAAAAGACAGTTCAAAAAGATATAACACACTATATGTCTAAATGAAGCGGTTGCTTCGTTATTACGAAAAATACGTATTTTTTCTGCTGTCTCAACAAAGATGCCATTTCTCAAGGAACGTCACATTATAGGGGGCCATGGAAAATTAAATAACGCAATTATATGACAAGGTTAAGGGCTATTTAATAATATTTTTTCCCCGAGAAGCAACAATACAAAATTAAATAGTACTAACAATTACATAATAATAGGTACTAGAAGAAAAAACAAGAAACTACATATAAGTAATAAGTAATAAGTAATCTAGCTGATTAAAAAATGAGTCCAAATTTTTAGGGAGTAACTGAAAATAATGGTTAGCGAAAAAGACCAGAAGTGAGCGCGACGGTTTTTTGAGACACCCTGTATATTTTTCCATATTTTCAGTATGGGACCTATTATATTTTCGACTATTTAGTAAATTTTGACCTTTTGTGTTTCGACCTTTTTTCCGCTTATCAAAAATTAGAATTATTTTTTTATTCACTTCGACCTTTTGTGATTCGACCTTTTGTGATTCGGTCTTTTAGAGTTTCGATCTTTTGTGCTTCGACCTTTTGTTTTTCGATCTTTTGATTATTCGACCTTTACTGTTTTCAACATTTCTAAAAATTTCGACCTTTTGTGTAATTATTATGGTTACAATTAAAAAAAACTGTCTATGTTCCTAATTGCCCCACAACTTGGGGGTATAAAAGAACACCCGGCGAAATTCAAGTTTAACCTCGTATTTCAATCTTTGGGGTAATTAGAAATAAAACTTAGACTGTCCTGTTCTGGAAAAAATATATAATACTATGTTGTTTCGGGAAATAAACAGACACAATAGAATAACATATTTTATTTTCATCAAGTAGAAATGGTTAACATTCTTGTCATAGAACCACCAAAAAAAAAATAAAAAGCAACTCTATTAATTCACTCTAGTATTACATAAAAAATACTGAAACATTTCGTAAAAGTATATATTTTTTATTTCCTCCTGTTTCTGCCTACATACCAAGTTATGATTTTGCTCTCGCATGCCTATAGTTTTTGCAGTTAGTTTTAACAGCTGATGAGCCATATTTTAATGAGCTATTGACATTTACTCTGCGGTGTATATAGTGGATATCACGAATAATTATACCTGCCTCACAATGGTCGACAATGGAAAATATGTACATTGTTGTCCATTGTGATGTAGTGATCAAGATTCGTTGTATCAACTATGCAGTTGGTTGGAAGACGTTTAGGATCATATTATTTTGAAGTGTTCCTAATTGTTCTTCATTCCCCATGTTCCTGTTTCCAAATGAAAATCGTTCCTATTTACCCCAAAATTTAAAAGTTTGGGGTAAATAGGAAGGAACACTGTGGTATAAAAAAATCTTTTTGTAAAATCATTTCATTACTGTGATGCGCTTTTACGCCAAGGCATTAAATTTCAAGCACGCTGTTAACTTTTATGTTTTTATTTTGGATAAGCCTAATAGTACAGTAAAATTGGGACAAAACCCAAACATAAAAAAAAAGTTCTTTCTAGCGCGAAATAATTCCATACCCTCCTAAGAGTTAGTACTAAAAAGTTACACCACCACCAGCGTCGGGTTTCGAGGGGAGGGGGTGAAAAGGGCAGGAAATTCTTATTTTTTACAGTTTTGCGTGAATATCTAGTAAACTATGAGGTTTAGCGCAAACGTCGTCCCATACGCAAATGATATACATTAAATTCCGAACAAGGGTAAAGATTTCTTTGTTTTCATTTCACGTAGTTTTTGTTGAAAAAACTTAAAATGATTAAGTACAGTATAAATTAGTAACTGAATAATGTATGTAGAATATATATAGATATATCTATGCATATATAGATACATATTACACCCATAGATTGTTATTTTTTGTCACAACATAACCTCATAACCTTTCATAAGTATATGACTGTAAATATGTGCAATACAAGTTAGTAGCCTTAGTTAATTTGTACTCACTTTTTGCCCTAATTCATTATAATAGCGTTCTTATTTCCATTCGTTCTTTTATATCAAATCATCCCCATAATTTGTCCTTAGCTTGTAAAAATGAGAAAGTCATGAATAGGAAGCTTATGTGAAAAACAAGAAAATATATTAAACAATCTATATTGAAAAAATGGGAGGGAAATAAAAATGATACAAAAGGTTATAATATAAGTTTTAGGTGAATCATTAATTGCGTTATCAGTCAGCACCAAATAGTTCACTCGGGCTGGTGAGAGGAAACAAATCTTCGTGTTCTTCGTCCACTTGAGAATCATCATTTAAATCGTCGTCGATAATTACAGTATCTCTATTGAGACATGCAAGTCCTAAGCAATTGCTGCACATACTTGAACAGTTGAGTGAGTTGAGACCACTTCTTCGACACTCGCAGTTTTGGACGCATCCATCTCTGCAGAAGCATACGATGAGGATTGTTTAATATATATTTTCTTGTTTTTCACATGAGCTTCCTATTCATGACTTTCTCATTTTTACAAGCTAAGGACAAATTAGATATGGGAATGATTTGACATAAAAGAACGAATGGAAATCAGAACGCTATAATGAATGAGGGCAAAAAGTGAGTACAAATTAACTAAGGCTACTAACTTGTATTGGACATATTTACAGTCATATACTTATGAGGTTATGTTGTGACAAAAAATAACAATCTATGGGTGTAATATGTATCTATATAGATATATCGATATATGTTCTACATACATTATTCAGTTACTAATTTATACTGTAATCATTTTAAGTTTTTTCAACAAAAACTACGTGAAATAAAAACAAAGAAATCTTTACCCTTCCATATCATGGAAACCGTTCACTTTATTCACAAATTAAGGAATTTGTGTTAGTTTTACAGTACTATAAACTTAAAACTTTTTTTTGGAAGGACTTTTTTCCGATATTGATTTATTTATTGATAGCACATCTTACTTATATTATTTGCCATTTACCAGTCGGTTAAATTTGTTAAACCAGAAAACACTGTGAACACAAGTAGGTACATACGTACGTGACTACAGTGAGAACTTTCATGCCGGTGATCGCAGCCTCCAATTTCCACGGGTCACTTGATATGTTGTCTCATTCATTATGTCCAAAGCACAAAGCACCCCCCAGTTACAAGCTGTCTCGTGATATCGGCTGATTTTGATAGTAAGCTGTGGGTGGCTGATGAGATAAGGTGAGAAATAATGGGTGTGCTTGATCGAATATCTCATATCAGCCTTTTACACGTATCTAGGTTAATCCTGTGTTAGCTCATTTTAAGGCGATACCTAATGTAATAATGAAATAAGCTGGCGTAAAATAGTCTCGAAGTCGTCATTCAAACCTCAAAAATCGGCACTAAATAAGACATTATCTATTCCACGATTTGTTGGCCTTGACGAGATTTAAAGACCAAACGTCATACCGGCTACTACAAATAACTATAGGTACCTAAGTACAAAAAACCTAAAGTAAAAATGAATTTTCAATTTTTTTCTACTAATCCACCATTTATTTCGATAAATTTTCCATAGCTCATAATTTTTACAATGGGGTGTTTGTACTTAGGTATACAGGGTGATTCACGTAAGTGGTTCATTAGAAGTTTACGGGGAAGGAGTGCGAATTTTGATTTTAAATTTTGGTTACTTATATAACGGGTTGCAAACTTTGTTTCTAAAATATTTTCAACTTCCGATCACTTCCGGTTATACCGGAAGTCGATAGCAACTTTGTTATTTCAAATAGAACACCTTATATATTATTACACCATATGGTTCCCTATTAAATTCCAAATCTTTTTTCTGAATATAATGTGTACCCTAACCCTTTTCGAGATATTCGCAAATTTTTGAATTTTTTGAGTGTTGCAGCCATCGACCATAGTGATGATAACTTTGAAATTTATGAATCTGGAAAACTGAAATTTTGGACTGTCGTAGGCGAAAGTCAACTTTATTAAATGGTCTGTATGCCATTTCAAAATATTGTACAGGGTGTTCGGGAAAAAATTCCCAATATCAACATCGAAAAATTGATTTTTCAATCTCATTTTTTTCAAATGGAACCCATATTTTTTTATTGCACCATTGAAATGCTTGCGAAAAGACAGTTCAAAAAGATATAAAAACACTATATGTCTAAATGAAGTTGCTTCGTTATTACGCAAAATACGTATTTTTGCTGCTCCATATCAAGAAACAACGGACCTTTTCTAATAGGCGGCCATGGATTTTTCATTTGTGATTGTCATTTATTGTGTTCCAAACAATAAAACTCAACAGTTAAAATATCTTCATTACAATAGTTAATTTGAACCATTCTTGTCAACACAAAAATGGCTCAAATTAGCTATTCTAACGAAGATATTTTGAATATGTTTTACACTCATGGAGAGTGTAAAAGAATTGTAGAAAGAACAATTAGAGTTTTTAATGAAAGGCATTTACATTTACCACCTTTGACGAAAAGAAAATTCAGAAAGTTCGAATGAAATTTCATAGTCCATGGCAAGGTCCAAACAAAGAGAAGCAAATGTAAATACGTAACAGGTAAATAGCATAATATGAATAAAGTGTTTTACTTATATGTAGTTTCTTGTTTTTTCTTCTAGTACCTATTATTATGTAATTGTATTGTTGCTTCTCGGGGAAAAAAATATTATTAAATAGCCCTTAACCTTGTCATATAATTGCGTTATTTAATTTTCCATGGCCCCCTATAATGTGACGTTCCTTGAGAAATGGCATCTTTGTTGAGACAGCAGAAAAAATACGTATTTTTCTGAAAAAAAAAATACGTATTTTTCTGAAAAAATACGTATTTTTCTGCTGTCTCAACAAAGATGCCATTTCTCAAGGAACGTCACATTATAGGGGGCCATGGAAAATTAAATAACGCAATTATATGACAAGGTTAAGGGCTATTTAATAATATTTTTTTCCCCGAGAAGCAACAATACAAAATTAAATAGTACTAACAATTACATAATAATAGGTACTAGAAGAAAAAACAAGAAACTACATATAAGTAAAACACTTTATTCATATTATGCTATTTACCTGTTACGTATTTACATTTGCTTCTCTTTGTTTGGACCTTGCCATGGACTATGAAATTTCATTCGAACTTTCTGAATTTTCTTTTCGTCAAAGGTGGTAAATGTAAATGCCTTTCATTAAAAACTCTAATTGTTCTTTCTACAATTCTTTTACACTCTCCATGAGTGTAAAACATATTCAAAATATCTTCGTTAGAATAGCTAATTTGAGCCATTTTTGTGTTGACAAGAATGGTTCAAATTAACTATTGTAATGAAGATATTTTAACTGTTGAGTTTTATTGTTTGGAACACAATAAATGACAATCACAAATGAAAAATCCATGGCCGCCTATTAGAAAAGGTCCGTTGTTTCTTGATATGGAGCCGCAAAAATACGTATTTTGCGTAATAACGAAGCAACTTCATTTAGACATATAGTGTTTTTATATCTTTTTGAACTGTCTTTTCGCAAGCATTTCAATGGTGCAATAAAAAAATATGGGTTCCATTTGAAAAAAATGAGATTGAAAAATCAATTTTTCGATGTTGATATTGGGAATTTTTTCCCGAACACCCTGTACAATATTTTGAAATGGCATACAGACCATTTTATAAAGTTGACTTTCGCCTACGACAGTCCAAAATTTCAGTTTTCCAGATTCATAAATTTCAAAGTTATCATCACTATGGTCGATGGCTGCAACACTCAAAAAATTCAAAAATTTGCGAATATCTCGAAAAGGGTTAGGGTACACATTATATTCAGAAAAAAGATTTGGAATTTAATAGGGAACCATATGGTGTAATAATATATAAGGTGTTCTATTTGAAATAACAAAGTTGCTATCGACTTCCGGTATAACCGGAAGTGATCGGAAGTTGAAAATATTTTAGAAACAAAGTTTGCAACCCGTTATATAAGTAACCAAAATTTAAAATCAAAATTCGCACTCCTTCCCCGTAAACTTCTAATGAACCACTTACGTGAATCACCCTGTATACCTAAGTACAAACACCCCATTGTAAAAATTATGAGCTATGGAAAATTTATCGAAATAAATGGTGGATTAGTAGAAAAAAATTGAAATTTCATTTTTACTTTAGGTTTTTTGTACTTAGGTACCTATAGTTATTTGTAGTAGCCGGTATGACGTTTGGTCTTTAAATCTCGTCAAGGCCAACAAATCGTGGAATAGATAATGTCTTATTTAGTGCCGATTTTTGAGGTTTGAATGACGACTTCGAGACTATTTTACGCCAGCTTATTTCATTATTACATTAGGTATCGCCTTAAAATGAGCTAACACAGGATTAACCTAGATACGTGTAAAAGGCTGATATGAGATATTCGATCAAGCACACCCATTATTTCTCACCTTATCTCATCAGCCACCCACAGCTTACTATCAAAATCAGCCGATATCACGAGACAGCTTGTAACTGGGGGGTGCTTTGTGCTTTGGACATAATGAATGAGACAACATATCAAGCGACCCGTGGAAATTGGAGGCTGCGATCACCGGCATGAAAGTTCTCACTGTAGTCACGTACGTATGTACCTACTTGTGTTCACAGTGTTTTCTGGTTTAACAAATTTAACCGACTGGTAAATGGCAAATAATATAAGTAAGATGTGCTATCAATAAATAAATCAATATCGGAAAAAAGTCCTTCCAAAAAAAAGTTTTAAGTTTATAGTACTGTAAAACTAACACAAATTCCTTAATTTGTGAATAAAGTGAACGGTTTCCATGATATGGAAGGGTAAAGATTTCTTTGTTTTTATTTCACGTAGTTTTTGTTGAAAAAACTTAAAATGATTACAGTATAAATTAGTAACTGAATAATGTATGTAGAACATATATCGATATATCTATATAGATACATATTACACCCATAGATTGTTATTTTTTGTCACAACATAACCTCATAAGTATATGACTGTAAATATGTCCAATACAAGTTAGTAGCCTTAGTTAATTTGTACTCACTTTTTGCCCTCATTCATTATAGCGTTCTGATTTCCATTCGTTCTTTTATGTCAAATCATTCCCATATCTAATTTGTCCTTAGCTTGTAAAAATGAGAAAGTCATGAATAGGAAGCTCATGTGAAAAACAAGAAAATATATATTAAACAATCCTCATCGTATGCTTCTGCAGAGATGGATGCGTCCAAAACTGCGAGTGTCGAAGAAGTGGTCTCAACTCACTCAACTGTTCAAGTATGTGCAGCAATTGCTTAGGACTTGCATGTCTCAATAGAGATACTGTAATCATCGACGACGATTTAAATGATGATTCTCAAGTGGACGAAGAACACGAAGATTTGTTTCCTCTCACCAGCCCGAGTGAACTATTTGGTGCTGACTGATAACGCAATTAATGATTCACCTAAAACTTATATTATAACCTTTTGTATCATTTTTATTTCCCTCCCATTTTTTCAATATAGATTGTTTAATATATTTTCTTGTTTTTCACATAAGCTTCCTATTCATGACTTTCTCATTTTTACAAGCTAAGGACAAATTATGGGGATGATTTGATATAAAAGAACGAATGGAAATAAGAACGCTATTATAATGAATTAGGGCAAAAAGTGAGTACAAATTAACTAAGGCTACTAACTTGTATTGCACATATTTACAGTCATATACTTATGAAAGGTTATGAGGTTATGTTGTGACAAAAAATAACAATCTATGGGTGTAATATGTATCTATATATGCATAGATATATCTATATATATTCTACATACATTATTCAGTTACTAATTTATACTGTACTTAATCATTTTAAGTTTTTTCAACAAAAACTACGTGAAATGAAAACAAAGAAATCTTTACCCTTGTTCGGAATTTAATGTATATCATTTGCGTATGGGACGACGTTTGCGCTAAACCTCATAGTTTACTAGATATTCACGCAAAACTGTAAAAAATAAGAATTTCCTGCCCTTTTCACCCCCTCCCCCCGAAACCCGACGCTGGTGGTGGTGTAACTTTTTAGTACTAACTCTTAGGAGGGTATGGAATTATTTCGCGCTAGAAAGAACTTTTTTTTTATGTTTGGGTTTTGTCCCAATTTTACTGTACTATTAGGCTTATCCAAAATAAAAACATAAAAGTTAACAGCGTGCTTGAAATTTAATGCCTTGGCGTAAAAGCGCATCACAGTAATGAAATGATTTTACAAAAAGATTTTTTTATACCACAGTGTTCCTTCCTATTTACCCCAAACTTTTAAATTTTGGGGTAAATAGGAACGATTTTCATTTGGAAACAGGAACATGGGGAATGAAGAACAATTAGGAACACTTCAAAATAATATGATCCTAAACGTCTTCCAACCAACTGCATAGTTGATACAACGAATCTTGATCACTACATCACAATGGACAACAATGTACATATTTTCCATTGTCGACCATTGTGAGGCAGGTATAATTATTCGTGATATCCACTATATACACCGCAGAGTAAATGTCAATAGCTCATTAAAATATGGCTCATCAGCTGTTAAAACTAACTGCAAAAACTATAGGCATGCGAGAGCAAAACCATAACTTGGTATGTAGGCAGAAACAGGAGGAAATAAAAAATATATACTTTTACGAAATGTTTCAGTATTTTTTATGTAATACTAGAGTGAATTAATAGAGTTGCTTTTTATTTTTTTTTTGTGGTTCTATGACAAGAATGTTAACCATTTCTACTTGATGAAAATAAAATATGTTATTCTATTGTGTCTGTTTATTTCCCGAAACAACATAGTATTATATATTTTTTCCAGAACAGGACAGTCTAAGTTTTATTTCTAATTACCCCAAAGATTGAAATACGAGGTTAAACTTGAATTTCGCCGGGTGTTCTTTTATACCCCCAAGTTGTGGGGCAATTAGGAACATAGACAGTTTTTTTTAATTGTAACCATAATAATTACACAAAAGGTCGAAATTTTTAGAAATGTTGAAAAAGTAAAGGTCGAATAATCAAAAGATCGAAAAACAAAAGGTCGAAGCACAAAAGATCGAAACTCTAAAAGACCGAATCACAAAAGGTCGAATCACAAAAGGTCGAAGTGAATAAAAAAATAATTCTAATTTTTGATAAGCGGAAAAAAGGTCGAAACACAAAAGGTCAAAATTTACTAAATAGTCGAAAATATAATAGGTCCCATACTGAAAATATGGAAAAATATACAGGGTGTCTCAAAAAACCGTCGCGCTCACTTCTGGTCTTTTTCGCTAACCATTATTTTCAGTTACTCCCTAAAAATTTGGACTCATTTTTTAATCAGCTAGATCTTTTGTGCTGCGACCTTTTGTTTTTAGATACCGCATTTAAATGTTTTACAGATGAATTTTACGTTCAATCACTGGTTTTCCTGCAATATGGATTTCAAAATTTTGACGAGTTCAATCCGTTCCATTTTGAAAGCGAAAATTTTTTGATAGATACTTCATAGGGAATTTTTTGTTACTTTAAATGGTACAATTATTTTGTAAAATTTGAAAGCGGTAGTTGAAAATTTTATTTTTCCAATTTTGGAGTTCTATTTAAACGCAAACGGTTGATTTTATCGTTATGAAACAAGAGTACCCTTTTGTTGCAAAATAACAAGATGCACTAAAATGATGAACCTGCGAGACCAAAAAGATAACCTCAAAAAGGTTGTGAGTATAAATCCCATTGTGCTACCCCGCTCCTCCGCCTCTGGTCGATGGGAATAAATTGTTTTACACAAAACTGTTGCACTTCAGTTACTAAAGAACTGCACCAAATTTCATTTAAATTGCATAACTACTGTAGAAGTTATTGCGATAAAGATGTTTTTCAAACTATACATCTATCACCCTGTAAGTTTCTCATCATGCATTTTCCGACCCATGCTTATAGGAAACTTTTTGTTCACAATGACATTTTCTACCTGTCACAATATGTTGGCACCATAATTTAGAAACACCTTGTATAATATACATTATACATATATCTGCTTATATCGATGGTGGCAGCTGTATTTTTATCCTTAACATCTGCCGGATTGACAACATTTGGCAAAGACGAACGGAACTCGGCGACCTCTATGACACGATAGTCGAACTATTTGTACGAATTCCCACAAAGGATGCCAACTCGAGGGACTTGGCATCGTTTAAATATACGCTAGCGTATATTTTCTGTGCTAGGGACGTTTAGAGGCGAACAGACAGCCGTGACAGCGTCTAGTTTAGAACATTTTAGAATTATTAGAGGTTAGAGGCTTTCAAGGAGAGGCATCCAGTTACACGGGTTCTAAGGTTGAGTTTACCCAGGATTTAAACTTCCCAAAAAAAAATGTTCCGTATTTTCCTTTTTAGTGGGCCTCCCCTACTGTGTGGTTCAAATTTTTAAATCATGACTGAATTATCCTGTATACTTAGGTATTATTTTACACTTATTTACTTATTTATTCTCAATCTACGTCATCACATTTGTTTTTTTTTTAATTGCTGTTCATGTTTTTGAAAAAGGATACAGATTTAAATATTAGGTACACAAAGAACACTATTATTTAGCAACTATATTTTTAAGGATTATTGACACCTACAGTCTTCCCAGGCCCGTAACTGTATTTTCTCAATTAATTTTGCTAGAATAAAACCGCCAAATATTACATATTACATTACCATTTTAATCCACAAAATATACAAAAACCAATACGTGTGCAGAAATGGGAAAGTTTTAATCAGATTCCGCAAAATGGTTTATGGCACTTTGCTTCGTTTCATTCGAAACCACATATGACAAACGCAGATGAGCTATTATCTTTTACCCGCACATGAGTTGAAATTTCCATATTTGCGTGGGCACCTTAAATGCAAAACCCAGTATGTGCAGATGAGAAAACGATTTAATATGTATTTTGGAAAATGCGTGAACCTACCAATAGAGAGCTATAATAAAGATATCAATGGTATCATTCCCACTATTTTCATGTAACGGACCTCCTAACAAATAAGCATCCTGGATTTTATTTTATGTTATGTGTTGTTATTCGTCTTAATTCATCTCGACTTACTGACCGGCAGACTTCTGTAATTTTTTGGCGTATACTTCGTGTAAATCTTTGGGGCGGTTGTTATGTACTATAGATATTTTTTTAATAAGGATGTAAGATTAGCGAGTGTAAATGTAATAATTACAAGAAAAGGTGATAATGGGAAAACACTCAAAGTTAACAAAAATAAAAAACTAGTAACCGCATACACGTGTTTCATGCCATTTGGCAATCATCAGTACGGTGTAACATTAACCAAATCAAAAGATAGGCATGATTTGGGAAGCAACAAATGAAGTCCAGGCAGGAGCCAACAGCACATTTGCAGCTTCAGTCAGCACATCCCCTATTTTGGGGCTTGTACTAACATCGCCACGGAGGCTGCTAAAGCGACCTGCGTGGAAATCTTCATAACCCAAGATACAATGACAATAAGGATGTAAGATTAGCGAGTGTAAATGTAATAATTACAAGAAAAGGTGATAATGGGCAAACACTCAAAGTTAACAAAAATAAAAAACTAGTAACCGCATACACGTGTTTCATGCTATTTGGCAATCATCAGTACGGTGTAACATTAACCAAATCAAAAGATAGGCATGATTTGGGAAGCAACAAATGAAGTCCAGGCAGGAGCCAACAGCACATTTGCAGCTTCAGTCAGCACATCCCGTATTTTGGTGCTTGTACTAACATCGCCACAGAGGCTGCTAAAGCGACCTGCGTGGAAATCTTCATAACCCAAGATACAATGACAATAAGGATGTAAGATTAGCGAGTGTAAATGTAATAATTACAAGAAAAGGTGATAATGGGCAAACACTCAAAGTTAACAAAAATAAAAAACTAGTAACCGCATACACGTGTTTCATGCCTGGACTTCATTTGTTGCTTCTCAAATCATGCCTATCTTTTGATTTGGTTAATGTTACACCTTACTGATGATTGCCAAATAGCACGAAACACGTGTATGCGGTTACTAGTTTTTTATTTTTGTTAACTTTGAGTGTTTGCCCATTATCACCTTTTCTTGTAATTATTACATTTACACTCGCTAATCTTACATCCTTATTGTCATTGTATCCTGGGTTATGAAGATTTCCACGCAGGTCGCTTTAGCAGCCTCCGTGGCGATGTTAGTACAAGCCCCAAAATAGGGGATGTGCTGACTGAAGCTGCAAATGTGCTGTTGGCTCCTGCCTGGACTTCATTTGTTGCTTCCCAAATCATGCCTATCTTTTGATTTGGTTAATGTTACACCGTACTGATGATTGCCAAATAGCATGAAACACGTGTATGCGGTTACTAGTTTTTTATTTTTGTTAACTTTGAGTGTTTGCCCATTATCACCTTTTCTTGTAATTATTACATTTACACTCGCTAATCTTACATCCTTATTGTCATTGTATCTTGGGTTATGAAGATTTCCACGCAGGTCGCTTTAGCAGCCTCCGTGGCGATGTTAGTACAAGCCCCAAAATAGGGGATGTGCTGACTGAAGCTGCAAATGTGCTGTTGGCTCCTGCCTGGACTTCATTTGTTGCTTCCCAAATCATGCCTATCTTTTGATTTGGTTAATGTTACACCGTACTGATGATTGCCAAATAGCATGAAACACGTGTATGCGGTTACTAGTTTTTTATTTTTGTTAACTTTGAGTGTTTGCCCATTATCACCTTTTCTTGATATTTTTTTATCGCACCTCAAATATAAAAGTCCATCGGGGACAAGTCTGGCGATCTTGGCTGCCTGGACTGTTTCGTCTTATCCATCTAAAAGAAGACATTAAAATGAATGGTGCAAGAAACTGTTGGGAAAATTAGCCTTTAGCAGTGACTCTAGATTCTTTCTATAGTCACTGCCTTTAGCCACTCACCGACCGGCCGAGATGCGTGAATAGGTGCTCCATCTAATTGCATCATTAAGTTCCTGGTTTCTACAAGTGATAGCTCGTCCAGTTCATGTTGGAACTCCCCTCTTAAGAATTAAAGAAAACGGTCACTATTTAATGACCTGTTAAAATAGAAGGCCCTTTGACAGATTATTCCGCAGAATACATTCATTATGAGAACTGACTCTTGCTCTGCACAATAAAATTGGGGTTGTCTTCTGCCCAGTGACGGGTGTTTTGAAATGAAACTATAACCATTTGTAGTAAAGGTGGCTTCATACGTAAATAATGTTTTTTAGGATCCCTTCAAAATTTTAGGATACCTTCAAAATTAACCGGTGCTTTCGCCCGCACAGAACTTTTTTAATATCAGCCTTTTTCATGTATATCAATACACAATTAATTGACTTAACCATCAGGAGATGATTAAGTCTGACTTAATCATGGAGTGCAAAAAACAAAGTTTTGGTGTGTGGAGTTAAGCAAAAGAAGTATTTTCTAGTGCCAAAGGTTCCCGATTCCCAACTTAGTATATATCTTTGGTCTAACGAAATAGATGAGTTGGATTTTTCAATAGCCCACAAAGAACTCGATCCTCTCAAACGAAAACGTTTTGCTCTCGATAGAGTCACATAGAAATATGTGCACTTTTGTCTAGATAAAAGGTTTATTTCTTATCCCATTTTTATCAGCACCTTTTAACACTCCTCCACCACGTTAGTTCTTTGGAAAGATACTAACAAACTCCAATTCTGCAGAAAGCGGTGGTTTTTGTAAGAGTTATTTATATAACTTCGTTTTATTAAAAGGGTAGGTTCATTCGGAATTGTTAGGACGATGCATCGAGCTGTAAAATTATCGTAAATGTTCTTTTTCTTTTTTTTTTTTCAAATATTATACAGCATGTCTCATAAAGCCGTAAAAACAAACTATACATTTTTGCAATTCGTCAAAATCTACTCTTCAGTATTATGATAAAAAGTGGGGTTAAATGATATAAAACTTTAAAGGCCGTTTCAATCTTTTGCCATTTTTTTATTGTTTCACCTTAAAATTGTCTACTACTTATATTTATTTAGGTAACTTAAATTTGATCGTGATGCACACAGGTGATCGATATTTATTCCTGCCATTTGATCATATTCCAATTTTAGAAGTTCTCAATAATAAAATCAAAACCACGTTTGTTTCCCCCTCTCTATAACTCAAAATGTTTACCTACATTCGCAACATTTTCATGAATATTATCTCCTTAATTTTATGAGAGGAACACCCCTTTCAAATATTTGCACTTCATTCTGAAATTTCCCGGATTATGTAACCACCAGTTATAACCACCAGGCTTCTATCAGAAACAAAATTAGATTTTAAAGCTTATAGAGGGTTCTCCACAGAAGCCCCCACTGAGTAGAATCTACTTCTATGGTAGAAGTAAAATCGTATCTGAATCTAATCGATGACTGGGCTAGTCGGCCGGGGACCAGAGGTAGAGGTTTAACAGCTGGATTACTGTTGGAATAATATATAGAACAAATCCGTGAGCGCCGCAAAAAGGTTATAATAATAATGGATCGGGAGATAGTGACAGATTTTTGGACGTGATTTTAATCAGTATGCCTTGCAAAGGGCATTATGTAGCACATATTCTCACAATAATAAGGTATGAATCATGTGAAAAACTGAGTTTTCAATTATTGAAAAATATGCATTTTGATATGATTTTATACAGGCTGTCATGTTTTTTATAATGAAGTTCAAATAGAAAATTCCTCGGAAAACCATAGGCATACCGTTAGGGTGGGTCCAAAGGGCTATTATTGCCACGTGATCTTGTATTTTAATAATTAATTTCTCCACGTTTCTGAACAGGCTGCCAATGAGAAGTATGCAAGTTCTTATTATGAAAATGCTGAAAAAAGGATGGCATACCTTTCGCGCATGTCCAAGTACACTTTACATCGAATAACTCGTTTAAATGATTAAATAACATTCTATTTAAACAGTACTTGGACATGCGCGAAAGGTATGCCATCCTTTTTTTCGGCATTTTCATAATAAGAACTTGCATACTTCTCATTGGCAGCCTGTTCAGAAACGTGGAAAAATTAATTATTAAAATACAAGATCACGTGGCAATAATAGCCCTTTGGACCCACCCTAACGGTATGCCTATGGTTTTCCGAGGAATTTTCTATTTGAACTTCATTATAAAACACATGGCAGCCTGTATAAAATCATATCAAAACGCATATTTTTCGAATATTTGAAAACTCAGTTTTTCACATGAAGAACCCAGGATGACTCTCTGATTCATACCTTATTATTGTTAGAATATGTGCCACATAATGCCCTTTGCAAGGTATACTGAGTAAAATCACGTCCAAAAATCTGTCACTATCTCCCGGTCTATAATAATAATAATAATTCTCACCCTCACAATACTCCAAACTAGGAGTACCCCAGAAGCAATCATGCTTGTGCGGGGGAGGGGGGCAATTACTATTATTTTGTCTTCGTTGCCCTTTGCGGCTAGGGCCGACTTTTTTTTCCAATAGAACTAGAATAGCATTCGCTCAAGTACTACGGAAAACCCTAGAAAACCGTAGTAATCCCAGTGAGTGTAGGCCAATTAGTAATTAGATACGTTTTTAAAATAGATTTCCCTACATTTTCTTAAATAACTCGACTGAAAAGCAATTTATTTATAATGACAATAGCGTCGGTCTGACTGATGACTGATATAAATAAACTGGCAAAAGTGAAAAAACTGTGCAATACTTTTAAAATGACAAAACAACAAAACAACTTTGTGAGATATTGTGTTATTTGTAAGAACTCTTCAGAAAATTAGTTTCTCGTTTTTAGTTTTGGAAATAATCTTAGGATTGTCTACTACAGATTTTCCACATGCATCCACTGCCAACTTTAAAGTGCGATAACGAAAAAACTGTTGATTTTTCAAAATTTGTTTGTAGCACAGAATTTGCTTCAAATTGAAGGGCAATTCGGATTCACCACTTTTCAAGGTCATTGCGAAAGAAAACTTTCTTTCGAGCGCAGCGCCATCTACAATTTGCAATAGAAAAATTCAAGGCTACAAATAAAGTCTTCAATGAGCTCTCTACCAGCCTTTTCTACGGAACTAAAACATCTCATTTCTCTGCTGAGATATGATGCCGGGGGAGTTTTAGGTGAATCACCCCGGTTATACCCCTAGAATTCTACGCAAAAAATAAATATGTTTTTTTGCTCGAAGATTAAGAGCTCGTGGGGCCTATAAAATGGGCCCTCAAATTTTTTTTCGCTATATTTTCTAAACGTCTTGATCGATTTCGATGATATTTGGCACCTGCGCAGAGATAATTCTCTCATACGTTATTATTTTTTTAATAATGCCAGAAACCTCTAGAGGGAGCCACTTATGCCCATCAATATATATTTTATGGGCAGCACTTTTTTCGCCCATTTATTTTTTAAATTTAGTTCTCTACAAAAAGCTATTCTACTCTTTTTTTCATTTGTAACATAGCGCCCAAAGTTCAGCTAGCATGCACGTATAAATTCGCATTAATCCAGTTACTATTAGATACACAACATTCAGAATAATCTTAGCATAAGCTAGTGTTTGATATTTAGTTTGAGTCTACGTTTTCTACACTTTCTTTTTTCTAGAAATTATTGTTACTAAATGATTTTTTGATCTAAACCTAAACTCACTTACCTAATTAAATTAAGAACATTCAAAATATCACATTAAATTTTCATCCTCGTAGACCAACATGCAGTAACACGCAGAAAAAGTTGAGGAGAAAACTTTTTCTGCGTATGCCTATGAAATAAATAGTTATATCAGCGTTGATTTTCCATACTTTTTTTCTTTTAAAATTCTCCACGCCTATGAGCTTAAAAATTTTCAATTTCTCAAATTAGGCTGAACAAATTACAAGATTAGGTATATTTAGCAGACTTACCAAATTTAAATTTAAACAAAAATTTCGTGTCAACCCTAAAATAAACAAAAAATATCAATAAACAGCCAAATGCGTTGCAATATCTTGCAAACTAAATCTTATATAAAAGAGAAAACATCCTACTTAGTTGACTAAACTTACAATGTTTTATCTAAATCCGATTATTAATCACGACTTAGGCTCCTAGCAATGATTTAGGGGACAGTCACACGGTACACACCCACACACTGGACAAAAAAAACCATTTCACCTATATTTTTCTTTTGAATGTGGTGAAGAAGCAAAATAATAAAGTTTTTATATGTATTCGCGACGTTCAATATTTCAGGCTTACGCACAAGCCAGAATCAAATGCACATTTTTGCAAAAAGATGGGCTGTTGGAGTTTCCTTCTCTGGTTTGGTTATTTGTTGACCGATTTTAACGAACTTTTTTATATTGTATTCTTTAAAAAACTGAATTTTATAGCAAGTTGACAGATTCATACTACAAAAAAACAATGCCTACTTTGCAATTTATTTTTAACTATCATTCGAGAAATAGTGTTAGCGATTTTTTCTATTATAATTGTATTTTTTATTGTATTTAGCGTCCCCAAAAACATCTCTGTACCAAATTTCATCGAAAAGTATGGAATAATAATCATTATGCTAATAAATTTAAAATGAAAATTTTGCCCAACCTAATAATATATTGTGCCGATTAAATATTCAATGAAATAAAATTACAAAGTAATTCAAAACTAATTATTCTGTTGGGAAAGTATGCAATAGAATATAAACTAAACTGAATGCATTTGTCGCTAAATAGAATATTCTTAAACAAGTTTTCTCTCTGTGACCACAAACAAAAATTGATTATTATTTTTATTTATTTCCTGGTTACAGACTATTATGCCACCATTACTTGAATGGTTGCTTTTTACAAGATATCTGGAAATAATTTCTTCATTTATCAAGTCCCAGTCATGGAAGTATAAAAAACAATAATTGAACCGAGGAATTTTAGTGTACACACTTCAGGAATTCTGAGGAATTACAAAGGAATTACGAGGAATTCCATGGAATTATGAGGAAAAGTATATAGTGCCATTTAAAAAAATAAAGTTGGTTGCTAGCAACGAAACGACTGGCTCTTAAAAAAAATTCAAGATCACCAAAATCTGCAGATAGATCAACTGAAAAACTCTTGTCTGAAACATTTTTTATACAAGGTGTATTTAAAAAGTTATATACATTATTCCATCTAAATTGGGCACCCTGATGGCTAATGGCTAATGAAGCTATTGATGCATTTTTGGTAGTCTGCGCTATTGCATTGATCTTGCAAACTTAAAAAGAATGTATCGGATTTGTTTGGAAAGTGGTTTGGTCAAAGATAATATGTTAGGTATAAAGAATATGAGCAAATTTATAGAAAAGTAGTAATGGCTGATAGCAACAAAACAAAGTCGGCGTGGAAAATAATAAATAGTAGCATATACGAAATAAACCAAAGAATCATATTATCTCAGTTCTTCAAATGGGTGCTGGTGTAGGTACTGAGGCCAATGTTAGTGATATTATAAATATTTTTAATAAATACTATATAAATATTCCTTCTGATATGTTATATTGCGATACTCCTATGAATCGAATGGATCAGATATTTTGAAAATCATAAAAAAATGTGAAGATGGTATTATTCCCACTTTGATAAACAGGTGTTTTCGGGTTCTTGTGGCTCCTCACACATATTATCTGATAAACCTTTCCATAGGAATGGATCAGTTTCCAAGATCTCTAAAAATAGCAAAAATAATACCCTTACGCAAGAATGGTGATAAATCTAAATGTGAACCGATGTTCCTTTCATCTACAGTATCAACATTTTTGGGAAAATTCGCTTTCAAGAGGATTACCGATTTTGTTGATAAATTATTTATACTGAAAAATGTCCAACATGGATTCAGGCGGAGTAGGCCGACCGAATCGGCCGTACCCATATCTATTTCTGAATAAACTTTATGAGCATATTGATGGCAAAAAGAAATGTGTCGGCGTATTCAGTAAGACTGTGTTCCCTCGAACGATTGAGCACTCCGCCTACGGCGTCGTGCTCAACCTTTGTCCTCGTACGATGTGGGCAACATACAATACAATCCTGTTGTACATACTATTGCTATTGTATAAATATACCCTTTGATTGAGTTCCTTCCTCCATCGACGATATACCTAAATAAATGTCTCGCTGAAATACTATATTGGGCTTGCGAAAGATTTGAATTTCTCAAGCTGAAAACACCCCTCTACCCACCATAAACCTTTTTGCCCATGTATGAGGGAAGGGAGAAAATATTTTTCGTACGAAACACGAAACATGGCGTGGAGCGGGGCTTCATTCATATGGGGAAGTCAACGGGATACCCTAACTTGTAATCCCCCGGGTTGGGGACTGTTCTCCAGACAGTTCCCCCTTCAAGGCTATGAATATCTTTAAATGAAACAAAGCGAACCGGATTTAAGAGCACATTCCTCTTATAGAGGTATATCCTGTCCCTCTGGCCTTTTTTTTTGTGTAAATGTAATATGGGGGTAAATAAAGAGACTCTGTTCAAAATTTAGGAACACCCAAGGATTACGTCCGTCGCGAAGTCATTGTAATGCGTTCTCCGTTTTTAGGTCTTTACAAAATGTTTTACTTTTAGGACAAATAGAATGTGTAATAAAGGAAATCACTCTAGAGTTCCAGATACTTTTTAATTAAGGAATTCATAATTCATTTAATAAATCCCCAGTTTATTGTTCTCTAACAATAAATTAACCACCAGGAATTCAGTGGTATGGTATAAATGAAGTTACTTGGAACAGCATAAAAACCTTTGAATTTTATACGGGTGATTCCTGCTGATAAATCTGGTATTTTTGCCAGTAGCAAAGCGTGGTAAATGCTATTATAAATAGATCGCGCCCCGTATATCACTGTGTTCCAAATGAGTTCATTTATATTTTACCAGGGTAGCTCGAAAACAGGCGCCTCGGCAATAAAATAAGAGACAAAACACTTTTTAACCATAATCCTATCGGTAACGATTAGTAGAGAACCAGGCGGAAGTTTCCGGACGGAAGGTAATTTACTCACAATCATACTGTAATCTGTTCATTTCTGAAAAGTTGGGTAGTCCTAGGTCATTAACTTTCAGAGGGAAAAGTGCTGTTTTCCCACTAAACTACTAAACTTTACAAGTTCTAGTCGACACTAAAAATGGAGCGCGTAGGTACCAATACTTTGAGTGGGCAGTGGCCCTGTTGCTCATTCTCATTCGACAACTGTTTTGAGGTAATTCCATGCTAAACTTGACTCGCCAGATGCCTTTAAAATTACTCAACTTTGGCTTTGGCAAAAGTTCAGAAGAATTTACTTTTTAAAAATTGTTCATTTACTAACTTTAAAAATGTTCAATAAGGATGTAAGATTAGCGAGTGTAAATGTAATAATTAGAAGAAAAGGTGAGAATGGGCAAACACTCAAAGTTAACAAAAAGGAAAAACTAGTAACCGCATACACGTGGTTCATGCTATTTGGCAATCATCAGTACGATGTAACATTAACCAAATCAAAAGATAGGCATGATTTGGGAAGCAACAAATGAAGTCCAGGCAGGAGCCAACAGCACATTTGCAGCTTCAGTCAGCACATCCCCTATCAACCAAATCAAAAGATAGGCATGATTTGGGAAGCAACAAATGAAGTCCAGGCAGGAGCCAACAGCACATTTGCAGCTTCAGTCAGCACATCCCCTATCAACCAAATCAAAAGATAGGCATGATTTGGGAAGCAACAAATGAAGTCCAAAATAGGGGTGCTCACTGAAGCTGCAAATGTGCTGTTGGCTCCTGCCTGGACTTCCTTTGTTGCTTCCCAAATCATGCCTATCTTTTGATTTGGTTAATGTTACACCATACTGATGATTGCCAAATAGCATGAAACACGTGTATGCGGTTACTAGTTTTTCTTTTTGTTAACTTTCAGTGTTTGCCCATTATCACCTTTTCTTCTAATTTTTTAAAATGTTCAATCAACAATTAAATAATTGGTTTAAATAATGTTGTTTTTTTTCTACCAACAAATCAATGTGAAACGCACCTGTTTCGTTTTCCATAAAATAATCGTCGTAGTTTTATATATTGCTTCTGTCTAGAAGCACAAACAATTCAGTGCTTGTTAGTTCTCTGTTCTAGAAAACCTGTTTAGCCAATTCGCATTCGTTTTTTCCGCCAGTTTAGGGAAAAGCTACGGAAGTTACAGCTGTATATTTGGCATAACGATATTTTAATATTCATGAAACGGTGTTTCGCATTGGCCTTTGGATATAATGTGATTTTTTAGAGCTGCGCAGCTTAGAATTCTAGATATAGCAAGGGTAAATGATTTCGCAAATGCGCAATTTTCCTAATGGAATGGAAATCCTCCAAACGAAAAATTGGCTCAGTACTGAAACGTTTTGGGGGGCTTCGGCAATCGTTTAGTGTATACGCGCAGTGCGTTTTCATTTTCACAGTTCACCCCCCCGTCACCCCCCCAGACAGAAATATAACTAGACAAATTTTTCTTAACAAATTAATAAATATTAAAAATATAAATTATATAAATATATATACATACTTTTAAGTGTATGCAAATCGATAAAATATGTATTTTGTGAGATATTTTCAAAAACCTTTTTTTGTTCGGCCTTCAAAAACCGCTTCTTTTGACCTTTCTGCCATTTTTAAAATGCAAATCTGGGGCCGGCTGCGATTTTTTTATACCCCCGATTTTTACGAAAAGCATTTAGCGATTTTTTTATTTAAAATCTGACCCACAGCGTTAATCAGAACACCCTGAAAGCCCTATATACCAAACTTGAATAAAAAATATACAGGGAGTTCCATTCTGCAGGGTGTCAAAAATGAGTAAAATAGGAATTTTAAAGGCATCTGCGAAGTCAAGAGTGCCATGGAATCCCCTCAAAACAGTTGAATGGTCAATAGAACCACTCAAGGTGTTGGTGTGCAAAGATCCAATACAAAATATACAGAGTGTTCTTATCTGTGCCATCTCAAATTACTGAATTTTTGAAACTTTATAGTGTCAAAAATCGAGTATATCAAAACCACCCCAGGAATTATAAACGAACTAAGTCTAAAAAATACAGAAGTCTGCTAGTCAGTAAGTCCATATTAGTTAAGGTGGCTGGTGTGCCACAACAGGAAACGCACAGAAAATGTATCATCTTTATAGGTGACTTTGTTGAGTAAGGTCCAATAATTTAAATTGTTTTTATTTGTTAGTTGGCATTTTGTAAAGAAATACATTACTTTTGTGTTTATCAATATTTTTTCAATGATTCTCTCATGACCCGTATAAACTTTCATAAAAATTCAGCATTTTGAGATGGCACAGATAAGAACATTCTGTATATTTTGAATTGGACCTTTGCACACCAACACCTTGAGTGGTCCTATTAACTATTTAACTGTTTTGAGGGGATTCCATGGCACACTTGACTTTGCAGGTGCCTTTAAAATTCCTATTTTGCTCAACTTTGACACCCTGCAGAAGAAAAGTCCCTGTTTATTTTTTATTCAAATTTGGTATAAAGGGGTTTTTGGGTGTTCTAATTAACACTGTGGGGTCAGATTTTAAATAAAAAAATCGCTAAGTGGTTTTTGTGAAAATTGGGGTATAAAAAAAATCGTAGCCGTCCCTGGATTTGCATTTTGACAAAAGTGAAAAAGTCAAAAGAAGCGTTTTTTGAAGACCTTTCGAACAAAAAAAGGTTTTTGAAAATATCTCACAAAATACATTTTTATCGATTTGTAAACACTTAAAAGTAGACACCCTGTATACAGTGACTGCAGTGTCCAGTGATAGCAGGGGTATTTTGCTAACTATGTAATGTATATCACTGGATATATTATGTAATGTATATCATTGGATACTGTATATATCTATATATAATTTATATTTTTATAGTTTATTAATTTCTTAAGAAAAATTTGTCTACTATACTATATCCAAGTTACAGAGGTAGTGAATCAAGACATTGGCCACCACGTGGTCGCGATGTGACCTGTTCTCTTATTGGTCTTGCCGTCGTACAATCTCAAGTGTTTAGGCGGCGAGTGGAATGCAGGGCCGACTGCTCCCTTAGTACAGTTTCCTGCATAAGTATAGGATCGCGCGCAGACTTGTTGCAGAATCTCATATATTAGTCCGACCCTCGTAATCGATCGCAATGCGCGATAATACATTTCAAAAAGTTGTATCTATACGTGATTTTTAATTTTTAAATTTTTAATTTTCAAATTTTTAATCAATAATAATCAAATACACCTATAGTTTATCCAAGTTACAGCGGCAGTATACACTGTGTCCCGGATAAGAATGAACAGCATGGGGATATTGCAAACGGTGAGAGATAGGGCAACGGTTAAATGGGGAAAAAGTTGCGCAATTTTGAGGTCAATAAAATGGCACAAACAAATTTTTAATATCTTTTTTCGTTTTTGAGTTATTTTGAAAAAAGTAAAATGTTGCGTTTTCGATTTAATTTTTTTCTGAAGTTGTTATCACAGATAGAGAAAAAAGAAAAACACTTTCTTATGGCACTTTTTAACGGGCCTTAAGATGGCGTTTTTAGATTTGTTCTACAACGTTTCGTTTTTGAGAAACCATCTTCAACTTTATTTTTTTAAATACGGACCTGGATTTTTTTTTTTGTAGATTTAGAAAGCACTTTTCATTGCAAATACCATGATGTATGACACGAAATATTTTTAAAATGTTTTGAGACAATTATACTGAAAATTCCTTTTTTTTTTCATTCATTTTTGTCTAATGCGGCCCTATATTTAATAATAAGGAGTCTAAATATTAATCAGTATTGACAACAATTTAACTTACAGTTTATTTTTACTTCGAAAACTTAATATTTTTAAATTGTACGGCCCTGCGTCTGGTAAAGTGCGTTTTCCTCTGTTGTTGTACAGAAACAGTGTCGCATTGTGCTTTGGAGTAAATTCTTCGCTTTTCCTAATTGCCAGAAGAAAGCTTTAAGCCAACGTAATCAATAACTTTTGCCATTTATTAATTGCAAAAATACATTCGTTCGGCCTCTACACTATTTCTGTGACACAAGATATAACATGCTGACATGTTAAATTTGTCGTCATTTGAAAAAGCACCCTCCATTTGTAATGAAATAAATTGTTAACTAAATGATACAGTGGGATTTATGACAAATGACAAGGGATTGGTTTCGTTGTTTCAAAGCCTTCCAGGTGGAGGATTTTTATTTATTTTTTATTATCGTATGTGCCGTCCTTTTTTTAGTTCTCCAATTGAAAGATAAGTTGTAAGTAAAATTGTTGACAATATTGATTAATATTTAGACTTCTTATTATTAAATACAGGGCCGCATTAGAAAAAAAATAATAGAAAAAAGGAATTTTCAGTATAATTGTCTCAAAACATTTTACATCATACATCATGGTATTTGCAATGAAAAGTGCTTTCAAAATCTGAAAAAAAAATCCAGGTCCGTATTTAAAAAAATTAAGTTGAAAATGGTTTCTCAAAAACGAAACGTTGTAGAACAAATCTAAAAACGCCATCTAGGGGCCCGCTAAAAAGTGCCATAAGAAAGTGCTTTTCTTTTTTCTCTATCTGTGATAGCAACTTCAGAAAAAAATTAAATCGAAAACGCAAAATTTTACTTTTTTCAAAATAACTCAAAAACGAAATAAGATATTAGAAATCTGTTTGTGCCATTTTATTGACCTCGAAATTGCGCAACTTTTTCCCAATTTAACCGTTGCCCTATCTCTCACCGTTTGCAATATCCCCATGCCATGCTCTTCATTCTTATCCGGGACACAGTGTATACATATAAACAAAATCACATGAACGCTTTGCGATCGATTACCAGGATTTGACTAATATGAGATTCCAAGTGGCTTGTAATTCTGAACTAATTCGTTTAGAAGTTCTAAAAAATGTGTTTTTACCTTTCGTGGATCTTTATAAATTTCATTAAATTAAGTAGCAAAATAATTTTACAGAATATACTGCTCGCGATCTGATCTAATATACCTATGCAGGAAACTCGACTGAGGGAAGCGCCGGACCCTGCATTCCGCTCGTCGCCTAAACACATCATCTCCCATATATATAATATCTCCATATCTTTGACCGTTTTCCACAAACAGAGGGCATTTAAAAATGATCTCCTTGTACATATCATCACCTAAGCATAATCTGTTTATTTATTCCTTGTAAACCAAGCAAAACTCGGCCGACTCGGCGAACCGGGACCATGTCGCATGTCGGTTCGATTTTACCAGGGACTCTTTAAAATAAGGGGACCCAGCATGTCACAGTCTATCACATAGGAAAAGTGAAGCCTTGAGGGTAAGTTTGTTTTCTGTTGACTCCAAGGAGACCACATAAGTGGGCTGGTACATGGTTATGTTATATGTCAGTGTCCAACTGCCATCAGGTTTTTATGTGATATGCCAGTGCCATAGATTGTAAAGAAGGCAAAATATTTCCCGTCATAATTCACAATTTTTAACTTTTCTAACTTCCAGATACTCATATGTGTCAATCAGTAGCGGTCAGAAAGTATCCCGGGCCCCCCTGCGGTGATGCGTCTTGGTGCCCCCCCCCCCAAACTTTTCTTTCTCTTCCTTTCGTATAACAACCACTATAATGTTTTTTTAAAGCAAAATTAAAAATAATAACAACGTATAAATAAAAAATATATACCTATATTGCAACTGTAATATAATTTTTTCGGGTCGAAACAATCTATTTAATGCGCCTTTTGGTGCGATTAAAAAAAGGACTCCACAATCCGATCAGTATCCACCTGATTCAATACTTGATACAATACTTGATACAATACTCATAGTTGTACCAGCGTCCAGAGATGGTATTTCTAGACTTTGGTTGTACCACAGAATAAAGGTTGTACCACAGACCTATATAGCATCGCTAAAGCCTATTTTACATTGACAATTTCTTCATGAATAAGTTTATGAATAAATTCATGAATTAATTCACGACAAGTTCTATTTTACACTGATGAAGAGATGATTTTTTGTCAGCTTATGTCAGATTCTAGCGAATACCAACATAAGAGAATAAATAACAAAATAATATTTTTGTGCTGCATTTCCCCTATCAGAACATATTTTCTAACCATATCCATCTTCATCCAAAGCATTTTTAACGGCAGATTAAGTCTGGCTAGAAGAGTAGTTGAAAATGCATTTGGCATTTTAGCCAAACGATTTAGAGTTTTTTAACTACACTACAATTAATTTGAATGTGGAAAAAGTGCAAACCATAGCATTGGCATGTTGCACATTACATAATTTTTGAGACCCGAATGTCCTACTTCCATCCTAGAAGAGCTTGATAAAAACTATATATTTCAATTTGGACTTTCTTACCAAACATGCTCACCAAGACAAGCTTGCGTTGCTGCCCGAGAGGAGTTTTGTGATTATTTCGTGAATGAGGCTGTGCCTTGGCAGCGGAATACATAAATAAAACATATTGTAACATTTCACACACTTTTTATCTATGTATATTATCTCTAAAACTATGTACTCTCCTCTTCCTCGTCTAATGCCTCAAACAAAACCAGTATCAAAATATAACCATCCTTGTGTAAAAGTTTTCAATGTTAGTTCTCCTGAAGTTCACGCAAAACTTGACGGAAAATAGAACATGCTCTAATTCGTCAAGTAACTTCATGAAGAAATTCATGAATTAATTCATGAAGAAATTTCCACTTTTTATAATAATTTGCCCTTGAAGTGACTTCATGAATTAATTCATGAACAAATTGTCAATGTAAAGCAGCCATAATATAGGTCTGTGGTTGTACGTAAGTAAGATTTAATTAATTTAAGTTTCGAATAAGATCTCTCGGCACTAGCTATTGTTACCTACCGGAATTGTAAAACACCTACAATTGAATAACCAGATTTGTATCTGGTAAAGCTGAAAATACATCTAATAGTTTTCAGCTCTCTTAGTTCTTCCTTGTACAACGAAAGAAACTGACAAATTTGTGGAATCACATTTATTGAAACTTCTTCATTCTATTTTTCAATTAATTGCTGGCAATGGTTGGCAATTTCTTTGTCGGTAACATTCAGCAAAATTTTAGGTTGCAGTATTTGAAATATTTCACATATTTTAAGTGAGCTCTCAAATCTGTTAGATACTTGACTAATTAAAATGTCCAAAGATGTATTAAAAACTGTCACTTCAAACTTCTTACTACTATTCTCCATCATCTCATCTGAAAAAAAAAATTTTTAACTCTCGTATATTTGAAGGTTGTTGTTATTTCCCATTCGTTTGCAATTCGTTCGGAAGGTTCTTGTATACACATTTGTAGTTTGAGCGCAACTCTAGAAATCCTTTCCTTATTTTCTTCAATATGTCAGCAATGCCCCCGCATTTATTTACAGTCCAATAAGTGGACTATTTAATTTTTAAGAATTGTGCTCCGCTACCCCTGCTACCCCGTTATGACCGCCACTAGTGCCAATTAAAGGTAATGCGGCCGCCTTTAGTAGTCCCAATAATTGCAACCAGATTTTTCCTGTATCACCTTTAGTAATCCTACAATTCCCATTACGTGGACATTACGTAGAAGTAGGTAGTTCAAAACAAATCGTATTTCGAAAATTTTAAATTATTAAGCAGGTAGCTTCAGTCAAGTCTTTTTTTAAAGAGTTTTTATCTACGACTACAAACTTATTTTAAGTTTGTGAGGTACCTTGGGAGAGAAATAAAATTACAAAAATTTTATAATGAACACCGAGAAAAACTACATCATTAGAACTACTAGACCTAATCTTATTAGTCCATCCCGAAATCTGTGAAAGTTCTTTGGGTAGATACATTGAACAAGGGAACAAAGTTCAAGTATACATATTAAAAATGGATTGAGGAACCTGGTAACAAGGTGCAATAGCGACAAATTCTTAAATAAGCAAAATCGGCACTGCTGACTTACCATACTTATTACTTAAATTCGTGGAAATAATTGCTGGAAATCAATTTCAACTAAAATAAATTTCTTTCATTTGACAGTTGCCACATTCTGCACTTGTATACTCAAAATTGTCAAGTCTAATTTTTAGAAATCATGGAAACCATTATTAATTTTTACACAACAATCAAAGTACCTATAGATTCTCCAATAAAATGGCATAGTTGGCACCACTGAGACCATTAGAATGTGGAAAGAATAGGCCTCACTTTGGAAAGTATAATGCCGGGTCCCTTTACTTTAAAGAGTCCCTAGATTTTACGAAGACAGGCCCCATAGAAATGCGCCCAGAAGTATTTCCAATATTCAAAATGTCGATGTCGTAAGTATTCTAAGTCATGTGACTCTAGTGAAAAGATTTGTCAAACACAATCTGTAGATTCGCGTATTTTGATATTTTTCAAAAATATCAAAATATGAAGTTACTGATTTTATTCCACTTCGAAAGTTCACAGTACGATAAAAGTAGCAGTCTGTAAAGGCCTTTTCCGAATAGGCACCCTCTATTTCTGAAGAAACGAAAATCTCAATTAATTGACCTCTCTTGGGTTCAGTCAATATACAGCGTCTGCGAGCGTCGCACGCAGAAAGCTGTTTTGATTGGACACAAAATCCCACCATTGATATCTTTGAGACGGCCGACAAACGTAATAACTTCAGTAATAACCCAGGCAGTTACTTTTTCTCACACAAACTTGATTTAATAAGTCACACACCACACACATTTTGACGAATATGGATTAGGTCATCTCTACTAGTAGTATGCAAGATTCATAGTAAACGCACATCGCTGAATCATGAATTTGCAACCCACTAAAAAGCTAGATATAGGTATAGGTATTTAGTTTCCGGGACAATCAAAAATAACTTATGTTTCTGTGTGGTATAATTTGTAACAATATAAATTGTTTTATTGCAATAACCTCAATCAGTATCTTATTATGTTCATGAAGGTTATTTTATCAGATTTGACAAACACAACAAAGGAATTTATAGCATGCATCCCATAAACTGAATTGCTAAACCATCTAAAGTTTTTTATTTGTGAAAAGATGTGTCCAAAAATACTTCGTTTTCGATTTACGGGGTGTTATAATTTTATTCTTATTTTGTGTTAAAATTAGTTGTGCTGCCTTCAAACCTTCAAACAACATCGTGTTCTTTTTCATATACGCTTTTTAAATACCTGGAATTTTTTGCAAATGCGATAAAAAATTTAAAAAATTTAATTCTCCACAATATGGCGGGAAATTAAAAAAAGTAAAAAGACACATTTTTTAAATAACACATTTCAAAGGATCCTAGCGTTGACTGACGTATTAATAAAGACTGCTCACGGCTGTCATATTTAACAGTTCTCTGGCTTACCATGCGCTTCCCGGAGACAAAATACAATGTTAAATACATTGTTGACAATAGGCGCCATCTACTTTCCAGGACGTGAAACTATAGCCGTGAGAAGTCTTATTAATACGTCAGTCAACGATCCTAGTCAAATAAGGAAGATATGGGAAAAAGACGATTTTTTATGGAATTTTAACAACCCGTACATAAAAAACGCAGAATTTTGGACACATGCTGATGATCACCAGCCCCAAATATTTTAACCTTGTATAATTTTATTTAATTATGTGTGGTTAATCAGTAATCGTAAACTTACTTATAATGCTATCCTAATTCTATCGGGAAAAAGTTATCCCTAGCCGCAAATAGTAATAAAGCCGAAAAAATATTTAGTAGTTGCCACCCTTCCCTGCTCAATCAGGTGGTGCTTCTGGACTAGTCCTAATTTGGAGTATTGCGCTGGTGACAAGTATTAGGTATTATACGTCAGTCTCATCCTCAGTTACAAAGAACACACGTAGTTGCTTCACTCCGTAAAAACTGCTTATAAACGTTAAAAGAAAAGGTGTTTTTCTCTTACCGCCGCAGGTTCCTAAAACCATCAGTGTTTTATTTTGCACGAACGCCGAGAGACGTGTCGCAATTCATATCGCTAAAACGCAGAAAACGCAAAAACGGAGGTGTAAACGATAATGCAAGTTGTGTTAGAGTAGCCGCATAGGATTCTAGAATGTGGGACTATAGAAAGGCAGTGAAACATAATATTATAGAACATTTAATTAACATAAATTTTTGTTGGACCGCACGGACGAAGTATCCTTATCTAATATGCTAAAAAAGGGGGAAGCAGGCACATAATTATTGCACGCCAATTTCCTCCCTTGGACACAATGGCCTAGTCGTTTTCGATCGAAAAATATGCGTAAATAGAAATAACTCTGAGGCCTATGATATACAGAGACCAACCGAACATTTTATGGCTTTTTTTTTATTTTGCGGCAAAATAAAAAACTGACTGTGGGGCTGCATTGGACATGTCCTAAAACCAAAATACAGAAAACTCCCTCGAACAAAATATCAAAAATGGTCTACTGCCAAATTTTTATTAATGAAAAACTATTAAGTACTTATTTAAATGTCAACATCAGATATGAGCGACTTCATGAAAACAATCTTAAAAAGAAAATTTAACGCCTGCCAATATGAACCAATGAAATGATATAATTTTTGAAATATTAACCAATCAGGTGATGATTTCAGCGATAATACCACTAGTGGTATTTTCGTATGTAATATCACTAATGCCAGAAATTTTATCGATAATTTTTTCGAAAGCGCTATTTTGCCTAGAAAGATCACGAGTATAAATTGAGATCAGAGATAAAATCCCTCGAGCTTCGCTCTCGGGATTTTATCAGAAAATAAAAGCCCAATTTGTACGAGTGGTTTTGCTAACGGGCAAAATAGGGCTTGAGAATAAAATTATCTAGAAAAATTTCCGGCACGAGTGGTATTTGTCGAGATTATTTCACGAATACGATTTAATAATTTCTGTATTGATTTTTTCTATGTTTACATTTCCAAAACGGCTCATTTTGAACGAGTTTATTGACAGCTTCGACTGTAGCGTTCGAGTAAACAAACATGACGCTTGGGCTTGGGTATCCAAGGCAAATGCGATTATACCTGCACCCTGTCGGCGTTGGTTTACTTTCTGAATGTGTCATAAATTTAAACGGAGGCGGAGGTCTAAATAACAAGAATTTAGCAATGTAAAAGTTATATAAATTCATTGATATAATGCTTAATAATACCGCAACATAATTTATAAGCTGCATAATTTAGAACAGTAGTGTGAAACACAAACTTTAAGAAGTAGATACGTGTTTGTATCCAACAGATTCGCGGTTGCTAAGCAACGAAGTGATAATTTGCACAAGTGCAATTACCGGTAAGTGCAAATTATCGCTAGCAGAGGCATATCATTGGTTGGATTTTTATGGAAGGAGCTACCTTATTGGATGCAAGCGGTATGAGGGAAATAATCACTGAAATCCTACTCTCTTAGTTACGTCCTAGTTACGCTAAACCAATATTGTGGCAGCTAAAACTGATAACCCGATAACTTCTTCACATTACCAAATTTAATATAGGACTAGAATATATGTTTTCAGTTAACACATTGATCTTTAAATATATATTAGCATAAAAAAACATATTCAGAACCGAAAGTTCAATCTAAATGACAGCTAGCTGTCAAATTAACTATTTGCAGTTGTTAAATTCTCTTTTTAAATACAACTCGTGGTATGCCTAATAATAGATAATACCTTTTCTTAATTTATCACTCATTATAATCCCAATGCTAAGAAAATACCACTCAGCTTTGGGATTATAATTCGTAAAATTAACGAAAGGTATTATCGATAATAGGCAGACCACTTGTTATATTACCCCTGATAATTTAGCCGCAAGTTTATTTCAGATGTTATATATTTGCAATTCATATCATATACAAAGTTTTATAAGATTTTGAAAATGGGGGGCGCATTTATCAGATTTGTCAGCGGGTGCCAGGCAAGTTACGGCTGTGGAGGTAAGTACAGGGTGGCTCATTATAAACTGACACCCCCCCCTTAACTTGTTAGTTTTTGAGGTTAGAAAAAAGTTTTTTTAATAAAAGTTTTAGATACTAATACAAAGTTTTTTGTGACGGTATTGGATCTTATACAGTGTGTTCTACAAAGCCGTGGCAGACATAACTTATGTTTTTTTTAATGGAACACCTTGTATATTTTTTGATCATTGAATTCTACGCATTTTTCCAACGATGTATATATGTTATATATATTAGTAGATAAACTATGTCGGTTCTGGCGCAAATTCCCATGTTATTTCTTATGGAGCTTCATTTGGGATTTCAAGGTCGTTCGCGGTTCGAGCCCCTCCCCCTTTTCCCCTCCTACCCAATCAGACTCAAAGATGTCCGCTTCCATGTGACGTCACAGCCAATCAGGTCGCGAGATGGTCCGAGAGTGTCCGAAGATATCCGACCCCATCCGAAGATGTTCGAATCAGGCCGAGTCATGGTGCGTTCCCGCCATCCGCATCGGGCGTGGTTATTGGAGGGAAAGTGTATCATCTCGGTCGCCCGTTTGGGCGCACGCGCGCTTGCACCCTAAGAGGGCACCTGTCAGGTAGCGTTAAAGGGAGCCTGTCAGGCTGCGGATCCGGGGGACTGAGAGGGAGAGTTAGATTTAAAGCTAATAAAAATGTGATGTGGAAAACCCGTATTCCGATAGCGGAAGCGTTCAGTTATCAGCGGTTCTATTTTTAGAATATTATGTCGAGTGAAATAATCCAAATCGAGCGCAAATTCCATTTCTTGGAAATGTATTAAAATATAAGAAAAAATGTGAGAGAGAAGAGAGTGAAGTTAGGTCAGGGAGGTGAGAAAAAATATATATATATACAGGGTGAGAGAGGAATATAAGAAAAATGTAAGAGTGATAAATATATACAGGGTGAGAGTGGAATATAAGAAAAATGTAAGAGAAAAATATATAGAATTTCAGGTAGCGTTAAAGGGGGCCTGTCAGGCTGCGTCTATATAGGGTGAGAGAAATATAAGAAAAATGTGAGATTAAGAGAGAAAAACATATAGAATTTCGCCTTTCCGGAACCTTAATGGGTAAATAGGGCGAGATCGGACATATTTAGAACGGATTTGTTGAAAATGGTACTTGGAAAAAATCTTAGAAAATCTCTTGACATCTGCGCAGGCGCTAGCATCCTAAGAGGGGACCTGTCAGGTAGCGTTAAAGGGGGCCTGTCAGGCTGCGTCTCTCGGGTCCTTAGAGGGACAGTGAAAATAAAAAATCTACAGGTAAGATCAGATATCTAACAAGTATGACGTTATCATACCTCAGGCTTATTTATTTCAATGATGATTCGATTTTCATTAAATATATTGGGTGAATTGAACTCTGGTTTTTAAATTAGGGTTGCGTCATGGAATATTCGTTTAGGTGAAATTTGTTAGAGCTTGACGAACAAAAATGAATCATTTGTTTCAGCAGGGGATTTTTTCTGTGTTGGTGGTCGTATTGTATGATCATCATGATCCTAGAAAAATTGTGTTGGTAGTATTCAAAGTCATCCATGAAAAATCTATTCATAAACGCATTATTGATAATTTTTTCTCAGTTGTTCTTTGCTACCCTTCATAGTTATAGTTACTAACTACTAGTAAATATGTTAAAATTAATAATTTTATATTTTATAATAGAAACATCATCTACACCTATTGCTAATGATAATGATACATTATTTGCAAAGAATTATTTGGAACAGTTTGGATATTTAAATATCAGCACCAATGTAGAAAGCGATCTATTTTCAATAGAGGATGCTTTGGTTAATTTTCAAGATTTCTATAATATAACTGTGGATGGAACCCTAAATGAACAAACTTTGAAACTCATGAAAAGACGCAGATGCGGGGTAGGAGATACAATAATAAAAAACTATGCTCTTAGCGGAACGAAATGGAATCGTAAGAGTTTGCGATGGCATTTCTCTATAGCAACGGATAAGGAAGTAGAATGTGCTAGACACGCCTTTAATGCTTGGGAAAAAGAGTCTGGGTTAACTTTCCAACAATCCTCTCTAAATCCTGATTTGATGACTCTGTGGGGTGATAAACCTTTCAATCATAGTCACCATAGGCGTTGTTCGGGTGTTGGTCAATGTCCTCATCCGTTTGATGGACCAGGTGGAGTGTTAGGACATGCAAGTACATATATTGATGACAAATGCATGGAGATACATCTAGATATTAGCGAAAAATGGCATACTGATATGAATGAAATTCAAACTGACAGCTCAGAAATAAACTTATACTCGGTTCTTTTACATGAGATTGGACATACTTTGGGGTTGTACCATTCGATGAATCCTAATGCCATAATGTATCCGCTTTATGACAATAAGCAAACATTAGATATGGATGATATCGATGCAATTCAAAAATTGTATGGCACACCGTCCTCACCAAAACCGTCTTCAACTCGAAGAACCACTGTCACAACTACCGTAGAAACAACACCAAAACTACCCACGAAAAAAGATATTGATTTGTGTAGTATAGATATTTCAAAAATTAAATTTTTAGTAGTAACACAATATTTGTATATTGTTTACAAAAATTGGGTGTGGATTATGGATCTCAAAACACGCAAATTTACCTCTGAACAAATCGATATACACACGACCGTAAATAATTTACCGCAGTTTAGTGAATTCAAATCAATATTTCAGAAACCGGATGGTCAAATCGTATTAATCATTGAGGATGAATATTATATCTTAAACTATCCAAATTTCCATGTAATTGAAAAGAACACTTTACAACATTTACATATAGATACCCAAGGTCAAGTCATAGGTGGTGTTATAACGAACACAGGACGAATATATTTGTTTTTTTCTAAAGATTATTATGAAGAACTTAGTTATAGTCTATATAACAAAAGGCGGGGTTACATATCTAAAGATTTTCCAGGGATTCCTTCTCATTTTGATAGCGTTTTCAGGTACACAAATGGTATGCTTTATTTCATACAAAATGGTAGATATTTTGAATATAGTGAATTCACAAACTCGTTGCATGCTAGTGACAAAATGTCTCTAGATTTATTTGGAATCGACTGTCCAAACATCTCTCTTTACGAGCAACTCAAAATACTCCTGAAGAAAATCTTATCAACAAACTTAATAGAATAAATTCACACCCAATATAAGTATTGATTTGTAAAAGATTATTTTAATATAATTTGAAAATATATTAAATGTTTCAATATCTTTAGTTTTAGAAAAATTGTAGCATGTTATATATCCTTAATAAAGGTATTAATATATTTTGTATTAACGTTTTATTTTTAATAAATTATAGAACTAATAAATGAATGCTCCTCAATATTATTTATATTAAGTATAATTAAAAACACATACAGCAATAATCTGGTTTCGCCGTTGCATAAAATATTGCTTCTATGATAGGAAGTTTCCTGTGTCGTCTGCAAAAAAACCATTCCAGGAAGTTTTTCTCGATTAGTCCTCCTACGAAAAATAGTTGGTATAAAACTCATAGCACATTGTTAATGCCAACATAATTTTACAGCAAGCACAATGGGTAAGCATATATTTTTCATACGTTTAGTTCAACAACAGCTTTTGTTTTTTACTTTTATTTTACAGAACAAGAACTAGTACGATTTGTTGAAGAACACGTTCACCCTACACCAGTAAGTAACCTCAGTTACAATGTTTTGAAAATAATGACTTTTATTTTATTATTAGAATGTATTTGGATGGTTAATAATGTATGCCCCTGCGGGGGTACCGCCTCCACCAACACCACCACCCCATTTCGTAGGGGTGTATCTGGGGCGGATAATATGCTATAATATAATTGATGTTGAGTTGATGGGTATAATATGGGTTTATAGAGAATGGTTTGTATTTAATATATCTTATGCTATTTTAAAATAACCAATGTGTATGTTTTCAGAGGATCCATAAAAATAAAAATATTTTTAATAAAATGTGATCTGTTTTTATTTACCAACACACATTTTAATAAATAAAAATGTGAATATTTCAAACAATAATTTAAACAAATTTATAATATTCTGAAGAAAAAAAGAAATCCTAAAGCACCATCTAGGGAACATATTTTGAATGAAATAACATTGATCAGATGGTTTTATGATCAGTTGGTTTTAAGTTTACTATATTTTTTCAAAGGGAACGAAAATAATAAAATAAATTAAATTTATATATATATTTTGAAGCAACAACAACAACAACAACAACAGCAACAACAACAACAGATATTAACTATAAACTAAAAAAGATGCCAATATTTTGTTTCTATAATATATTGTTTTAGGAGTTATGTGAAATATGGGCATTTACATACATATTTGAATATAATATTTCATATTTATAAGATCCACCTGTATACGACTATCCATTTGCGGCTGAAACTTCGACCCTCTGACGTAGGATTCTGACGTAAGATTCTGAAAACAGAAAGTAGTGAAAATAATCATAGGATTAATATTTTTAATATGATATAGAAAACCAATATGTTACACATGAAGATATAAAAATATTCCATTTGTATGGGTTTAGAGACATCTTGGGGTCTTCTACGATTCTCTATCTTCAAAATGGTTACGTCACAGAAATTACACCCTCTGAGCATTTACCCCAAATGTTATATGTGTTAGTAGGAATGGTGAGTCAAACTATAGGTCAAATATGTATACTGATATATTTGTATGACTCACCCAATGAGCAGATTAATTTTTAATACAAGAATTATTATTCAAAGCTAGGCTGAATTTTTGATAACATATGAGTTGTTATTTTGTTAATTGTTTCAATTATTTAATAAAAAATAGTCTATATTTACGTAATCATTCTAGTTAAATATTCATGTTGGTAGTAAATTAGATCAGAATCAGTTTTGATCTTAAGAAGGAAACATGTGGATGCTATACAGCGAAAAACACTGGACAGAGGCTGTAGATTTATCAACCAGCATTCAGAGGGTGAAAAATGAATTGTTCGCGTGTGCTCAAGATGCCCTGCATGAAATGAACGAGTCAAAAATGGATGGTGACGACGAATGGTGCAAACAACTTTATGAGAAATATTCTAAAGGTCTTAACGCCTGTAATAAGTACTTGGATGGGGAGATTTCCTTAAAGCAATTTTGTATGTTGTTAGTAAAATATGAACTCAAAATGTATTTAGAAGATATTAATCAATTTTTACCTGTACAATTGAGAAACGAAATAGATCTTTTAAAATAATTTATTTGTATCATTCATTTTGATTTAACATCCACGATATTTCACACTTCTTGAGAGGTAGCCTTTAAGGCTTCCTGAAAAATTCCCTCTTAGGGTCGAGGGCTGTGCACCCGAAAACGTTATAGGTAGCCGTAAAGGACCCCGTGAAAATCTCATGTGACTGTCAAAAATATCACGTTACTGTCAAAAATATCACGGAACCCTCAAAACGTCGCGTAACTTTCAAATGTCACGTAACTGTCAAATGTCATGGAACCGTCAAAACGTCGCGTAACTGTCAAATGTCACGTAACTGTCAAAACGTCACGTAATAATCAAAAATGTTATGTAACAGTCAAATTTGTAAACAGAAATATATGTGTATGACCATTAGGAATATGCATTTTACGATAGGTTGAAATAGTACAGCTACATGAAAACTTTTAACTTGAGCAGATATTTTACATACTTACTAATTTGTGTATAGTAGGTCGACTTAGGCGATTATCCATCCAAGTGTCTGCGACGCACCCACGCATCATCATACGGTTGTGAATATGCTGAAAAAATAATAATTCTATAAAACACGATGTAGATAAGGAATATAATATGTATACAGTTTTATTAGTTAGAAAACATAAAACGCGCGAATTGAAAATGTTTATCAGCAGCTCAGGAAGTTGTAAGGTTCGCGAAAACCCGCAAATTAACATTGATTCTTATGGAAAACACGAACAGATGCGTGCTTATCATGAGACCGGGAATAAGATGCGTTCTGATTGGTCGAACGTCTCCGCCGCGGTACTATAAAAGGGGGCGCGGCACCTAGCGCATTCTTTCATCAGTCAGCTCTCCGAGCGCAAGCAGCACGATCATCATCATCAGTCTCTGCGAAGCAAGATAAGATGTCTTTCGCTAAGTCCTTGAAAGAAATTCAAACAGCACTTTTCAGTGCTAATCTGGTTGGTGGTGATATTGAGTTAAATATTCAAAAATGTAACGAGATCTTGAAGCAAGTGCAAACGTCTCTGAATAATGCTACAACTATTGGCGAGAAGCAACATCTGACGACGACTTTAGCAAATTTAAAATCATTTAAAGAATTGTTTAATGCTATGAAGATAGTGGGACATGGATATGAACCCGGAAAGGAAACTGCTAAGCATAGAGTGAAATGGGAAGAACTACAATCGGCGTTCAAGTCACGCGTACAAACGGCCGCCATCACCAACATCAAACATAAGGAACCCAAGCTGTTTTTAGAAGATTGTTCTGCGATTTTTAAACATCGAATTCACAATGTTTTGAAATTACATGGTTTGGTAAAGGTGAACACCGTTTTTTGTGGACTTTTTGAAATAAAAAGGGGTGAGCTAATTACTGAGGAGTTGAAATACATAAATACGAAGAACGCTCCGATTTACACGAACACGAAAGTACCTCAATGGTTTTTTAAAAACGTGCAGGAACCCATTCTTCGAGATTTAGATGAAATAGAAGACGGCGAGAGCGGGGGTCGTCTCACAGCCATAATAAATTTGCAGGTAAATATTAACAAGTTTACACCTATGCTTGGCTCATCATATATTGAACTGCCTACGCCAATTAAAATAAAGAAAGCATGCATCAACGTTAAGAACGATGACGAAATGTGCTTTGCGTGGGCGGTGGTATCGGCTCTGCACCCAACCCATAAAGACCCACAAAGGGTAACAAAGTATCCCCTCCCCTCAACCGTATTGACTCTAAATGGAATTCATTTTCCAATGACACTGCGACAGGTCCCACGGTTTGAGAAACAGAATAATATATCCATAAACGTATACTGTTTACAAAAGACTAATGGTAAGTTCGAATGTTTTCCGACTTATCTCACCAAGGACAAATTGACAAAACATGCTAACTTGCTACTGGTCCAGGATGTATATGATGATGGTGATGATATTTTAAAACCTGTCAAATACCATTATGTGTGGATCAAGGACCTATCACGACTCGTTTCATCTCAGCTGAGCAGGGTTGGTCATAAAAAATGGGTGTGTGATAGGTGCTTACACTATTTTCATAGCGAACAGAAATTAATTGCCCACCTTGAGGATTGTAAGCACCTGAATAATTGTAGGGTGAGACTGCCGACGGAGGAAAATAAAATTCTTAAATTTAAGAATCATAAAAACAAAGAGCCTCTACCATTCATAGTATATGCCGATCTAGAGAGTATATTAAAACCTATAGAAGAAAAGGGAAAGTACCAGGAACATAAGCCATTTAGTGTGGGGTATTACGTCAAATGTAGCTATGATGACTCATTATCATTTTATAAATCTTACACCGGCGTCGACTGTATCGAATGGTTTTCAAAGGAGCTTAATCAGCTGGCCGAGGACTTAGAGACCGTTTTTCTTTGTCCATTACCAATGGACCGCCTGACGCCCCTGCAGGAGATTGGATTTAAGTTATCCACCACTTGTCACATTTGTGAAAAACCATTCAATTCTGATCAGAAAAAGGTTCGAGATCATAACCATCTAACTGGAAAATTTAGGGGTGCCGCCCATGAAGACTGCAACATGAATTATCAGGATAGTCACGTGGTGCCTGTGGTATTTCACAATTTAAGCGGGTACGACGCTCATTTTGTGATCAAGAGCATTTCCAAAGATGTTGAGGGGAGGGTTGAGCTGCTTCCCCTTAATAAGGAAAAGTATATTTCCTTCACTAAAAACGTATCGGAAACAGCAATTAAATTCCGGTTCATTGATAGTTTTCGGTTTATGGCGGGGAGCTTAGAATCCTTGGCGGCAAATCTCAGCGATTATCCCATTCTTCGAAGTCATTTTCCACACCTGCCTAATGATAAGTTTAATCTTCTCACACGAAAGGGGGTTTTCCCTTATGATTATGTGGATTCCATGGAAAAATTAAATCATAATCATCTACCACCCAAAGACGGTTTTTACAACAAGCTGGAGGAAAGATCGATATATGAAAAAGAGTACGTTCACGCGCAGAAAGTATGGAGAGAGTTTAGTTGTAAAAATATCGGTGAATATGCAGAATTGTATATGAAGACGGACATAATTCTACTGGCAGACGTCTTTGAACAATTCAGAAAAAGTTGTATGAAATCACACAAGTTAGACCCAGCCCACTATTATACGTTGCCTGGATATACGTGGGACTGTATGTTAAAATATACTGGAATCGAACTGGAATTGCTTACCAATATTGACATGGTAATGTTCGTGGAGAAAGGCATCCGTGGGGGACTCTCTCAGTGCTCAAAACGCCGATCTACAGCAAACAATAAATACATGCCTAACTATGACTCCAGCAAGCCTTCGAAATATCTGTCATACTTTGACATAAATAATCAATATGGTTGGGCCATGGGACAGCATCTACCATATGCTGGATTTAAATGGGTAGATCCAAATATCGACGTCAACACAATTCCTGACAATGCAGCAACGGGTTACTTCTTGGAAGTGGACTTAGAGTACCCGGAAAACCTACATGACCTGCATGGAGACCTGCCATTCTGTCCCGAACACCGCAAAGCTGATGATAATCTCAGAGATAAAAATGACTGTAAATTAATGGCTACATTATACAACAAAGAAAAATATGTGGTTCACTATCGAACACTTAAACAGGCTTTGGCAAATGGTCTCAAATTTAAACAAATACATCGAGTCCTAAAATTCAAACAGTCGTCGTGGTTGAAACCATATATTGATCTCAACACACATCTACGTACTCTGGCAACTACCCCGTTCGAAAAAGATTTATTTAAATTGTTATCTAACGCCGTGTTTGGGAAAACCATGGAAAACGTTCGAAAGCACAGCGTTGTGAAATTAATAAATAAATGGGATGGAAGATATGGTGCAGAAGCCTTAATTTCCAAACCAGAGTTCAAATCATCCTTTATATTTGATGAAAATCTAATCATCATTGAAATGAATAAGTCTGAGGTATTTTTCAATAAACCAATATATGTGGGAATGTCCATTTTGGACTTGGCAAAAACCACCATCTACGATTTCCACTATGGGTATATGAAACCAGAATTTGGGAACAATTGTACCGTTCTATACACAGATACGGACTCATTAATTTATGAGATACAAGAAGTTGATATTTATGATATTATACGTAGAGATTGTCACGCACGTTTTGATACCAGCGATTTCCCAACAGACAATATTTACAAAATACCTCAGGTCAATAAAAAGGTCCTCGGGATGATGAAGGAAGAAAATAATGGCAGAATAATGACAGATTTTGTGGGATTTAGATCAAAGATGTATACAGTGAAACTGCTTCAGACCGATGAAGACGAAGAAAAACGAAGACAGAAGCTACGAGAAAGCGGATTTACCGATGATGAAATAGGTGAAATAATGAAAAATGGTGGAGTAATAAAGAAAATAAAAGGTGTTAAGAAAGGTGTTATTAAAAGCAAAATCACGTTTGAAGATTATGTACGGTGTCTGGAGGATAATATTGAAAAATGTATTAGTCAAAATTTAATAAGATCCGAAAAACATGTAGTATACTCCACAACACAAGAGAAAATTGCACTGAGCCCCCACGACGATAAACGAGTTTTGCTAAATAATTCATACTGTACATTACCATGGGGTCATTACTCTACGAAAAAACGTTCTTCTGATGAACACACCTCACCCCCGAAAAAATTTAAACAGACATAATTGTGGATGGTGGACAAACCTCATCATCATTAACAAAGTATCCATTGAACCATCAAGATGCCTAAGGAGTGCGATTGGGGGAGGCCCTGCGACTGTACCGAATGCACCCCCGACTTGGAGGAAATTTGCGATATATGTAACAAAAATAAAGCATATAGGATCGGATCACGCTACACAAAGGATAGAAAGGGCATTGGCTATTATTCTTTTACATCATGCTGCTACAAATGCTACCAGATACACTTTGGAATAGCAGAGGAGGCTCAGTTCCGAGAAATGAGAAACCTGGTGATGGGCTTGCCTAAAATAGGAGAGTCTGATTCCCTAACTACAGTACTTAAGAAATATTTTAGTATGCAGGTACAGATTATTGAAGATTTTCGTAAAATAGTGGATACGCCGTTGGTTGTAAAAATCAACGTAACTATACACTCTGGAAAAATCACAATTGGTGTAAATCTACCTGAGGCAACAATAACCAAAGAAGAGGATCCCGCAGCATGGTTCGAGCGCACGATATTGGATAACGCAATTAATTATTTATCAAAATGTACAAACCCCATAATTCAAACTATGCGATTAAGTTGTATACCAATTTAAAATTTTATTGTTAACAATATAACAAATTGAATAAAGTAACAAAATTGTAAACCACTAGTATTATTTTTATATGTAAATCCCATTCAGTTTCTCAGAAAAATTCTTATCTAATCTTAATCTGATCTAAAAATTCTTATCTAATCTTAATCTGATCTTAATATGTTGCAAACAAATTTTGTATGTTCCTTCTATACATTTTCTAATAAGTTTTATGTATCTCTAGAAATAAAAACGTTAAACCAGGAAACTGCTTATCATATGTAGATAAGTCCTATATACACAAAATAGTTGTCCTAAGCAATTATTATTAGGTATTATTTAAAATGAAACTAATATTTTTGAAAAATCACTATAAATAAAAACGTTAAACCAGTAAACTGCTTATCATATGTAGATAAGTCCTATATACACAAAATAGGTGTCCTAAGCAATTATTATTATTATTATTATTTAAAATGAAACTAATATTTTTGAAAAATCCCTATAAATAAAAACGTTAAACCAGTAAACTGCTTATCATATGTAGATAAGTCCTATATATACAAAATAGGTGTCCTAAGCAATTATTATTATTATTATTATTTAAAATGAAACTAATATTTTTGAAAAATCCCTATAAAAAAAACGTTAAACCAGTAAACTGCTTATCATATGTAGATAAGTCCTATATATACAAAATAGGTGTCCTAAGCAATTATTCTAGCAACAAACACCCACAAATTTCTCTACTAGGTAAGCATAAAATTTTGCTTCCCCAAACAATATAATTAAATCACAATTAAAAATTTCTACTAAAAATTCACATCTCTATAAATTTTCACTAAAAATTTATATAAAACAATGCCTCCATAATTGTTACTAAAGTTTAGCCTCTAAAATGTTTTCTATAAAACGAAGCGCCAGTAATTCTAAAAATTTTATATCTCTATAACTAGAACGCTAAACCCAATACTTTCGCTAAAATTATTTATGTATCGAGAAATAAAAACGTAAAAACACCTATGTTTCCCTAGCCTAGAATAAAAATTTGTATATAAGGATGCACATATAAATTCCAATAAAATGTCTAAAACACCTATAATTTATCCTCAAAACCTGAGAAAAATTTTATATACAGAGATAATCACACATAATTTCCACTAAAATTGTTCATACTAATTATGGAAACGTACATTTTCGATTAATAAAAGTTGAAAGTGTTTAGGTCCAATATTTTTAAAAATTATATTCTAAAATTAGGTTTTCTTTAAGCATCTGATGGTTCAGACGACCGTGTACAATAATTATTATTCCTAAAGTGTTGGTCTAGCCTAAACAATTACTCGAAAAGTTCGACACTCTGTATTTATTTAAGATGGTACCTTGTCAAGCTGGCATATTTTACCATATATTAACGGGTACAACGCGGTTTGAAATTCAAAATTGAAATATTCCTATTTTGGTATAAAATCATTCGTTGGTAGATGAAAATCCAATGATTACCGTTATGGGTAGTCGTTTAAGATAATCACCCACACGACCCGGGTACCTTGTTAAGCTAGCATATTTTACCATGTATTAACAGGTACAAACGAACGCGGTTTGAAATTCACTCACCATTTTCCCTGCTTTATCCTACTGCATATCTTCACATTTTCTCTGCTGTATATCGCCCCAGCCTAGATCGCTGTAGCTCTCACTACTAAAAATTATATTTTAATAACAGGGAGTGTTTTATTTAAAATTCATACCTTTTCATTGGGTTAGTTTTCCAGGTTTTGATCCATGTTACGTTTTTATCTGATTTTTGGCTTTCTTATCTGATGTTAGTATGTACTCAATTTTCATTGGGTTAGTTTTCCAGGTTTTGATCCATGTTGTTATCTGATTTTTGGCTTTGCTATCTGATTTTTAGTAGGTACTCAATTTGATGACCTGCTGCCTATAATAATAAAACCCATTAGAAACTATTAAATTTTAGATTCTAATACATTACTTACACGATTTTTCTCTTGTAGTCCAAACACATATTTTATTGTTCTTGAGCCCAGTTTGCACTAAAATCACCACGCAACTCATCACTCTTCTTATACTAGGTAGCCGTCTGTTGTAAGCCAAATATAGTTGCCTCAAACCTTAAATTTTTTTATTATTATATGAAAAATAATTGACTTTTCACTTACCAAATTATTCTTCATAGTAGTTCTTCCGCCAACGTACACATCTATAAATGCTTTGTGTTTAAAGTCTGTGGTACTGGCAAAATGATATCTCATACACAGCAGGATGTTACTTCCTTCACAGCAAAATCGTTGATAAATACAACATTTATTTGAATATAATTCATGACATCTTCTTTATTACAGTGCTAGTTGTAAATTATTTAGGTTTTTATTGTTTTTTGTTCAACCTGTACCTCTTTAGGAGAAAAATCTGTGACGTAAGGCCCTGTTATACTACACCGGTGCATGCGTCAATGAGTATGTCACCTGTTCTTACTTCTTCAATGTCGCTAGACTAAATTATTAAGTAACTCGGTACACGGTTTTTTACATTACCTTCTAATTTTATATTTTAATTCTGTCAACCTCCGAAACGAGGAAATGGTCTTGTTTATGTGTATTTTATCTAAATGTCCTTTTAATATCTTAAGTTTTTTGACAATTGAGATCATCATTTTTATGTGAGTATTGCCTGTATTTTGTGTTCTTTTTTCCTTTTGAATTTGGAGTTTTATATGCTATTTATTCACTGTCTCCCTTTTATATCGTTTAATTTTATAGTCCAACCTTAATTATGTATTTTTGTAACATTGTAGCAACCTGAAGATGACCTTATAAAGGTCGAAACGTCGATGAATTAAAAAAGTAAAAAATCTCTATAAGTTCTTTGACCTAATCCCGACCACTATTGCCTTGTTTTGGCTCGTATATCAATTATTAAGGCCCCTCTGGCCTGCTTTTCAATCCACTCTATACATATTTTTTCTCTCACCTTTTTCCCTATGTGCACCGAAGATCGGCACATGTGTGAATGAGTATGTTACTTCTTGTTCTTAGTTCTTCAGTGTTGCTAGGCTAAATTATTAAGACTCTTTCATTTTGGCCATTATGCAAAACAAACTTAAATTTGTGGGATCATTATCCGTGCTATTCTCGCCGAACATTATATATTTTTTATTTTATTTAAGATTATTATATTTAGAGATGAGTCCAACGAGGTGCCGCAAGGGCATATTCCTCACACCGGAAATGGATACCGGAAGTTGTCATTTTATTACATATTTGGCTTCTCCTCGACCCTCTGATCATTATTTAAGCGTCAGAATATTTATACCTAACACCGATTTCTTGCGATAAAACTTTAAAGCTTTTTTATCCTAAATTGGTGTTCCCGACGTTGAGACGAGTCCAACGAGGTGCCCGCAAAGGCATTTTCCTCATACCGGAAATGGACACCGGAAGTTGACGTTTTTGGATTCTCCTCGATCCCCTGATCATTATTTAAGCATCAGATTCTTTATACCTAGCACCGATCTCCCGGGATAAGTCTTTAAAAATTGTATGTCAAATTCGTGTTTTCCTCGAACTGGAAGTGGAGACCGGAAGTTGACGTTTTTGCCTTCTCCTCGATCTCCTCTACATTTTTTAAAAAGACGGTTCGGTTATATCAAGCATCGATCTCCTGCGATAAGATTTTAACTTTTTATGTTAAATTCGTGATCCTCATGACGAGTTGAGTCCAACGAAGTGTCACAAGGGCATATATATTTATAAAATTTTGTTTGTATTTTTCTCATAATTAACCTAACTTCACTCTATTCTCTCCTAATATTACAGTTAACGACGAATATTCCATGACGCAACCCTAATTTAAAAACCAGAGTTCAAATCACCCAATATATTTAATGAAAATCGAATCATCATTGAAATAAATAAGCCTGAGGTATGATAACGTCATACTTGTTAGATATCTGATCTTACCTGTAGATTTTTTATTTTCACTGTCCCTCTAAGGACCCGAGAGACGCAGCCTGACAGGCCCCCTTTAACGCTACCTGACAGGTCCCCTCTTAGGATGCTAGCGCCTGCGCAGATGTCAAGAGATTTTCTAAGATTTTTTCCAAGTACCATTTTCAACAAATCCGTTCTAAATATGTCCGATCTCGCCCTATTTACCCATTAAGGTTCCCGAAAGGCGAAATTCTATATGTTTTTCTCTCTTAATCTCACATTTTTCTTATATTTCTCTCACCCTATATAGACGCAGCCTGACAGGCCCCCTTTAACGCTACCTGAAATTCTATATATTTTTCTCTTACATTTTTCCTTATATTTCTCTCTCACCCTGTATATATTTGTCACTCTTACATTTTTCTTATATTCCTCTCTGACCCTATATAGACGCAGCCTGACAGGCCCCCTTTAACGCTACCTGAAATTCTATATATTTTTCTCTTACATTTTTCCTTATATTTCTCTCTCACCCTGTATATATTTGTCTCTCTTACATTTTTCTTATATTTCTCTCACCCTGTATATATTTGTCACTCTTACATTTTTCTTATATTCCTCTCTCACCCTATATAGACGCAGCCTGACAGGCAGCCTTTAACGCTACCTGACAAGTCCCTTCTTAGGATGCTAGCGCCTGCGCAGATGTCAAGAGATTTTCTAAGATTTTTTCCAAATAGCATTTTCAACAAATCCGTTCTAAATATGTCCGATTTCACCCTATTTACCCATTAAGGTTCCCGAAAGGCGAAATTCTATATATTTTTCTTATATTTCTCTCTCACCCTGTATATATTTTACTCTCTTAATCTCACCCTATATAGACGCAGCCTGACAGGCCCCCTTTAACGCTACCTGAAATTCTATATATTTTTCTCTTACATTTTTCTTATATTCCACTCTCACCCTGTATATATTTATCACTCTTACATTTTTCTTATATTCCTCTCTCACCCTGTATATATATATATATTTTTTCTCACCTCCCTGACCTAACTTCACTCTCTTCTCTCTCACATTTTTTCTTATATTTTAATACATTTCCAAGAAATGGAATTTGCGCTCGATTTGGATTATTTCACTCGACATAATATTCTAAAAATAGAACCGCTGATAACTGAACGCTTCCGCTATCGGAATACGGGTTTTCCACATCACATTTTTATTAGCTTTAAATCTAACTCTCCCTCTCAGTCCCCCGGATCCGCAGCCTGACAGGCTCCCTTTAACGCTACCTGACAGGTGCCCTCTTAGGGTGCAAGCGCGCGTGCGCCCAAACGGGCGACCGAGATGATACACTTTCCCTCCAATAACCACGCCCGATGCGGATGGCGGGAACGCACCATGACTCGGCCTGATTCGAACATCTTCGGATGGGGTCGGATATCTTCGGACACTCTCGGACCATCTCGCGACCTGATTGGCTGTGACGTCACATGGAAGCGGACATCTTTGAGTCTGATTGGGTAGGAGGGGAAAAGGGGGAGGGGCTCGAACCGCGAACGACCTTGAAATCCCAAATGAAGCTCCATAAGAAATAACATGGGAATTTGCGCCAGAACCGACATAGCTTATCTACTTATATTCGCTCCTACCGTTTGTTCAGAATTGAGCCTTTTTTGTGAGGGATTACTCCTTGGATCATAGGTTATAATTATTGACAGTTTACAAGTATATTCGCGCTTTGTAAAACAAAATGCGCTATTTTAAAATTTCAGGGAAAAAGGAAGAAGGAAAATTGAGAGAAATGAGAAATTTTTAATAGTAACATAGGTAGTTAATAAACTTTGTCAGATTTATTGTTTGAAATTTAATTTTTATTGAAAACTACAATAACATTTAGAAAAAGGATATATAGGTATTTATATATTTTTGTGGAGTTATTTAAAAAACAAAATTTATTTGACAGACCGGGAAATTTAGAAACACTGAAAGGTAGAATTCACATATTATTAGGTAAATACTGAACACAACGCAATTTTATCGTTAACTCAATAAACAGAAAGTTAGTAGCAAATAGCAAAAAATGCATTGAACAAGATGAAGGTCATGTGGAGCATTGGTAATACGTATATCCTTTTTCTAACTGTTATTGTCGTTTTCAATAAAAATTAAATTTCAAACAATAAAGCTGATAAAGTTTATTGACTATGTTACTATTTAAAATTTCTGATTTCTCTCAATTTCCCTCCTTCATTTTTCTCTGAAATCTTAAAATAGCCCTTTTTTCCAAAGCGTGTATATACTTGCAAACTGTCAATAATTATTACCTACTATAATTTGGCATTTGTCTTTCATGGCAACCTATGACCCAAGGAGTAATCCCTCACAAATAAGACTCAGTACCGAATGAACGGTTGGAGCGAACATATTATACACTGTGTCCCGGATAAGAATGAACAGCATGGGGATATTGCAAATGGCGAGAGATAGGGCAACGGTTAAATGGGGAAAAAGTTGCGCAATTTCGAGGTCAATAAAATGGCACAAACAGATTTCTAGTATCTTTTTTCTTTTTGAGTTATTTTGAAAATTTTGCGTTTTCGATTTTATTTTTTTCTGAAGTTGTTATCACAGATAGAGAAAAAAGAAAAGCACTTTCTTATGGCACTTTTTAACGGGCCTTAAGATGGCGTTTTTAGATTTGTTCTACAACGTTTCGTTTTTGAGAAACCAATTTTTTTAAATACGGACCTGGATATTTTTTTTCAGATTTTGAAAGCACTTTTCATTGCAAATACCATGATGTATGACAAGAAATATTTTTAAAATGTTTTGAGACAATTATACTGAAAATTCCTTTTTTCCATTATTTTTTTTTATAATGCGGCCCTGTATTTAATAATAAGAAGTCTAAATATTAATCAGTATTGTCAACAATTTAACTTACAACTTATCTTTCAATTGGAGAACTAAAAAAAGGACGGCACATACGATAATAAAAAATAAATAAAAATCTTCCACCTAGAAGGCTTTGAAACAACGAAACCAATCCCTTGTCATTTGTCATAACTCCCACTGTATCATTTAGTTAACAATTTATTTCATTGCAAATGGAGGGTGCTTTTTCAAATGGCGACAAATTTAACATGTCAGCATGTTATATCTTGTGCCACAGAAATAGTGTAGAGGCCGAACGAATGTATTTTTGCAATTAATAAATGGCAAAAGTTATTGATTAAGTTGGCTTAAAGCTTTCTTCTCGCAATTAGGAAAAGCGAAGAATTTACTCCAAAACACAATGCGACACTGTTTGCTGTACAACAACAGAGGAAAACACTTTAACAGACGCAGGGCCGTACGATTTAAAAATATTAAGTATTCGAAGTAAAAATAAACTGTAAGTTAAATTGTTGTCAATACTGATTAATATTTAGACTCCTTATTATTAAATACAGGGCCGCATTAGACAAAAATGAATGAAAAAAAAAAGGAATTTTCAGTATAATTGTCTCAAAACATTTTAAAAATATTTCGTGTCATACATCATGGTATTTGCAATGAAAAGTGCTTTCAAAATCTACAAAAAAAAAAATCCAGGTCCGTATTTAAAAAAATAAAGTTGAAGATGGTTTCTCAAAAACGAAACGTTGTAGAACAAATCTAAAAACGCCATCTTAAGGCCCGTTAAAAAGTGCCATAAGAAAGTGTTTTTCTTTTTCCTCTATCTGTGATAACAACTTCAGAAAAAAATAAAATCCAAAACGCATAATTTTACTTTTTTCAAAATAACTTAAAAACGAAAAAAGATATTAAAAATCTGTTTGTGCCATTTTATTGACCTCAAAATTGCGCAACTTTTTCCCTATTTAACCTTTGCTCTATCTCTCACCGTTTGCAATATCCTCATGCTGTTCATTCTTATCCGGGACACGGTGTATACTTCCTTGGAATCAGAAAAATTCGTAGAATTCAATAATCCAAAAATATACAAGGTGTTCCATTTAAAAAACATGCCACGGCTTTCTAGAACACACTGTTTAAGGTCTAATAGCGTCACAAAAAACTTTGTATTAGTATCTAAAACTTTTATAAAAAAACTTTTTTTCTAACCTCAAAAACTAACAAGTTAAGGGGGGGGTGTCAATTTATAATGAGCCACCCTGTACTTACTTCGGCGTATATTTTTTTTAGTAGGAATTACCAGATTTTGCGTTATTAACGCGAGAAAAAAAGTGAATAATTATTGTTTTATACACCTTTATACAGTGTGACCCATTTGTTTTGGGGTCAGTCTGTAAAAAGTGTATCAATCGTGCGATTTGGCTGATTTTTTTTTAAATTGTAGAGCTCGAAGAACTGCACATTTTGAACAAAAATTGCCTGGTTCGCATAAAATCCAAAGCCTACTATGACCGTTTTTATGAGCAAAATTTTAAGAAACCATATTAGCGTTTTTTTTTGAAAAAATCTGTGTGCGCCAATGGATTGAGCACCCCTCGAAATGGGTATGTACAAAATTTCATCAAAATATTTCAAGTAATAACGATTTTGTAGAAAAATTAAAAATGCAGCCAAGGTACGTCTTTATTTTCAAAAATTCAAAGTTGGCCATGGAAAATAATTGAATTGTTTACTTTTATTAAGTGTCAAACTGTCTAAATTGAGTTCAGAAATTGTTTGTGCTCAATACAATTAATTATCATAATTATGGAATATTTAAGCATAAGAGACAAAATAGAAATTGTTCGACTCGTGGGCGACAACGAGCGCTCGGCAGCAGAAGCTGCGGCCGAATTTAACAATAGACACCCAGGTAGATCAGTGAGTCGAAGTACTGTACAACGTATAAACAATATTTTTGATGAAACTGGATCGATTTCTAAAAATTTATTAAAAACTAGGCAAAATGGACGCCGTGGACTTGTTGAAAATAACAATCAAATTCTGCAATACTTTAGTGACAATCCTCGAAATAGTGTTCGAACGGCTAGTTTAGACCTTCATATACCCAGAGAGAGTATAAGGAGATGTTTGAGACAAAACAAAATAAAACCGTTTAAGCCAAAATTTTTGCACACCCTGGAACCAGGAGATGAGGAGAGAAGATTAGAATTTTGCTATTGGCTGCAAGGTGAATATCTCCATAATGGCAACTTTTTAAATGAAATTTTATTCACCGACGAAGCCACGTTTACTACAAATGGTGTAGTATCAAGTCAAAACTGCCGTCACTGGTCAGCTGAAAATCCAGAGTTTATAATAAATGCAAGGAGACAATATTCACAAAAAATTAACGTTTGGTGTGGAATACTACGCGACAGAATAATTGGCCCATTTTTCTTTGAAGGGAATTTGAATGCGGCTGGCTTCTTGAATTTTCTAGAAATTGAATTTAGAAATGCTTTAGATGAGTTACCATTAAGATACCGTTTAAATTTAAAGTTACAGTTAGATGGCAGTCCTATTCATAATGCTCGTTTAATCAGAAACTGGCTAGATAATAATTTTGAAAACTGTTGGATAGGGCGAAATAGTCCTTTCTGTGAGTGGCCACCGAGATCTCCGGACTTAACTCCTTTAGATTTTTTTCTTTGGGGTACACTTAAGCAAAATGTTTATAAGTCAAGAATTTACAAGAACTGCAAGCTAGGATAAACCGTAGTTGTGAGGAAATTACTCCACAGCAAATACGAAATGTAATTTTGAATGTACGCAAGAGGAACGACAAATGCATTGTAGAAAATGGAGGCTTGGTAGAAGTTACAAAAATTTTATAATTTTAATTGTTTTTATGTTTTGTGTTTATAAGCATAAGGTTGTATTATTACAATTCAATTATTTTCCATGGCCAACTTTGAATTTTTGAAAATAAAGACGTACCTTGGCTGCATTTTTAATTTTTCTACAAAATCGTTATTACTTGAAATATTTTGATGAAATTTTGTACATACCCATTTCGAGGGGTGCTCAATCCATTGGCGCACACAGATTTTTTCAAAAAAAAAAACGCTAATATGGTTTCTTAAAATTTTGCTCATAAAAACGGTCATAGTAGGCTTTGGATTTTATGCGAACCAGGCAATTTTTGTTCAAAATGTGCAGTTCATCGAGCTCTACAATTTAAAAAAAAAATCAGCCAAATCGCACGATTGATACACTTTTTACAGACTGACCCCAAAACAAATGGGTCACACTGTATATCAATTATGCAAACATTCGTATTAGGAACTACGTATACATACTACTAAAAACAAGAAATAAAAAGCCCATGCTGGAAGTAGATACCCATCTCGGTACTCACCTAGGTACTCACCTATTTCTTTTATTGATCACAAAAACTAGCAAAATTAATAATAAAAAGATGTTAATTTTAGATTGCGGAGTTTTATAGAAGGAAATAATTTAGCAGTTTCAAGTAGAAGTTTGAAAAGACACACATAAGAAAAATTTGAAATTTAATCAAAGTATTTTAACATGATTTTATGTCAACACTCTAAATTTTCAATCTACTCGAGAATTTATGTAAATTATTATGTATCGTTCATGTTGTCTGCTTAAATTTCGTAATTATAGTTTTTGACGCTTTTCTTAGATAAAGTACCTAATATATTATAGAGAGTGATTCCCAACATATATCTCTATAGGACTTCTCCAAAAGCCATATTGTTACGTATCAGTGGGGATATAAAAGGTGTCCAACTTTAAAACTGTACAAATTTTTGGAGATAATCCCCTAAACTTTTTTTAAGGGCCTTCAAAACTTCCTGCCATTTTCAAAATGCAAATCCAGGGCCGACGGCGATTTTTTTTATACCCCCGATTTTCACGAAAACCATTTAGCGATTTTTCCATTTAAAATCTGACCCCACAGCTTTAATCAGAACATCCCAGAACCCTTATATACCGAATTTGAACAAAAAAATATACAGGGAGTTCTATTCTGCAGGGTGTCAAAGTTGAGCAAAATAGGAAATTTAAAGGCATCTGCCAAGTCAAGTGTGCCATGGAATCCCCTCAAAACAGTTGAATGGTCAACAGGACCACTCAAGGTATTGGTGTGCAAAGGTCCAATACAAAATATACAGAGTGTTCTTATCTGTGCCATCTCAAATTACTGAATTTTTGGAATTTTATACGGGTCAAAAATCGAGTATATCAAAACCGCTTCAGATAATATAAACGAACTAAATCTAAAAAATACAGAAGCCTGCTAGTCAGTAAGTCCATATTAGTTAATGTGGCTGATGTGCCACAACAGGAAACGCACAGAAAATGTATCATCTTAGACAGTGACTTTGTTGAGAAAGGTCCAATAATTTAAATTGTTTTTATTTGGTGGTTGGCATTTTGTAAAGAAATGAATTACTTTTGGGTTTATTAATATTTTTTCAATGATTCCAGAGCACTCCTGACCAGTATAAAGTTTAATAAAAATTCAGAATTTTGAGATGGCTCAAAGAAAAATACCCTGTATATTTTTGTAGTAAATCTTTTCACACCAACATTTGGAGTGGTCCTGTTGACCATGCAACCGTTTTGAAGGGATTCCATGGCACGCTTAACTCGCCAGATGTCTTTAAAATTCCTATTTTGTTCAACTTTGACACACTACACAATGGAAGTCCCTGTATACTTTTTGTTTAAATTCGGTTTAAATAGATGAATCGCTAAATGGTTTTCGTGAAAATCGGGGGTATAAAAAATCGCAGCCGGCCCTGGATTTGCATTTTGAAAATGACAGGAAGGTCAAAAGAAGCGGTTTTTGAGTTCCTTCCAACCAAAAAAAAGTTTAGGTGATTATCTCCAAAAATGAAGATTTTACGGATTTGTACAGTTTTAAAGTTGGACAGCCTGTATATTGATGCTTCAAAGTGAGTGCTTGATTTTTTCAATAAATGGCACTGCGGATGAAGAAATATTACAATCAAGAGTAACCTTGGAACTTGGAAAGTTGTGTGCTAAGTTAATTTCGGAAACCAACCGTTTGGCTGCGGCTATACACTGTGTCCCGGATAATAATATAATAATAATAACAATAATAACTCTCACCCTCACAATACTCCAAACTAGGAGTACCCCAGAAGCAACCACATGCTTGTGCGGGGGAGGGGGGCAATTACTACTATTTTGTCTTCGTTGCCATTTACGGCTAGGGCCGACTTTTTTCCCGATAGGACTAGGATAGCATTCGCTCAAGTACTACGGAAAACCCTAGAAAAAAGTAGTAATCCCAGTGAGTGTAATACAATAATTAATAAATCACACGGATAAAGCCTATTTAGGAGCAAATACCGTGAACCCACATTTGTCCAGCGCTCTTGGTCATAGCGGTGTTTTTCTTTAAAGACATGTGCATGCGCCTGCCTCGAACCAAGGTCGATCGAAGGCAGAAAAACATGCAGTCTAAAAAGTCAGCGCTGGTACGAGCGACGCCACCGCGGCCCGAATGAATAGCATGGGGATATTGCAAACGGTGAGAGATAGAGCAGCGGTTAAGTAGGGAAAAAGTTGCGCAAATTTGAGGTCAATAAAATGGCACAAACAGATTTCTAATATCCTTTTTCGTTTTTGAGATATTTTGAAAAAAGTAAAATTTTGCGTTTTCGATTTTATTTTTTTCTGAAGTTGTTATCACAGATAGAAAAAAAAACACTTTCTTATGGCACTTTTTAACGGGCTCTAAGATGGCGTTTTTAGATTTGTTCTACAACGTTTCGTTTTTGAGAAACCATCTTTAACTTAATTTTTTTAAATACGGACTTGGATTTTTTTTGCAGATTTTGAAAGCACTTTTCATTGCAAATACCATGATGTATGACAAGAAATATTTTTTAAATGATTTGAGACAATAATTATACTGAAAATTCCTTTTTTTCATTCATTTTTTTCTAATTGAGGCCCTGTATTTAATAATAAGAAGTCTAAATATTAATCAGTATTGACAACAATTTAACTTACAGTTTATTTTTACTTCGAAAACTTAATATTTTTAAATACGGCCCTGTCTGGCGAGTGTTTTCCTCTGTTGTACAGCAAACAGTGTCGCATTGTATTTTGGAGTAAATTCTTCGCTTTTTCTAATTATTGTGAGACAAAACCAATAACTTTTGCCATTTATTAATTGCAACAATACATTCGTTCGGCCTCTGCACTATTTCTGTGACACAAGATATAACATGCAAATTGTTAGCTAAATGATACAGTGGGAGTTATGACAAATGACAAAGGGTTGCTTTCGTTGTTTCAAAGCCTTCTAGGTGGAGAATTTTTATTTATTTTTTTTTATTATCCTATGTGCCGTCCTTTTTTTAGTTCTACAATTGAAAGATAAGTTCTAAGTTAAATTGTTGACAATACTGATTAATATTTAGACTCCTTATATTAAATACAGGGCCGCGTTAAAAAAAAAATGAATGGAAAAAAAGGAATTTTCAGTATAATTGTCTCAAAACATTTTAAAAATATTTCGTGTCATAACATCCTGGTATTTGCAATGAAAACTGCTTTCAAAATCTGCAAAAAAATCCAGGTCCGTATTTAAAAAAATAAACTTGAAGATGGTTTCTCAAAAACGATACGTTGTAGAACAAATCTAAAAACGCCATCTTAAAGCCCGTTAAAAAGTGGCATAAGAAAGTGTTTTTCTTTTTTTTTTCTATCTGTGATAACAACTTCAGAAAAAAATAAAATCGAAAACGCAAAATTTTACTTTTTTCAAATATCTCAAAAACGAAGAAAGGTATTAGAAATCTGTTCGTACCATTTTATTGACCTTAAAATTGCGCAACTTTTTCCCCATTTAACCGTTGCCCTATCTCTCACCGTTTGCAATATCCCCATGCTGTTCATTCTTCTCCGGGACACAGTGTATAGTAAACCTGTAGGTATGAACAGGGTGATTCTTTTATCTGTTCTCTCTCTAAAAATAACGCAAAAATGCATGTAGCTTCAAACATTGGTCTTGGTCCATAACTTCTATAGAAAAAAATGTATTTGAAAAAAAAACATTTCAAATTGTCGGGTCTTTTAAGCAATGTAATAAAACAGGTATGTTTCTGTTAAAAAAAAAATTTAGCGTCGCGACGCCTAGCGTCGTGTTTATTTTTTCTATAATTTATGACAAAACGTTGGGTGGAAACGGCGCATAATATAACATACGTTGGACAGAAATTAATTTGTTTTGGCCGTTTTGGAGGAATCGCAGTTCCCCAGATAAAAGAATCACCCTGTACATATACCTATTCCGACGAACTTTTATTCTGACGAATTCGTTCGAACATTTCAAATGATTGAGCTTGATTTTTCCAGCCGCATCGCCGGAATTAGACGATTTATATTTTGCTGACCTATAATATTTCTAAATTTTCTTCGTGGCATTGTAAAAAACTTGCAATCTTTGATCTTTTAATCTTGTACTAATAAGTACTAATAGATAAGTTAGTATTTCCAATAAAAGACTTTCTCCAGAAAAAAGAAGCAAATCACAAAAAGTCATTTCCATCGTAGGTCTCGTAGGTCCTGTGTCAAGGCGACACCCCCATTTCAGGATGTAAAAAAGTGTAAGAGCGTTAATTGGTGGTATCCAACACTTTTTCTCCTAGGTAAAAAAGTATTTTTACAGCCGCTCATAAAGCAACAGTGTGTACTTTAACCAAATTTGATTTTTTTATAATGAACTAGTCGATTGGCGGAAAAACGGTCGAAACCCAAAACACCGAAATTTTAAAAAATCTCACAAACAGAAAAGGTCGAATAATCAAAATATCGAAAAACAAAAGATAGAAGCACAGAAGCTCGAAACTTCAAAAGATCGAATCACAAGAGGTCGAATCACAAGAGGTCGAAACACGAATAGGTCTTCAATTGAAAGTACCTAGATTTTGAGCGCAAAAAGGCAAACTGCAGCCCATGCCGAAGGCTTCTTATGTATAAACGAAAAATTATTGTCAGTATAGGTACCCATTACTGAGTTCATCTTAGAGCGAAACAGTTTTTGGGACACCCTGTATATTTTGCAGCAAAATAACTGTATACACACTGTATCTCGGAAAGGAAACGTTTTCGGATAAGTTGAGTAATAAGAAAAAATAATGGAAATAGTGCCCCTACAACATTCATAATCACTTTGATCCCACTCCGAATCAAAGTTCATATTTTCATCCAGACTATAATAATTTTGCCCTGGACTGGAAATATCAACCTTAACAAAAAAACATACGTTTGGTTTGTACGCCTTTATGTTTTGTCGCCAAATTGGTAAACGGTGGACACGCTTATATAATTTTTGTTATTACACTCAACCTGCCATAAGCTGCGAGCTCACGTATCAGTGCACTAGAAAGTATTCAAAATTATTTCCACATGATGTGGAAATCCGTCACATAAACAAGGCCCTTACTCTTTATCAATGCGAAAAGCAATGGATTCACACTCGTGTGGGAATTCAAACGATCAACAACTTTGCTTATTTTTTAATTGCGTATCCTTTTTGTATGTAATCCGGACAAAAAAAATGGGTTAACGTTGGAAGGGCTGCTTTATAATGCATATTTATATTATGTCGTAAAAGTAATGCACAGGATATACAAACGCTGAGTTATCTATCCCAGTGTGACCCTTATGGGCTACCAAAAAAATATCAAGTTATTCTAAAGTGCGTCACAAATTATAAATTAAAATGTCAAAAACGTTTTAGGCGAGGAAGAACTCCCGATTTAGGATAAAAACAAAATTGTAATAAGGGTCGCGTATAATGAATCTCTCAAGGCTTTTTTAAATTTATTCTCCACAAATAAACAACACTTCCTTATTCGATTAATTAGGGTTCGAAATTGGGCGAACTGTACCGAGGCTGGCAAAATGTTCCATTCAAGAAGTACCACAGAGCAGAATAATTAATTGTACATGTACATTTTTTATATTATGTACAGGGTTATTCACTGAGAATTGACCCCCCACCTAACTTTTTTGTTTTTTAAGATAAAAGGGTGATTCAAAAACAAAATCAATGGTTCGGCGAATACTTTTTTATGCCATGACCGTTTAGTGTACAGGGTGTTCCAAAAAAGTAGGACCAATGGCAACTTATTTTTTTTTAAATGGAACACCCTGTATATTATTGGATTTTTGAAATCTGCTCATCAAGGCAATCAAAATGATATTAAACTTTGTGGCATAATCTTTTTCCGTTTTTGAAAAATTCCGTATTCAAATTTTATACTAAATTTATTTAACTCGAATTTGTGGATCTCGTGATAAAGATAGACGATCAATGTAATAACAAAAAATATTAGTTTTAAACAAGAGAGTAGCATAGTGAAACTTCAAAATGTTTAGGAGCCTTTTTAAATTTTACTGATTATATTCTCGAAATAAAGGATTTCAGGAAAATCAAAGTTCAATTTTTTTCAAGTTTTCTTTTATTCTTTCTAAAGGACGACAGCTATGGCAGACATATTTGGTACAGTTTAGACACAAATTAAATGCTATAAATTAGAAATAATTAGGCTTGTCTACTTACACCAGTGCCGGAGAGGCGGGGTCAACCATAATATTTTTAAATGAAAAAATGGTACGTCACTGCTAATCTTTTTTTGCTTCCACTAAATTTCACTGCATCTGCAACTGCACCATATATCACAGAGAGATTTAAACAAAGACAGAATGTATGTGCAATGTTTTCCGGGCGGTTTCGACGTCCGGCATTTCTGAATAATTATCCTTCCTCTTTTATAACATACAAAATAACGTGGTCGACCGCAACTCCATCAAATTATACTCTCCATATTATTCAAGAGTTGCGGCTTACTTGATCACAATTACAATTAATTTCTCTAAATTGTTTTGCGTAAATCTTACCTATCTGTAATCAAAATTCCCTCGCCCTTCCAGCAACAGGAATCAAACTCGTAAATTCGTATAGCGGCCCATGATAAAATAATTTCCGATTAGGTAATTAAGGAGAATATTAATTTTGATGAAGACCCCGGTAATTTATGAGTGCGAGAGGCGCCTCCGTTTATTAATCCATTGCAGCAATACATTTTCGTTCCCACCTTCCAGCCAGCCCCTTAGGGCACCTTCATCTTGGTTCGCCTGTGTATCTTAATGCAAAATTATGAGGCCGACAAAATGTAAAGAATTCCCTTATAGTTCGCAACGGTGATCTATGCATTTCTCCTAATATATTCAATAGCCAGTCGATTCATCTAGGCATATAAGAATTTAATTATTGTTATAAATTTATTAGCTGTTTCCATTAAAACGTGGGACACTCTGAATGACTGCTAAACTAAAAAAGCTTTATAATTTTTGGAAACTATTATTATATTATATTATGAACTTATATCTTCATATTACTTTCTTGTTCCATTTCGAGTCCTCATTTCAAGCAAATGCTGAAGTTCTAGCTCTGTTTCTCAATGTACAGGGTGGCTCACTATAAATTGACACCCCCTTAACTTGTTAGTTTTTGAGGCTAGAAAAAAAGTTTTTTACAAAAGTTTTAGATACTAATACAAAGTCTTCTGTGACGTTATTGGACCTTATACAGTGTGTTCTAGAAATTTTAAAAATTCGAAACTTCGTAAAAACTATTTTATATCACTAGCTTTATCATTCTGTTAATTTTTTATTACTAATTACCGATAAGAATAGGTATTGTTCAAAAGAAAATGATATTTACGCTTTAAAATCCTGTTATGTTTGTTGCAGAGTTGATGTACCGTCTAGCATTTGGGGTATAAATTTGGTTACATTACGTTTCCCAGTTCTAAATTGATGCCAAAATAATAATAAATGTAAAAACTATTTTATATCACTAGCTTTATCATTCTGTTAATTTTTTATTACTAATTACCGATAAGAATAGGTATTTTTCAAAAGAAAATTATATTTACGCTTTAAAATCTTGTTGTTTGTTGCAGAGTTGATGTACCGTCTAGCATTTGGGGTATAAATTTAGTTACGTTTCCCAGTTCTAAATTGATGCCAAAATAATAGTAAATTAAAATATCATCAAACTATTTTAGGTATCTGAGCAAAATTCTTGACATTTATGGAACAAAAATAATTATTACCTTTAAGTTTAATTTCACATTAATCGATATTGATTAGTAGGCCATGGAGAGAACACAAGCAATTGTTTTTATTTGACAGTTGGTTTTATTTGGCAGTTATCAAACTGTCAAATAAAAACAATTGCTTCTGTTCTCTCCATGGCCTACTAATCAATATCGATTAATGTGAAATTAAACTTAAAGGAAATAATTATTTTTGTTCCATAAATGTCAAGAATTTTGCTCAGATACCTAAAATAGTTTGATGATATTTTAATTTATTATTATTTTGGCATCAATTTAGAACTGGGAAACGTAACTAAATTTATACACCAAATGCTAGACGGTACATCAACTCTGCAACAAACATAACAGAATTTTAAAGCGTAAATATCATTTTCTTTCGACTGTGCATCTTAAAAAGGCTTTAGATAGGCATGTTTCGCACAGCTTACGATGTGTAATTATTTTGGTTGCCTCTGTTTTAATTAAATAGATTATTCAATCATGGCTGAGATGTTCGCAAGAGTACCTACGCATGCAAAGAGTACGCGCACACAAACAGGTCTATTAAAAAAGGAATTAAAAACGGGCTGCCACTTGTTGAAAAAAAACTAGAAAATCTCAATACGATATTCTTTGTTCTTTCTGCAGGGAACACTATATAGAGCATTTCAGAATGGATTAAGTGTGATTCATGAGGTGCATGGTGGCACGAAGACTGTACCCAAAGTCTATAGACTTTGGACTGTACCAACTACCTCGGACGTGGGGACGTGAGTTATGTCAAGAATAATATATTGTTGTTATTTGAATTTTTTTTAGCGCGTAGGTACTCTTAAATCCAGCACTGCGTACTCTTTCGAGCTCTTGTTCCTAAGAGTACGCAAACTGTTTTTTTTTTTATTAAAGATATAATATCTCTCATGTCGATAATTATAAAAAAATATTTCTTTGCATTACATATTCCTAAATGTTATAAGGAATTTATACTGTGTCGAATAAATCTGTATTACTTATTGTTGTCGATTTATTTAACTTTAAATATTAAGTGCGTACTCTTGGGTGACCTTACCCTATAAATTATAACAAATAACATGATAACTGATAACAATGTGTTCGGATTTTGTCATAATTCGGGGAAGTTTGCCTAATTGGGAAGGGTATGTCTTGTCTAGAAAGTGTAAACGTGAATCGTTCTTTTTTTAAATTGTTATTAATGATGACATTCTGTTTAAACTTTTTTTTTGGTATCATATCCTTAAGACTGAATGTACAGCACGTACGTGGTGATTCAACATTTTGACCCATAAAATGGCTTTTTTTCGATCTGTAGCGAGCAACACGCATAATTTTAAACTTTTGGTAAATACAAATTTTAATCTAAGTAATTAGGTACTCCCATTTTGAGACAAAAATTATTTAAAAATATTTATCGCAATGGCCGTTATTAGGCTTTTTGCGCAAATGCTAATAACGGCCATTGTGATAAATATTTTTAAATAATTTTCGTCTCAAAATGTGAGTAATTACTTAGATTAAAATTTGTATTGACCAAAAGCGTTGAATGACGTTGAATGAATTATTCCCTCACTCAACGCCAAAAGTTTAAAATTATGCGTGTTTGTTAGGTAACATATTATATATCTTTGAAGCCAAATATATACTATTATTTTGTGTTTCGTAAACGTGAGTAATAGGGTTCAATACAATGTTATTTTTTCTATATTAATTATTATGTTATCGACATATAGCTGCCTAATGTCTAACAATCGGGACTTTCGATATAGCAATTCCGTAGGGTATCCCTTTCTTTTCCATAAATAACCTTTATTATCATTTTTTTGGACAGTATTTAAGGTACGAAGATGACAGTCTTTTACAGCTCCCCAGCCAATAATTCAGTAAGCGTTTTAGGCCTTTAAATCTACAAATTAAGCACTAAGCATCTCATTTTTTGAGTTACGTAAAAAGTGTGTTTGTCCCATTTTAAATGTTTATCGATTTTTATTCCTAGGTAAGTTACGTTTTCTGCTGCAGGAATTTGTTTATCCCTTGTAATACCTATTTAAAGGTCCAAGATCAGGCAGGTAAGGGGCATGTATATTGTTTTTTTATAATTGAGTGATAAGTTGTTGTGTTGAAACCATTGACATATTTTTCCAAAATAATTTTTAGCTTTACTTTTGAAACTTTCCCAGTTTCTCGAAGTATAGGTTATTATGGCTGTGTCATAGGTAAAACTAATAATCTTAGCTGCTGTACTACTCCTAAAAATATTATTTATATAAATAGTAAACAACAATGGACTGTAACTTAAGGTACCCCGAATTTGACCACTCTAGTGTCACTGATTGTTCCATCCATACTAACCATCTGCTCTCTGTTTGTGAGGTAGCTTTTTTTCCAGACTATACGCAACACCTCTAATTCCACAATCTTCAAGTTTTTTTAAAAGTATCGAATGGTATACCGTGTCAAATGCTTTGGAGAGATCTACAAAAATGGTTAGGATTAGGGTAGGAATTTTATTGTCTAAAGCATTATAACTGTCGGTTGTTAAACTTATAGTCCTCCTTACGGCAGAATGCGTGCGACGTAAGGGGGAAGAACTCGCAAATATTATAGAATTAGTCACAGTTCAGGGGCGTAGCTCAATTTTGTGTAACTCACTGACTTAATTTTCATATAATTGTTATTTAATTTATTGTTAATATTATTCTTAACGGTGATGCCTTAGATTATGATGCATTAGATTATAACCCTTATAACATTGGCAATTATTTCTCGTGCTTGAGAATGCAACGTTCGTCCCTGTTTACTCAATTTGCACACGTTAACTCCCGAACATACGAAACGCCACTGAGCTCTCTGAGCCGGCGGAAAAAACTTGCCAGCGGCCTAAAAAATGAGGTCTGTATGGTAGCCCAAATACGCAGTTAACTTTACGTACTATAGAAACAGGCACAAAACGCGTTGGCTAACTGATTTTGTCAGCCTACTCCATCGCAGAAGTGCTGTGTTGCCGTATTTCAAAGGCGATGGTAGACGCGACGATGTTGAAAAAAATATAATAGGTGTATTATCACACCGCGTTAAAAATAAATGATAAACAAAAATGGGTAAGTGGTCCCGTGATGCGAGCTTTATTTTTTCGGTATAACAGAGTTCAGAAATTCAATATGATAAAACTTGTATTCGCCAATAAATAACGACTACTCGTATAGGAAATCTCGCAACGCTGTCCGCATTCTTTAGAAACGTTTTCTTTCGTGCTTTGGACTATAATATTGCCCCGTCTTGTGTAGATCTTCCCTCTCTGAATCCAAATTGTTGTCTACATAATAGGTAGGTACGTTGTGTTTATTTAGAAAATAACTATCGAGGTTTTATTAAGTTTTTCAACCAATTTTCCCGCATTTGATGTCAAAGAAACAGGTCGATAGTTGTTTAAATCTGTTTTATCGCATTTTTTAAATTGATTTGATTGATTGAATTACTCCTACCTTTAGTCTATCGGGGAATGTTCTCGTTTCAAAACTCATATTTATTAATTTTGCCAGTGGTTTGGATATTTGAGGAACTATTTCTTTTAAAACCTCAGAACGAATATTGTCGTTTCCTGGAGCTTTCTTCGACTTAAGACATTTTCTAGCTTTTCCACTTCTTCGGGGGTTGTAGAAGTTATATAAATTGTAACAGTTGTAACAGCTCGGAAGTACTAGTACTGGACTCCACTTTTGTCGGTAGAGCTCGTAGGTTCTCTTGATTCCTCCAATCTAGGCCAAGGACTTAACTGAGAAATCAGAGTTAGGGTTAAACTATAGTAAGATGAAAGTAAATAAATAAGCAACTTTTCTTAACGAGACGTAGGTTTAATCTATCCAATTTTCCAAAACGAAAAGTATCAATCGTTAAATGTGAAATTGATTAATTGACAAGTATATAACAAGTTAATTAAATATGGCATGTTATAATATGAGATAAATTGAAAACTTGAGCAGGTGAATTAAATATAAAATGTTGAAAGATTAATTAAATTGAAAATATAGACCAAGTTAATAAAAGCAAGACACTGATAACTTATCTCAACTGGCGCAAACTTTGGCAACTGGTCAGTCGTTGCTCGTCCTCGTGTTGGTGATTCGGGGGGAGGTGTCCGAAGAAGCCAGGTCCCAGGTTAAACGAAGCGATTTTCCAATGAAGTAGTGCGGGTACACGGAATGCCGAAGATAACCCAAACAATGAGGTCAACCCAAGTAAAGAGGATAACCTGAACAGTAGATAAAGCCGATCCAAGAGACCTAAAAAGTATTTTCCAGTTACCTAAAACTCGTATTTTCAAAGCTAATCCCGTACCTCTAACACAGCCCCCAGTCCAACCAAGAGGTGGTGATTCTTCCCAGAAAACAATCGTTTCAGTGTCCTGCCACGACCAGAGTCAATGCGGGCTTGGTAGACTGGCCGCCACTCTGCCAGTGGTGTCGTGAGAAGGGTGAAGGTGCAAATTATTGATGATTGATGGTCTGCTGCCCGTAGTGTTGGTTCGTCCTGCCCTGCCGACACCGGCCTCGCAAAAATCCGGCCAAGCCGAAAGAAATTTCACTTAATATTTCACGTTAACAAGTACAGCTTAAATATCCCTGTCCAAAACACCCGCAATTCCACACGATGATCTCAATATAGACGGATTTCACATAAGCTAAACAATGTGGCGGATGATGTCGACAGAAGCAAAGCTGGAGGTGGAACGAACCAAGTCGGAAACTAAAAAGGGGAGAGAAAAAAGCAGAAATTGCTTTTATACTACCCTAAGCGCATTCCACACTGCGCAGACAGCCCGCACATTTGACATTTAATTGAAAATGTCGAAACTCAAATGAAAAGTGACAACACCAGTGCCGTACCAAAATGACCTGTTTGATTAAATTTAATAATAATATTATCACAAAGAATAGTTACCAAGAATTATGTAAAAATGAAAGAACCAACGTGATTCCTTAAACGCCCTTTTCAAAATAAACTAATAATGACGGTATAGTAGGTATGCTTTCTTCAGAGAAAAGTTACTAAAATATAAAATAAGTACGCCTATAACCTGAGCTACCGGTAGCAAAGAAGAAGACTTATTGACTCTAAATCGACATTCGACAGCACCCATCGCTGGCAATTGACTTGCGTTAAATATTCACCAGTATTAAATTTATAATCGAAATTTCTATTCCGATAGGAACATGGCATAGAAGCCAGACAGTTTCTGCTAGAAACGATGGAAGAAGAAGAAGTAGGTTACCACTGCTATTGTCCCAAATACACAACACAGCCACGATTGGCAACATTCATGTATTAATTAACCAACAAGTAAGTTGGAAAGCTAGTTTTGTGATATTAATTTTATCTATTTTTGTAACCAGTAATTAATTGTTTGCCTTTCCAGCGATCTAAAATCTAAATTCGAAACAAAACTGTAAAACTAAGAAGAGATAATCATTACAATCATCATAATTATTATGATGATTTTAAAATGACTTAAATGGAGTATTTTTGTTTATTGGTAGGGTATAATGATATGTGCTTTGTGTATTTTAAGCAATATCTGTGTTTTAGGATAAAAGGTGAACTACGAAGTGTCACACGTCAACCTACTAGAAAATGTGTAACTGCCTGTGTTTAAAATAAGAAATGAAAATAAAGATACGTAAAATATTGGGGCAAAATTCTAACCGTAACAAAATGCTATATCTGTTCTCTATTTATAATTATCTTCTCCAGATAATCCTTCTCTACTTCAATGTCTCTAGACAACCTATCACCTATATCAGAAAAAGAAATTGTTGAATTTATTAGATATATCTTTTGTGTTTGTTGTTAAAATTTCTTTATCTTCTATCACTATTGTATCTATGTTCGCTCTCTGTTTAGTTTTTCCACACAGGGTGTTCACGTAGTCCCAAGTCTCTTTATTTTTGTTTTTATATTTTTCTATAACATATCCTGTGTGTTTTGTTTAGTTACTCTTATCAATTTTGTTACTTTATTCCTGTATTTTTCAACGTTTTCTGAGGTTTTTGTAATTTTTATCCATTTGCAACATTGTATACAACTTGTTTCTTTCCTTTAAATGTTCGATAATTTCCGATGTTATTCATATATTTTTCGTTTTATTTCTTGTGTTAATCTTTTTTTTTGTATTTTTATCAATATAATATATTAATGTTTTTGTAAGACATTTTGCAGCCGTATTTGTGTCTTTTGTTGTTCCCATCGCTCTTCTTCCAATTCATTTCTTAAAGGTTGTTGTATAGTTTATATACTTTTGGTCATTCTGAGTAACTGCTTATTTATATCAGTTTTAATTGTCAGAGCGAGACGTAGATGGTCAGTTATTGTGTAATCAAACACGTAGGACCTTACAGGTATATAATCACTGTCCATTTTATGGAATTTAATAAAAAAAGACACGTGTTGCTATGTGGTCTTGTCACTTCATTTATGCAGGATAAAGAAATGAACCATTGAGTATTAACCAGTAGATGTTACCTCAGTCGTAATATTTTGGCACAAAATATATGAAGTTGCTCTATACATCAGGTATTATTATAAACATATCTAATAGTTATGACTAACCCTAGTTAGACTAATAAATAACCCGCTCTTTGAGCAATATGCTATTTCTACATCACGGGCGTAGCCAGGATTTAGTTTTGGGGGGGGGGGGGTTTAGTTTGAGAAGTAAATAAAACAACAAAAATATACTTACATGAAATTTAATATCTATATATTCATCCGAAAAACTACGACATATTTATAAAGTTCTTAACTTTAAATGAAATGGATAAATTAATTTCGTTCCTCTGCGCTAAATCTAAAACCATTAAAGAAGAAATCTTCGGCTTTTTCTTTTAAATATATCCACTACTTCATCTGCATGAATTTCTGTTCCATAGTGAATGTTCATTAACCATTAAGTCTGTTTTTACTTGTAGTGTTTCGTAAATAGTTTTTCAGTCTCCTTAGGCTCGAGAAAGACCTTTCTGGGGTAGCAGTGGATACAGGAATGGTAGCCAAGATTTGTACTTGTAGTAATGTGTAAATATTAGGATAAAGGTTTTTATCGCACATATCTAGGCATTCCAAACTAGATTTCGGGGTAGGCAGTCTTCTTATCAGCATGCAAGGTAGCTGAAGCTTTGATAGCTAAATCCAAATTTGTTTCTTTATTAGAAACCCCTTGACCTTGACTACACCACTTTTTCCAGTAGTCCATACCTTTAAGTTTATCACCCTTCCTTTTTTTCCCCTCCATTTTTCGACAGTAATAATGATTCACGTATCTATCCTTAACAAGGTCATCGAATAACAGCGCACTAAAATTACTTACTTACACGGTACACTTAATTCTCTTCACTATTCGTTCACCACTTTTCACTTTTATTCGCTTCGAGTTCGCATGGAACAATACTGCCGTAAGCGCGGTCACGCGCCGCGGCGCCGCTTATATAGCAGCCCAGTAGCCGTCCAGAAACTTCCACGAACTTCCACAAAGTTCCGCTCATTTCGACCTAGGGGCGTGGCGAATAATCGAGAAACAACGCAAAGTGTCCCTACAATACAAAATAGTTCGGCTGCAACTGCGTCTGCCTCTCGTCAAAAGATGGCGCTAGGCGCTACTATTACTACATAATATATTCAAACGTAATAATAATTTAACTCTTCACTCCTCGTAGTTTTTCGGTATAATATTAGGTAATATTTTGCTTATTTCGGGGGGGGGGGGGTTTGAACCCCCGAAACCCCCCCCTTGGCTACGCCCGTGTTCTACATATTCCTATTGTAAAATAATGGTCAAGGCTGTACGAAACCGAAAAGTAGAAACAGGAAGTCCCGCCCATTTTCAGACCCAAAATTAGATATTCATCCGGTCACCCAACATATCTAATAGTTATGACTAACCCTAGTTAGACTAATAAATAACCCGCTCTTTGAGCAATATGCTATTTCTACATATTCCTATTGTAAAATAATCTTCTTTAGAACAAAGCGCATGCTCCCCCCCCCCCCCCCCCCCCATGCTGCGTGGTCTGTGGTCAAGGCTGTACGAAACCGAAATGTAGAAACAGGAAGTCCCGCCCATTTTCAGATCCAAAATTAGATATTCATCCGGTCGCCCAACTTTCTATGCATTTCACCCATAAGTAACCTCTATATTACCTTTTCGCCGTAAACCTGTACTTTATACGGTTCTCTCATTTTAACCGGGGTAGGGAATGGTCCTTTGGCCCTAGACCGACCTGTTTATAAATCAGCACTAAAACGTCAATCGCCTTGGCGACTTTTATTGGAGGCGTCCAATGCCCGACTTAAATCAAACGGGATCCCATAAAGTTTCATTTTACTTACTTCTTTCCTCTGCCGAATTTGCCTTATTTTATACAGGGTGATTCAGTCAGAACGTAAAAAAGTTTAACAGAGTGGAAGGAGGCCTATGTACCTACTAAAAAGGAAAAAGGGAAAAAATCCAAGTTTAAAACGTTACGCAAATGAACCTTAGCACCCGAGAAACTCGACTCTCCTGCTTCAAAGCAAACGGTCAAGGTTGGCTTTGGAGATGTTTGTTGCCAGATTTTAATCAGTCTTTAAGTCTTAGTGTTGAAGGTTAAACTGAAGAAATAATAAATACCTACCTCCTATCCTCCGATTTTACTTTTTAAAAATGTTGTATATTTACATTATAAGCACCAGTCTTTGTTTGAGGTCTTTTCGCGAATTTCCGCGCACACGTTGTATCAAAATTTTTAAATTGCACGCAAAATTGCTATCGGCAACACGTAACCACGATCCATTTGCACGTTTTCCGTTTTTTTTTTTGCCTTTTCTAAGCAACAAAAGAACCTGACAGTATAGTTATTGTGCCACGATTGTTTACTACCTAACTAGCAGGCCGCTGGACACTGGCATCTAGACTTAGCCCATCAGACGACAGAAGCAGATAATTAAATTATTAAATACAGATTTCTTATACGGGGCAACTTCTGACACCGCCGTACAGATGGCCCCACTCGACTTGATGCCGCTAGGTATAGGAGCATTGTTTTTGAGAATATTTATTCAACCGCAACTAGTTCATATCAGTAAAAGCCAGGGGCGTTCATTCGTACAAAAGTTACGTTCGTATATAATGTTAAAAAACTCGTATTAGTACAACGTTAAAGTAAATTTAGCGCCCCTGACTTTCGTTGATATGAACTGGCTGCGGTTAAATAACTAACCTAAAAATAAAAGCAGTGGTAGAGCGGTGGGAAGGAGCAATACCTAATCTGGCGACAGTGGTGACTCTTGAGGTTGAGTCGGTGCTGGTTCAGGCGTGCTAAGCTTGACGTAGAGCGTTTCGCGATTTGTGAGGTCGTGGACTTTTATTCAAGTTGAAGTTTAAGTAAACAATAGTAAACAGGTAGTAGGGCGTTTTCGTTTTGGTGCACACTTGCCCATTTTGGGCTTAGTTTTGTGTTTTACAGAAAGAAAGTTAGCGACTTTATGGGACTATAAATTTTGGCAACTGGTAATATCATACCAACATCCAAGTTCTAATGGATGTGCCGGTGTTTTCATATTTGAATCGTTCGAGAAGGTAGACTACGACAGCTGTTTCCCTTTATTAGGTTCATCAAGGCAGCCATAACCTTCCCGAACGACTCAAACCGAAACGGTAGCACTTATAATAGTGTAACTTGCATTTGGAGGTGAGAAACCAACAGTGACGAACGATTCAAATATGAAAACACCGGCACATCCATTAGAACATGGATGTTGGTATGATATTACCAGTTGCCAAAATTTATAGTCCCGCATAAAGCCGCTAACTTTCTTTCTGTAAAAATCTATTGGGGACGTGAAATTGTATCATCTTTTTAATATTTCTACGGCTATAAGATGCAAGATTCACAAGGATAGGGCTCCCGGTCATATCCTTGTTGATTTCCACAAATTTGGAAGATACAGTGGTGAATGGCCAATGAGCCTGTTTCCTGTGCGTCGCTTCTTCTTCACATTATTTTGTAGTTTTCTGGATTCAACACCAACCTAACTTTTTCTTGTTGGTGTTTACTATGTTTTGTGAAAGTTCTGGTACTATCAGCTTGATCCTGGATGGCGCCACTGGTTGGTTTCTCACCTCCAAGTGCAAGTTACACTATTATAAGTGCTACCGTTTCGGTTTGAGTCGTTCGGGAAGGTTATGGCTGCCTTGATGAACCTAATAAGGGGAAACTGCTGTCGTAGCCTACTTTCTCCAACGATTCAAATATGAAAACACCGGCACATCCATTAGAACTTGGAGGTTGGTATGATATTATAATTTGCCAAAATTTATAGCATAAAGCCGCTAACTTTCTTTCTGTAAAAATCTATTGGAGACGTGAAATTTTATCATATTTTTAATATTTCTACTAGTGAAGGGAGAATCGGATGATTTTCAGAATCGAATAGCTTGCATTCGAATACTTTTGAGAATCGAATGATTATTCGAATACAAAGAATCGAATTATTCAAGTTTCGAGGTCGCAATGTCGCAATACTCGCAATAGAAGTATCGCAAATGTTGCGATTGCGATTCGATTCAACCTCTCGAGCTCGAGTCTCGAGTTTTTCAGTCTCGGTCGTCTCGGACGCAGACGTCTCGGTTCTTGATCTCGGAGGAGGCTCGTTTCAAATTGGTTCTCTGTTTTGTTTTATCTTGAAAATCTTGATAGATTGGCGAATTTGCCGATATAGGACAGTGGTTTGTACTCTTCTGACATATTTTTAAATGACAAGAGACCAGAGACGGCGGGCTTTGTACTTAAGTCCGCCGTTTTTTGCTCTCCGCTCGAGCAGATGCGCATAATCGATAAATAATCGAAAGGCGCTCGCGGCCTCCGAATATTCCGAATGAACGTGAAGTGTGTCGATTCATTCCGATTCAGCATTCGACGATCCCTCTTGCTTCGATTATTTTTAGTATTCGAATACTTCGTTGAGAATCGAATGCTTTCGAATGCACGCCAGAATCGAATACATCGATTATTTGTATTCGAATAATCCCTTCACTAATTTCTACGGCTATAAGATGCAAGGTTTGTGTTTTGTTTGCTACTGCAGTCTACGCAAACAATATGCATGCGTTGAGAGAAATCAATATGTGTTATTTTCTTTTGGTTGATTTTAATTTTTTAAATATAGGATTCGTGCTAAGACAGGTATTTTTTCCACCTAGTTAAAAAATTGTACATCATGACTTAATCACCCTGTATATGCCAGCTGACGTAGCGGTCGGACAAGACTTTGTCATATTTCTAAGAAAGTTTTAAGTAAACCTTAAATACGATTTTGACTGAAACGAAATATTCTGTGAAATATAAAAGCAGATTCATTGAATTTTAATTGGTTTTTCGCCACCAAACTGTTTAAAAGACAACTTTTTCAAGTTGCCTGGAAAATTAATAAATTCTTAACAGTAAATGAACTAAACTTTGAACTTGTAACACAAAAAATACCTTCAACAAATTTGTTTTCTGAGCTTTCGGAGAATAAATCTTCCTCCTTTCTCAAAGATCATTTCACGTCAAAGTGAAATGACAGATTATTAAATTTCAGATTAAAATGTCATGACAACAGAAATAATAGCCTAGCCACCTGTCTGATATTGTACCCTGTGTTCTATCTAATTATTTATACTAACTTCTCTTTGAATAAGTGGCAATAAATTTTTACTGAAAAAGAGAAAAGAAAAAAGATAAGTTAGTATAAATAATTAGATAGAACACAGGGTACAATATCAGACAGGTGGCTAGGCTATTGTTTCTGTTGTCATGACATTTTAACCCAAAATTTAATAATCTGTCATTTCACTTTGAGGTGACATGATCTTTGAGAGAGGGGGACGATTTATTCTCCGAAAGCTCAGAAAACAAATTTGTTGAAGATATTTTTTGAGTTACAGGTTCAAAATTTAGTTCATTTGCTATTAAGAATTTATTAATTTTCCAGGCAACTTGAAAAGTTGTCTTTTAACCAGTTTGAAGGCCAAAACCCAATTAAAATTCAATGGACCTGTTTACGCCATAAATAAATTTTAGAAAATAAAAAAGCAGATTATATTAAAATCTAAATAAATCGCTCAAAACAATATTTAATTAATAAGATAGGGGGTTAGATTTATCCTTCGGTAGATTTTCAGTTGTGAAATTATAGGCTGTTTTTTTTTAACTAATTTGGGAATCAGGAACTTTTGGCATTTAGAAAATACTTCTTTTGCTTAACTCCACACACCAAAAGTTTGTTTTTTGCACTTGACGCGCGTTTCGCTAACCATGTTAACATCATCAGGAGATAGACATGGTAAGCGAAACGCGCGTCGAGTGCAAAAACAAAGGTTTGGTGTGTGGAGTTTAGCAAAAAAAGTACTTTTTTACTGCAAGTGACAAAAAAAATTCTAAAACATGGAAATTTTTTGTGGCTTTATCTTTGAATAAAGAATCCCACGAAAGAGTCTTTATAAACAATTGTGCTTCGTCAATTCAATTTTAACCATTTTCATTTTCGTTCCGTAACAACATTCCAGGGATACACCGTATATTGCAACAAAAGATACCTACATATCAAAATACAAGTCGATTCCACGGCTGCCAACATCTTGAGATTTAGGAAATTGTGGGGGGCTACTTCAGAAGGGTCTACCGGGCATTTGCCCACTTGTCCTTGTCCGGCGGCCGAATCCGACACTGATAAATATCAGAAGTTCAACCGTGAATTCCCCTTCAAGCTACATTATTTGTAAACAAAATTGGAAATTTTGCCTATTGTATAAAAGTTCTGCCCCTTTCCCTTAGGCCCCAGTCGTTTTTCAGTTCTCTAGGTACACCCAGCACAATGAGATGAAATGAATGAAACTGCGGCATCGAGTTAACGAGTAAAATTCACAAACGTCAGGGTAGTAATCGCGCTAAGAAATACAAATTAATTAATGCGGAGTACCTACTCCAAAAGTTGCCTAACAGTATCCCCGATTTCTATATTTGTTACGTGAGGCGAAGACGGGAGTCCTAACTCCTCTGCCTGAGTTACTCGGAAACTTACACACAGAGAGATTAAATTCCTTACAGAGGCGGGAAAACAATGAAAGGACGGAAACGGAGACACATAGTTGCCTTCTGGTTGAGCAGAAGGGTTTACGGTTTCAATTAGTTTTTTTTTTAATTTCGCAGGTCAGGATGACAGGTATTCGCTTTGGCTTTATCTACATAATACCTCACAATGGTTACGCCCAGTACTTTTTCAGTAGCCCTTACCATAGACCTTACGTTAGACAAATAATTAAAAAAATTTAACAAAAAAAATCAAAACCGAATTAAAAAATTTGCCCGTATGCACATTTTAACTAAAATTTTAGAAATATTTTTCTCTTTCTAAATTGAGTTATCTTTGGATTTGGTGACATATCCTACATACATCATAACTTACTGTCACCGACTCCAAAAATACCTCAATTTAGAAAGAGAAAAATATTTCTGTTGAAATGTGCATACCGGCAAATTTGTAAAGTCGGTGTTAATTTTTTTTAATTTTTAGTGGAGTGTGCAAACGGGCAAATTTTTGAAGTAGGTTTTAATTTTTTTGTAAATTTTTTTTTCTTATTTTTTAGTGAATTATTAAGAATTATCGAAATCAGTCCAATATTAAATTCCATCCCCTATTTGTCCATCCTTAGGATTGAAATTTTTCTCTTCAAATTTAATTTCTCTTCAAATTTAAATGTCACCACCCCTAAGGTAACCCCTTTCTAATAAAATAAAAATCATCCAAATCGGTCCAATATGAACTTTCATCCCCTATTTATCTACTCTTAGGGGTGGAATGATTTCTTTAAATTTAAATGGCACCACACCTAAGGTAACCCCTTTCCAATAAAGAAAGAATCATCGAAATCGGTCCAATATGAAATTTCATCTCCTATTATCCACCCTTACGGGTGGAATTTTTTCTTCAAATTTAAATGAGGCCACTCCTAAAGTAATCCCTTTCTAATAAAAAGAGAATCATCGAAATCGGTCCAATATGAAATTTCATCCCCTATTTTCCACCCTTAGGGGTGGAATTTTTTCTTCAAATTTAAATGGGGCCCCTTCTGAGGTACTCCCTTTCTAATAAAAAAGAATCATCGAAATCGGTTCAATATGAAATTTCATCCCCTATTTGTCCACCCTTAGGGGTGAAATTTTTTCTTCAAATTTAAATGGGACCATTCTGTAGGTATACCCTTTCAAATAAAAAAAGAATTGTCCAAATCGGTTTATAAATGACGGAGTTCTGAGGTAACAAACATAAAAAAAACATACAACCGAATTGATAAACTCCTCCTTTTTTGAAGTTTGTTAAAAATATAATTATTTCTGTCCGGTATTCAGCCCTTAGAAATCTGTAACCTGCTATATTTTGCAATAGAACTAGCTTTTCTATTGCGAGATTCTGGTCAAATATAATATTCTAGAGTACCTACCTACACGAAAACAAGCCAGCATTGGAAATTGGGCTTCTTTCTATGCACGCAGGCGCAAATTAGAATGGAGCTACCGCTACCCTCTAAGAGATGGCGTGGTAATCAGGTCAAGTTTAGAAATTCACTGCGAATTTTAAATACCTTATTGCCGGATTGCGCATATTTTCCCCATTGACACAGATAACGGTAAAGTAGCAAAGATTGCTGGATGGCGGTTCGACGACAGAGAATCGGCAACTGCACTCGCCGCAGCAGCTGCAGTCTGACCTGAAATAGTGTATAGTACTGTACGATTCTGCATCTACGCATCTATTAAGGAGAAGCCGAACAAAATTCGATAGATAGGTACAATATAAGCTTTGTTCCAACAATAGTTCTGAACCATTTCTAGCGAATCAGATTGCAGGAAAATAATTCCAGAACTGTTTTCAACCAACTAACCTACATTGCTGAGAACCGGTTCAAAACTGTCATTGGAACAAACCCATAACTATTTTACCAACTCAGTGCTGATTGATCATCAGACTTCTGCTGCCGTAGACTATATTTTACGTGGTAATAATCATCAAAACATATATGTATACAAGGTGGCCCCAGAAAAAGTTTCGCCTTAAAAAAACGCAAGTTGCATTAAAGAAAATTAAAATGCATTAAATACATCAATTTGGAAAGCAAGGAATATACAAAAGCACGAGCAAAGGCAATATGTCATTTTGTACCACGGTATAGCCAATAAAAAATGTGCAATAATGGTTCACATGGTATGGTCCCATTTAAAAAATCGAAGAAGTGCGGCCCTTGAGGTTAGAGGGTGAGTCATGTATAAATCAATGAACTTCAAAACATCCGGACCTCGATCCGGACCCTACTAAACTAAACCGACTTATTTTGCGTTTTTTGAAAAAGGCGATGTTTTTATAAATAATCGGGAGGAAGGTATTCCCTGGGCTACCCTGTATGCCGATCCCTTAATTATTTCATACACATATTGTAATGCATAAGTTTTCAATAATATACACTATGTCCACGGTTTCGTGTCAACGTTAGTGGGGGAGTGTTCGAACAACCTTTTCTTATACTTTCTTCCCAAATTTATTACGTTCTTTAAAAAATTAAACCAGTTTTGTGTACGAAGTTTTTTATTTAAAAATTGAAGTAACCTCATGGCAACCTCATTTTAAATGCAGGCAAAACTTTTTATCAAATGTGCTTTTTTCCGTAAAATGTAAAATAAAAAACTTTTCCCCCTTATTAGCTCTAACCGTGGACATACTGTATATTCATCGCTTGCTAAATACTTTAGAAAAACTCAAGCAAAAACTAAATTTTACAACATTCTGTTAATGAATGTAGTGCTGCTTATAATGGTTTTTAACAACTTAGATGTAACTATTATTGTTACTAAAACGCTTAGATTTTTTCTATATTATATTATTTATATACAGTGCTATTCATAAAGTTTGCACCAAATGGGAAAAATTTGTATTATTATATTTTTTGAAAATCTGATATGGATATGTTGGTGCATGTTATGTTTACACTATTGCGCCTAAAGAGGGTCGTGACGTCACAGCCCATGCCTGTAAAATTTTTAAAATAAAAAATTGGAAAAAACAGGTTTTCCTTGAAAATATCGGAAAAAGTTATTAAGAAAATGTGTTTCTATTGCATTATTGTGTATCTATGCAAATTTTCAGAAGGATATCGCGATGTTCGTTTTTTCTTAATTATTTTTCTTCAAATCGGTACTCGATATTTTTTTTCCGCAAATAACCGAAGAAACTTATTTAGTGGTTGCTCTCTTACTAAATCATAACAATACAAATATATTTCAATGCAAAGCTAAGGAGAAACATGAGATTTTTTAAAATAGCTATTGTGTAAGAACGCGATCTTGTTGCAAAGACTCTTTCATTTTAAGATGAGTTTATTCCCTGGGCCAGTGTTGTAATATCTTTACATAAAATACACTACATAAAATGTAGTGAAACAAAATTATAAAGTACAGTTTTGTATCGAATTTTATGGATTCAGTTCCAATTCCAGGAATATCAAGTAAGAAACAGGAATATGCTAATATCCTTCTGAAAATTTGCATTATGGGCAAAATACGACGCAACACCTAATAACTTTTTCCGATATTTTCAAGGCAAATCTGATTTTTCCTAATTTTTTATATTAATATCCCAAAATAAGATTAAAAAAAAATAGAGTAATACAAATTTTTCCCATTTGGTGCAAACTTTATGAATAGCACTGTATATCTCTGTTACTCGATGTTTAATTGTTTTCTGAAAATGCACTCCAGTAGCCCTATAGGAACCCTACAAATTTTATATTTATTTTTTTATTTCTAAAAATAGATAAGTTATTAGGGGTGATCATCAAAAGTGACATTATAGGGACATCATTTTCGGTATTGTATTTTATTTACAACCATGTATGTAATATTGACATTTCTGACTTTTTAGAAGTTTGAAAGTGTCAATTTTTTTACTTTTACTTCCCAACCTCCCGCCCGGGTGGAAAGTTTACTTTCCACCCAGGAGGGCGGGAAGTATACGGAGATAAAATTTTGAAATTACAAAATATTGATGGTTGTAAATAAAATAGTATACAAACCTCGGTGACGTGTTTCATTACTGTCTCGAGATAAAGTTAACTATTTAATCTCTCGACAGTAATGAAACACTTCCCACCTCGGTGTGTAATATACTATTTGGGCCCAAGGCCCAAGTAGGTGTAAATACGAAAACTACATATTATTTGATATAATCCACATTGACATGAAATTGGGATACCCTCGTCAAAGATTTGTAAATAGTCGGTTTTTGCCAAGTTATATTATTACATTTTGTTTGCGTCCTATAATTCTGACTCTGCAGACATCTAAGGATAGCAAACAGGCGTTCTGGATCCAAATATTGACACAAACTCAGGAGTCTTTTTTCCGTTAGAATGAGGATTAATTCTATTTTCATAGTTGGCGAAATGGCCGGAGGATGAGAATGTATCTCGTGAAGTGGACGTATCTCTAGGAATGGGCCAAAAATTGTTAGTTACAGTTTGGGAACAAATCCGCAATTTCAAGGTACGAGGAAACGCTTTTATTCGACGACAACAAAAAGATATATATGCAGGATGGTCTCTGATACAGATCTCAGGTTAATAAACATACACATTAAGAGTAGTGCATCTTATAAACATGAAAATTTTCATTGGCAGAAGGAAATAGATTTCTGTTTAATTGTGTTCACACGTGAAAATTAGTTTTATAAAGAAATGTTTATAATTCACGTATTCGGCCCCTAGTTATCTGACAACTAAGATCGACGCTTCACAGTGGACATCAGTAACTTCCTATTAATAAATAGTAATTTCCTATTTCCTTTTTTTCGGGAAAGCTAAGCCAGGAAAGCTTTTAAATACAGGCCTTTGCCCTTGTTTTTATTTGACAGTTTAATTAGTACCCTTGAAACGGAGAATGGTAAAAACAATTGCTTCAATTCTCTTCATGGCTAAAGGCCGGTCCACACGCAACAATGTATCGTACGATTTACGCAAGTAAATCGTTACAGATAAATCGTTACAAATTTAGTGCGTCCACATTATAACAACTTATCGTAGTAAAGCTGCAATTTTCGCTTGATACAATAATCATGGAGGAAGGGTTTTTGAAGTATTTTGACGTTTTGTTTAAATGTTAAAAGGAAGAGGGAAATCAGGAAACGTTTAAATAAGAACTAGATGGTCTAAAGCAAGGTTATTGAAACGAAGTCTATTTTACCATTGAATTCTATTATAAAATTATAAATAAATCAGTGATTGTTTTAATTTTAATTAATTTAATAATTTCCGGACTAAAAATAGGTAGGAGTCAGCTTCCGTCGCACCTAAAACTGTACAAATCTCGGACAAGCGTACACACGTTACGATTTGCATGCGCAAATATCCCAAATCTATGCTTTTCGGCTCAGACTTTCAACTCCGACGTCCATCTTTGCACAGTTCTAAATTTTGTGCAAATCTGCTGTCCACACGCAACGATTTATCTGTAACGATTTACTTGCGCATGCAAATCGTACGATACATCGTTGCGTGCGGACCGGCCTTTACTCATCAATATCCATAAATGCGAAATTAAACTTAAAGGTAATAATAATTATTTGTTCCATAAAGGTCAAGAATTTTGCTTAGATACGTAGAATACTTTGATGATAATTTAATTTATTATTATTTTGGCATCAATTTAGAACTGGAAAACGTAATGTAACTAAATGTATATCCTAAATGCTAGACGGTACATCAACTTTGCAGCAAACATAACAGAATTTTAAAGCGTTAATATCATTTTCTTTTGAAAAATACCAATTCTTATCGTTAATTAGTAATAAAAAGTTAATAGAATGATAAAGGTAGTAATATAAAAAAGTTTTTACGAAGTTACAAGTTTTAAAATTTTCAGAAATTTCATAATACCTATCTAATAATTATTAAAAATTGGCAAAAAACTAAATCTTTTATTAGAGCGTTCAAATTTGGTACACCTACGTAGAATTAAAAAAGAAGCAACTTTTTTAAGTAAATATTTTTGATATTTTAACAAATAAACCCATTTTTGGCGATATATTTTTTAAATGTCATTTTTGACAGATAACGAAAGTTACATGACCACGTTTTAGTGGGTCTTTTTTCATCTTTTTGCAAGCAAAAGGTAACCGCAAAATTAAATTTTAAAATAAAACATTAATTAAAAATTTCCCCTCTATGCTGCGAACTTTTTGGAGAACACTAGGTACTATATACTAGGTTTTAGTTATTAATGATGCAATTGAATAGCAATATTTGTGCTAAATAAGTTCAGATATTGTTATTATATTAGGAAATTGATAAAAAATTATCTAAATTATGATCTAGGGGGCTATTTTTTAAACAAATTCTAATGTGTAATATGGCATCGGAAAGGAAATTTTGAACAGAATTTAAATATTGAAACAAAATTGCAATGTTTACTTGCACTTCATGTTATAAACTTGAAATAATCTCGAAGGCCTGATTAGTCCAAAAAGTTAGTATTTTCACGCTAATGTAACCCTGAAAACTTTAAAGTTTTGGTTTGAAAACTGTAAGAAATGTCGTGGTTGCCTCAAGCCGCCTGGTAGGTCGAAGACAAGAAACGCTCCTCATCATTTTCTCTAACCCGCAAAATGAATTTGAACCCCTATTACGGGTTTGCTGAAAACAATTTGGGTAAATAGCAATCTCAGCTCCCGCAGCCTGGGTTCAAACTGAATATATTGGCTCTACTTAATAGACATCAAAGCGGCTGCGCATTAATTTGATACTCGCGAAGAAACCGGGCATCTCTTCAAAACGACCACCCCCTTTTATAAACTTCCCCCACGAAACCTATTGAATTTTAAATACATTTCATATAAACTGAGGAAATAGTCCATGTCTTGCAGTGGAGGTGTGAATAATAACGAAAAGACGAAGTCGCAGCTCCACAAAAACAGCTTTTTAATTCAACTGTACATAATATGTTTCGACCCACCTAGGGGGTCATCTTCAGCAGTAAAACATTATAACATCAAAAGCTGTAAGAAAATTATACCAATTAGGAAAATAACATATTAAGTGGATTCAAATACTGTAAAATTTAACATTTTATAAAATGGGGCTTACCTTTCTAGACATAGTCAACTTTGTAGTATGTGGATGCGGAAAATTGAATTTTTAATTTTAAGTAAATTGACAAGCTTTTTATTGAATTAGTAGACCGGCTCGGGGCGGGTTCTCGGCAAAGGTCTGTAACAGAAATCGAATTAAATAAGCAGGCGGTTACTGACTGCCGGATGCATAAACAATACACGATTACGCGGAATGAGAAATGAATTAAGCAAAGTATTTAAGTGGAATGTTAGGCGACTGGTATGCAACTAAATTTCGGAAAAAGCAAAAGCACATGCGGCCGGTCTGCCATGACGATTTTTATCTAAACTAGATAAGCGGATAGTTAGGGAAAACAAATGAAAGATGCTAACTGGGAGGCGTTGGACCCGGTCGCACAGCCAGTGGTTTCCTAACGAATTTCTAGGGGGGTTCAATAAGAGCAGCTGGGAGGCGTTGGACCGGCACCGTCGCAATAATAAAGGCCTGCCAGCTGGTGACGCGAAACGTCACTACGTCATCACAGGGAGGTCGGGAGGTTGCTTTTTGAAGTTGTTTACGTTTACTTGTCTGGCGATCTTCCTGTTTTAAAGAATATTTGTTGTGTGTTGGACTGTGTTTTTTAGTAATATAGGACGTGGAGTTTTTTAATAAGGTGGTAAAACAGCAGTGGTTCAGAATAAAGTGATTAAAGTTCAATTTTAGTTTATAGGTTTTAAGTTGTGTCTATAGTTTCGGACCAATTTAAATTATGCCGTAGACGTGTTCCGTTCCCCAACTGCAAGGGAAACTACAAAGGCGGTCCTAATGTGTCCGCTTTTTCCTCCATAAAGACCCCATTTTAAGGGAAAAGTGAGTTAAGGCCATCAAAAGAGATTTTTGTACCTACACAGTTTTCCAGGATTTTGGTTTGACTGTTGGAGAGTGTTATACCTAACAATTTTACGTGATAAAACGTAACCACCTTGAAATCAGTAAGTTTTATGGTTTTATTTTATTCGAATTTAGTTGTATCTAGGCAGGGAAATAAGAAATAATTGGCATTTACGAAAATTTTACCGGTAGATATCTAAATGCACCAAAACCCCTTGAAAATGTGACTTTCACTCTCGTAGATTATTATCCGTGTTGTAAAACCATGAGCTATATATGTAAACAATCATTTTAAGGTGTTTTTTTTTTACCAAATTTACCAAGTTGACACCTTGAAATTTGAATTTGGCGCCTTAGGCTCACCTCCCTTAGATGACTCATCGCTTTCAGCTGGCGGGCCTTGTTATTGCAACGGTGCCGGTTGGACCCGGTCGCATACCTATAGCGGTCTCCTACAGAATTTTACTGCGGTTTAATAAGCTCACCTGGGAGGCGTTGGACCCGGTCGCACACCCAGTGATTTTCTCTAAGGACCTAAACTCGCCGGTTGACGGCTTGTCAAAAGAAGTCCCTTTCCTCTTCCGCGTGCCGGGTTTTACACGTTCCGGCACGGTCGAGCCGCGCGTGTCCGCTCTTCTTCAGTGAAGATCGCCGCGGGCAGCGGTCTGGTGCGGGTTCGCAGCATCCCTTGGTCCTCTGCGGCAACGGCCACAGCTGACTGTAGGAAAGCCCTGAATTTGGGAAAGCTGGCAACATGGCTTGCGGGTCTGCGCGGCGTGGCCTGTCACTCCCTGTCAGTTGATTTTACAAGAAATTTACCAGAATTAATTTGTGTAGTGCGGGTAGTGCTATCGTCGCCAGATTGTCACGACGAGGCAGTGTGTCTCTGGGTGGAAACAGACAGCCCGAAGTGCTGGCGATAGCTTTTTTTATAAATTTGTTTTGTTTGTGCAAAAGTGAAATATTTCTGTGAAAGTTCAAAGTGAAGAATCGTGCCTTTACACTTTCAAGCTTCAAGGTGCCTAGAATCGCCGAGGGATGCTAGAACTTAGTTATATACCTGTCTGATGGCTGTAAGTCAAATCGTAATAATAACTTGAAGTAGCTATATAGGTTTTCTTTGCTTGATGGCAGGCGGTAGGTAGATTTGTATTCGTTTTGGATTTTCCAAAGGACAAAAATTTAAGGATGAAATGATTACGGGCCAATTGCATAGACAAACTAAAGTAACCTTTAAAATTAAAGGAGCTAGCAATACAAACATTGTTTCATATTGTTGCAAAAGTTTCTTTACCTAATTTAAAGTCAAAATATATTTTACTTGAATGTATATGAAATTGACCCTAACTGCGATTTCAATCACAAGAGATATTATTCTCCTTCGCAACATGCAGTTCTCTGTTCGCTTGTTTGTATTTTTATGAAAATTTTATGACTTACAACAAAATGTAGTTCCCTCTATTTGCTCAATTTTACCATATTATTTGTCGAAAATGTACCTATCCACACCAGGAACCGTACTTATTATTACTTATATTATATTATGTGTATATTTTGTTACTTGTTACTGCTTTTTTGTCCGTTAAACAAACGTTCCTACTTAATTAGGCACCCAATTATTGAAACAAAGGCCACGAATTTATCTAATTATAATTAAAAAGAGGGTTGAACATTTATTAGAAAAGACAAACTAAGCCAAAGTGCAGACTGCTCTAGACTGCATAGACCCGTTGAACCATCTCGCTGCGGCCTTGCCACATGTTTGCACAGGGCTTGTAAAGTATGAGAAGGTTGTGCTACAGCGCTGTACTGGGCGTGTTCTGTTACCCCAGTATCCAGCAAGAACGGGATTTATATCTTCAAAAATGGCCTAGAAGCATATCCTACCCCTTTCTAACTCTATCAGCCCCCCGGTTACTCTCAAAAATATTCTCCGAAATCGGAAGAAACTTAATGAACCTGAATAAATAAAAGAAATAATAATTGTTCTGAACGGATAAATCCAAAATAAAATACGGAAAATCTAGTAACTTCGTTACAAACTATTAAATGCGTATGTATCCTTCTTATATTCATCCTACTACCATCATTACTTACTTACTCCTTGCATTTTAGTTAGACTGTCAGTCCCACAACCCATAATCTCTATATACAATCTAGTATTAAGCCAGAATTTGTCTTTGGATTAATTACCCCTCTGGGGCCAGTTAACATGTATTTGTGTAGGAATTGATTGCCGAATTATCTGATGTTGAACCTATCCATACGCTTTGTGAAGATATGATAAGAGGCGTTTCAGTTTAATAGATTATCTATATGCTCTATTACGAATACAAATTTACATACTAATTTAGGCACTATTAAGTGTCACGATTGATAACTACAAAATACAAAACAGAGCATAACGTGTGTTTCTATATTAAGTATGATGGAAAATTATTTTTATTATACTTCTTTGAAAACACCTTATTTTCATCTGTTTTAGCAATAATGAAAGATGGGGTTTTTCGAGCTAGCGCACGGAAACAGCGCACGGAAAAACTTTCCGTGCGCTGAATAAAAATACCGAATATATGGCTTTAAAATAGAAATATACAGCAAAGTAAACTAAATTTAAGAAACCCTATATGCTCTCTGATATTTAACATGTACCTATTTTGTATTTTAATTCGTAAGTGTTTCAATATTTAGATACATTTCTGTAATATTTTTGACGTTTTATTCACCTTATCTGACAATAACGAATTTACAACAAAGCACCTTTGAAATAATTTGAGAGTAACCATGGAAACGCGTCACACATAACAAAGACTATATATTGTCTGCATTGTTTATTTTTTGTCAATTAAATTTATTATAATATGCCGATAAAATATTTTAAGTTTCCGTTTTCAAAGAAGTATAATAAAAAAAATATCGTTCATTACACGTCCAGAATAGATTTTTCCGTGCTTGCATGACTTCCCGTGTGAGGCACAGCCGAACGGAATAATCTTTATTTCCAGACTCGTAATGAAATATACTATATTCTTTCATTTTTGCAAGCTACAATTTTTATTGACTTAACGTCAAAAAATAAAAAATATCTTTTAATGTCGATTTGGACACAAACTAGCATAACTGAAATTGAAATGAATTCGTATAGCCATTTGAACGGTGAAAAATGTCAGGGAATCATTTTAGATCAAATTCACTATTAATCGCAAACTAATATTCTTGCAAACACAAATTTTACATAAACAAAAGCAACTAACCTTGCATTTATTGGTTCAAAAAAAGTGTCAAACTTACATTATAGAGGTAATTACAGTCTGTGCAAGTAGGTACACTGTCCACTATTCTCACTGGCGAAATGGAATTAAGTCTTGAGCAAACAGATACAGTATCATATTTCTTATGCATTGGTACAGAGAGCATTTTTAATTTCATATCATGGTTACACTTCTTCAGTATCCCCTGATAATTCTTCTCCGGCTGTATGGAATTTCTATCACCTGAACTTCGCGAAACTGACCATAGGCTTTATTTACACTTTATCATTATTGTTCTAGAAAAAAATTGTATACTGTACTTGTCCCAAGACTGTCTCATGTTTTTTATTGCTAAAAGATTACTAAAATTAGGGCAATTTCATTACAGTGAAATGTTTTCCACTCAGTACAGTCGCCATACTTACATACCTAATGTACATGTCAAAATTAGCGATAAGAAATTCGTTTTCGTGATGGTCTGCATACACAACTGGTTAAGAACTTGTGAGCGCCCTTTAAATTTCTCATCATTCAACTTGATTTACTATTGATTTATTATTGAAAAAAATAGTACCTATTGCTGTGCAGACTTATTTCCAAATCATTATAGGTACTATTCATAATTCATGCATGCGAAATTATATTAACGAAGTTTCAGTTAATTCTGCATCAAACAAATTTCCTGTAAATATATGCATTATGGGTGTTAATTAATTGTCTTGGCACTTAATTTTTAACGCAAATAATGATTTAATATGTTGAAAATATAGCAAATTATACAGGGTGTTATTAAGGTACCTACGTAGCCAAACTTCAAGGGGTGATTCTTTGAGTGATTTTAAGAGGAAAAGTTTATATAAATATAGGTCCGTTATCGCTTCGTTTTCAAGATACAGGGTGTCAAACTCTTCTTAAAAAAATCTTTTTTCAACAACATCTTAATAATCCTTTAGCCGATTCTGCTGAAATCTGGCAGTGTTATTTACGGTAGAGAGGGGTTAATTTAGCTCTGAGTAGATTCAAATTATTAAGTCCAGTGGCGTCCCGGGGGGCACCGTGACCAATATTTTTGGAAAAAAAAAATGTACGACACTGACTTTTTTAAAACTTTTATATGTTTTTCGCATTAAGGAACTACGAATACAACTTTTTGGTCTCTTGAATTTTTTTCGTATCTGGCTTCGTTTTCCAGAGAAAAAACAAAACCACTTTATTGCACGTCATTGCTTTTTTGTTGCATTGCTGCTTTCTCGAAAACGAAGCAAGATACGAACAAGATTCGAGAGACCAAAAAGTTGTATTTTTAGTTGCACAAGATACAAAAAAGTTGTATTCTTAGTTGATTAATGTGAAAAAAATATACAAATCGATTACAATTATTATCAAGTCCAGTGGCGTCCCTTAACCAATATTTTTAAGAAAAAGAAAATGTGCGCCACTGACTTTTTTAAAACTTTCATATTTTTTTCGCATTAAGCAACCAAGAATACAACTTTTTTGTCTCTTAAATTTTGTTCGTATCTTGCTTCGTTTTCGAGAAAGCAGCAATGCAACAACAAAGCAATGTCATGCAATAAAGTGGTTTTTATTTTTTTTTCTCTCGAAAAGAAGCCAGATACGAAAAAAAATCAAGAGACCAAAAAGTTGTATTCTTAGTTCCTTAATGCGAAAAACATATGAAAGTATTAAAAAAGTCAGTGGCGTACATTTTTTCTTCAAAAATATTGCCCCAGGACGCCACTGGACTTAATAATTTGAATCTACTTAGGGCTAAATTAACCTCTCTCTACCGTAAATAACTGCCAGATTTCAGCAAAATCGGCTAAAGGATTATTAAGATGTTGTTGAAAAAAAGATTTTTTTAAAAAAGTTTGACACCCTGTATCTTGAAAACGAAATGATAACGGACCTATGTTTATATAAACTTTTCCTCTTAAAATCACTCAAAGAATCACCCCTTGAAGTTTGGCTACGTACTTAAATAACACCCTGTATAACATAGATGATGCAAGTAATTTGGAACATTTAGTACAGGTTAAGAGGGGGTTGCCAACAGCGAAAGTGACGTTAGATTTCGTATTTTTTAAGTTGTATAGCATAAAATCTAATAACATTTTACCTGGCAAAAATTTAGTACAAACATCTCTGTCTTCATTTTAACCATAAGATCTTAAAAGCATATGCACACTGGAATTATTATTTTTCCCAATGTTTTCATAACCTATAAAAAAACTCGGCTTAATGTCGTTTCTATAGAAAAATTGTGGCAAATAAAAACGATATTAACAAAAATAAAAATATCGTTAACTTACACCGTTGACTGAAGAGTTTGCAGTAGGGTGTCTCAAAAGATATAATGATTGTGGCCAATTTCATGGTAATTTTGCAAATACAGCAAATCTTATAATATAGTCTTTTCCAACGAATACAATGCGAAAATAGATATAAAAAAGAAAATGGTTGCTTATTGCATTTTTATGATAGGGAATAATAAGAATAAAAATTGTAGATTTTCTCTTTTGATACCGATACCTACATATCACTCTGGAATTAATTTGTTTCCTAGAATTTTTAAAACCTCAGATTTTCCTGTTCTTTCAAGAGAATGCTTTAATGTTGTTGTTTTTGCACCAATATCACATAGGCATGCCGGTGTGAAATATTCAACTATATACAGGGTGAGTTTTTTTCGATGCCCACTATGGGGATCTCGGAAACTAGCAGAGCTAGAACAAAGGTTAAATGGGGAAAGAATTGCAGTTTTGAATGCTCAATCTAATGCCCTTTCTGGATTTTTAAAAAAGTTCACAAGGTATTTTCAAAAGAATGATTTTTTGCTATTTCATCAGATCTCTGTAGCTCCGTTATTTTTGATTACACAGAAAAACTGTAGAGACAAAAATTGTAGATAATTTTGGGCTTAATAAGATAAACTTATCCAATTTTTTATGTTGTTTGCGATTTTTGAGATATGATATAAACTTGTGTTTTTTTTTAATGTAAATCATAGTTGGCTGTGGCCTTATAAAGTCGGCCATTTTTTAGCTTTCCAAAAATATAATACTCGGCATAGTTATTATAAAAAATAAAAGAGCTATGGCTAATTTTCTGATTTTTTTTTTAATGTTCACCTAGTCAGCCATGGAATATTTTCATAAATACGTTCTAGTTTATAATTAGACATACTTCAAACTGTCTAATATTTTGTTTTTAGCTGGTAACAAAATGTAACAAAATAAAAAAAATAAAAAAACTCAAATTCAAATTATTATTATTTTAAAATGTCACATTTTGAAATAAAAAAAAAAGGTGTTCAAACAATCCACCATTATTATTTATGCAAATATTGCATCTTTTTAAAACTGAATTTGTCGCCTTTCTTAGAGAGCGCCTGTCAATACTGGCAATTGCTTCTAAAACAGCTGTTCTTAATTCAACAATTGTCTCATACTTTATTTTGTACTGTTCCCCACAAAAAGAAATCCAATACAGGCAAATAGGTCTATTTCTCCCTATCCAACTATTTGGATAGAGCTGATCTAGGTAATTTCTTACGGGCAAATAAATATGTGGTGGAGCTCCATCATGATATTTTTTTTTATTTTGTTACATTTTGTTACCAGCCAAAAATAAAATATTTGAAAGTTTGAAGTATGTCTTATAAAATAGAACGTAATTATGAAAATATTCCATGGCTGACTAGGTGAACATTAAAAAAAAAATCAGAAAATTAGCCATAGCTATTTTATTTTTTAAAATAACTATGCCGAGTATTATATTTTTGGAAAGCTCAAAAACTGGCCGATTTGATAAGGCCACAGCCAACTATGATTTACATTTAAAACAACACAAGTTTATGTCATATCTCAAAAAGCACAAACAACATAAAAACTTGGATAAGATTATCTTATTAAGCCCAAAATTGTCTACAATTTTTGTCTCTACAGTTTTTCTGTATAATCAGAAATAACGGAGCTACAGGAATCTGATGAAATAGCAAAAAATCACTCTTTTCAAAATATCTAGTGAGCCATGAACTTTTTTAAAAATCCAAAAGGGGTATTAGATTAAGCATTCAAAACTGCAATTCTTTCCCCATTTAACCTTTGTTCTAGTTCTGCTAGTTTCCGAGATCCCCATAGTGGGCATCGAAAAATCTCACCCTGTATATAGTTGAATATTTCACACCTGTTTATTTTATTACTTTATTTTAAACCAAAGAATATAATTTTTTGTATAGACATTATTTTCTAATAAATAATATACAGTGCTATTCATAAAGTTTGCACCAAATGGAAAAAAATTGTATTATACGATTTTTTCTTGACGTCACAGTTCATGCCTGTCAAATTTGACATTTAAAACTAAAAATGGGGAAAAATTGGGTTTGCCTTTGGAAATATCGGACAAAAATATGTTACATGCCAATTTTCAGAAAAATATCAGGATATTTGTTTTTTCTTCATTATTATATATCTTCCAATTGGTACTCGATTTTTACTAAACCATAAAAATAAAAATAAATTTCAACTCAAAACAGAGGAAAATAAGATTTTTGAAAAACACAATATTGGCGCAGACTGTTTAATTTTAAGCTAAGTTCATGCCCTGGGCCATTGTTGTAATATTTCTACACAAAACACATCTATATTTTAAAATTGAGTGAAGCAAAATGATAAGGTACCTACCTACAGTTTTGTATTGAATTTTATGATTTCAGTTTCAATTCATGTAATATATCAATTAAGAAAAAAAACGAATATCCTTCTAAAATTTGACATAGACCCACAATAATACAATACGAAATACGAATACATTTTCTTATTAACCTTTTCCGATTTCCAAGGTAAAACCCCATTTTTCTTAATTTTAATTTTAAATGTCATATTTAACAGGCATGGGCTGTAACGTCACGACTCTCTTCAGGCGCAATAGGGTACCCAAAACATGCACCAACGTAGCCCGAAATCAGATTTTCAAAAAATATAATAATAAAAATTTTTCCCACTTGGTGCAAAGTTTATGAATAGCATTTCGGTGGATCTTTCTAATTTTTGTTTACCAATTTCAATCCTACTAAACGCAGTAGATGGCAATATTTCAAAAAGAAAAAAATTCGGAAAATTTCGCCCCGCCCCCCACGCCTCTAAATGCTGGCTATGCCACTCGGTAATAGGTAGTCGTAACCGAACAGAATCGATATCGATATGTTTCCGCTATATGAAATTGCGAGCACTTGATGCTCTAATAATTACCGATTACCGAATCGATCAAAGGTTAGCAAACAGTACTGGAGCAATTTACCAGTGAGCTTTGCACATTCGCAGGAATTCCAAACCACAATACGCTGTATAATTACAGCTGCTGCAATTATATTGAAAATCTTGCAGTATAGTAGTCTCAATATGGCCCGAATAAATTGAGTAATTATCTCGAAGAGAAATACCATTATGTTTTTCAAAATACTAGGTATGTCGGTATTGGGGGAAAACTAAATGGGAAACTTGCTTAATTGAGTATAGTTACCTATTTGTGTACCAAGGCGTGAAGTTCAATACTTTTGATAACGAATGTGATATTTAGTTGCTGAGGCCTGTAAGGAAGGTCAGTATCGAGGAACACATTATATATTTTTTAACCAGGAAAAAAGAAGTTTTATTAGGCAAAATTATTTAAAGAGGGTCACCCATCCAGAACCCAACACCGTGTGTCGTTGCTTTACCTCTATATCACCCTACCTAAATCGAGCACGATGCGGTATGTCACAACTGAACTGCAGACATCCTTTAGCAACTTTCTTGCAATTTACATAAAAAAATATTATTGTTATTCAAACCGACCAAAATACTTATGCTGAAAAGTTGCGTTGTTATAGGTAATAAATGCGCAATGAGGCTGAAAAGTTAGATTATAACGTATTGACCCGTCTGACGTTTGGTTTTCAAGTCTCGTCAAGACCAACTTATGGAAGAAATCGTACAATAATTCCTGACTTAATAAAAAAGTTTTAACAAAAAAATTAAAACCGACTTCAAAAATTTGCCCGTATGCACACTCGACTAAAAATTTAAAAAAAATTAAGAATAAATAACACCGACTTCACAAATTTGCCCATATATTTGCACATTCCAACTAAAATTTTAGAAATATTTTTCTCTTTCTAAATTGAATTATCTTTGGATTTGCTGACAGTCAAGGCAAGGAATTTAATTCTATTTAGATATGAATACATCATGTCCTACATACATCATAACTTACTGTCACCGACTCCAAAGATAACTCAATTTAGAAAGAGAAAAATTGTTGACTGACGCGGCTATAGCTTCATATTCTGAAAAGCAGATGGCGCCTATGGTCAACAATGTATTTTGCATTGTATTTTGTCTCCGAGAAGCGCATGGTGAGCCAGAGAACTGTCAAACATAACAGCCGTGAGCAGTCTTTAATAATACGTCAGTCAACGGAAAAATATTTCTAAAATTTTAGTTGAAATGTGTATACGGGCAAATTTGTGAAGTCGGTGTTATTTTTTTGTTATATATTTTTTAAATTTTAGTGGAGTGTGCATACGGGCAAATTTTTGAAGTCGGTTTTATTTATTTTTTTATTTTTATTTCTTATTTTTAATGAATTATTAAGAATTACCGAAATCGGCCCAATATTAAATTCCACCCCCTATTTGTCCACCCTTAGGATTGAAATTTTTTTCTTCAAATTTAAATGTGACCACCCCTAAGGTAACCCCTTTCTAATAAAATAAGAATCATCCAAATCGGTCCAATATGAACTTTCATCCCCTATTTATCTACCCTTGGGGGGGGAATTTTTTCTTTAAATTTAAATGGGACCACACCTAAGGTACCCCCTTTCCAATAAAGAAAGAATCATCTAAATCGGTCCAATATGAAATTTCATCCTCTATTTTCCACTCTTACGGGTGGAATTTTTTCTTCAAGTTTAAATAGGGCCACTCCTATAGTAATCACTTTCTAATAAAAAGAGAATCATCGAAATCGGTCCAATATGAAATTTCATCCCCTATTTTTCCACCCTTAGGAGTGGTTTTTTTTTCTTTAAATTTAAATGGGACCATTCTGTAGGTATACCCTTTCAAATAAAAAAAGAATTGTCCAAATCGGTTTATAAATGACGGAGTTCTGTTCTGAGGTAACAAACATAAAAAAAAAACATACAAACGAATTGATAACCTCCTCCTTTTTTGAAGTCGATTAAAAAAGAAATAGTCTAACTTTTTCATTTATCCTTTTAGAATTAAGGGTCTTGTATAGGTATAACTCAGTTCTCTTCACCGTCCCGTGAACGCACTTTACAGATAAAAGTATTAAATCTTAAGAATTCGATTCTAACGGTGCTAAGTAATATTGTATATTTAGAGGAAACTGTACACGTACTTCTATAATTTGAAAATTTTGTTTATTTGTCAGATAGCAATTTTATATTTTTCTTTTTTAATTTTAAGCAGAAAGGAACTAAATTCCCAAATCATGTATGTTCATCTCCTACTAATATTATAAAGATAAAAGGTTTGTATTTTTGTTTGTAATGAATCAACTCAAAACTCAAAAACTACTGGACCGATTTTAAAAATTCTTTCACTAATAGAATACCTACTACATTATCACTGAGTAACATAAGCTATATTGCTAATCGAGTTAAATTAGGGATATACCAAAGATCATGATATTCGAATCATGATCTTTGGATATACCTAATATATGTTTACGCGTGCGAAGCCGGGACAGGCCGCTAGTTTAAAATACATTATTTAATCAAAACCGCATTAATATAGCGCTTTTAGTAAAAGGGTAAGTTATCCTGGACGTACGTTTTCAATCAAATGGAGGCTCAAAAGCATCACCAGAGTGAGCGAATAAAAAAAGTTACAAAAAACCAAATCTCACCGGATGAAATGAAAAGTGACAATATGTTGCCGCCTAATATTTTGAATGGCTCTCTGCAACTGTAGCAGACCTAAAACCACTGGTGCACTTTACTTAGGAAATCCGGAATTCGAAATAGATAAGAGATTCGGGAAACGGTACAAAATAGGCGTTTTATCAGGGCATCCGAATTGAATGGAGGGAATAAAGTGAGACCCAGATGGGACCGTGTCCGGGCCTTTACCGAATTGTACTATTTATTCGCGAGCAGCGGGACATAATGCCGACAAATCGAACTGTATTTCAAGCGAGAGAACAATGTATTACCGCCCCACAGATTTCGTTTTTTTTTTCGCAGTTTGAACGAACTTGTCAACCAGTTCGTTCAAAACCGGGAGTACCTACATATTATGTGTGTCCAGTTATTTTGGGTCGTCCAAGATCTATGTATACAGGGTGATTCAGTTATGATGTAAAAAATTTTAACCGCATAGTGGGGGAGGGCCACTAAAAAGGAAAATGCGAAAAAAAATTGTGGCGTACAAACGTGGGGCAAATCAACTTAAGCACCCGCGTAACTCCACGCACCTGATTCAGTGGTCACTGGTCAACCTTATTAATATTAATGAAAAAATACTTATCTTTTATGGGATCTAGGTATACAGGGTGATTCAGTTATGATGTAAAAAATTTAACCGCATAGTGGGGGAGGGCCACTAAAAAGAAAAATGCGAAAAAAAAAATTGTGGCGTACAAACGTGGGGCAAATCAACTTAAGCACCCGCGTAACTCCACGCACCCGATTCCGAGAAAACATCCGAGATGAGCGAAGTTGCCGCATTTCATTGTCAGTGGTCACTGGTCAACCTTATTAATATTAATGAAGGTTAATCCAAAGAAATAAAAAATACTTATCTTTTATGGGCAGTATCGGGGTTGTCAGGCTTGATTCTTCAAATTGTTGTAAACACTTTGAGAAAATGTTGTATTCACATCACAAACACTTTTACTTGAGAAGTTTTCGCGAGTTTCCGTACACAATAATTTGCATAGTTATTAAATTACACGAGAAAATTGCTATCAGTAACACTGTCTAACGGTGTCTATCCGTTTTCACTTTGCACATTTTCCGTTTTTCCTGTCTATTTTTGGTGAACCACTAAACATACCATAGCGTGCCATGTCCTAGTGACGTTGTTGTTGGTTGTATCATGGTGACGTTGTTGTTGTTTAGGTTAACGTTTAGGTTGCCGCGAGCGCCACTCTCTTTTAACTCTTGTAGACACTAGGTATGAGCTGGGCTTGTTAAGAGTTCGGTTTAGCTGAATACAGTATATTTTTTGGATATTTTTTAAAACCCGTAAAAATGCAGTTGTTTTTTTTTTTCAAAAATTTTGGATCGTCTAGACTTTTTGTGTATATTTTTTGTGAATTATTAAAACGGAAGAAAAGTCATGAAACTGTGGGTATTTCGAACTCTCAGATTTATTAGATTATTTCATGCGTGTTCCTTCGTAAATTCGCGTAAAGGTGGTTTATACACTTTAGACTAGAATTCAAAGTTTCATTTTTAAAAATGACAAATAATAATTATGCGATAAACTAAAAATCCTATTATTACTTACTTCATTGTGTTTACTACTCGGTTTACTAAATACCATCTCCACAATACTTGTGACTGTTATAGCGCCATCTAGTGATAAAAGCAACAACAGCAACTTCTTCAAATTCTGTGGGTATTTTTATCAGTTTCTTACACGCTATAGGTTAGGAGGGTTACGGTTACAGCCGGCAGAGGGTTCTGATGACATTATCCCTAGATGACAGTTGGCAGACGAAAACAATGTGGATGTGGGTGGGGATGAGGAGCTAACGTGTGGGCCGGTGTGTATGGAGACCACGTGATTGGACCGTATCCTTGGCGACATGTGGTTTGCTCATGAAGGGGCACATTTTGCACGGCCAGTCCCTGGATTTTTGGACCAGCACTGCCCGAATCGCTGGACTGGTAGAGAAGGACCTGCGCCATGACCAGCGCGACCCCCGTGTGTTTAATGGGGATAGGTACAATAAAATCCATCGTGTATAAGAAAACTGAAATTGACAGTGAGCAAGAGTTATTACGTGCGCGAATTGAAGATGCTGCCGTTGAATCCGCAATAATCTCGGATTATTTGCGTTTACTCGTGGATCGCTTATGGACAGAATTAATAACTTGTTATTCAAGTGAATAGTGCCATTTTCAAAATGGTAATAGCCCAAGTAGCACATTCGGTGCGCTATTCTGCTTAAAACTTTATAAAAAGTATATTGCAGCAATTAATATGGCCAATTATTAATATATGATACCAAATTGCTTATTCAGTAAATTAGCCAAATAACGTTGCTGTTAAAACAACTTTACAGTATTTTTATAAAGGTGTTTCATTGCGCCATTTATATACAGTGTGTCCCAAATTCGATGCTCACCATTGGGATCTCAGTAACTACAAGAGATAGAGAGTCGGTTAAATGGGGAAAGTTTTAGACAATTTTATGGTCAATCTGATGCCGCTGAGAAATCAAGGCTAACTGGGATCGTTTTCGAGTTATCCCCAAAAAACCGAATTTTATCATTTTCGTTTTTCTTAAATATCTTAGAAACCAATGGTTTTGCAAAGACAGGACTTTGATATTATTAAGGCACTTTTATCCAACCTTTGTAGCGGTAATGTCCGTTTCTTTAAAAAAGTTTCGAGATATGACCCAAAACTTTTGATTTTCTTATGGACGCCATCTTGGATTTGTACAAATTCGAAATCTACATGAAATTCTCTTTCCAATGATGTGTCACACTAATGATTTTTTCGTTAGTTCTAACACTTAAAAGCGTTTTTTTGCCTAACACTAAGTAGGCCATGACAAGTCTGTCAAAACAAATGCAACAAACTGTTAGTGTAGTAGTAGACCATGAATAAAACTAAAAAAAGTACACAAAACGAAGTTTAATAACAAATAATCTGGAATAATAACATCAAGAGTCAAAAGAATTGTTCAAAATGGGCCCCATTATTCTCGATACACCTTATTAGGCGGGAACGAACATGATTTACAGCTTTTCTTAAATGTGTTCTGTTAATATGTTGCAATGTATCTAAAACTCTTTCTTGCAATGCATCAATATCTTCTACTGGTTCTTGATAAATTGCATTTTTGACGTATCCCCAAAGATAAAAATCAAGTGGACTGAAATCCGGCGACCTCGCAGGCCACCTAACAGGCCCACTGTTGGTTATCAATTGATGACGAAATTGATTTTCTAGATAGTATCGAACCACACCTGTATTATGTGCCGGCGCGCCGTCATGTTGATACCAAATCCTGTTATATTCCGCTAGTGGTATTTCATCTAAAAAACCAGAGATCTCATGTCGCAGCAGTTCTAAATATCGTGGGCCACTTAGAGTATAATCATAAATTACTGGACCCAGCAATCTACTTCCTGAAATAAAAAATAAGTAAGCAAGCATCTGTACATCCGTACCCACCTAATATCCCACACCAAACATTGAATCCAAATTTTTGTCGAGATCTGGATTCCCTAATAACATATGGGTTATTAACAGCCCAGTAATAGTGATTATGTTTATTAAAAATGCCATTGTTATGAAATCTTGTTTCATCGGTCCAGCAAATGTTTAATGGAAAGTTATCAATAACTTCACACTGATTGTTAAACCAATGACAGAAATCAAGTCGGCGTTCAGTATCTCCCGGCCTTAACTTTTGCACTATCACGGGTTTATAAGGGTGATAATTATTTTTTGTCAAGTATCTATGAATAGTCGTTTTCGGCAAAAGAGTTCTGCGACTTATCTCTCGAATTGAAATCGTCGGTGTTTCATTAATACTTTGTTCAATGTTTTCAACATCTTCTTGGTGCAATCGATTGGAACCATATTTCGGTCTGGGCACAACAAAACTCCCATATTGTTCTAAATTCCTACTCAATCTAAGAAAAATTGAGCGGTGAGGCTGCTGCCTTTCAGGGTATAATGTATGATAAACTCTTTTTGCCACTGTACTATTTCTCTAGTTTTGTATGTAACAATTGTACATATCCACCTTTTCGCTAGTACTAAACGGCATTTTTACACATATCTCAAAACACTGACGACTTCATAACAATAACAACAACTGAGAGTTGCATTTGTTTTGACAGACTTGTCATGGCCTACTTAGTATTAGGCAAAAAAACGCTTTTAAGTGTTAGAACTAACGAAAAAATCATTAGTGTGACACATCAGTAGATTTCGAATTTGTACAAATCCAAGATGGCGTCCATAAGAAAATCAAAAGTTGTGGGTCATATCTCGAAAATGAAAACTTTTTAAAAGAAACTGACATTACTGCTAACAAGGTTGGATAAAAGTGCCTTAATAATGTCAAAGTCCTGTCTTTGCAAAACCATCGGTTTCTAAGTTATTTATGAAAAACGAAAATGATAAAATTCGGTTTTTTGGGAATAACTCGAAAACGATCTCAGTTAGCCTTGATTTCTCAGCGTCATCAGATTGGCCATAAAATTGTCTAAAACTTTCCCCATTTAACCGACTCTTTATCTCGTGTAGTTATCGAGATCCCAATGGTGAGCATCGAATTTGGGACACACTGTATAGCATTATTTTTACTTCGTAAAAGCAGTATTAGAAGCCTTTATATAGAATAAGTAAAACAGATTTGTAAGAGTTATATAAACTTGCATATAGCTTCTATAAAGTAATCTAATACTCCAACTTTTGCTTTATTGTGGCTGGATACTATAGAGTTTTAAGCGTGATTAAAGTATAATTTCTCAGCAATATAGTTATTTAAGACAAATAGCTTCTAATATAGCTTTAGTATAGATTATGTATAAAAGCTAACTATATACCAGCAGATGTTTTAACTGTAAAAAGTACTTTTTCCGGTGTTCAAATAAATTAAAACGATAGGTAAAACTATGTCATAGAGACAGGCAGTATGTAAAGTTGAAGGTCTTTATCTTTACCTGTTTTTAGAAATAAATAATAATAATTATTAAATAAAAAACCTTACAATATTCTTATAACCAATACCTTATTGTAGCTACCTACTTCTTCTATTTATTTATAGTCATAAAGTATTATTTGTGGTTAGCGTTTAATTTATTCACAATCTAGAGAAAAAGTTAAAATAAAATAAGATTACCTAATAAATCACCTTATATTATTATTTACTTGGGTGTTGGGCCAGTTCCCAAAATGAACTTATTGCAAAATGTGTGTTTAACGACATTAATAAAAAATCAATTAAAAGAGAAGATATATCTAACGACCAACGAGAGATGTCACTGGAGACATAAATTCAATGAAAAAGGAAGACTACAAATAGTAAATTCATGAGATAATAAAGCGTTATTATTTATTATAACTTCTTTAAATTCTCCTGATAATTTATAATTGCTTAATAAGCGGCTATACAACAATAATGACATCTTTATGCAGAATAGTGCTCTTTAAACGATTTATAAGTGATCGTAGGGTGACCTTTTTGAAAGAAGCCATTTTGTATAGTGGAAAAGAAGGTGATAGGGCGGCCATATTGATATGTTCAAGAATTTTTTTAACGTTAGAAGGAAATTTTTGCATTATTGTTATGATAATTAGTTACAATACATTCAGAATATGTAACGCAATTTACTTAAATACAGGAGTTGTGAAAAAACGGGAAAAAATAAAAAAAATATTTTTTTGTTTAAATTAATTTCAAGGAATTTTCGAGGCGCAGTTGTTATTTCGCACTAAAATAAGTGGTTTTACCATAAAACTTTGTTGGCAGATGAATTTTGAGTCCGGGGTGAGCAATAAAATTAATAATATACAGGCAAAAGAGTCTTCTGGCGGATTCTTATTAGGTACCAGATTCTACTTCGTTATTCAACAAAGTCGTTATATTTCTGTTTGTGATTGTGAGAACACAGAAATTGTATGCTTTAATATAGCCGTTTTATTGCAAAAATGATTTTTTAAAAGATTTGTTCATCAATATATGCTTTTTAAGGTTTTTTAAATCTTGTTTGTATCATGTAAATACCTCTAATATAACAATTAAAAGAATGTAGCAATATATATAGCAACTGCTTAGTGGCTGTATAAAATATTATTTTATAAGTGCAGAAAAACCTTTATAGAACTTAAAAGTTGTATAAATGGGAGCCTTTTTTGGGTATATTGATACTTTATTAGTGCTGAAAGATGGTTTACAACTCTTAATTATATAGCTTGAGGCTATATAAAAAAGCGGTATAGATATGTTATAGCTTTTAAAAAACAATTTGTGCTACTTGGGAGTGCATTTTGGTGCATGTTTGCACTTTTTGTTTAGTTTTGTGTTTTGTTTGCTACTGCATGGTGCTTCGCAGTATTACCGATTCCCGGTGAAAGGTTAACCACTTGGTCGTGGTCGTCGGACTGAGTAGGTATCCAAGGGAAATGCAATGCACTAATTACTGTTCGAGCATTTTTGGTATCAAAAAAGGGGAAAAAGTGATAAATTAACTGAGATCATGCTGTATATATCGTCACATAAGAAAACTGTTTTTCCAAAAATTTAAAAACCCTTGAAAAATTATCGAACTTTTAGGTAATTCCTCAATATTTCGAAATTTTTTGAGATTTCTGGGAATAAGTAAAAAATAAATAAATTTAGGATAGGTATGTTGATGCAATTGGCAACAACGCGCCGGTATTTGCAGGCCTCCAAGCGATGTTTACGAGCTCGACCAGTCAGAAGCGCCGTTAATTAGGGGTGTAAATGCACTTCTGAAAATATTTTTTTTTTGTTTATTTTAGAATTTTTTTAAATTCGCTTTTGTATTACGCTACTTTGTTATTCACCTGTGGTTAAAAAAATTGTTTACTACTAATCAGAGAAATCACCATTATTTACCTCATTCCTCTAATGAGAAGTAATATTTCTCACCCTAGGTAAATAATGATAATAAAAAAATACTAGGTAAATAATGAAAAATTTTCTATATGACATTTAAAGATTAATGTAATTTTATCAGCTTGAAAACTGAACTCCCAGGCTAAATCTAATCAAATATGTAAAATATGGCAATATTTCAATGTAGTAGTAAAAAAATTCTATATACACTTCGGTTGAGAAGGCCATTATTTACCTCGCATATTATATCAGGATATAAAAATGCTCGGTGAATAATGGCTCAATTCTCAACCTAAGTGTATAATATACTATTTACATCATGACTGAGTCACCTTGTATTAACAGTGACACGTGGACGGTAGTGTCATTAGCCGCGTTCCTTTTGCCAATACACTGAGAACTTTAGTTCAGTTGTTAGCCGAGCCACTCAGTTTGTTTTTTCCTATCAAAGGCTCATCTTGTGAAAGGTATCATTTTCCCCACCACCAGACTGAGCCAATATGCTCGATAGTGAGTGTCCTCGCGAGGATGTGCTTGAAGGGTGAAGGGGAAGGTAAAAAATCTGACTTTAGCTCACATTCTCATTTGTAAAAGGAACTGCCACCAACTGAGATAAAGTAAGAATTCTTAAGAAAAGTGGCAAAGCAAAAGGAATGCGGCTAATGTAGACGCTGTGCGCAATTTAATGGAAATGGACCTTTTGGACCTTTTTCGATGTGTTTTGCATGCAAAACCAACTAGACCTACCTATCGTTAACTCATAACTCATAACAATGGGTAACACTAATGTAGATATTTGTATATAATTTATTTTGGTGCAACAAATGTAGTATTTTTCCTGCTCCCTCCTCCGTATACACTTTCAGTACCTACTCGCCAGCACGCCTGAGCGTAATTCAAATGTTAGGTATATTGTCACGACTAGAATCTAGGGGGTTGAGTAGAGTTGAACAGCTGTGCAGCACGAACCGGGGCGCCTGGAACCAATCGTCGATCACTGATGCCCTGAAATGCGGACCACCGGTTTTTAAAACTTCGCGGGCAATCGCCCGATATGGGTCGATTTGCCATTAACGGAAAAGTTGGATTTGCAATTTAGCAATTTAGCAATAGTTTAGTTATGAACTTTTCGAATTTGTCTAAAAAATATGTTAGGACCCGATCTTATTTTCTCTGGTTGACAATATACAAAAAGTATTGTCTAGCAACACTTTTAAGCGGCGGCCACAACGGAGCACCGCACCTCGCCCAGCACATCTCCTGGCCCATAGCCTCGCACAGTCTGGCCTTACGCAGCAAGGACTTGATGTAGGCCTCTTATTCGCAACTAAGTGCTTCGCCAGCTTTCTTGCATGATCCACCCTGCACGAGCTGCATGCTTCACGGTCGAGGTCCCTCAAAGAGGATAATACGTGTTACCGATTTTATCAAAAGACACGAAACACGTAAAGATAGAATTACTGTCACACAAAAACTAACCTATAAATGAGTTTGAGATGGCGGTACAAGACGGTAATGACAAATTCCCTCAGCAATACCACTTGTCGTTAAACACGAGTACCTACTTATTGGTCTACCCTCGTATTCTAACTTTCTGCGGCTGCCAGTGACGTAGTTACGAAGGATTGACATCATTTAATTTGCAACGAAGTATATAGTCCGGCTCTGTGTAATACAACATTTTATTACATTTTTGTAGAGACCATAAAATACTCTCCAAAAGTCATCTTTTGACTTTTTTCCCTATCTATCAGGGTTTCAAGGCAAGCACGAGTTTTGTGATGGAATTATTAAAGTTATTTTACTACTGCTAAAAATAACACAGTTGCAACCAGCTGTAGGACAACTGAAATAAATAATACAATTATTGCAACAAACTAGGACAACTTATTGTTAAGTTTGGCTTCGATTTATTCATGATTTACAGAAAAGCTATTCAAACTTTTTCATGGAAATTACAACATCCTGTATCTCAAAAAGGAAACTCTTAAGAAACTCTGTTGTTCATATCAACTTTTTTTAAATCGACCCAAGAATCGTCCTTTGTAATTTCGTGAGATAGGTACTTTTAGTACTTTATTAATAACACTCTATTAACAACCTGCAAAGAAAGCGCACCTAGAAAGCTCATTGCAGAGTGATTATTGGCATGTGTGTGCGCTCACCCCTTAGGGAAGGGAGATGCAGGTCTCGCATCCGTTTCCTACACGATTAGCGCACTCGGTTGCACTAGGCGTATAGGAGACGGGAAAATGCAATGACGTCAGAACCTATAGACAGGTTTGTTTTGATAAACGCTTGACGCCCAGAACTAATCACAATCTAAGCGCTGCGTTAAATTATTCCGAAAATGTCGCGAGATTGTCAGAAACTGCCCCTTTTTGTCGAGCCGTAGCGAACTTATTTCGACTCTGGGCTCGGAGGCTGGCGCCGTTAGACTATCCCCCGAGTATTCAGGTGAGGTTCCGATGCTTCCGGCGACCCCAAACAAGAAAAAACATGCGATATCTAAGTGTGATTCTGGAGGAACTATAACCAGGAATCACCGGGTGTATAGTTGGTTGATGGTTGACTTTCTGTCTTTGTTTGTAGCATGTTTTAGAGTAGGATAGATATATTTAATCTTGGAATCAAAATAAAGGGCATTTTAACAATGGTGCACCACGTCTATAGGTTTTGACGTCATTGGGAAAATGCCTCCCGTGGCGAATGTTTCGCTGCGAAAGTTTCGTGTTGGTCTGTGGGATCCTTTTCATTACCACGGGGCTACAGAGTTAAAGGGGGGAGAATGGAAAAGGCCATGGAGCGGGCGTCTTACCCAGCATTTGACAGCTCCGGATAAATTGCACGAGATTATTGCTGCCGGCAGCCCGTAACGCCGCCTACCACCATCCATTTTACACGATTAATTTTTTTGTTGTTGTTATCTAAACAATAAAAGAACCTGACAGTAGTTATTAGGTATATTATGGCACGATTATTGTTTGCTGACTGGCCGGCAACAACTGGGTGCTGGCGCGGCACCGTCGCAATGATAAAGGCCTGCCAGCTGGCGACGCGAAACGTCACTACGTCATCACAGGGAGGTCCAAGGCCTACTATAAAGACAGGCCCTGGCGCACAAAAATCAGTGCCATCTTAGTCCGATGTTACATGCCATTTGTCACATAACTGAAAGCGGCAGCTTGGGTTTTGAGAAGTTTTAAATGTTTAAAGTGTTTTTTTAAACGTCTCAGTTTATATTTTAGAAACAAGTTTGTGTCTAGTGCGCGTGTGTCCTGGCGGAGGGGAACCGCCCAGGTGTTATTAGCGCCTCTGGGTGGAAGTCGTGCCGTCCAAGAGTATTGGTGCCGCTCGCACCGACGCGTGAGCGCTGTAAAGGGGAATTCTCCCCCGAACCACGCAGAATAGGGAACCCGGAATGGACTATTATGGACATGGACAGTATTGGACAGTGGAGCCTGAGACACAGAGGGGTGAACTGCTTACGGGAGATCCGCGAGTTCAGACGGTCCGGGTGGCTGGAAGCCGTTCCCGTTGACCACGTTCGGGTTTGTGTATTTTGTATTCACCATTCACCATTCACCTTGTGCGAAATAAATCAGTGTTGTAACGTACTCGAGGATTTTCGTTGTCGACCCACGCCCTGATACGGTTTCTATTCGGTCTTTTACGCTGCCGATCAACTGAGACCTCGTCAATATTTACAGTATACCTACTGAGGTTAGTTTTCATTTTTATTTCGTAAAAAATACCTAAATACCAAATATTGGGTCTGTTTATATTGTATATATATATATATACATATTACAAAAGACAGGAAGAAAGTGTCGCCATAACAAACATTTGTTTTGCCTCGGGATGAAAATTTCCGCCAAAAATGGGTTCGTCAAATTCCAACTGAGATCTAATTTCTAAAAAACCCTTACGTATGTGTGGCTAACACATTTTCAAGAAAGTGAAACAGTTAAAGTGGACAAATGTGTTGTGGGGGGAAAATACCTATAGAGAATATCACCTAAGCTAAAGGAAGGTGATGTCCCAACAATTTTTGAGAATGTGCCAAACTATTGTGAGTGCAGTGCCGTTTAACTCTCAGCCTAAAACAGCTGAGGCAGGTTGAAAATTTTGAAAAAACAATTAGAGAAAGCTTGGATGCACAAATCCAATAATGTAATAGATGAAAGAAAACTCGCCAATGTTACGAAATTTGTTTTTTCTACTTATCTCCAAAAATGCCTTTCATTAAATAAGACTAAGTTGGTCACGTGACTACGCGATTATGCGTTAGCGCCGTGGCCTGTCTTTATCGTTGGCCTCGAGGGAGGTCGGGAGGTTGCTTTTTGAAGTTGTTTACGTTTACTTGTCTGGCGATTTTCCTGTTTTAAAGAACGTTTGTCGTGTGTTCGACTGTGTTTTTTAGTAATATAGGACGTGGAGTTTTATTAATAAGGTGGTAAAACAGCAGTGGTTCAGAATAAAGTGATTAAAGTTCAATTTTAGTTAATAGGTTTTAGGTTGTGTCTATAGTTTAGGACTAATTTAAATCATGCCGTGGACGTGTTCCGTTCCCAACTGCAAGGGAAACTACAAAGGCGGTCCTAATGTGTCCGCTTTTTCCTCCATAAAGACCCCATTTTAAGGGAAAAGTGGGTTAAGGCCATCAAAAGAGATTTTGTTCATACACCATTTGTTGTTCCAGGATTTTGGTTTGGACTGTTGGAGAGTGTTATACCAATTTTACGTGATTAAACATAACCACCTTGAAATCAGTAAGTTTTATGGTTTTATTTATTCGAATTTAGTTGTATCTAGGCAGGCAAATAAGAAATAATTGGCATTTACGAAAATTTTACCGGTAGATATCTAAATGCACCAAAACCTCTTGAAAATGTGACTTTCACTCTCGTAGATTATTATCCGTGTTATAATACCATGAGCTATATATGTAAACAATCATTTTAAAGTGTTTTTTACCAAATTTACCAAGTTGACACCTTGAAATTTGAATTTGGCGCCTTAGGCTCACCTCCCTTGGATGACTCATCGCTTTCAGCTGGCGATCCTTGTTATTGCGACGGTGCCGGCTGTCGGCGTTGGCTGTCAGGTAGACATATCAGATGGCAGAAACCGATAATTAAATTATTACAGATTTCTTATACGGGGGGCAAATTCTGACACCGCCGAATAGATGGCTCCACTCATCTTGATGTCGGTAGGTAGGAACATTGTTTTTGCGCATCTAGTTCGTATAATTAAAAGTCAGGGGCCCTCATTCTTGTAAAACATATTTTAACGTAATGTTAAAAAAGTGGTCATAATTCGTCCTACGTTAAAGTAAATTTAGCGCCTCCTGATTTTCGTTGATGTGAACTAGCTGCAGTTGAACAACTATTCCCAAAATAAAAGCAATGACAGGGCTGTTGTAGGAAGGAGCAATACCGAGTCTGGTGACAGTGACGACTCTTGAGACTTGAATCGGTAACCATATACTTGTATTGAAGTTGTGTTCATGTAAACAGTGATAGAGCGTTTTAGTTTTGGTGCATATTTGATTTGCACATTTTGCGCTTAGCTTCCTGCTTCTACGCACCCCCACTAATTTGACATTGAAAAATCAAAAAGGTAATAAAATCACTTAGACTAACCATACATTTTTTAAGTATCTTGGAAAAAGTGAAAATTGAGTAAATTTCCGATATGTTGTGCAACTGGCAACTACGCGCCGGGGTCGCCACTCTCGACGAGCGAGTTTACCGGCTGACGTTAAAAACAAAAATACCGCCAATCTACCTGAACGTTAATAAATATTTTGTAGAGACTGTCCGAACTATTGCACCTAAAGTTAATAATTTATTAGATTAAATAACGAGTCTTTCCACCCTTTTTCAATAATTTTCTTATAATTTGAATTTTTCTAGCCCTGATTAAGGTAACGAAGTAGACCGAAAGCTTGGTATTATAAAAAGAAGTTTAATATAAGTACCTATACTTTCTGGCTGAAACACTCGTTATTTTATCTACTAAATATAACACAGCCGTAAACCAGCTATTTGTTAATGATAATATAATACAGCAGTATTCGAATACTAAATGTTGCAATGACGAATTCGAGTGAACTCGAATAACTGATTCGGATGTTCAGCGGGCAATATATCAGATAAGATACATATTGCTTCTGGATCAGATTCAGAGATGGTTATACTGTGCTGTCCACTGATAATGACATTTCTAAAGCATATTTATAATGACTGCCTGAGTAAATCTCAATTTCCTACAGACTGGAAGAAGGCACTTGTTCTTCCTCTTCCAAAAATTTCAAATCCAGTAAATATGAGTGACTCGAGACCTATTAGTCTGTTGAGTGGTTTCTCTAAATTATTTGAAACATAATCTATAAACAAATCCTTAACTTCATAAATAAAAATCACTTGATTCCTCCATACCAATCTGGCTTCAGAAAGAACTACAGTACGACTATTACATAAATATAGTAAATGACATCTTGCGAGCTGTGGATTAGGGGAGAAACATCGGCCTTAGTCTTGTTGGACTTCAGCAAGGCTTTTGGCACCGTGAATCATGTCTTCTTTGTGCCAAACTTCACCACTCTGGCTTTGGAACAGGCAGTATACGTTTTTTCTGTAACTACTTGACGGGTTGCAGTCAACAAGTACTTATGGACACCAGACGTTCTGATGAGTTACCTCAATACATGGGTGTCCCCAGGGCTCTATTTTAGGGCCCTTACTGTTTATTATTTTCACAATGAACATGGGTAGCTTGGTAGACAAATGTACCTTACAGCAGTATCTACGCTGATGACACACAAGTTTATACCAGTTTTAATAATAATAATAATATGCCTTTATTGGGTAAAATCGAGAAGTGATATATTATAAATAATATTTTACAAATTAGGGCGAAGTTCATTTGGAAGGGCTAAAACTCCCTCTGCTCTACCACTTAAACCCTACAGAGTCCTACATCCTCTGATAAATATCTATAATAACATGACAGACATTAAATAATATAGTTGCTACTGTGTATAGTCCCCAAAACAGTATACACTGCTCACGAACTGGCGAACACAAAAAGAAAATATAAAATAGAAAACGGCAGTTCAGGGCTCAATAATTTTAGACATGCCCAATACCCAAGGTGGGATTAAACATCAGTAAAGGCGACAATAAACCTCATAGAGTAATATCATTGAAAATATATCCTTTACTCGTTGGTAATATCATTAGTAAAGGATATATATTCTAAAATATATCCTTTACTCAATGGTAATATCTACTTGATAATTTCGATGGCTGGCATTGCTTAGAGAAGATAGTTTGTTTAAGTATTTTCTTAAATACATTGATTGACAGTTGTTTCAAGTCACTGGGTAGGGCATTGTGATATTTGCACACATTATAGCTATAACTTCTGGTGAACAATGATGTTTGATGTTTGGGTATACTTATCTGAGAACAAAATCTCGTTGGTATGTTGTGTGTTTGACTTTTGAATTTATTTTCTGAGCCAAGTAAGACGGTTGATGGGTTGTCATTACCATATGGAAAAAGTTAGTTAAATGATAGGTAAATCGGTTTTTCATGTTGAACAATTTGCACTCTCGTAACTTATGTGATATTATATGTTCGAATTTCTTAATTAGAAAAATGTATCTTAAGCAACTATTTTGTACTCGCTGAATTCTACTCAGAGTGTTAGTGTCCAATCCTGGAAAATATACTTGACAACCGAAGCTAAAAATATTTTTAAAATATTTTTTGGCTAAGATAATGGCGGTGTGGATAAAGAATTTTTAAATTCATGTATGCTCGTTTTATACAAGTATTAATGTGTAGTTTATATCTGAAACTCTTGTCGATTATGCTTTTATAGGGATAGGGTTGTTATTAGTTTTACATTCCAAATAGGGAAGTGTGTTTATTTTAGAAAGATTGCCAAGCAAGATTACTACCGATTTGTCCGGATTTATTTGTAAGTTATGTTTGATGGAAAAATTCTGAATTGTATCTAAATCACTGTTTATTCGGTCTAAAGCGAGTAAAGAGTCATACGAGGGGAAGTTATGATAATTTTGTAAATCGTCTGCATACATGTGATATTTACAGTATTTTACATCCTTGATTATGTCAGACATGTATAAAGAAAACAGAAGAGATCCCAGTATAGAGCCTTGGGGGACACCGTGTTATATTTCAAGAGGATTTGAGAATCTACCATTTAATTTTACTCTTTGTAAACGCTGCTTCAGATAACTGGAATGTTCAGTGGAATTCAGTAAAATATTATTGCCACTTATTCAAAAAAAAGTTAGTATAAATAATTAGATAGAACATAGGGTACAATATCAGACAGGTGGGTAGGCTATTGTTTCTGTTGTCATGACATTTTAACCTGAAATTTATTAATCTGTCATTTCACTTTGACGTGACATGATCTTCGAGAAAGGAGGAAGATTTATTCTCCGAAAGCTCAAGAAACAAATTTGTTGAAGATATTTTTTGAGTTACAAGTTCAAAGTTTAGTTCATTTACTGTTAAGAATTTATTAATTTTCCAGGCAACTTGAAAAAGTTGTCTTTTAACCAGTTTGGTGGCGAAAAACCCGATTAAAATTCAATGGATCTGTTTACGCCACAAATAAATTTTAGAAAATATGTTACTTGTTCCTGGTACTTTTTGGGCGACCTTAATATCCTAAGGTCTTGCTGAAAAGAAATACGTCCATGGACATGTTATCATGTGTCTGAACATTCTTTGCGTTCGGCGTGCACCTGATCCGCATACGATGCACCTAAACTTTTATCTATTGCGCCAACGGGATATCCCCGAGCATGTCGCCCCGTTCCGTAATGCGAGGCTTTGGAATTTAATTAAGTGGCGGGATTACTGTTCCCAAACAATCCACCTTAGCTAAATCCGCCGCAGCACCTCCTTAGGTCCAAGCATCGAGTCTTGGTATTGGGTATTGCCGTCTACAAATAGATTTCGGTTGTGGTGTGTGCGCCTATATGTATGGCAAGCAAACCACTGTCATTTATGAGTTTCATACAAATTTTATTTTTATATCATTTTTTTTGTCAAATCTGAAACGAAAGTTGTATGCCCACTGCACTGCGCATTTTATAACGACAGTTTCGGCCCGGCTATCGAAACCGGTTATATGACTCGATTATTGACACAAATAAAACACACATTTCAAATTATTTACAAAGGTGGTTTATTTTAGAAAACCTGAATTCGTTTACAATAAGAAAAGTTTAGTTAATAAAGTTATAAGTTTTGATTAAATACAAAGTTAGGGTTAACTAAAGTGAATTGAATCGTTACGAGAAAGAAAAGTTAAAAAAAAGTAAAAGTCCAAAGCAGCTAAGCACTGATACGAGACTACGTTAAAGTTCGATAAACTTAAAATTGACAATGTTCTGCACGTCTGATCTTAATTTTGGAACGTTTCAACAGGGAAACACCTTACATGGATGTTTCAAGCACTTGGGAGTGACTAGCAGCCCTCGACCAAGCTTCCGTTGTGGTTCCCGACAAAGTCCTGGTTTCGACGGCGACCCATACTAACAGATGGTGGCGTAAATCTTACTAGCTCAGGTTCTCAGGATTTTTGCCAAGTTCATAGTCCAAGAGCCGGCCGCATGATTTCAACTCTCATAGGATTATAGAATAAGATGTTATGTAAAATGTAGAGAGTGTATTTCTTTACTTGAAGCGCGAGTAGGTTGCCTCAGATAATATGGACCCGATGCCCGATCATTGTTATTTAAAGAAGTTGTGGTTAATTTTTAATGTTTTAAGGTACAACCCGTCCCACGAACATATTTACTACTTTTTCGCAAAAGTCTTTTGATAAATTCGAAATGTGCCGTTCTAAAAATCGAAGGAGGTGGTAAATTCCTTAATTGGGTCTTGTACTTTCCTACAGTATCTACCGAAAGAAACCTCGAAAATCCGATATTATTTAACCAAATTTCCCGACTCACGATTTTCAAGTTTCGAGAAACGGGACGGCTGTAGAATTGGCGAAATTGACGGGAAATTCTGAGGAACCGCTTTTAGAAATTGCATGTTTTTTCTCATTTTTTGATTTTTCGGGGGCACCGGAAGCATCTGCACCTCACCTGAAGACTTGAGGGAAGCTTTAAAAATTCCGACCCCAGAGCCCCGAGCCGAAATAACTTGGCTGTAGCTCGGCGAAAAAGGGCAGTTTTCGGACTTTGGCTTTTAGGTGACCGGAAGTGCCGACCAATCACGTAAACAAGATGCGTCCCACCTGCGTTGGTCGTTTTTTTTTTTTTTCGCCGAAAATCTTTAATAACTCGAAAACGGGATATAATTTACCTGAAAAAGTTTCGTTAAATATGTTCACCCGTGCTCCGGCCATCTCGCCGTACCGTCAGATCTTCCGAAAAACGCGTTTGAAAAAAATTTTTCCTGTGCATCAAGTGGTATATGGCACTGGCTGTATAGCGGGACTTCGCACACAACTCGCGTCCCCGAGGTCCAGACTTGCCCCCGTCTTTCGGGCCGTATTTAACAGCGGAGGATTTTCGGGGCCCCGAAAATACGCCTATCGGATTTCTGAAGGACCAAGGGACCCTTTTTTATAGTTGCTCCATATCTTTCCCATTTTGTTCTATAATCATATGAAAGTAGATTTGCCGAAAAATTAACCACAACTTCTTTAAATAACAATGATCGGGCCCATATTAATTGAGGCAACCTACTCGCTTCAAGTAAAGAAATGTACTGTCAACATTTTACATAAAATCTTATTCTATAATCTTATGAGAGTTGAAATCATGCGGCCGGCTCTCATACTATCAGCTGCAACTGAGTCAGCTTGTAGTCTGCAAACGTCGAAGGGCATAACGTCTTGTCAATCGTTTAGGTATTCCGTGTTCCGTATGCTTGACTAATTGCGAGCCAAGAAAAGAGGGGCAAATTCATAACCGAATATTTAAATAAAAACTCAAAAAACTCAAAATCAGAGGTCACCGTCCTCTCAAAAATTACTCAAATTTGAATAGAAAAATTGAGACGATATGCAGCGAAATCAGTTGAAAACATTATTTGAATATGCTGCCCTCTTCGATCTTTTAACTAAAGAATTTACGAAATTTGGCTAAGCTAAAGTTCCTGCTAGTAAACAATAGGTATTACGACAAAAAAGGTGTTTGAGTAGGTACCTCCATCAGGTAGGTATAGTTAGTTATGTGCCCCAAAAACTGTGAAATCCACCAGCCAAGTACTATAACCCGATGCAAAATAAAGAAAGTTAAATAAGCGAGCCGCTCAGGTCCGGAAAAAGGTAGCATATTTACTTCTTGGGATAGAGGTGCTATTAAAGCAATAATATTTAGTTATCAACCAAGAGATAAACATTCTTGAAGCCGTCACAAGTGAGTTTTTTCTAAATGAAGAATTGAACAACAAATTATCAAGATAAAAACCACATAAAAACTAAAAAACTTACCTGTCACCGTTGAGTGAATTATTCCTCACTCAACGCTGTCACATAGACTTCGGTCTGGTTCCGCACCTGACTACTCTAAACAGTCCAAACGTAGTTTTCCAAAACCACGCGACTCAGCCCCCACAAAGGCTGTCTAGACTTCGACGCCTTGGAAATTCCAAATTCCCAGGAAACTCGACGATTCACATGAAAACCAAAAAATACACAGTTGGCAAATTAACTCATAAGAAATTAGGTGGTACTAAATTTTGGCACACAAATCAACCATAAATAATATAGTCACAGGTGGGCGATATAGTAAGATAACAATCCGAAAGAGAAAAACCACCTGGGGCCTGGGCCTGAGGCTACCTTGGAAAACCTGACGGGTTGTCCCTCAATCAAGAAGATCGAAAAATCAAGAGAGCAGAAACAGAATTGACGTGCCGTTTACCTATAGATGTTTTAGCAGACACAGAATATATCGGTAAGGTTAGGATCTTTGAATTAAAATTCTGCGTGCACGGAAGGATGACACTGGTTTGTGGAACAAACCTAGCCAGTTTAATCTGAACAGATTACTCGAATCTAAGAGCTGATTCATATACAGTGTCCTCCAAAAAGTTCGCACCATAGGGGGGAAATTTTTAATTAACGTTTTATTTTGAAATTTAATTTTGGGGTTACCTTTTGCTTTAAAAAATATGAAAAATTACCCATTCAAACGTGGTCATGTGACTTTCGTTTTCTGTCAAAAATAACATTTAAAAAAAATATATCGCTAAAAATGGGTTTAGTTGTTAAAATATCAAAAAGTTTTACTTGAAAAAGTGGTTTGTTTTTCAATTTTACGTAAGTGTACCACTTTTGAACGCTCTACTAAAATATTTAGTTTTTTGGCAATTTTTAATATTTATGAAATTTCTGAAAATTTTAAAAGCTCGAAACTTCGTATTTTAATATCACTAGCTTTATCATTCTAATAATTTTTTATTACTAGTTACCGATAAGAATAGGTATTTTTCAAAAGAAAATTATATTAACGCTTTCAAATTCTGTTACGTTTGTTGCAAAGTTAATGTACCGTCTAGCATTTGGGGTAAAAATTTAGTTACATTACGTTTCCCAGTTCTTAAATGATGCCAAAATAATAATAAATTAAAATATCATCAAACTATCTTACGTATCTAAGCAAAATTCTTGACTCTTATGGAACAAAAATGCAATACATTGGAATTATTGAAAATATTTTATTATTTTATTTGAATAAATTTAGGCACTCAAGGCAAAAAATTAACAACAAAATACCTAACCTAACCTTAATGAGAACTCCTAGAGTCAGGTGAGTTCGCGCCGCGCCACGGCCGGTATTTTTCGTTGTCTGCGCTACTAATGTTTTGATTTAGCGACATACGGAATGACAGTTGGCATGACGAGATGCCGATCAGAAAACCATACATGTGTTAGATGGCAAGTGGATATATCGATACTTATATGTATATGGTTAGAGCCATATTTGAGCGGAGGTTAGAACCTATAGGTGGGCGAATGCCGTTGCCACATATGCGAAATTTTCCATAGTATATTTCCTGAATATTTATGGTATGTTCCGTATACAGATATTTTAATCAAAGTGTCACGTGAAAGAGATGACGGATATAGTTTCCAGCGTGTGCAGCATAAACAGACACCATTTTTCTATAGGGGAGTTAATATACGGAACAAATTCATATCGTAATAAAAAGTCTTTCTGTGCCAACATTTTTTTTTGCAATTGCGTTAGTTAAACCTCAAAGTTTGCAATACATTAAGTAACAGATATTCATAGGCAAGCTGGAGACATTTGAATAGAAAGGTAAAATTTGCCTTTGTTCCACGAATTATTGCAAAAGGTCACCGACAAGGTTGCAGTTCCGTTTCTCCTAAGAGGCACAGAGTTGCCTCATTTGGCGTTCTGGACAATAGAACGACGAAACTGTAGATTTTAGCCCGAACAAAATTGTGCAACTTCCTCTTTAATTAGCATATTATATAAATAAAGGTTAAAAGCCGTTGTTTCATTTATTACGTGTTATGTTGGTGCATCTACTGTAAACATAGTAAAATTTTAGAGGAATTGCAAATATTGGCATGTACCCTATTATTACAGATTACTTAGACGGGACGGCAAGTTCAGGCACCGCCGGATAGATGGCGATGGCTTCACTGTTTTCAGAAAGTAGGAGCATTATTTTTGTGAGTAGTTATTTAACCGCAGCTAATTCATATCACAAAAATTATTTCAAGGTATTCTTAAAAAAGTAGTCACAATTCGTTTTAGTCCTACGTTAAAGTTTCGTTGATGTGAACTAACTGCGGTTGAACAACTATTCCCAGAACAAAAGCAATGGTCGGGTGGCGGCGGTAGCAAGCGGTAGGAAGAAACAATATCTACCAACTGTAGCGCTCTAGCGACTGTGGCGACAAGACGACTCGGTCTTGTCAATATCTTGAGTACAGGTGTGTGGACCGTGGCGTGGCGTGTAGAGTTCCGCGATTCGCCAGGCCATGGACTTGTACCTATTAAAATAGAAAATATACAGTGATAGAGTGTTTTAACTTTAATGCACATTTGCACATTTCGTGCTTAGTTTTGTCTTTTGTCTGCTGCTGCAGTCTCTGCAAACAACGTGCATCCGTTGTGGGAAACTAAGAGCTCCCTATACTCTTACACACCCACTAATTACTGTTGATTGACATTGAGAAATCGAAAAGGTAATAAATTCACTTAGACTACGCATACATTTTTTTAAATATCTAGGAAAAGCTGCAAAAAAGTGAATGTACGATATGTTGTCGGTATAGCCTCGACGCGCAGCCGATCTGGTGATCACCGTTAGAAGGGATTTTAATAGACTTCTGAAAATATTTAGTAAGATTTTTAATATCTGGGGTAATTCGGCCCTCCTACCGATATCGCCCCACCCGCATGGAATTTTTGTTTACTTGTTTTAAATAAATGCAAAAATATTGTAGCGTATTACTCGAAGCACACCCTCAATTTATTTAGCCAAATATATCTCGATAGAGATACCTATTCAAATTTTATGAGGTTTTATTCTTAACATTCCCCGGTCTCCCTTACCTATCGCCTCCGCTGAAATACAATATGCAAGATACAGATCAATGACTAGGATTGCTTTAGAGAATCCGAGTGCCTCAATAGCCATTAAATGTAAGTCGCATAGGGCATAGGTACACTATTTTTTTCTGCGACCAGTCATAATAGTGAAAAATAACTATGTGCTTACTTTAATTTACACAATGTATTAAACTAACAATTCAAAATAGAATAATGTGTCCATGTCCATAGTCCATAAACGAATCCATAAACTGAAAATAAAATTATTGATCGTGTATTTTTGCTGATTTCACATGTAATAAATTTTTTGCAGATCTTATGGCTTGTTCGGCAATTTAAATTCTCAATTTAACTTTTTTCGTCGCGCATTTTCTTCGAATTTTAAATTTACGAAATTGCCAAGTACCCAAACAGAAACTATATGAAGTGTCGCCATAATAATTATGTATTTATATGTTTTTAGCATGGACAAAGCTACACATTGACTGTCAGAACCATTGTTGAAATTTCCAAATTCGAGTCCTAAGAATTGTAAGACATTACGATTTATCTGTTATAATCTTTGAATAAAGAAACCCAGGAAGGAGCAAATTTGGTCTTAACGCTGGACCGGGGTAGTCTCTGCATATGGCGGGATGCCGTTTCCGTTTTTACAGTGGCGCGCACCTTTGAGTTGTTTCGACAAACTAATCGAGGCAGAAATCCTCATTTTTGGTGAAATCAGTAGGTACCTACAATACAGGCAAAAAATTATAAGGCACTTTTATGTTTTTAAGTTTAGGAATCCTTGATAATACAGCAATTCTAATTTTAAATTTCCAAATTATGAAGAAGTATGTAGCTACACAAACGCCTATGCCACTTTAGTGCATGGCCTCAAAAGTTAATTTAAATTACAAAATTACTTATCGATGGATTATTATCCTCAAACATTTTAGTTTTGGCTGTCAGGAAAGTGATGCAAGCCGCACAGCTAAACATAATAACTCTAATAAGTATTTAAATACCACATACTGACACCTATAACCGTGTCACATATATCAAAATAATGTGCCAAAACTTGGTTACTATTCAGCATTGACTCCTTTCTGAATGAAAATGTATATCATAATGGATCTCATTATGAAAGGGTAGAAAGGGAAACTATTTTCGGTATCTGACAGAGTGAAGCAACATTTCATATAATGGATAGTATGGTTACAAAATATTATGAATCGTGGGGAAAGGCAGACTATTTTTAATTTGTTATGCCGTCATAACCCAGCCATAACCCAGTAGGTACAAAATACCCAGGAACGAGATAAAAAAATTGATACGCATGTCATCGGCCAGTGCTATCGTTGCTATTGGCTAGTCGGCTCAAGTGAAAGAAACGAGGGGAGGATCAAATCTTTTTAACAGATTTGGACCCACATTTCTGCACAGTTTTGTATAAAAAGCACAGCGCCTATATTGCATTCTGTCTGGATATAATTAAAATGCAGTTGAAAATACATGTTTGATGGTGTATCACTGTAGCATAACATTATTCTCATCAATTTCACACTATAGCTGAAACGTAAAATGGATGGAAATCAATTTTGCTTCCCTTTAGTGTCAAAGGATAATTTTTAAGTTTATTTTTCTGTTGCGGTTTTCAGACATCGATTAATAATCATGTGCTGTCTTATGCTACCTTAGGTTGAATAACCGTAAGAAAATATAAGTTGTATATATCTTTGCCGTAAGTAAGACAAAACGAGGACATATTTAGCTGGTCGAAAACAGAGGATCACATAATGGGTTAGGTAGTGGTTTTATTATGCTGTGATATTATGTAACTTTATCGAATTTTAACCTAATATTGCCCGTCTACTCTACAATCTGAATAGAAACAAAAATGAACTTTTAGCCGTATTTTCCCAAAGTTGGTTTTACCTAATTGTACAAAAAAGTTCAAGGGAATTTCAACCATTGGAAAATTGTGACGTGCGTTCTTTTCATAATTTGTTCATTTTGTGCCTTTTTGCTTTCGTTTACGGGATCCAAGCATTTAAACGTGACAAGAATTAAATTCCGTAATATATCCATTATCCTGGCGATATTACGTGGTTCTTTATTATTTTACAGTCTCCAGTAAGCTCTTTTGATTTATGGAAAGCATCGCACAACTGTTTTTATTACTTTTGTGTTCTTGGGGCTTTCGAGTAAAATATTCTCATAAATACAATTTCAAGTTTCAAGGAGGTCAAATAAAGAAGTTCAGACAGAAAGACGTGCGTAAAAGGAAATTCCGACATATATTTTATAGATATTCCAAACTGATCATATTAGAACAATGCGTATACAGGATGATTTTTTTAGGACTACCACCGCGGTTTTCTCTATTATTTTACGCCCCACAAAACTTAAACAGAAACGTGGCAAGTTTCGACAGGTAGGTGATGCTGAAAAAAAACGACATCCATGCCCAACTTATCGCACAACATAAAAAAACTCAAGTTTTGCAGAACTCTTAGTAGCTATAGCATGTTTATTGTAAGAGAAGAAAACTTTTATACTGAAAAATAGTTTTCATCCTAGCATTGCCGTAATTTCAGAAACAATCTACAAAGACTTTTTCCAGGATAGAGATTGCCAGTTACCTATATTGTAACGAAGTTACCAGTTTTAGAGTTTTCATTATTACTTTATTTTTAGCGACCGGCCGTCCGCCGCATACAAGGGGTAAAACCACGGGCGTAGCCAAGGGGGGGGGGTTTCGGGGGTTCAAACCCCCCCCCCCCCCCCGAAATAAGCAAAATATTACCTAATATTATACCGAAAAAATACGAGGAGTGAAGAGTTAAATTATTATTACGTTTGAATATATTATGTAGTAATAGTAGCGCCTAGAGCCATCTTTTGACGAGAGGCAGACGCAGTTGCAGCCGAACTATTTTGTATTGTAGGGACACTTTGCGTTGTTTCTCGATTATTCGCCACGTCCCTAGGTCGAAATGAGCGGAACTTTGTGGAAGTTCGTGGAAGTTTCTGGACGGCTACTGGGCTGCTATATAAGCGGCGCCGCGGCGCGTGACCGCGCTTACGGCAGTATTGTTCCATGCGAACTCGAAGCGAATAAAAGTGAAAAGTGGTGAACGAATAGTGAAGAGAATTAAGTGTACCGTGTAAGTGAGTAATTTTAGTGCACTGTTATTCGATGACCTTGTTAAGGATAGATACGTGAATCATTATTACTGTCGAAAAATGGAGGGGAAAAAAAGGAAGGGTGATAAACCTAAAGGTATGGACTACTGGAAAAAGTGGTGTAGTCAAGGTCAAGGGGTTTCTAATAAAGAAACAAATTTGGATTTAGCTATCAAAGCTTCAGCTACCTTGCATGCTGATAAGAAGACTGCCTACCCCGAAATCTAGTTTGGAACGCCTAGATATGTGCGATAAAAACCTTTATCCTAATATTTACACATTACTACAAATCTTGGCTACCATTCCTGTATCCACTGCTACCCCAGAAAGGTCTTTCTCGAGCCTAAGGAGACTGAAAAACTATTTACGAAACACTACAAGTGAAAACAGACTTAATGGTTAATGAACATTCACTATGGAACAGAAATTCATGCAGATGAAGTAGTGGATATATTTAAAAGAAAAAGCCGAAGATTTCTTCTTTAATGGTTTTAGATTTAGCGCAGAGGAACGAAATTAATTTATCCATTTCATTTAAAGTTAAGAACTTTATAAATATGTCGTAGTTTTTCGGATGAATATATAGATATTAAATTTCATGTAAGTATATTTTTGTTGTTTTATTTACTTCTCAAACTAACCCCCCCCCCAAACTAAATCCTGGCTACGCCCGTGGGTAAAACCGAATTACTAACTCAACTTGCAGCTAGAGCCGCCGTTCTTTTTGGAAATCCGCGGGTATACAGAACAGAGAAACCACCGTCATGGACCTGTCCGGGGTGCAACAACCCCTAACCGTTTTTGATGCCAGAATGGTGAGGACGATCACCCGACCCGCCACCGCGGCCTCTACCAAATAAATAGGCTGCGGCTGCCAAGGAGGCTCCCTTCGAGCGCTACCAGCTCTGCTTTCCGACTTAGTTCATGGTGAGTATAGGTATGTACTTAGGTTTAGACTGTCCCTCCCTAGCCTTACACGTCCTACAAACCTCCATTAACCTGTTGGAAGAACGAGCACCCTTTGACCAACATCCGTCTTAATTTATTATTATCCCTACTTTTAGTTTATCAAAAGCTAGGAAACGACTTTATTAGCTAGCGTAGGACGAAGTGTGTGATTTTTTAATCCTTTTAAAAGCTTGCTGATTTCCATCCCGCTTTCTAATTAGTTCCTTGAGCTTGCTAACGTAGATTTAAAGATAGAAGCTTATCCTGTTTCTTATTTCCAGATCCGTGGACTTCTCTGGGCCGACCGTCTAAAATAAACAAATTAATTGTTAATAAAGATACCTAGGCTTGTAAGACAATAAACCGTGTAAAATTTGTACGATTTATATATTCCCAAATCCACCACTGAATTCTGGAAATTATTTTCTCTGGCTGAAAGTTATGCGAGTATAGAGCCTTACACCACTCTAAAAACCTGGCACCGGAGCATCCGGTCCGTCAGAAGTCCGATTTTCTCTTTTAAAAACAAAAGAGGAATCCCACCGAAAATAAAGAGACCTACCCTATAAAAAGGGAAAATCGGACATAAAAGCAAAGAAAAACTAAGCTATAATATATTACGCCTTTCATTCTTGCATATTGATATTAACCTAAAAAAGATACTCCTGCTCATAATGCAATAGCAAAGATCATAATATTCTTGTCTTCGGGAATAGATAATAGACAGTGGCGTAGCCAGCATTTAGGGGCGGGGGGGGGGCGAAATTTTTCGAAATCTTTTTCTTTTGTGAAATATTGCCGTCTACTGTGTTTAGTCGGATTGAAATAGGTAAACAAAAATTAGCAAAATCCGCACGGAAAATACAATGCTGTTCATAAACTTTGCAACAAATAATGGGAAATATTGGGTACACTATTGCGCCTGAAGAGAGTCGCGACGTTACTGCCCATGCCTGTCAAATGTGACATTTAAAATAAACATTAGAAAAAATGGGGTTTTACCTTGTAAATCGGAAAAGGTTATTAAGAAAATGTAATCTTTGTTATATTGTTGTGGGTCTATGTCAATTTTTAGAAGGATATTCTTTTTTTTCTTAATTGATATTCCAGGAATTGAAACTGAAACCATAAAATTCAATACAAAACTTTACCTTATCATTTTGCTTCACTCAATTTCAAAATATAGGTGTGTTTTGTGTAAAAATATTACAACACTGGCCCAGGGCATGAACTTGGCTTTCAAATAAAACATTCTGCAGTCTGCACCAATATTGTGTTATATTTTATTTTTCCCCTGTTTTGCGCTGAAATTTATTTTTATTTTTATGGTTTAGTGAGAAAGCAAAGTGTCTTAAGTTATTTTGCGGGAAAAATAATGTGCACCAATTTGAAGATATGTGTGTCCAACTTTAAAACTGTACAAATCCGTAAAATCTTCATTTTTGAAGATAATCGCCTAAACTTTTTTGTTTCAAAGACCTTCAAAAACCGCTCCTTTTGACCTTCCTACCATTTTCAAAATGAAAATCCAAGGCCGGCTGCGATTTTTTTATACCGCAGATTTTCACGGAAACCATTTAGCGATTGTTTTATTTAAAATCTGACCCCACAGCGTTATTCAGAACACCCCAAAACCACCATATACCAAATTTGAACAAAAAATATACAACACCTTGAGTGGCCCTGTTAACCATTCAACTGTTTTGAGGGGATTCCATGGCCTACTTGACTTGCCAGATGCCTTTAAAATTCCTATTTTGCTCAACTTTGAGACCCTGCAGAATGGAACTCACTGTATATTTTTTGTTCAAATTTTATATATGGGGGTTTTGGGGCATTCTGATTAACGCTGTGGGGTCAGATTTTAAATACAAAAATCCCTAAATGGTTTTCGTGAAAATCGGGGGTATAAAAAAATCGCAGCCAGCCCTGGATTTGCATTTTGAAAATGGCAGAAAGGTCAAAAGAAGCGGTTTTTGAAGGCCTTTCAAACAAAAAAAAGTTTAGATGATTACCTCCTAAAATGAAGATTTTACGGATTTTAAAGTTGGACACCCTGTATAATGAATAAAAAACAAATATCCTGATATATTTCTGAAAATTGGCATATAGCACATTTTTCTCCGATATTTCCAAAGGCAAACCCAATTTTTCCCAATTTTTTGTTTTAAAAGTCAAATTTGACAGGCATGGACTGTGACGTCAAGACTTTCTTTAGGCGCAATATGCTCCAACATATCCCGAATTTATTTTTTCAAATCGTATAATACAAATTTTTCCAATTTGGTGCAAAAATTTATGAATAGCTCTGTATATTATTTATTAGAAAATAATGCCTATACAAAAAACTCATGTCATTCTTTGGTTTAAAATAAAAGTAACACCTGTCACATATAAAAAAAACAAAAAAATTAAATATACTTTTTAAAAAATGGCACTGCAAATAATGTTTTCCAATGGCAGCTACTTTTCTGCGCCCCTTATTACTATCTATTGCACGCGCCCCATCTTTATGGGTGTAGGAGAAATTATATTTTATATTTATATATTTTATACTTTTTAGTCCGATTTTCTAATATTTTATACTTTTTAGTTCGTTTTAAAAGCGTGTTATAAAAAAACATCCTCGCGGGGATTGCGGCGCCCCCCCCCCTCGCCCCCACCTAGCTACGCCACTGGTAATAGACAATACGATATAACGCCCGATAGGTGACAATCCCCCATATATTACATACCCCCGATATGGAGTCGCTGTGCAGCGATTTGCGCGGCCATTTTTATTTACCTAGGCGGAATCTTATTTCTGGATTGGCAAGCTAGATGTCAAACAATAAAGCAGTCCAACAAAACAGCTGATCGAGTTCAAAATTGTGTCTGAAGCTTGGTAATAAGTAGTGCTGATAAATAGCTGATACCATCAGTGTGTGATTATTTTATAAATGTACATGCTTAAAACCTCGCAGCAGCGAAGAACTCTATAGGTAAATAAAAACTAAATGTTTCAAAAAGGCAGATCCTTTTGCATTGGGTGACGCAATATTTAGTTAAATTTTGAAAATTTTCCCCAGTATCCAAAGTATGGGCATTGTTATCTATTTATGCTGCAACAAAAAGTCTTTAAAAACTTAAATTATTTAGTGAACTATTAAGGTATTTCAGTCCAACGCTTAAAATTCCTTCAAACATTTGATCACTAAAAATCGAAGACAACATTGTCATTTGCAGCAATCAAAAGCGATCCCGAAAAAAATTGCAGGTCAAATATTCTTAGAGAACGAATTTGGTGCCGTCATACCTATATTATAATGTGAATTGAATTACTTCTAGAGGACGGATGTATTTAACAAATAACCACAATCAGTGGCGCACCTAAAGGGGTGGCACAGGGGCACGTGCTGGGACCAAAACTCGAGGTGTGCAGGTATAATTTTAGGTATAGGGCGATAGGGCACAATATATGTATTTAATTTTTTGGGATGGACTTGCATTTTCTCGTGACGAATGCTGTTGTCAGATATTGACATTTGACATTAGAATTCAAAAAAGTACTGCTTCTAAAACTATAGGTAATATCAACCCATGCATAATCTATGGTCAAACCCCCACATTTCAACTCTATTGAAACATGAAACTGCCGTTTTTATTATTGAGTTATGAAAGTGATAAAGTGTTCAAATGAAAATATAATTTATTATTGAAAAATAACAGGATATAAAATAAAAGAAACCTCCGTTATCGGCGTTATCACTAACCATAAAGGCAAAAAACATATAAAATATTATTATCTTATTAAAATAACTGTAATTTTCTATTACTAATTAAATGAAATTTTAGAAAAGCATCAAAGCGAATCAATGGTTCACTATAGGTATAAAGACTAAACTGAAGAATCTAATGCGTTCAATATTTACTTACACTACAGCTAGCCATGGACTTCCTTTCAAAGTAAAAGGTACCAAAATACCCTTGCTTGCTTTTTACTCGCTTTTCTTAAGAAAATATACGGAAATATGGCCAAATTAAATGAACATAACAAACAATCATTTTATTTTATTTTGGATATTAAATATGTTGTAAACACATTTGCATGTTTTTATTTTATAAAAGATTCTGCAGCAATGCTGTTTTTTAACATTAATCCACCCTGTCGATATTTTTCGTCGTGTAGTGCCAGTGGCTATCGCTTGAAACAGCACCACAGATTAATGACAGCGCTTTGCACAGGTCATTAATTTTACTGTTGATCCAGGAACTGCAGCCAAACACCTCAACCGATTCAATTCAGACTGGCTGAGAGCTGGCTATAGTGACAAATCGATTGGTATGAATTATCATGTATCATAGGTTCGAAGGGCGGATGCATTTATTTTCAAGAACTCGAAAATATATTATATTTTATATCCGTACGCGCTCTTATTTTTCATATTTGGAGGATATTTCAAGAGCGGGACAAAACAAATTCTGACGCGGGCACCGCCCGCCCTAGCTTCGGCCCTCCCCCCCCCCCCGCTCACAGGAGGGAACCCGCGGTACCTATACGTTATGTGGCTAAATAAAAATGTATTTTTTTCTTTCTCGGCTTGGTTCCGCCACCTCGTTTATCTTTGTACCTGTCACGACCTAAATATAAGCGTACTGTGTCCCTACCATAAATAAATCCTGGATGCGCCACTGACCCCAATTAGGGTGAAAGTCGTCTTCCAATTTTGAAAGTTTTCCTATAAGCAGTACACAAAACTCTATTAAAAATTCGTAAAACAAAATGTCTACAAGTTGATTGACCTGTAATAAAATGTTTTGAACATAGGTACGTGAGAAAACTTTATTTTCCTTTTGTTATGAAATCTGTCCTTTTTATTGCAATTATCCATTTATGTACGCGTTTTTTTTTTGTTTATATAGCTCAAAACACGTGGAATTCAGAGAAAACTACCTTTATCTGGACTTCTTCTACTCCCTAAATAAAAAACAACAAAATTTCTCCAAATTAAGCAGTAATCAGCTGAGCGAGACAGCTCGTGAATTTGTTTGTTTGGAAAATCCAAGGTACAAAGCCGAGGTATGTATGTATGTTTCGAGTGAACCTTTGTTTATATCTTGGCTTAAATTCTGTGGCGCTACAAGAAAATGTTGTACTTATACTTACCACACATCAGCCGAACCAAGCAAAGATAGGCTTTATTTGTTAGTGTCCAAACATTTCAAGCAGCTAGCGGATTTAAAGAATGGTAGGTATAGTAAATTTTTAAAATTGTCTACTAGTGAAGGGTGGCGACAAAATCTAGAAATGGAAGCCGGAAGCCACTCCCACGGTCTATACAAATAAGAAAATCGCACAACCATTCTCAATAGGAACTTGGAAAACTACAAGAAGAAAACAGAACTCTTTCATCTATCTACTAAAAATTTCGAAAAGACTACCTATTTACTTGCCTATGTGGAATAATAAATTTGCCATAGGTATAAGTAGTACCAAAATTAGCTAGAACTAATACCTCATTTTTCTAGATAACCCGCAAGAAAGTGCCTAAAAGGTGATCGTCACATCAGGACTTACCTATATTAATAAATAAATTGGCCTTATCTTATACTTCCCATGAAAACGATATGTTCACATCGTCAGCCAGGTACGAACACTAGATGACAAAAAATATTTTATAAAGGGATAACCAGAATCCACGATTACCTTTTGTTACATTAACATTAATATCAAAAGTTAATGTAACAAAAGGTAATTGGGAGTTCTGGTTATTCGTTTATAAAATATTTTTCCCTTCTAGTGTTTGTACGTGAAGACATGAACCTATTATGTTCACAAAACCGGTCACACTTTTAACAATAAATGTTTTTTTTTGGGAAGTAAGTAGGTTTTTAAAAAATTCTTCAACGTGACTCTCCCAAATAGATGCGTTAATTCAATAAAATTATTGTTGCTGTTTTTATTTGATATTGTACTGAATCTCAACAATAACAGTCCAAACTCGTTGCCATCTTTATTGTTTAGCCTTCACAAATAAACTTGTCAGATACTGTCACTGACCAAGATATTCTATCAGCTCCAAAAATCGCATTAAAATCGCGTTATAACCTTCAACCCTTGTTTATGGAATCCCCCATAAACAAGGCTTCAACTTACTTCCAGGCCCAATTCCCAGGGCTTATATACCTACTCAAATGGAAGACTGGAGACTACTCTAGAATATTCCTGGCCAATGATAGATGCACATAAAGTTCTAGCACATTTCTAGAAAGTTATGGAAGCTCTATAGGGAAAACAACGAAAAATAAAAGAAAATAGGGCCCTGGGGGCCTCAGGCCAACAAAGATGTGACGGAAAATGCCTCTAAACTAATCATAAAAATTATAAAACTGTAAGTAAAATATCAAAATTTGAAATTTATCTGCTAAATCGTTGAGTAGGTTAGAAAACATGTTCATTGAAAGCTGATATAACAACTTAGAGGAATTTTTCGTTACAATATTATTTGTATAAAACTCAAAACTATTGTGTTTAATATTAATAAAAGCGTGCCGGACGTCTATACATATTCAGCAATACGTATGTCCACCCATCAAATCAATCAATCTTATTATCCTTGTGAGCTGAGGTTATCCTGATCCGCTGCCTATAATGATAAAGGCAACGAGCATTCCATTATATAACAATGGGCAGGTGATAATACCTAAGTAATTAGGTTAGAGATCGCTTGTCAAGACCAACAAAAAATATTTGTAACGCAGGAATATAAATAATAGAACTTCAAATTTATCTCATAAATCGCAATTTAAATCGTATGTACCTGTAACTGCCTATTCTGTTGATTGTAACCACTTCAAAATGATCAAATATTTTATAATTTTGACGGACTTATTATATCTATTATAGAGCATGATTTTTTCAGGACGATTTTCTCCCTTATTTTGCACCCAAAAAAAGTTAAAAAAAAACTGGCCATTTTGGACGGCTGCCTGAAATAGAAATCGGCATTCATGGCCAACTTGTCGCTTAATATAAAAAAAACCTAATCGGGCAAAACTGTTAATTAATGTCAACGTAAGAAAACGAAATATGGCAATTTTAGACAGCTAGGCGACGTTAAAAGGAAATGGGCATCCATGGCCAACTTTTCACGTAAGTATGTAATATACCCACTAAAAAACCTTAAATCTACAAAAATTGCCGTGGATTCGAGAAAGCCGAAGACCTTCTGCAATTTTGTAGCAAAAAAATGTTCTCAGAGTAAAAAAATTCTTCAATAGGTATCTGAAAATAAAAATGCTGCTGATATTAATAGTTTTGCCCAATTTAAGGTTTTTTCAATTGCGCGACAATTTGGATATGGATGCAGATTAATTTTTTTTTCAGCGTCAACTAGCTGTCTAAAATTGACACGTTTTTGTTTTTTAGGCGCTAAATAAGCGAGCGGTGGTAGTATTAAAATAGCATGCTGTATTGCTACGTTTAAAGTGTCCTGAGAAAACACCCAGAGAAAATAGATTAATATGACTTACCTTACTGTTACACTTGAGGCAGCAAGGGGAGGTAGCAAATTTATTTGCCCGCTGGGGTGAGTTCGGCGCCACTGGCTTGGCGGGAAGCCAGAACCCTACGAAGATATGTATACCCCAAATGCACCCCCAATAAAGTAAGTGTTCAAATTGAGATGATTCAATAATGGATATCTGTATATTAATAAATAGAAAAAAACAATTTGTATATATAGTGTAAATACGCAATGAAGAACAGGTAATGGGAAAATCCCTAAAATATTTCAGTTAAAAAAACACATTGGGAATCTAACCGGGTGTGATCACAGGCGGCGAACAAACTATTATAATTTTACCATTAAATAACAAATTAATACCGGCTATACGTATATAATTTTTAAATATATATACTTTCATGAAAAATAAATAGGGCCCGCAAGCAAACTTGAACCAAAGAGCGGAGTAAGGTCTAGGTACTTATCTCAGCCTCACAGGAGGATCTCAGTTGGCGCTGCGAACAAGATGCCCTCAGTAGGAGAACCTCAGTTGGCGAAAGATACAACCGTGCAGCGAGGGGGGAACAATAAAAGCCCTACAATTTTAGAGATGCCAAAATTAGACAAAGGGTAGTTAGAAAAACTTGCACTTACGATGTTGGTGAGTGGCTTTAGGTGAAGCGTCTGGTAGGCAGTTATTTCAGTCAAAGTATAGGTAGGTAATTGGTAGAAAAGTCTGTGTGGGCAGTCCACGGCGAATAATATACCCCTTAACTCCGACTATGTCGGTATTAGCACTTCACAACCAAATAAGAACTAACTTTATAACGGTTTTTTCCTGTAAATCCCAACGATGGAACAGTTTTCTACAATAACTTTCGAAGAAGAAAAACCAAGGAGGTATTTCCTGCCGCACCCAACACAGACTGACCATTCGTTTTTGCCAGCGGCCCACCAAAAAAACTTCTGCGTAAAAACTAAAGAGCTAAGTACCGTGTTTTTCCAACTTTACTGCAGGTACTGTCCGAAATTGTTTCACTATACCGGCTGGACCTAAGAGTATTTTTGAAATGTAACAGTATATATAGGCATGAGTTTTATAGGGCAAACTGAGTAATTTTTCTGTAATTCAAATAGGAATACATGCTTTGTGCAATCGATGAGGCAAAAATATAACACGGTTTTACCGTCATCTGCGCCAGTACAGGAGGACAAATTTTAACGCCAAGGCGTAACAGGCTCAGCGATGAAAACTTCGAAATGTTGCTAATGTTAAAAAAAAATAAACAATACAAACAATAAAATGGGGTGTGATTTAGTGATTTTTTTAAAATACCGTACATAAAGCACCTACTCAGTGCTCACTTTCGAGTGACGTACACGGTAAACTACTAACCACAATTTGTTTCAATTAGTGACAGTCTTAACTTCACATTCGTCTAAACAGTTCTACTTTACCTACACACAAACTTGTTTCATAAAGATCTAAATAGGTAAGTATATTGATTGCCTTATATTATTATGAGGTCTGAAATTTTCTTAATTAACTGATAGTATCTGAAAATATCTGGAAGTATCTAGATACTCTTTCAACGTATCTGTACCCAGATACTTTGGAAAAAATGTAACAGTATCTGTGTCTAGATACATCTGCCAGACAGTATCTGTATCTAGATACATCTGCCAGACAGTATCTGTATCTAGATACATCTGCCAGACAGTATCTGTATCTGTATCTAGATAGCGAAAAAAATTTATCTGTTACATCACTGTACTTGGCTAGGATAATCGGAGAATATTTTATTCTATGATATAGGCATATTAGGTGCATAGCATCAGAGGTAAGTGTAAGAGGATTTGCAGTTTTTTCGTGCCTGTGTAGATGCCGAACATATTAAGCATTACCAAAGACAATAATTACGATCGTCTTTGGTATTACTTATATGACTTGTTTTTATAACCCTAGATAAATTGTAATTTATTTCCAAATGTCCAGGTTTTAAGGAAGAGCTGAAATAAAATTTTAAATTACTAATAAATGTTTGCATATATAAAATTTATGGTGCCAAGGTGTAAACGTATTTTATAATATTAGGGATTATATTTGGATCTAACAGCGCCATTATGCCATAAATATTGGTGACTCCGCATACATACCATAAAACATAAAATAGTAATTTTAACAATACTTTAGGGAAATCTTTATAATTTGTCATTGAGTTATAGTCGTGGTTATAGAATTTAGTACCTAATAGATTATCTAAGTAGGTACCTAACTATTATCTTTTTAAAACTAAAATCAATCTACACTAAAAGATCTCTCAACTAGATGTTGAAAAATACTAAAATACCTATAACACTTTTTTAAATTGAAACAGTTGCCAAAGCAGTTAACCCCCGAAAATCTTTAAAACATAGGTCTATTCGTCACGAGCTCATGAAATAAAAAACATTAACACAACATAAAAACAAAAATAAACATTTGTTCGAAGAAGAGAGATATACAAAACAAAATCAAATCAACATTTTTTTTATTTATTTAGGTACGTACTACTGACCTATTACAAAAATAATATGCTTAAATTAGTCGTAGAACGACACCTGAGGAAGCCTCGACTTGTGTCAAACAGTATAGTCCTCCTTACGGCAGAATGCGTGCGACGCAAGGAGGAAGAAATCGTAAATATTATAGAATTAGTCACAGTTCAGGGGCGTATGCGAGAATGCAATGTTCTTCCCTGTTTACTCATTTTGCGTAAGTTAACTTCCGAACATACGAAACGCCGCCGCTGAGCTATCTGCGCCAGCGGCCAAAGTTGCCGGCGACAGAAAAAGTGAGCGCTGTGCGTGGTAGCCCAAATACGCAGTTAACTTTACGTACTATAGAAACAGACACAAAACGCGTTGGCTAACTGATTTTGTCGGCGGCTCGCTGGCAGAAGTGTTTTGTTGCCGTATTTCAAAGGCGATGGTAGACGCGACGATGTTGAAGCTAAAATTTATTTTTACTAATAATAGTGACCTTATAATCCTTAATCTTAATCCTACACAAATACATAAACATATAACATATACAATTCAAGCACACAAAAATGGGCGGGGTATACAAGAAGGTTGTATACAAAACAAGTAGGGTAAATGTGTATAAGAGTACGCACTTATCGAATAAGATACAATAACTTTTGCATTTTATACCTGAAGGCATGTTTTTACGTTTTGTTTAGGTAAGTGATTGTTTTGTAACACGTTTTCAACCATTTTCTTGTATATTGTTATATAAACCTGAGATTTAAAACTTTATTGCCACTTCTGCAAGTGCGTACTCTTATACACACATTTGTATAAGAGTCCGCAGATGAATGTCTATGAGTACGCATGTTATAGTTAGCCAGTTGTTAGAGATTATATAATTAAGCAAAACTAAAACATACCGCAAGTACATTTTATTTACTGAATGTATATGTGCATTGGGCATATATAAAAATAAAGGGTGTTATTTAAGTACGTAGCCAAACTTCAAGGGGTGATTCTTTGAGTGATTTTAAGACAAAAAGTTTATATAAACATAAATCTTAATAATCCTGTAGCCGATTTTGTTTAAATCTGGCAGAGAGGGGTTAATTTAGCCCTAACTAGATTCAAATTATTAAGTCCAGTGGCGTCCCGGGGGGCACCGTGACAAATATTTATGAAAAAAAATGTGCGTCACTGACTTTTTTAAAACTTTTATATTTTTCAAGCATTAAGGAACTAAGAATAAAACTTTTTGGGCTCTTGAATTTTTTTTGTGTCGTGCTTCGTTTTCAAGAGAAAAAATAAAAAAACAATTTATTGCATGTCACTATTTTGCTGTTGCATTGCTGCTTTCTCGAAAACGAAGCAAGATACCTACAACTTTTTGGTCTCTTGAATCTTGTTCGTACCTTGCTTCGTTTTCGAGAAAACAGCAACGCAACAGCAAAGCAATGGCATGCAATACAGTGGTTTTTATTTTTTCTCTCGAAAACGAAGCAAGACACGAACAAATTAAAGAGACCAAAAAGTTGTATTCTTATTCTTATAAAAAAGTCAGAGGCCCACATTTTTTTTTCAAAAATATTTGTCATGTTGCCCCCGGGACGCCACTGGTCTTAATAATTTGAATCTACTCAGGGCTAAATTAGCCCCTCTCTAATGTAAATAGTAAATAACACTGTGAGATTTAAACAAAATCGGCTAAACGATTATTAAGATGTTGTTGAAAAAATATTTTTTTAAAAAAAGGTTGACAACCTTTATCTAGAAAACTAAGCGATAATGGACTTCTGTTTATATAAACTTTTCGTCTTAAAATCACTCAAAGAATCTCCACTTGAAGTTTGGCTAAGTACTTAAATAACACCCTGTATAGTAATGTTAGAAACTAACATCTTAGATATTTGTTATTAATACGTTATTAATTAAAGATTAAATAATTGCCGTAAAAAATGTCAAAAGTAAATTGTCACTCTTCACAATGAAAACAAGTGAATTGTCCAGTTACATACGTTGTGCAGGATTCATGCCACCAATATTATTGCACTGAGAACACATAATCTAGTCTTCATCGGATTTCGAATATAAATCTCCACATCCCGGGCAAGTCGCATCTTCGTGGGATTCTTTGACTTTCTTAGTTTTTTGCTTCTGCAATGATTTAGATTTTGTACAATTATGTATAAGAGTACGCACTGCGTACTCTTAAGACAACGACCGTTGCGTACTCTTATACATTCACGTGAAATTTCATGTTTTAGCATATTTCTTTTGCAGAAAATATGTTTTCTATATTTTTTAACTACAAAAGTGATATCCATAACATACAAAAGCTCAACAAAACATTTAATATATAGTAGCGTCAATATTTACCTTTAAAAAGTCTAATATCTCGACTGCTTACAATTACAGTGCGACATTATGAAATTTTGGAACGGCCATACTATAAAAACACTATCGGTAACGCAGATTTTCGCTGGTGATACTTCCATAAATTGGCGCTAGAATTATAATGTACCTTTTAAAAGAACCAGTAGATGGCGGTATATATTAAATAGTGCTGGTGCGTACTCTTATGCCTGTGCGTACTCTTATACACATTTACCCTATGTATAAATTGAATTGAGAATTTAGGGTGTAAAAGCTCTGGTAAAAGGGTCACAATCCGGGATGTGAAAGTTACATATTAAAAATTAAGCTGGCAATTTTTTTGTTAATTCTTTATGGCTACATTATTTGTGAGAGTAATGTGGTATAATTATTGTTTGTTATAGGTATATAGCTTGCTTTGTATTTTGAATTGTTTTTCATTTACTTTTTTAATTGCTAGCGGTAAACAGTTGTAGAGTTTTATTCCATTGTGCTCAATGTTTTTTTAGCAGACAGTTTTGCTTACTTTTTTCGTGATATATGAATAAATGGTTTGATATTGTTCTTGTTCCGTAACGATGGCTTACGCTAACAAAATTTTTTGACAATTTTGAGAACAGAGTTTAGCAAAACAGGCATGTACCCCTTACATAGTATTTTGTGTAAAATAAATACCTATTGATTGGCAACTTCCCTTTACTCTGTTTATTAAATATGGAGCGCAGTACGTAGTTTCGCGTAATTTGTAATGGGCGTAGAGCATTTTTATAACAATGCAACTCTTATTTCTTAGCTAGAAGCACCTAATACTGAAAATTAATTATTCTCATACCACAGAATGGCTATGTTGGTTGTTCCCTGGCGAGCCCCTAGACCTGTTGTTAAACTGGGCATATCACGTAACAATAAATTAATCTGATTAAATTTAATAATCCATTCAGGAAACTGGATAATCCAAATGAGATACCTAACTAATTCGGTGTAAACTGTAGAGTCTAATACGGTAGTAGGATAAATGAAATTAATTCATTCCATTAGTCCGTTAGTGTAAATGAGGATGTAATCCTTATGTAATGCAAAATTTTGTTCTAAGGTATATTATACGTCTATGGAGTCTGTGAAATATGTTAGTGTGTAGAATTTAATTTCCCACGTTTTTATTTTCTTATTAAATATTTGTCTTAAAAATTATTATTTCCCAGATAAGCAGTTTTTTTATAATAAGATGCCTGGCTTCTTTCTAGTCGTGCGTTGGGTTATTTTAGAGTAACCCAAATATGCAAGTCGAAACCCTAAAAATATGCGCATAAACATGCAAATAATTTAGTCAAAATATGCAGGAAATGTTGAAAATATGCAAATTAAGAAATACTTTTAAAATATAAATTTATCCTTGCATTTACAAATAAACATATGTAGGTACATACAAATAGTAAAAGTAACAATATTTTATTTTAAATTTTTTACATACAGAGCGATTGAACTAAATCTGAATATTATGCATTTATTATAAATTATAAAAATCAGGTTGAAATTTAGTTGTAAAAACAATAAACCACTAAATGTTGCTCAAAATTCGTTTCTTCGTAGTGTTGTTTCACTTAAACATTATATTTGCAATAGTTCTGGAGAAAAGAAGTGAAGTTTTGATTACGTAGCTTTGACGACGGAATATTTGACGCCATCATTGCACGACATAGGTCTCGGTTAAAGATGTCTTTTTCATTTGGCTCCTTATTTTTGGACATTGGTTGGAAACATTGCGTTAATGTCGGTTGTGGCACATCTCCAGATTTTATCTTACTCAATTTGGCAATATGAGTAGAAGTTTTCACATGTTGGTCGACTTGGAATTTTTTATCGCATGGAATCTGCAATGAAAGAAAAATTGAATTATTAAACTGAATATCAGTAGGTACGTAGGTAGGAACTTCGATAGAAATGTTAAACGAAAGTGTCGTGATTCCTGAGTGTCCCAATGGTGCGAAATCGGTTGATATAATATGTGTTACTTTACTAGATAAAAAAATATAGATAGACAAACGAATAAAAAATATATGGGGTTACATAATATAGGAATCCCAGGAAGAATTTAACTTTCGAACGATTTTGCACCATTGGTACACCCTCTATATTGAATATTCAAAAACTATATTTACAATTTTAAAGCACGCAGAACAGTAGACTTTTCCCATATCTATACTTAGTTCTTTGTATATGGCTTAATCCACACTGACGCACTATTGACTTTGAGCATTTTACTTAGTAAAATACAACAACTCCCAACACAAAACAAACACAAATCGAGGCCGACGTGATCACTTCAAAAGCAGAATCAGAAATAAAATGCAGAAATATATATAAATATTTACCTATCTATAATTTATTCTGTCCTTTTCAGTAATTGTACTTTATTAAATAGGTATAAATGTATAAATGTTATTCGTTTTCAGATCACCAGGATTGGTGCCCATAAAATTATAATGTACCTATATTATTTTGGGAAAACCAGTTACCTACCTAGACCGACCTTTTTTCCCAAAATGAGACGCCCACCAAAGATTTAAATTCTTTCAATTATGCACAATATGCCATATTTTGAGGATGTATGCAAATATTTAAAAAAATGTATATAATATGCTAAATATGCAAAATATGCGTGTTGCATATTTGGGTTACTCATCACTTATTATCTTCCATAGTCGATTTTCCAATTTTCATTTCCTATACACACTGACGTTTCGCATATGGAAATCGGGCATTTTATTCCAAAAACCCTGTTTATCTCAAAAACAATGTTTTTAAAGAAAAAATTATAACATGCAAAAAATTGGGGAAATTAAGTCGCCCGGAAAAGCTATCGATAGCACCTGCCATCGATTTTTTCTGTCAAAAAATAGCCGAACCCTTCATTTTTCATCTACCTACCTATATCTATCTACACACTGTTAAAGATATAGGATAACGTATGAATGTGATGACCCCATTTCAGCCTTCAAGCACAGCAGACGCTCAGTGTTTCCGATTTTAATGGCAGAACAAATAAGTGGCGTGAAATTTTCCCATTACCAGTTGATGCGAAGCAAAATACTTTAAAATCCATTATACTTGTCCCTTGCAGCGAGAGCACTGTTTGTTCCCAATTGCGCCCTATTAAATTTTTGCTGGGGCAAGGCACTGCCACTGCCAAAACTAATAGTATAGCACTTGGGAGCCATTCTACCCCCTCCATTCAGACCTTGTCAACTTGATAAAAGCGAGGATAAAAGTTAATAGATCAAAGTTACCCGCTAAGTTTCATCAAGTTTTGTTCACCACACATATATAATAACATACCCAGGGCAGTAGTAGTTAACTACTTTTGTAGTTAACTACGTAGTTAATTACTTTTGCAGGAAGAGTAGTTAACTACATAGTTAATAACTTTTTCAGGAAAAGTAGTTATACTCAAAATACTTTTTTCATATTAGTAGTTATACTCAACTACATTTTTAATTCCGTAAAGTACTCAAAAATTTTGTGGAAGAAGTAGTTAACTACCACCTAAAAACTCCTTAAAGTAATTTAACTACTTTTTATTAATCTAACTACTTTTCAGTAATCTAACTACTTTCTGTTAATCTAACTACTTTCCAGTAATCTAATTAGCTACCTACCTAACTTAAAGGCGAAAGGTGAAAGTCTGAGATTTGGTATGTAATACCTATAAGGCAAACAAAAAAATTTAGTGTTTTTTAACCCCTTGACCCCCCATTTGGGACGCCTATGATGAATAATGTCAAACTATCTCGACCTGCGTGAATGTCAAATCTCACATGTACGTATATCACTTACCAAACTTCAGAATTTTATCTTTGCTCGTTCTGGGAATATTTAGAAAAAACCGTTTGCGAAACTGTATATTTCGGGCCTATAGCCCCTTAGGAAGCATTTTTGAGGCCATGTTTATAACTGTAGTGGTTAGGTTAATTTATTAGAAAATTTTTCTTCTTGTTTTTTTTTTGTTTTTTTTTATTAATAGTCGGTAGTCAATAAACTTACGTTTTTTTTCAAAGTAAGTAGTTAAAAAAGTAGTTACCTTTAGTAGTTAGTAGTCAAACTACTTTTTAGGCCCGATAGTTAGATTATCATGTAGTGAAACTACTTTTTTGTTGAAGTAGTTAGTAGTTGTACTCAACTACTTTTTAAAAGTAGTTTGTGCAGCTCTGACCATACCGTGATTTTTTTTAGTTTATTAGGCTGAAATTGACTGAATTCACATAAAACTATAAAACACATCAACAGCAATAAAATGTAGCATAATAATAAAAAAAATCAAGTCAGAAATATTTTCATAAACGAAAAACACTTTTTTAGTTTAGTTTTTAGTTTTTAGTTAACTTTTAAGTTTTAAGTTAATTCAATTTAATTTTACAATTAAATTCTTTAAAACATTGTTTTTACTTTAATTGTATATTAAATAATATCTAATAACTTTGCACCAATGTTGTAAATGTTATTTATAGACACTTATTTCCTCTAATTTGGATTTTTTCACTTTATAACATTTTCTACTAACAGATGGAGCCGCAATAATAGCAACAGGTTAGACTCCCCCTCCCGCCATTAGTTGTTGATCAGCTGTTACCGGTATCTTAATCTCAAAATTTCGTTGTTTTATAGTTCCCCAAAATTGTATTGCCAAGGAATTTCTAGCAGATAAGAAGCGGTAAGAATACATTTAATTGCATGTACCCACTATTGTTTATACATATAATAAAAAAAAACAAAGTTATTAGAATTTGTAATCGAAGAATAAATATTTTTTATTATAATAACGGTTTTCTAGAAAATTGGGGATACTTTGCACCACTTTCAGTGGTGTCTACTCGCCACTTTCAGTGATGTCTACTCTTCAAGCCCTTTCATTTAATACCAATATTAAGGATGAGGTTGAAAAGAAAATGTAACCCGCCATCTTGGAGCGGCGGCCATATTGAATTTAGTGTGATGTTACTAACTTTATCCTTTTCTTCTCTTCAAGCCCATTCATTTGATACCCATATTAAGGAAATTAAAAAGAAAATGTAATCCGCCATCTTGGAGCGGCGGCCATATTGAATTTAGTGTGATGTCACTAACTTAATAGTTTTCTACTCTTCAAGCCCTCTCATTTGATATCCATATTAAGAGGTTTGTTACCCCAATAAAAAATAGCAGCTTTAAATGCCTATTATTGGCCAAATGAAGTAATTAAATATGCGGAAAAAAATCCTACGTATCTATTGTGGTGTAAAGTAAATATTTATGTCGGGTTTCTTTGCATTAGTGTCAGGCTAAAAATAATTCAAATTCCAAATAGTGCAAAGTATCCCTCTTGTAGGGTATACTTTGCACCATAATTAAAATGAGTGCCACCTTTTAGTGACGCGTTAAACCTATAGTTCTAAACGTAGGTACACTTGTTTTATGACCTATACAATTGTCTTCCACAAAAAAAATACCGATACTGGATTTAAAATATTTTACCTTTTGCATTTCAAAAATTAGGGGAAGAAAGTGGTGCAAAGTAACCCCGTTTTACGGTACGTGGTTTTTAAACTCAAAACGCTGAATTATTTTTGAAACTTTATAGAGTCAAAAATCACCCCAGGAATTATAAACGAACTAAGTCTAAAAAATACAGAAGTCTGTCAGTCAGTAAGTCCATATGAGTTAAGGTAGCTGGTGTGCCACAGCAGGATACACAAAAAAAATGTATCGTCTTAGACAGTGACTTTGTTAAGAAAGGTCCAATAATTTAAATGGTTTTTATTTGTTGGTTGACATTTTGTAGAAAAATAAATTTGATTAATTTGATAATTACAGAGCACTTTTGACCCGTATAAAGTTTCATAAAAATTCAGAATTTTGAGATGGTCCGGAGAAAAATACCCTGTTTATTTATGTAGGTACTGAATCTTTGCACACCAACACTTTGACTATTCAACTGTTTTGAAGTAATTCCATGACACCCTTGACTTGACTTGACCGGATGCCTTCAAAATTCCTACTTTGCTCAACTTTGACGCCTTGCAGAATGGAACTTCCTGTATATTTTTTGTTCAAATTTGGTATGTGGGAGTTTTGGTGTGTCCTGATTAACGCGGTGGTGCCAGCATTTAAATAAATAAATCCTATAATATGGTTTTTTGAAAAACGCACCGTTTTAAAAAATCCCAGTAGGTCAGGTTTTCGCGGCAATGCCAAACCAATACTTCGAAAATGATGACCTTTCAAGGACATATCTATAAAAAAAATTGCCTAGTTCAATAAATTCCCCCAGCCTACTTAGATTTTCAGGGGTGTTGTATAGGTATCTAAAGATCCAAATGTAAAAGATGCTATTGCCAACTTTAGAACCAGTCATTAAAAAAATTGTATAGGTACCTAAAACAAGATTCAATACAGAAAAAATGAGATACCTATTGAGTATCCTATAGTGTGTTCGCTTGAAGATGATAACATACATACATACTTGAATGGGCCAAAACTTCTTTATTTTTATAATTTTTCTCGCTGATATATATTTTTTGTATTCTAAATAGAAACTTTTTATATCATTTTGAGCTACATACAAAATTTTCGTAATGTATATATTTAAATCTATAAGTTTAGTCATTGAATAAGGAATTCCTTTAATAGGTATGTTTTTTAAACGGTGTTAAAGAGTAGGTACTTATCAAAATCGCCAATAAAATAATATGCCAATAAAAAATAAAAGTCATTATTGCATCGAGTTGTACCTACTACTTATTAATTCAATGCATTATCGTAAGATTGTTTCTGTAAGTTGGCCTTGGCGAGATTTGAAAACCAAACGTCCGACGGGTCCGTCGCCCGTCAAACGCAGCCAGATATTCAAAACCCGACCAATAAGGGATTAATCTAACTTTTCAGCTTTTGCGGATTTGTTACCTATATAGCGACGCAATCTTTTAGTAGAAGTATTTTGGTCAGTTTGAACAACAATGATATTTTCTATGTAGACTGCAAGAAGGTGGCCAGAGGATTTAGGTAGAGCGATATAGAGGCAAAGCAACGGTGCGCGCGGTTGGCGCATGGATGGGTGGCCGTCTTTAAATTATTTTGCCTAATGAAACTTCGTTTTTCCCAATTAAAAAAAATGTGTCCCTTGGCAGTGCCTTGGTGCACAAATAATTATTTTAATAGATTGATTGTGAAAAACCAATATACAGGGGCTTAAAAAAATTAGGCCAAACGCATGTGTAATTTTAATCACAAAATTCTAACAAACGGAACAAAATAGGGGTGCTCTTTGACCCCAAGTTTTTTGGCGTACGTCTATGGTTTAAATGAACCTTTCTTTAGATCAAGCGTTAAATTTCTGTATTTTTTACTAATAGTATACAATTTTTATTTAGGATATGGTTTAGGAGCATATATGAAATTTCTGAAACAATGAATGTGAATGCATTATTTCTTTATCGAATTTTAACGAATTATGGAGTATTTTATAATAAGTATGAGAAAGTTAGGAAACAAAGAGTTCACAAGTAACATACTTTAATAAAACAAATTGCATTTATAAAATTCCTTGTGAATGTGGAAAGTTCTATGTTGGGGAGACTTGTAGGCCATTTAACGTTCGTTTAAAAGAACAAAAGAACATAAAAATTATATCAGGCAAAATCAAATTTCTAAATCAAAAATATGTGAACATTCTTTTAATAACAATCATAGGATATTGTGGGATAGGTCCAAATCAATTCTCAAAGAAGAAGTAGGAAATAGACGAAAAATTAAAGAAGCTGCATTTATTCTAGGAAATACGGACAACTGTGTTGCTGAATATTCAGGGGAATTCAGTAAAATATTATTGCCATTTATTCAAAGAGAAGTTAGTATAGATAATTAGATAGAACACAGGGTACAATATCAGGCAGGTGGCTAGACTATTGTTTCTGTTGTCATGACATTTTAACCTGAAATTTATTAATCTGTCACTTCACTTTGACGTGGCATGATCTTTAAGAAAGGAGGAAGATTTATTTTCCGAAAGCTCAGAAAACAAATTTGTTGAAGTTGTTTTTTGAGTTACACGTTTAAAGTTTCGTTCATTCACTGTTAAGAATTTATGAATTTTCCAGGCAACTTGAAAAAGTTGTCTTTTAACCAGTTTGGTGGCGAAAAACCCAATTAAAAATTAAAAGGTTCCTATATTTCCTAATAGTTTCTCTTTATTATAAGGTGGGATTTTTAACGAATATTTACCAGATAAACGATACATAACAAGTCTGGAATACAACGTTTTAAACCTTTTACGAGATTTTAGGCTTAGCCCTTATTAGAATTTCAAAGAAAATCAAGCCCAACAAATCCTAAATGAAATTCATCCTCCCCCCTTACTTATTGGCTTCGTTAGAACGTCGCGAATACCTACAGCTTCATCCCCGATTCTGAAAAGACAATTTTCTGTCCAATACCTTACGCGAATCCAGATTCCGAAGCCTGGACGATTACAGACTTCTGAAGGTTGACGCTGCCGTTCACCATTCACCGGGCCATCTGTTTTTATGGTTTCAAACAGTCCTAAGCACATACAGTGTGACCCATTTGTTTTGGGGTCAGTCTGTAAAAAGTGTATCAATCGTGCGATTTGGCTGATTTTTTTTTTAAATTGTAGAGCTCGATGAACTGCACATTTTGAACAAAAATTGCCTGGTTCGCATAAAATCCAAAGCCTACTATGACCGTTTTTATGAGCAAAATTTTAAGAAACCATATTAGCGTTTTTTTTTGAAAAAATCTGTGTGCGCCAATGGATTGAGCACCCCTCGAAATGGGTATGTACAAAATTTCATCAAAATATTTCAAGTAATAACGATTTTGTAGAAAAATTAAAAATGCAGCCAAGGTACGTCTTTATTTTCAAAAATTCAAAGTTGGCCATGGAAAATAATTGAATTGTTTACTTTTATTAAGTGTCAAACTGTCTAAATTAAGTTCAGAAATTGTTTGTGCTCAATACAATTAATTATCATAATTATGGAATATTTAAGCATAAGAGACAAAATAGAAATTGTTCGACTCGTGGGCGACAACGAGCGCTCGGCAGCAGAAGCTGCGGCCGAATTTAACAATAGACACCCAGGTAGATCAGTGAGTCGAAGTACTGTACAACGTATAAACAATATTTTTGATGAAACTGGATCGATTTCTAAAAATTTATTAAAAACTAGGCAAAATGGACGCCGTGGACTTGTTGAAAATAACAATCAAATTCTGCAATACTTTAGTGACAATCCTCGAAATAGTGTTCGAACGGCTAGTTTAGACCTTCATATACCCAGAGAGAGTATAAGGAGATGTTTGAGACAAAACAAAATAAAACCGTTTAAGCCAAAATTTTTGCACACCCTGGAACCAGGAGATGAGGAGAGAAGATTAGAATTTTGCTATTGGCTGCAAGGTGAATATCTCCATAATGGCAACTTTTTAAATGAAATTTTATTCACCGACGAAGCCACGTTTACTACAAATGGTGTAGTATCAAGTCAAAACTGCCGTCACTGGTCAGCTGAAAATCCAGAGTTTATAATAAATGCAAGGAGACAATATTCACAAAAAATTAACGTTTGGTGTGGAATACTACGCGACAGAATAATTGGCCCATTTTTCTTTGAAGGGAATTTGAATGCGGCTGGCTTCTTGAATTTTCTAGAAATTGAATTTAGAAATGCTTTAGATGAGTTACCATTAAGATACCGTTTAAATTTAAAGTTACAGTTAGATGGCAGTCCTATTCATAATGCTCGTTTAATCAGAAACTGGCTAGATAATAATTTTGAAAACTGTTGGATAGGGCGAAATAGTCCTTTCTGTGAGTGGCCACCGAGATCTCCGGACTTAACTCCTTTAGATTTTTTTCTTTGGGGTACACTTAAGCAAAATGTTTATAAGTCAAGACCCCATAATTTACAAGAACTGCAAGCTAGGATAAACCGTAGTTGTGAGGAAATTACTCCACAGCAAATACGAAATGTAATTTTGAATGTACGCAAGAGGAACGACAAATGCATTGTAGAAAATGGAGGCTTGGTAGAAGTTACAAAAATTTTATAATTTTAATTGTTTTTATGTTTTGTGTTTATAAGCATAAGGTTGTATTATTACAATTTAATTATTTTCCATGGCCAACTTTGAATTTTTGAAAATAAAGACGTACCTTGGCTGCATTTTTAATTTTTCTACAAAATCGTTATTACTTGAAATATTTTGATGAAATTTTGTACATACCCATTTCGAGGGGTGCTCAATCCATTGGCGCACACAGATTTTTTCAAAAAAAAACGCTAATATGGTTTCTTAAAATTTTGCTCATAAAAACGGTCATAGTAGGCTTTGGATTTTATGCGAACCAGGCAATTTTTGTTCAAAATGTGCAGTTCATCGAGCTCTACAATTTAAAAAAAAATCAGCCAAATCGCACGATTGATACACTTTTTACAGACTGACCCCAAAACAAATGGGTCACACTGTATAGGGCTGGAATAGTGTAAACAACCGAGGGAATTTTTGGGAACACACAAAAGCTTTGGCCAATTTAATGTACGGATGTAGAGGAAAGTACCCTAATATGAGACCACATTACATTTTGTTCTGTATTTTGTCCTATAATATATTATAATGCAAACTTACGTCGAATACGTTTAATATAGTATCTACTATCAATGCAGTTCATGTAGGATTGCCAAATATTAACAGTTGTTGTGTAAATGAGAATTATGCACTTTAAAAGAATATCTAATTAACCTAGTATACAACAATTTAGTTACATGACACTTGACACACTTAACAGGTTCCTAATATGAGACAGTCTCATATTAAGGTTTAACAAAAATACTACTTACCACAAATTAATTTTTATTTCAAAAACATTAAATGCATATCAACTTAACACAGTATACAACTCTTTAATTATATAACACTTGATGACATTCTATTCAAATTATTAGTAATCTAAATTGGATGAAGCGAGTCCCCTTATATGAGATATCTCATATTATAGGAACACTGGGGTGTCTCATATTAGGAACCCGATGAACATATCATAGAATTTTTAGTTTTTTGCCATCGTTAACAAATGTTATTAAATGCATTATATAACTACTCTAATTATAAAATAACTTTTATTCAATACAACAAGCTACAAAAATATATGAAACACTTACCACGTTATTCAGAATTACACGGTAACAGAAGCTCTATAAAAGTTTGTGCATGTACGGGTGAAGTAAACAATGTCATTTAGATGAGCTAGGGACTGCACTACATGTGGCGACTTCAGTGGCGCACCCAGAAAATACGATTGGGGGGGGGGGGGAACTTAAAAAGTTTTACGTATTGCATACAAAATATTTTATGATTAAAAGAAATTCCCAGGCCAGGTCTCGGGTTGGGAAAATAATTGACGAGAGTCGCACAGAGGACAGTACATCTACGATACCACCCTCGAGAATTTTTTAAAATATGATAGGTATGGGGGGGGGGCGAGGCCCCCTGGCCCCCTCTGGGTGCGCCACTGGTCGACTTATACCATTAGTGATTATTGGAGATATTGCCAGCTAGATGGAGACTCTTACTTTAGGAATTAGTGTGGGGTCTCATATTGGGAACTATCTCATTATTAGGGTATTTTCCTCTATGCGATTCACGACTGGTGCAGATAACTTTTTTAAACATATTGTGAAGTCTTCTTGTCAAACACGTTTAATTATTGCACCTTTAGCACAGTACATCTATTAAACCCCGTAATAAATACGATTATTACTTATTATGTAATTGGCATTGATATTATAAAATACTCCTAGACTCCTCAAAACGGGGTTATGAAATAATGCACCTGTTACCCGTTTTCCACCAAATTTTGTAAAAATATAAATGTGCACGGGCTGTTATTTCCGTCATGTTTGCGCTAAATATAAAATATAAAAACTTGAGTTATGTAGAATTATAATGATTCGATAAATCCCAATGTGATTTCAGATTTTCTATACGGGGATCGTCAAAAATATATTATAAAAATATACCTCGGAAAAAGTCAAGGTCGGATTTTATTATGGAACTTTACTAATGAGCATACTATATAGGAGTTATTTTAGACTTCCGTTTTTCCCGGAAATAACTATCACTTTCATATTTTTTGGGTTTAAACCAAAAATCCGGGTTTTTTTATTTTATTGTATTTGATCAGAGCCAGCTAGTCTGGTTATTTTTTATGCCTAGGTACTTTATTTAATTGTTTAAACATTGTACGACCCTGACATTACGTGGCAATCTGCAGGCGTTCGCTAGTGCAGAAGTAACCAATTTTACTTTTAAACCTTGAAAACTTTTTCCGGTTTAACTTCCTTACTTAAGTAATTTTGATATCAAAAGACGATCGCCCCCTTTGCCAGTCGGCATACCTATATATATTTTTTGTTTTTATACAGTGCTATTCATAAAGTTTGCCCCAAATGGAAAACAATATTATCAGATTTTTTGAAAACCTGATTTCGGGCTGATTCTTTCGGGGCAAAATTAATAAAACATACAGGGTATTCCGCATAAGAACCGACACAGAGCAGGAGCATACAGCGCAGCCCAAAATAAGGTGATTCAGGTGATTTAACGCAACTTACCTCTATACTAAGTTGCACCCCTGAGAAGTTATAGGACTTGAAAATGGGCTTTTGTGATGCTCACCGCGTGTTTGATGGTAGTTGGCGAGCGGTAATGTAGGTACAGGGTGATTCACAAGTTACTTACTTTTAGTGTGGGCCTAACGGTGTATAACGGAAGCACAGGATAGTTTAAGTATGTGTATTAAGATTAAACACGAAACAGTACGTTAACAAAATACAGTTTAAGAGGAAGTTCAAAAATATGTGCAATAATTAAATAATAATTGATTTAAAAAATCTGTGATTTCGCATAACGCTACACTCAAGATATCCGAAATATGAACACTTTTCATGTAACACAATCCAAACGTTTCAAAAGGTACACTGTTAAACAATCGAATTTAAAATGGGCCACAAAACAATATGTCAAAATGGCACAAACACATAAACTATCGCATAAAATGACAACATTCAGATTAAAAGTACAAAAATTGCAAAAGATTCCCAAATAGCATAAAATTAATTGATTACTCTGTATAACTTAGATTAATTTCCCATGTAATTCAAAATTACTCTAAATTTCTGGCATAAAATAGCTCAATGAAAATCAAAATTCTGAATTCAACGGCAAAATAATAATAAATTAGCTTCCCAAATTCCTTTCAAATTTCCAATAAAAGTTACAAAATTATTTTAGTTTGAATGAAATAAAACTCTATAAATCTACAGTAGGATAATAAGGTTCAAACTAAATTCCCAAAAACCATTCATAGTTCTTATGAACTATGAAATTATTTCTAATTCAAAATTTAATTTTTAATTTCTAATTGAAAATTTAAAATTTAAAATAAAAAGGCAATTCAAACACAAAGGAATCAAAACAAAAATATCTTACTCTTTGGCCAGTCCAAATTTACTTAGGTGCTTAGAAGAATACTTCTTTCTTGGTGATTTTGTCCATCAGGGATTTCTGCAGTAACTGGGCGATGGTCCGCGGTCGGCTGACCGCGGCGGCGGGTGCCCGCCGGCTTCTTTCGGGGCATCTCACGATGCCATAGTTTATGTATTTTTGCCTTTTTGAGATATTGTTTTGTGGCCCATTTTAAATTCGATTGTTTAACAGTGTACCTTTTGAAACGTTTGGATTGTGTTACATGAAAAGTGTTCATATTTCGGATATCTTGAGTGTAGCGTTGTGCAATTATTATTTAATTATTGCACATGTTTTTGAACTTCCTCTTAAACTGTAGTATTTTCTTAACAACTTAATGTACTGTTTCGTATTTAATCTTAATACACATACTTAAACTACCCTGTGCTTCCGTTATACACCCTTAGGCCCACACTAAAAGTAAGTAACTTGCGAATCACCCTGTACAATACCGCTCGCCAACTACCATCAAACACGGGGTGAGCATCACAAAAGCCCATTTTCAAGGCCTATAACTTCTCAGGGGTGCAACTTAGTTTAGAGGTATAAGTTGCGTTAAATCACCTGATCACCTTATTTTGGGCTCCGCTCTATGCTCCTGCTCTGTGTCGGTTCTTATGCGGAATACCCTGTATGTTTTATTAATTTTGCCCCAAAAGAATCAGCCCGAAATCAGGTTTTCAAAAAATCTGATAATATGTATTTTTTTCCATTTGGGGCAAACTTGAGTAGCACTGTATAAAAATAAAAAATATATATAGGTATGCAGACTGGCAAAGGGGGCGATCGTCTTTTGAACAGACATTCAATATTGAATCAAAATTGCCGTGTTCCACTTAAGTAAGGAAGTTAAACCGGAAAAAGTTTTCAAGGTTTAAAAGTAAAATTGGTTACTTCTGCACTAGTGAACGCCTGCAGATTGCCACGTAATGTCAGGATCGTACAATGTTTAAACAATTAAATAAAGTAGGCATACAAAATAACCAGACTAGCTCGCTCTGTTTTAAGATATCAATTCTCTTTTCTTGTTTAAATCTAAAAAGATGGAATGGCGCCACTTGCTTCGTTGTCGAAAGATAACATTATATTAGTATTGAAATGTTCTAAGATAGGATGCCTCGAGATTTTATAATTAGAGACCCTCTCGACTGAATGTAGCCCATATGAACACTAAAATCGCGAAATTATATCGATGCTGAATTCTAGGCTTAAAATAATAATCAGAAACTTATTGGCAATAATAAGAATAATTTTGAATAAATTATAGAACTTTGTAGAACCACAGCCGACTTTAGGCAAGCCCTGAAGATGAGAAAACTGGCATCACGGCTGGCGGGTCTACGTGACGTGGCCTGTCACTCCCTGTTAGTTGGTTCTACATAAGAAACTTACGAGAATTAGTGGTATCGTCATGAGATTTCAATGATGAGGCAGTGTGTCCCTGGGCGTAAACAGGCTGCTCGAAGCGATGGTGACAGTTGTTTTTTTATAAATTTGCTTTGTTCGTGCAAAACTGAAACATTTGAAAAAGTTCGAAGTGAAGAATTGAAGGAAGTTATTGGTTCCTTATACAGTCTGAAGCCTCAAGATGCCTATATAGAATCGTCGAGGGAAGCTAGAACTTAGAACTAGAACTTAGTCGTATACCTGACTGTAAGTCAAATCGTAATAATAACTTGAAGTAGCTAGGTTTTCTTTACTTGACGGCATACGGTCGACTTGTATTGGTTGACGGCATACGGCATACGGTCGACTAGTATTGAAACGCAGTTTTATGTGCGTTTGATGTCTATATTTTACGAAAATTTAACCACAAGGGAAGATAATCATCATTTGACTGACAGGGCATTTTGTAAAAACTTCTAACGAAAATTTGACTTACTACAAATAATATAGTCCTCTCTATTTGCCCAAATTTGCCATATTATTTGTCGAAAATGTACCTATCCACACCAAGAATCGTACTTATTCTAAATAGTTATACTTCTGTGTATATTTTGTTACCGATTTTATTATTGTCTGTTAAACAAACATACTTACCTAACCTATTATAACAAAGATGTAAGATTGTGAGTGTAAATGTATTACTTTTCTTTGTAACCTATTATACATATTTATAAAAATTGTTGAACATTTTATTAGAAAAGAGAAACTAAGCCTTACTGCCGAAAAGTTCGTTGTGGTAGAATATTTTTGATAAAACTGGTCTCTGAGATTAAATTCATTTGGGGCACCACGCTAATTTATTTAAGGCTGCAAAATTCAATATATGGGGATGACTACACCTACCTACAAAGGCGACTCCAAGGCAAATCTGCCTCTAGGTTTACAATGAATTCCAACAAGAAGTAGCTTAGTATAAATATTGATATGCCAATAAATATATGAAAAGGGTTTAGATAAGCTTATCACTAAAATGGTTATAATTCGCAAAATATTTCTTGCACTCCTACTTAGACTTTTTGGACATACACAGACCCAGCACATTGACAACACAGACATTAATTGTTTGTTTAGTTGGCCTTCCAGGGAAAACTTCTCCAAGTTTGGATGTGGTGACTTCAGATCATAGGGGTCACGTTTTCTGCGATAAGTCAGAACTTCCTAGAGTTGGCGTGAACCTCTGTAGAAGTACCTAGTACTTTTTAGAGGTGAGGTACGGTAGGCAACCTTATTATAACCGGCAATAAACCCTATAACGAACGTATACATAACTAATGCTGACGCCATTCATGCTAAAATTCATCAACCTTCCGCGCCAATCACGAAAATCCTAAAAATGAATCTTGTTAATAACAACGATAGTTCCTGAATGATACCCTAACGGGTTCTTTCACAAAAAATTTCCAGAAAGCCACCAACGTCGATCACAAACTCGTTGCTTGCTCTGTTCTTCTAAAAAACGAAACCCAGCGGTAGGGGGTAACCTTTCAGTCAACCTCCTTCGAAGTTGAATTCCCTAACCATCAAGCAAGGTACCATAGAGCGGCGAAATCGTAGTGAGGCCAGGATTAAGGTATAATTTTGAAACTTGTACAATTCTGGGACCGTGAGAAAAATTCAAATTTTTATTTCAAAAACCGAAGAAAAAATGGGGTGCAACAAAATTGCTTAATAAAAAAATCTTTTACATATAGCAAGATAGAGCATATATATGCTTATAGGAACTTTTTTCGCAGGATCACAACCCTTACTTATCCGAGAACTGTGGTAAATGAAACCGAGACACCATTTAATACGACAAGAAAGTCGGAGAAATATTCCTTTGACTCAAATATTCCACGGCCGAGGCGAAGTCTAGTTACACAAATGAGAATTTCCTTGAAGGATGACGAAAACTTTAATTAAGAAAGTTTGTGTAATTAAAATCATATCCAGACACCAAATACGAATTGTATAGTACTTTTCTATTTTTTCAAATAAAGACATCATCGCGAAAACATTAAAATATGATAGCCCAGAAATGTATATTCCCATATCCTAATAAGTGCGAAAGTTTTGAAACTTTGGGAGTTTGTAGATTTTATGTACAAATAATATATTATTATGGTTCACAAAACCGGCTACACTTTTCATGACAATAAAGTCTTTGGGAAGTAATAAGGCTTTTTCAAAAATTCTCCAAGTTTAATGCTCTTTGATTTTCATAATAACATTTTTTGTCGTAGGGGGCACCCGAAGCGAGAAATTACAAATAAACCGTTTTTTTGGGCCATTTTATCAAGATGGCGGCAGCGATCACATTTTGAATTTTTGTGCGTTTTCAGGGGATCTATAAATTCCCAAAGTTTCAAAACTTCCGCACAAATACCCCTACTGGCACTGAACTATACTGTTGGTTCTCGATTTTTGTTGGGTATAACATTGCAGATCAAAGTTTTCTCCTTCACCAACTTAATGACAAAGATATTGCAATCTTTGTTGGGACACGTCATGACATGCTGCAGGCACAGTGATCCCAGACAGCCCATCACTGGTTTCATCCTTTTTGGGAATCATCAGATGGACGTAGGCAACGATCCTGGATGGATAGGTTTCAAAGATTAGAAACAACAGAAGCAACTAGTCCTATGGCAAATACCCCTACCGCGGCATTGAGCTACACTGTTGGCTCTCGATTTTCGTTCTATACTTTGAGACCAGCCCATTACCGATGTCATCTTTTTGGGAATCACCAGATGTACGTAGGCAACAATCCTGGATGGATAGGTTTCAATGGATAGAAACGACTGAAACAACTACTCCGAAGCAAAATACCCCTACCGGCATTGAACTACACAGTTTGTTCTCGATTTTCGTTGGGAATAACATTGTAGATTAACGTTTTCTCGTTCACCAACGCAACGTATCTTTGTTGGGACACGTCCTGATATGCCGCAGGAACAGTGGTCCCAGCCAGCAGTCTATCTGATGATTCCCAAAAAGGATGAAACCGATAATGGGCTGGCTGGGATCACTGTGCCTGCAGCATGTCAGAACATGTCCCAACAAAGATCTTTGTCGTTGATGAAGGGAAAAACTTTGATCTGCAACGTGGATATCATAATACTTCTGAACATTTTGTTGTTTCTGTTGATGTTTTTTTGGTTATCTTACGTTCAGTGCATGGATGAACAGTAAAATATATTTCTCCTTTTAAGGCCAAATGATTTTACCTTCCAATTAAATAGCTACTCATCTCGTACTTGTTATTTGTTTACAAATCTGGGGCTCCTTAGAATAAGTGGGGAAACATGTGTGGAAAACAAAAGGTATCGAATAGAAATTAAATATTTCATTAGAAACTAATTGTTGGATGGGAGTGTGTATAAAGAGGTGAATTTGAGAATAGCGAGCGATTTCTATGTGTTTAGGGGATGAAAGTCTAAAAAAGTGATAATATGTCGGCATATTGTGTGCAGCATTGGAATTTACCGCTAAATAATGGATTTCATAAAAAGAGTGTTGAAGTTGTGGTTACATTGCAGCGGATTTTTAATAATGGTAAAATATAAATAAGTTTTGCTAACAGAATGTTAAATGATATAATATCATGTTTCATACGTTCTCTAAAAATAGTCCCCCATACCAAAGTCTAGAGAATACTCTCTCTAGACTTTGCCCATACTATACCTACTATACGGTTGGTATTTCGCGAATTAAATTTCCGGGCAGGATTGGATCTCGAACATAACGAAAATAGTAATCCTTATAAGAACAATCCCCGGATAGATGGCAAAAAATTAAACAAACCTGGCTCCTCGGTTCGCCCTAAAGCCCGAATTTAATAATTTCTCCACTTACTTGTTTTCTGTATAGCTATGAAATTGCCGGGTCTTATGCAGCCTCATCGCGTTCATAGATTATAGAAGTACCTAATTAAAATGAACTTTTAATGAAAAAAAGAATGAAATTTTACTTTCCTGGTTAAAAATTGAGCTCAAGGCGAATATTTTTTGAAATTATTAAGATCCAATAATAATAATAATAATGTACAGGGTGATCCAAACTCGACGCCCCAGGCCTACAGAGGGAACACGAAAACTTAAAATAAAATTTCGAAAGGGGTTCTTAAATGGGACATACTAAGGTCCGATTTTGACCGAAAATTTGCTTTTTTGATGTTTGGGAAAATGGCCACAGTCACGTCATCGATATTATTTTCCCGCAGAAACATATCAGTTTTTCTCTGTATTTTGAAAGTCCTTATCATTCTCAACAACTTTTGTAGGGAAAGATTTTCTGTATCTTTTATTGTTCAAAATATACAGGGTCAAATATGTAAAAAACATGGAATTTTTTCTAATCATTTTCCGAAATCTAGCTAGCCATGGAAACAATAATTGATAGTCAGAAATTATTCAAGAGTATGTTAGGGTGCCTTGCGCACCTTTAAATTTATTCAACTGGAATATTTTTTAAATTTCTGAATTGTGCTTGTTACTAGTTTGTTATTATTGTTTGTTACAAAAAAAATTAAAAATATTCCAGTTGAATAAATTTAAGGTTGCGCAAGGCACCCTAACATACTCTTAAATAATTTCTGACTGTCAATTGTTTCCATAGCTATCAAGATTTCGAATTGGAATTTAGTTGCCGAGGCCTCTGGCCGAAGCAAATAAACCACATGAGTCATAAAAAGAACTTCAGTGTCGAGGTACATATTATTTTTTTGAAATCGGAAAAAACTGTTTTATTAGGCGAAATATAATAATAAGGTATCACCCGTCCATGAACCGACTACGCGCGGCGTTGCTTGACTTTGGCGATTGCTCTACCTAGGTCAAGTATGATCAGACACGGCACTTACTTACAAAAAATCCAAACTGCTGCCTGTTGTGCAGCCTCCATGTAAAATAGATGAATATTCAAACCTACTAAAATATTTATACTGAAAGATTGTTCTGTTATAGGTAACAATTTCACAATGTGTACGAAAAGTTAAATAGGATATACGAGTATTGGCCGGGTTTTGAATATTTGGTCGCTTTTGACGGGCGATGGCTTCGCGTCTGACGTTTGATGTTTACATCTCTCCAAGGCCTACTTATTGAAAAAAATCGTACAATAATGGGCTACCTCAGTGCCGATTTCTGAGCTTTTATTGACGATTTTGAGATTATTGTTTTACATAAGTATTGAAATTCGTAGATGTGTTGGTTTACTAAAATGCCCCGCAAGCAAAATTTTTATAAATTTTAAGGACAATTAATTCAAACTAAGCGAAATTACACCACTTTATCTCGAAGTATTTTTTCGTCTTTTTCCCTCAAGATGGGGTTTGAATCTCCATCCCCCCCTTCGATATATACGGCTTGGTTTTTAAGACTCGATTCGTGGTACGATGGTGGGGGACGGCAAAGGGATATTTTAAAAATAGTTTTGATTTCCAGCTGATACAGGATGGTCAACTAAAGTTAGGTACTTTTTGTTCAATTTGGTATCACCGTAAAAACATACAATTCGGTATCTATACAACTTTTACACGAAACATTTTTTCCTTCCATCTCTAAAAATAAGAAAGATGAGGGGGTGGAAATTTTCGATGGAGCACCCTGTACCTGGTACGCTATTCTGAAAACAGGATGTACCTACTAAAGTATATAGTGATAGATTACCACTATACGGTCTTTTGTGTCAGCGTTTTTTGTTTTCTGTTTTTGAAAGTATCGTGATGGCAGGTTTTAAAGTGAACATCTCATCTCGGGTATAGAATTTTATAAGAAATGTAAGTAACGCAGAATACACAATTATTATTGAATGGGAAATTAACTAACCGTTCAAATTTGATTACCTATCCGAATAAAACAAAATTTTCGTATGTTTCCCAATGTCTTTGTCTGCCGTCTGGTCGAATAGACAGAAACAACCGAAACAGAATAAAGTTGCCGATAACTGATTCAAATCGAAGAATGGGATTTGCATATTTGATTTTTGTTCCCGAACGAGAGTTAAAGAAGTGTTGAAACGTGACTAGTATAGCAAGATTCGCTAAATAATATTACAGGCAAAATGGATTTTAGATTTTATGTTCATAAGACGCACTCAGCGTTCTAGATTCCCTTTAGAGGGTTTTATTAGGTTCGTTTGCTGCTGAAAGGAGGTAATCGCATCATTTGAAATCCACTTTCCAACCTAGGTATAGCGATAAAGTCTTATAACTATGTTGATAAATAACTGCAAATAGACGGAATTGTAAATATGAACAAAATCGAATTGGCTAGGTATTTTACACGTCCTGGGTTTATATCCTGCTTGGTTTCAAACTGTGATGTTGGAAAAACGAATCAATCAATCATCATGCGCTAGTAATCTGCCAAATATGGACTATTAACAGAAAACTTCAAAATGGCCGATTTTTTAAAATTCAACATCCAAAAACATCAAGATGTTGTCTGCATTGAAATTTATTTGCTAAAATATGTATCCTGGGTAAAGGGTTAAATCCTCCCTCCTATACATAGTGTTACGGTAGAAAATGTATACGAGGCGCTAACACTTTATGGAAATATACCAATTGAAAGCATTTTTATGATGCCATAAACGTAAATGTCATCTCTGCATCGGCTTTTCTGTTCAATATTTCATGTATATGTATCCTCGTAAAAAATGTGCGTCTGTTCTTCAAAGTTGCAATTTTTACTGATATACGGCAACATCAGCAATTTGATCTTTAAATATCATTTAACGATAATAATTGTAAGATGTTATCTTTCAGTTCACAAAAGTAACCCCCCACGGATAAGCGTTCGGTAACCTCTGATACTCCTATTATACATATAGTTGGGAGTATTGGAAGTTGGAAGAATAGAAATTATTAACTATATTAAATCATTGAATATATTTTAATGTCAAAATACTAGTTATAAGTAGGTACTATTTACTTATTTAAACTTTTTTATTTCTATTCCAGAGTGTGTCGGTGACTGTGTCAATCCTTACGTTGGCATTCATCTCGATAGACAGATGGTACGCCATCTGCTTTCCCTTAAAGTTCAAGTCAACGACAGGAAGAGCGAAAACGGCTATTGGAATTATTTGGATTATTTCCATGGTCTGTGGTAAGCATTTGTGAAAATAAACACTAGCATTTATAACACCAACTATAGTGATGAAGTGTTGATCTTGATGATATTTTGACTCGTTGAAATACTATAATTCTCGTGGGCTAAACTATTATAGTCTGTTTGTAATAGTCAGAGCTGGGCAAGTATTTATCATTACAAATACTTTTTGGTATTTAAATACTTTTCGGTATTTAAATACTCAGTATTTAAATACTATTGCAAATTCAGTATTTGTATTTGATACTCCAAATACCCAACCAAAATATTTAGTATTTAAATACTTTTTTGGTATTTAAATACTTACAAAGTATTTAAAATACTCTGGAAGTATTTAAATATTTTTGTCATATTTAAATATTGCAAAAGTATTTTAAATACTGAAAAGTATTGAAATACTTCTGAGGCAATTAAATACCTCGTAAGTATTTAAATACTGCAAAGATATGTTTAAATATCTCCACAGTATCAGGGTGATTCAGTCAGGATCTAAAAAAATTTAACCCCAGGTGGAAAAATAGAAAAATACGAATCTCAAATTAAAAAAGATCTAATGTCGACAAAAAAATATTTTCAGAAGTGTATGTATTAAAACCCCTTATTAAGGGCGCTGGCAAGTTCGCGCGTCAAGGCTGGGTACGTGTATGGTGGTTGAATTTTGGGCACTATCTCTCAAACGACATAATTTATGAAAAAACGGTTGAATTTTTCAATAGAGAATTAAATTTTCTACAAAGTGGTTTAAATTAATTTAAAAAATAAATGTGTAAAAAAGTTCTGGGCATAATAAATGAGACTGGAGGGCCTAAGTGGCGCCCCTTGGCTGTTGCAAATATTGCACTGTAATATAATTATGTGAGATCTATGAACGTGTGCAAAAGATCATTAAGGCGCTACGATACCCCCCATTTGCAAGGGTTTCGTAGTTTACATCTCCTACTTGCATTTCTTAATATTTTCACTTGATTTTTTTTGTGGCTTAGATAAAACTATGAAGAATCGTCGTTGTGTATCACGAACTGTGCAGGACTAATGCGACACTGTGAAAAAAATTCCAAACATACCCGAAATTCGACTATATTCGGTTAAGAATTTCGAGTATTTCCGCCGCTCAAAAATAATTCGAAAGACACAACGACGATTGAGGCATTCGATTACACTATTTTAAGACTACTTTCAAGTCGATACGTTTGTTCGTTTGGCTATGAGTTGAAAACTACGAACCCATTGCTCGGCAATAAAATGATCCGTGAATTGGCCATTCGAGCAGGAATTAGACGTACGGAGATAGACGGGCGGGCGGGCGTTCGCTGGAACTCGTGGTTCCCCTACTCCCCCTACTTCGGCCTACCTCACCGGAGTCGGGAACCACGTCAGGGGAACTTTCAATCGATATCAGATATCAGATGTTTCATTTTTCATTTTATTACTCTCAGCGTCGATGGAGGAAGGTAAAGATTAGTTTCCTAATGCGAAATACCGACTGACTCAATACTCTTCGGAAGAAGATGGAGCCACCGTCGAATACTTCTCGGCGCGGTGGGGGAAACGAGGCTTCCCAGTCCGACACGGTTGTCCGGTAGATGGCGCACTTGCACCATCCTCGGATTACGTCTCGGCGTTGAGGTGGAAGAGAGGCTTCTGTCCGGTAGATGGCGCACTGCGCACTTGTAATGCGGCTTCCCAAGACGAACTTTTGTTCGGCAGATGGCGCGCTTCGCGGCTTGCCAAATCTGTTGATTTGACCTTGGTTGTTTGCGTTTCTTGTGCTGGTACGAATGAGTCATCGCCATCGATCGATGGCTGGAAGATATATTTTAGATTTTGTATTCCAGCGTTCGATTCGAGTCGCCCGGCCGCGGCCCCGCCCCCCTCTTTGCCTATGGAGGCGGTTTTTTTAAAGTAGCGAGTAACGTTATTAATTGTTAATGACAAATGTCTCGAGTACAACAAGGTGACCAACTCCTGGGGCTGACGAAAACCGGGACAGTAGTTAGGTACCTAGCCAGGGGCGGATGGGACCACCGGGACACCGGGCAAATGTCCGGTGGGCCGGTCATTCGAAGGGCCCCGGAGGGCCGCCGCAGGCTCGAAGGCTCACCGGCCATCGCATCTTAAATTTTAAGACGTCTTAACTACTTGACAAAACAAAAGGCAATCATTGTTACAATAATTGTTGTAAGTAGGTAGTTAATTTAAGATAGGACGGTGCAACTGGCCATAATTAATTATTTTTGTTTTGTTATTTTTTGTTCTATTATTTCTTTACGTGTTTTACGGAAACGTAGAAGGGGCACACCATTATTTTATTTTTATTGAACTCGAAATTTCGACTTTTAAAGTCGCAGTCCGACTTTGAAGTCGAAATGCCGATTTTGAACTCAAAATTTTGACGTTGAACTTCGGCTTTGAAAGTTGGAAGTTCATAAAGTCGAAACTTCGAGTTCAATGTCTGAATTTCGAGTTCAAAGTCGGATTTCGAATTTCAAAGTCGAAATTTTGAGTAAAAAGTCGGAATTTCGACTTTATAAAGTCGGAATTTTGACTTCAAAGTTGGCCTTCGACTTTAAAAGTCGGAATTTCGAATTCAATAAAAATAAAATAACGGTGTGGTCCTTCTACGCTTCTGAATGTTTTGTTATTTTTATATCTTTATATTTAGAGAAAAAAGTTTTATTTGTTTTACGAGAGTTATGATTTTATTTATGTTTTCATAAAACATGTATATTTTGTTTTATTAAAAAAATACATTATCTACTTTTTTTTAATTGTTATTATAATAATAATTAAGAAAAGAAAAATCTAAAGCCAAATGAGACATTTAGGGGCCGCTTGGGAGACAAATGCCCGGGCTGGTTAGGTAAAGCCCATCCGCCCCTGTACCTAGCTATTTTTTACCTATAATATGCAACTGTCAAGTTTTGTAGTTTAATCAACTTATGATTTTGTTAGAAGAAGTTCATGCTTTTAACCAATAAATACCACCCAAGGGAAACAAAAAAGAATTTGTGATCAACTAATATAACAAAAATAAAATTTAACACAAAGCCACAGGTACACAAATTAAAAAAAAAACAAATACTGGCTGTTTACAATATACAGGGTGGCCCAGGATAAGTGAGCCAATATGTGTAAAAGAAAAAAAATTTCGCGTTTAAATTTGATTGTTTGTGGTTCTGATTTGCTTGACTAATGACTGGAAACTAATTTTTAGCATATTTTCGTTTTTGAAAAATCAAGATGGCGTCGACAGCGACCATTTATTTATTTTCATTGTAGGTGAAGTGCCTTTTCCTTTAAAGATAAAAAAAATTCATTAAGAAAAGTTGTTCCCAATTAAAATTACTCCAGGGTACCAAATTTTGGAAAGATCGGCCTACTTTGTTTTCCCACTTCTTTTTCTAAGGCGCTAAAGAAAAAATGAAAAAATTAAGTAGGCTGATTGTCTCAAAATTTGGTACACGGCAATAAGTTTTAATTCTAAACAACTATTTCTCATAAAATTTTTCGATACCTTGTATTTAGAAGCCACTTTAGCGCGTTAGAAAAAGGAAAGAGTGAGAAAAACAAAGTAGGTAGGCCCATCTTTCCAAAATTTGGTACCAGGTGGTAACTTTTAATTGGGTTTTAACAAATTACATAGGGTCTTCGGCTTCTTGAGGGCATGAACATTTTTGTCGATTTGAAGTTTTTTTAGCACAGCGCGAAAAATTGGGCATGGAGGCCTATTTCTTTTTTAACGTCACCTGGCTGGCCAAAATTGCCATATTTTATTTTCTTATCTATTTTCTGTGCGGCCTAAAATAACCGAGAAAATCGCTTTATAAGAAATAAACAAAAAATGCATAGCCTCAAGAGAGCCGAACACCCTGTGTAATTTTCTGAAACTATCTGAGTACCCAGTTGCATAAAGCTTCTTAGTGCCATCAATTTTCAATATAATAGTTTTCCTCTATCTCTTAAAATAAATATGCTAGGGCTATTAAATTGTTTTGCTCAATTTGAGGTATTTTTTATATTGCGCGTCAAGTTGGCTATGGCTGCTGATTTCTTTTGCAGCACCATTTAGCTGTCCAAAATTGCCACATTTTTGTTTCTTCACGATTTTTTTATTGTAGGACGCAAAATAAGTGAGAAAATCGCGGTGGTATAGTTCTAAAATAATCATCCTGTATATAAAAAATAAGTTGATCAGTTATATAAAATTTATAAAAAATATTACAAAAAGTAAAGTATGAAACAAACATTTAAAAAAAACTATAAGTTTTAAGTACAGGGTGGACCAACGTTTGGCGCCCTGCCGGAGGGGTCACCCATGGGGGCCCTGGTTATGATGTATGTAGGATATGATGTATTCATATGTAAATAGATGTAAATTCTTTGCCTTGACTGTCACCAAATCCAAAGGTAACTCAATTTAGAAAGAGAAAAATATTTCTAAAATTTTAGTTGAAATGTGCATACGGGCAAATTTTTGAAGTCTGTTTTAATTTTTTCGTTAAAGTTTTGTTATATTATTTATGCTGTAAACCGTTGATTGAATCTTCCGTCGACGTCTATACCAAATTTTCTGGTATGTCAGTAACTTAGGTATGTCAGTGTTAATACTTATGCTTATGAAATATTGTGTATAATAAACGATATGCTTTACTAGGTATGCTACTTCAGTACCTATATCACATAGATAATCGAATAACAAAACATGAAGATAATATTATAAGTATATTCCGTTGTTTGAGAATCGACGATATAAACTTTGATTATATACCTATTATAAACAAGGATTAAAGGTATCAAAGCATTGATGTAGAACTTTGGAGAACAGATACGTCGTTGTTCCCTTCCTCCATCGGCTGCGAATATGAAAAAATACTAAGAGATACTTTTTGTTAAACATTTTTCTGAAGTAATAAATTCTAATAACACCCTGTATCTCCGCAACTGTGAGCCTCAGAAGCTTCATTTCAACCTTAAGTTTGACGGCTCATCCGATCATGTGACACGCCAAGTTTGAAGAAACTATCTCGTATAATTCTAGAGATACTAAAAAATACGTGTATTTTTCTCTAAACTTCTATGCTCTGTATAAAAAAAACTAAGGCCCGTAGAAGAAAAAAATATATGAAGAAGTGCCCTTATTTTGACTCCAAGAATACGTGGTTTCATTTTTGACCATCAGTTCAGTTACACCCTGTATACAGTGTCTTAAGACTATTTTACGGTATAACTTTCCAATACCGCCCTGTTTTCGAGATAATAATAATAATGACAGAAAGTTGGACACAAATGGGAATTTTCTTTATTTGAAGTTTCTCAAAACAAATTATTCTTGATAAAAGTTAGTGCTTGTGCTTAAACTCAAAATCGACCTGTAAAAATTTTAAAATTTCTATTCGTATACAGGGAAGGTTGAAAAATATGAAAATTCCTCAAGAGTAAAGTACTCTTATTTTTAGAACTACAGCAGTATAGCACTAAGAAAAGTTGTTTGGAATCCCAAGAAAATGTCAAATATTAATTCACAGCCACCTATCCAAAAGAAGAAAAATCACACTTTCGCATTTTTTATTCATTGTATAATAGATAATATTAATATTAGCTATGCATTTTGAGGCACATCTTCAAGCATGACAGTACAATACCAACGATTTTTATTTACGTTCAACTAGCATCTTAAAAACACTTAATAACTGAAACTTCTGCAAAGTTTGTCGTTTTTTTGTGTCCAGGTAAAATACTACTACAATTTCAAACATAACTTAGCAACTAATTTGTGGAACACAAAAATATTTTAATAGAGCAATAATTTAAGTTATTTAATAAATGACAATTCAACAATAAAAATATCACAACAAAAAAATTATTACGAGAATAAACATTTCAGTGACTACTCTACATGTGACCCTTCCTTCGCTTCCTTTCGCCTTCAACCAGCAACTATCCCACTAGGCAATATAACAAATTTTTGAGGTAATTATGGAACGTAGTGTATGCACCGCCCGATTTTCTTGAAATTTTGGCTACCCACCTATTTTCGAGGTCCCTGACCAAGAATCTAACCTCAGTTTTTTGAGGCCGGACGTAGTTTCCGAGAAAATGAATTTTCAAATTTCCTTTTGACACCCGACACCCCATTTTTCACGGCGACATTTGTGGTTATAATCCAGATAAATTTTTAGTGTACGCAGCTTAAACTGATCACCACCCTATGCTGCAGAAGGCGCAAAATATGGTGGTGATCAATTTGAGCTAAATTCATCTCGATTATAACCAAATATTACCGTGAAAAAGTGGGGCGTCAAAAGGAAATTTGAAAATTCATTTTCTCGGAAACTATGTCCGACCTCAAAACACTGAGGTCAGATTCGTGTTCAGGGACCTCGGAAATAGGGGGGTAGCCAAAATTTCAAGAAAATCGGGCGGTGCATACACTATGCTACATAATTACCATTTTTGAATACGCTTCTTCAATGTTTGAATACGATTTTGCAGACTTCTAAGCTTCACAACTCACAACGCTTTCGGCTACGGCTTTTTCAACCTGTCCAAGTTCAATTTTTTGTTTTTTTTTATTGGGGACCTTCCCTACGACTCGTGCTCGATTTGGACAAATAACTTGGGCAACCTGGTAACTTACAAGGTATTGCACCTAAAAAGTAAGTATATTTTGTAAAAATATAATGAAATTAACTAGCCATGAAAATTTAAAACCTTTAGCTAAACGTGGAATTTTTAAAGGTGCACGTAAAGTTTCACCAGTCGATTCTACAACACACCGTTGATTGAGGACCATCGACGAACACACGTAGTCTCCCTTTCAATGTCTTGTGTTAAAAGTGTTGTTCACAGACCTACAATAACCCGAAGCTTTATGAAAAATATATAAAAATGTAGGAAGTGGCTATTTATAGGTCCGACGGATACAAACGTCAGTGTACGTCTTGCGCTCTCATTGGTCGATTGAGTCACGTGACACATAACCTTTCTTCTACCGTCCGATGGATTATGAATCGGCTTGTTTACTAAGTCAATTGGATGATGTCCGAGATTATTCAGACCTATCTTGTCTCATTTTATATTGCGTATGCCCTACTTTTTCCGCGATGGGCGCTGCGGAATGAAAAATGAAGTGGTTATTTTATTATTTACAATGATGTAACCCACCCGACATTCGGCGCCGCGCCGAATGTCGGGGGGTAGCCAAAATTTCAAGAAAATCTGGGGTGGGTTACACCATTGGAAATTATTACCACTTATTTTTTCATACGGCAGCGTCTATCCCCCAAAAAGGAGCAGTGCATACGCTCCTTATTGCAAAGATGCTTGAGAAAAATGCACTTCCGACGTATCTAAATATTAGTTTACTTCGGCTTCGGACGTGTACGGAGTTAAATGCACGTCCAAAGAAGTCACGTGACTCAGCCCGCCAATGAGAGCGCAAGACGTATACTGACGTTTGTATCCGTCGGACGTATAAATAGCCACTTCCAAAAATGTAACATATAACTTACCTTAGAATGTTTCTTGACTACAAAGTCAGCCCTTTTTATGGCCAGCACCCATTTTGCCCTCAAAACCGGCTCCTTAGGAAAGGCAAAAACGGACACTTTTGGCTTTGGCTCGGTTAGGTTAGGCAATTTGGGCGTCGATTAATTCGTTCCTTCATCGACGAATTTGGGACACAACACTTCTCGGGCATGGCTGAGAAAACACAAGAAAACACCCATTTTGATATTATACATACAACCAGAGACTTGCCTTGATGGCAAGTCTCTGTATACAACAAAACACACTTTCACTTCCTAACCTCCGTATTTAGGTATCCTTTATCTGATGGCTCAAAACATGAAATGTTTTTGATAGGCACACACTAATTATCGGACTAGAACACCACTGGTCCTCTGCACACTACTGTATCCACCAAATACACGTAATAACAATCACAGATTACCCAGTAACGATAATCATTGAATAAGGAAATGCGATAATATAAGTGGAAATCAGTAAACGAGGAAAACGAGGAAAAGATACAGATCAAAAACAAAAACAGCTGGACGTCGTCGCGTCGGACGACAGTAGTTGTATGGCCTTGTCCATAGGTGGCGGTGCGCTGACCGCGTAGTTTTCTGCGCTCTTCCGTCGTCGATGGAGTGACCTTTTGCCCGAACCGTTGATTGAAGATTCCTTTCTCCATCGACTGACTCGAATGGTACGGACGCGTGTCGGTGAAATGTAAGAGAACGAGACAGAAACATTTAGTAACAAGTGGGAATGTGACAGACAGCCCATAAGGATCATATTCGCATGCCACCCTAAGGGAGGATATCTTCCCCTTCTTCAATCAACGCTCTCAGTCTCCCTTATTTGTGTTTCGCTTGTTTTGACTGTTAGAATATTACATTATGTATGTCGACTGGCATATAATAATACTCATTATTATTATTCCTCCAGGAGTAATAAATAAATAATTATTATTCACAAAGTACTTTTTGCTTTTGTGTAAAATGGTTTAATCCCTAGGGCAGAAAATGGCCTGGTCGTGCAAAAAGAGTAAATTTAAATTCTAGACCAAATTGTGCGTTTGATGTTTACTTAAAAATGTGATAGGTAAAAGCAATATTTTTGTCAAATAAATGGGTCATGTGAAGCTTTTTTGAAAACGAATAATATCCTATGTAATACGATTATTGTGTCAAATTGCTGCATGATAAAAGCTAATTTATATACTTTCCAGAGAGAACGATGATAAATCTGACATCCAGTCAGTTTTAGAAACTTGTTCGTTAGAAGATTGTTCGAAAGTCATTGGAGTTGAAAATCGGGCAAAATAAAAATAGTACATTTTATTGTTCCAGTCTGTCGAATTTATGACATTTTAATACATTTTCTAGGAGGTTCGATAATTCAGATTTGTCAGAAGGTTCTGAAACTGAACGGCAGTCAGGATAATGTTTGATAATGATGTCACAACAGTCACAGTGAAACCAATAGGAGTAATTTGTGGGCTTGTGTGCTTTTATTCCCGTACCTAATAGGATTCCCAGAATTTGAGACAGGGCTGCTGGGGTACTAACACATATTTTGCACACTTATTATTCGGATTTAGGTATACCTAGGTATAAGTAGTAGTGGCAGGTGTATAGGGTTTGAGAAACAAACTTTCTGGGAATAATAGGGCTTTGAATGGAACATTTACAAGGGATTAGAAATTAATAGCTCCTATTATCTCATAACTATTACTTTATTTAAAAAAGGAGACCGGTTTCGTAACTCTATAAATTTACCTACATCCTCAGGGCAGGTAGTAGGTATATGTATAAATAAATAAAGAACCTTTACTTACCTAGCCATTATATATTTGAAATATATACATTCAGCCACAAGTCAAAGTTGAAACAATTAAAAACATTTACATCATTATTATCTTTTTTTAAGTATCTCCTCCAAATTTTCTGCAAGCTCTTAGACTATATTTACTTTTTTAAATCTTATATTGTAGTCCTTGATGATGTAATTTTATAGATTAACGAAACCGCTTACTGTTTTTAAATAAACAAATAATAGTTGTGATATCCTAATAGGGCCTATTCACTTCCAATCCCTCTGAAATGAACTCTTACAGGGTAGAAAGTTTTCAATTAGATTAGATAGATAGATATAAAACATTTTATAGAAGTTAGACACTTGTCTAGTCGTAGCCGTAGCAACACTATTATGCAGAACAATTATCCAATCAAGCATTGATAGATATTCAACTGACCCTAATGTGGTTCAATAAGAATTGGGTAATCGAATCGTTAATTTAGATTTTATAATTGAGCAATTACAGAAGTTTTTTATACAAGAAACCTTCATAGTATACACCTTTGCTGATATCAAAATGATTTTTAACTCCTGTGAAATAATAGTAAAATTGCCTCGACGCCAAAAAGCTATGCAGTGTGTTGCCAACGAAAAGTGAACGCCCTGAATAACTCCCAAAAAATATCATTTTAGCAATAAAGCAAACAGGCCACCGCCGTTTTTTAAATATATATTCGCGCTTCTTCGTCGGCATCGGCGAGACTCGTGTGTCCCGTCGGCGGCGGCCGGCTCCCGACTTATTATTTCATATTATCTACACAGAAAAAAAAAAGACTGTTGTGATTTTAGTGAATTCGTGTATATAGTCATTTTTACATTACTTTAAATATACAAGCAAATCCATGTGGTCCCAACAATATAATCTATACTTTCGTCGTAATTGCAGATGAACCAATAAGTTTAAAATAGTTTAATTTCCGTTAAGAAGACGTATTGCCACTTCGATACTAAAATTGGCATACTACAATGAAAGCATAACCTCGGTTTTAAAATGTCTCATGTTTTATTTAAACAATTAAATTTATTTTATTTAAATAATAATAATTCTCACCCTCGGACTACTCCAAACTATATAAGAGTACCCCAGAAGCAACTGAAAAAACATTATAATTCATTGGATGAACAAAGCAACTTAATTGCAACTTTTATATTCATCAATATAATCAGTAAATCATGTTTTTCAATTTTTATGGTATTCAAGAAATTATTAGAATTACATATTAGAATTCATGTCAAATACAAGTTAGATTGAACTCGACTGAACCAAATCTCCTATTACAAACACGTTAGTAAAAAAAAACTGTGACCTTAACTGAGCAATTTACCAAAACGAATGAAGGCAAATTTCTCAGTTAAGGTTTTGAATCAACCCTACACTCTATATCGTTCGTAGTCATAATGAACACTGTGCAAGTGAATGGCAATAGAAGAGCTATTAATAAACTGGGGGTTACTAGAACTATTGTATCCACTAAAATTAAATGTTATTAATTTATTGATCTCATCTGCAACATTTCTGTTTTTGTCAATTACAAGTTGCTGCACTAGCAACTTGATTTGCATTTTACACATCATTTGCTTATTATTCATGCAATAATATGATATATTACTAATAATTATAACTGATATTAGTACCCACAATTATTACAAATCCAGCAAAAATTCAATGACAGTAGTTGTAATTTCAGTATAATAATGAACATGAGGCCTCAAATTAAACGTTATGTTGTTCTGAGAAAAGAATGTGCTTAGAAAAGAAGTAATATAGAATCAATTCCAGAACATGACATATGGTATTGATTGAAATGAAATATTACATTTAAATTATTCATTCGAATTCAATATCAATTGTAATTGAACTGATTATTGTTAGTTACAAAAAAGCTTCTGCTTGAGTTTGAGGAATAATATCTCATATTGAATTAAACAGGTTTTTTTTTACAAAGTAACAGATTTTTCTCAGTGTAGTGCCCACGACCGGCCGCCTCAGTCGTAGCACTGTGAAGGGACAGGCTGGAGTGGGGAGTCGTGGGGACTAGAGGAAGGAAAAGGATAGGCATATCTAATCGAGCGACGTTTGTCCTGAATTGAGTCGGGCACTTCGGTCGGATTTCATAAGTATCGTAGCCTCTTAAAATCTATCAAGCCGATTGGTGGCAGCACTATTCCACTTAATGCTATGATTTGTTTCGATGCGATTTTTTGTCCCAAGTTTTTTTAATTTACTTCCCAACTGCATAAGGACACTTCCCACACACAAAAATTATCAAAATCGTATAGCCACATACCTGTATATTAACAATATACCGCTTTTGGCCCTATTGCGCACGGCAAGGCGCAGGGAACGAGAAGAGATGGAATTCGCCGCCATTTTTAACCCTATTTTGACAGTTTGAATGGTGGCTACCTTATTCCTTGCTTCATTTTTTTATACAGTATGAATGAAATTGCATTACACTTTTTAAAGGCGCCAGTAAAATCATTAAAGTCACCGTCACATAACACAAAAAGTGTTATGTGGTCACCGTGACATTCTTTTTTGATGAGAGATAGTTTTTAGTTTTTAAAATCGCGATTTTTTATTTTATATTTTGTACGGTTAATAGCTTTTCGTTTTAATATTTACGAGATCAAAACATGACTTGGTGCAATTGCAAAGAGACTTTTAGTAAGTAAATAGGTATAATTTTTTTGCCAAATAATATTGTTTTCTTGAAATCGGCATTAAAATGTCCCAAAATCGTCATTAAAAGCACATAAATCGTACAATATTGGGCTACATTATTGTACGATTTTTTCAATAAGTAGGCCTTGGCGAGATGTAAACATCAAACGTCAGACGCGGAGAAATCGCCCGTCAAAAGTGACCAAATATTCAAAACCCGGCCGATAAAGGCTCATTTAACTTTTCGTACACATTGCGAAATTGTTTCCTATAGAAGCGCAATCCTTCAGTATACATATTTTAGTAAATTTGAAAATCAATAGATTTGTTGTGTAGGCTGCACAAGAAGCAGCAGTTTGGTTTTTCTGTCAGAAGGTGCCGTACATCATTATACTTGTCCTAGGTAGAGCGATCGGTAAAGTCAAGCAACGCCGCGCGTAGTCGGTTCGTGGACGGGTGATCCCTTATTATTATTTTCTTGCCTAATAAAACATTTTTTTCCGATTTCAAGAAAAATATAATATGTACCTCGGCACTGAAGTTCTTTTTATGACTCATGTGGTTTATTTGCCTCGGCCAGAGGCCTCAGCAACTAAACTCCACTTGAGTCATAAAAAGTTGAACTTCAGTGCCCTGGTACATAAATAACTATTTCTCATTTACATTTTCTGACTTCTTGCTGATTTTTAGGTTTTCAAGAGAAGAAACTAAATTTAGAAAGTGGCTTAGTACTCTAGGTGTCATCGACAATAATATTATATTCAAGAAGTTCAAGAAGTAACTCAGGGAGATGAGAAAATGGAGACATTGTAATTCTCGGTCGTCCAGCGACGATACGATGAAGAGAGCCGCAAATTGACCGAGGAAACAGCAGCAAGTAAACCTGTTAACTGCAGATCACCGCCAGCAATTATTGAAAGCTTATCAAAGAAGAGGCGTAATTAGAAATCACTTCACTTGCATTTTTGAAGCAAAGATTAAAGTGGTAGAAGTTGAAGTTACCAAGTGTTCTTCTGCATGTATTTTTTAAACAAATAAAAAGAAAAAGTTCTAAGGAATAAAACCAGCTGCCTAAAAATTCGGAAATAGGTATAGATATGTTCCTGGAAAATAAGTTATTGTTATTAAAAGCATCTAAATAAATAATTATACCAAGTAATAGTGTATGAAAATGTTAAGGTACCTACCTAATTAAAAATATTTTCATGTTTTTTATAAGTAATTATTTATAATGTAGCTATTGTATAAGGTATAATGTACAATAATAGTTATATTAGTTCTCTTTATGATGATTAAAATATTGTTTTGATTAAGTTGTATAATTTCTCAACCTAGTTAACTGCTTCGTTTCCCGAATACGAAATCTTGGACCTATGTTGTACTTTAAACTAAAATAATTTCCATTTTACACAAAACGACAACCAAGACATTACATTATATATGGAGCCCACCCATATAAATTACCTATTTCAATTTCCAGCCACATTTAGGGTTAAAAATGGCAGCCAAATTATTCCCCCGGTCCGACGTCTCTCTTGCGCGGTATAGGTTGCTATAGGTATATGCATATAGCACACAATTCTAGAGGGTGTTTCGGATCAAATCTGAACACCCTGTATATGTTTGTAAAAAACGACAAAGGTGAACCTAACTGTGATAAAAGTTTCACTGGACGAGGAAATCTATGCAGAGTTGCATCTTTGACAGTTGGCATTGAGTTTGCGCTATGATGCGGTTCAAAACTAATTTCTAAACATTTCTAACCAGCGATAATGTGACAAAACAACCGCACTAGGCTTAGAGTGTTGTTTTTATTTTTGACAGTTAAGACGTCACATTTTTAGAAATTGAACGCCCGTTTTTTAGATTCGCTTTAGATTAATAATTAATAGTTGTTCTAACTTAGCAGTATAACGACAAAAAATATTTATTGAACCTACATATAGAGGCAAATATGCTGGAATTTCAAAATGAATATAGAAGACTGAATGAATGAAAAAAATTCAAATTCAAAAAATTCTCCAGTATAAAAACTCCCCTACCTTTGGTAAGTATCTCTTGAGCCTCTGAACGAACTCGTCAGCAAAAAATATTGTCATAATTATGTAGTGTAGGTACCAACCACTTTTTCTCTTAGGTTTTAAGTATTTTACATACCTAAAAGTATTTAAATACCGTTAAGTATTTAAATACATTTTCTAATAATCAAGTATTTAGTATTTACCTACTATTTAAATACTTTTCAGAAGTATTTTGCCCAGCTCTGGTAATAGTAGGATTATTACAAATGTAAATCCTTTATCAAATAGGCTCGACATTCGCAAAAGAGAACGTCAAATTTGCCTTCTCATTCGTAACTTATGGCCTCCTTTCATTTCCAAACCGACTTATAGTTGCATAAATTACTATTTTTGGGGAATCAAAATTTACAAATGGCCTACTGGCTGCGTTGCGAATATTAAGTGACCCTCAGACGATCAATAATATTGTCAATTTTTTTTAATATCAATATGCTGGTCCTCGTCCTCATACTGTCAATATTAATATATTCAATATTCAGTTTATGAAATCTCTATACAATAAATATAATAATAATAAGAAATATAACACCGCCAATATTATCGACTTTTTTTATTATAAATTATGCACAAACTGACGCCGAAAAACATTTCTGAAAAAAAGTTTCCCTTATAGTGCAGCCTTTTGGCGGACACTGTATAATATTCCGTGCTAAAAATCACAATTATGTTTCCCAGCTCACAGAATAATCTGATCCTTTTAATAAAAGCTGTTGTAGCCCATGTAAAGAATTGAAACAATATCGTTCCGTCTTTCGGAAATTTTCTTCTCGTTTGAATTCAAAAACTTTTTTTCAAATTGATCGAAGTCTTCACTAAGACAACCCTTTATAAGACCGCAAATTTTCTTGGTATTTAATTAGCTGTACTATTAAAACCGTCTTCAAATTAATTGAAGCTTCAACCCTTTAGCTATTTTGAAATTGGCTCCCTCAGTTCATTGCTGAAACAATTGTTTTCCTAATAACAATTCCCAGTTTAATTACTCTTATCTTACTGACAGAAATAAGCTATATACTAACATTAATTTTGTGATGTGGATTTCGAGTTTTCCGCCAAGATATTTGCCTGCTCTATAACTGACCATTCTATCAACATAATAAGGGTTTTTCATTTTCAAAGTTCGATCTTTGATATTAAATTAAAAGGAGTGTGTTAGGTAATAGGTATATCTCCATACTTTTACCCCGGTTCTTCTTGATGATTCGAATCCTGGAGATCCAATTTTCAATAAAAGTGTCGAGATTTCGATAACATCAACCGGACAGCAAAATCCTGTGATTTAACGCCAGTCGATTTTTTTGTGGGCTATCTGAAAGCTATTGTGTCTGTGCCGACAAATCACAGATGACAACATCACTCTCGTCGAAAACTGCGGATCTCCAGGATTCGAATCGCCAAGAAGAATCGCGGTAATTTCGCATAATGTCGGGCTTCACAAAGAAAGTATTGATATATCACCTACCTACACAATTTTTTTTTATTTAGTTCCAACTTTTCAGCAAGGTTATCGAAAAACTGGATCTCCAGGACTCAAATCATCAAGAAGAACCGGGGTAATTTTTAAAACAAAATGTGATCGTATAGGCTTCAAAATAAAAATAAAAGCATGTAGTCACCACCTACACATTCTTTTAAATTTAATTTGAAAGATGGAGCCCTGAAAATGAAAAACCCATTTTAATAATTTATACCTAATGGCAAACTCTCATATGCCTGAAAAGAAAAGAGTGACTTAAGAATCTTAAGCTCATCTTAAGTTAAGATTAGCCATGATTGTCAAAAACAGATGATTATTTCTGAGAAGCGCTGGGGTTCTTCATAACAACATGTTTGAAATGGAATGGATTTTTAAGTGACAAATTACCGACACTGACAATAATTTAATACCACCGCGAAGATATTTTCACTGATTTCTTAATTGCAATCCCTTGATTTTGGCGTTTTTGCTTACTTACTTGGATATCTCGAAAACAGCTTTTTGAATAGACGCCATTTTCAACATCTACGATGTGATTCTTGTTTGGAAAAAGTGAATTTTTGTTCCTGCTGCCAAATTGTTTTTAATTAACTTCGACCATTTTAAATAAACTGGATTTTGAATAACGCCAAGTGCTCTGAAGTCAATTAATTATCACCGAATTCGACGGGTACCTAATGGGTCTGTAATCGCGCGCTGAAACAGGCTGGAATAAATTAACTAATTAGCCATTTTTTCCTATACGCCTTTCTTATTTGACACTGGGGACATATTAATATTGTTTAATTTTTCTTTCTTATACAGGATGAGTAAAAAATATGGAACGTTGCTTAGAACTATATTTCCTGAAACATTCGTCATTAAAAAAATGTTTTAACACAAGTTTGTAGGCATATTTTTTGCCATAAATTGGCGAAACTCAAATTTTCTTGGCGTAAACAATTTCGATGCTATGGCAACCAACATTGTTTTTTAAATGGTATGATTTGATTTCCTTTGCATTTTTTGAAAGACCGTCGTTTTCTCTATACGTCGGTATGAAATTTAAATTGGGTTCTAAAAGAAAAATATGGGCAAAAATGAACTTTTCTAAAAATTATCTTCTTTGGTTGGACTTCATTAATGCAGATCTTATCAAGTTAATCATGGAATATCAATGGTTAGAATGCTGTCTATAGTGGATATCACGCATCTTGATCCCTACGTTACAATGGCCAACGAAGCAATTTGCATTGTCGACCATTGTCACACAGGGATCAATATTCGTGATATTCACTATACATATTTTTATTTTTAAGGATTTAAGGATTTGACAAGGGTCATTTTAAATATTTACGAATGCCTTGTGGTCTTAAAAACGCGCCATCAACTTTTCAGAGAGTGATGGGCAATTTACTAATGGGGATTCAAAACAAAAAGTGTTTAGTTTATATGGACGATATTATTATTTATTCTTTTACAATTAATGAACATATTTCTCGTATTACTGATGTTTTTCAAAGATTAAGAAATTCAAATTTAAAAATTCGACCAGATAAATTTAAAAAATAAATTAAAAACTGACAACTAAAGTTACTTTAATGAACCCGGAAAGTAAATTCTTTTTATAACCGGCTCCAATAATTGTCACTGATAATAATGGGTAACATTTTCAGCATTTAATTCATTAACAGTAAACTGGATTAAATGAAGTCCAACTAAAGGAGATAATTTTTGTTGTTTGTCATAGCAACAAAATTAAAGATATGCCTATTAACTTTTGTTAAAACATTTTCTAACAAAGAATATTTCAGGAAATATGTTGCACCTTCAGATGAACTATAATAAAAAATTCCCATTGATGAAGATTTATATGGAGTATTTTTACTGTTCCTTTTTTACCAGAACTGTGGGATTTTGCAGAGAATGTTATTTTGATGGACTTAACTATACTTGTAAAAATTTTTATTTTCAATTAATCGAAAAAAATCATTCTTGATAAAGAAAAGCCTGCTTGTTCTTAAAATAAGATAAGCATGGAAAAGAAGAGTAAACTGTCTCTATTGGTAGAGATATTGAAAAAAGTTATAAAGAAAATTTGTTCAGCGTGATGTTTTACTTAAGTGTACAAAATTTGAAAGCGTTAGGCCTACTTCCATTTTTTATTTTTTTCTTGTTTTTTCTTCGATTATATAATTTTCTGTGGGTAGTACGACAAAACTGTATAAATAAAAGTTACTCAGAGTAGGAAACTGTGTATGATAAAAAAATTGACAATCCTAGGCATACTTTGAGTTTCCTCCAATATTTTTCAAAATACAAAGTAGGCCTAGAATCGCCAAATTTTGTCATCATCAAAAAAAGAGAATAGATTCAAAAAATCAAAGTAGGCCTAGCATAGCGGTTTGAAACCTAAGAAACTAACCACGCTGAACAAATTTTCTTTATAACTTTTCTCACTATCTCGACAAATAGAGGTAGTTTATTCTCATGCTAATTAACGTTTCTTCAATTTTCAGGTCACCTAGTATAAGTAGAGTTAATTTTTTTCATGCCACTCTTATTTTAAGGACAAGTAGACTTTTTTGTCAAGAATGACTTTTTTCGAAAATAACTTTTTTTACCTGCATAGTTATGTCCATCCGTGGACACACTGTATAAGTTTGCGGAGCATTAAAATTTAGTTATACAGTGTGTTGTACGGGTTCAAATTTGAGCTTCTGTGGTTCAGCATTACTTAATTTGAAACTAATTTGTGACATATAATTTTAGTTTAAAAAAAAAATACGTATGCCTTGGAAATTTGGAACAAAACTATAAACTATTTCTTCGCACCAGTATAATGCTCTTTTTATAGATTTTAGGACAAAATGTTATCAAGGAAGCTTGTTCGGAACGAAAATCTGAGTAGGTGTGCAAAATTTCCAAAGCTACTTTGATTTTTTGCCTTTTTTATTTTTTTATAAAAGTGACCTTTCTCATAAAAAAAATCATTAAGGAAACTTGTTCATGAGTAGGTGTGAAAAAATTCAAAACCTGAACTTTGATTTTTGCGTTTTAAGGTTTTTTGGCAGAAAAAAAAAATGGGAGGAAATTATTAATGTTTTTCAAAAAATATTTTTTTAGGAGGCCATGTTTTGGTATTTAGGCATAACTTTTAATTCTAGACAACTTTTCTTAATAACATTTTGCTGAATTTTCTAAAATAAGGGTACTTTACTCTTGTACAATTTATATATTTTTTGACCTACCCTGTATGCTGTTTGACTTGCAACCATTCTAAGTGCGCCTAATATGATTATCGAACATGCACCAACTTTCGAGAATATTGGTATTTTCGTTGTGCAATTAATAAAAAAAGATCCCATATGTTAAATGACCACACTGTATGCGATCCTTAGCTTAGAATGACTTTAAGTAAAAGTCTGCAATGGACTTAATCAATGGTCGGCGATATTCTACTGTTGTCTTACTTCATAAATTAAACGTTGTAAATTATTTATTGTCAATCGAATATTGTTCTTTTAGTGTTTGTCTTTATATAATAATAATAATAATAATAACAAGGCTTTATTTAGCAATTTGCTACAATATTACATCAATATTTTGAATACATATTATACCCTCCATTATATTATAATAGCGTCATTAATAATTAAAAGATACTTTTGCTTCAATGTATATTTTTAATTTTGATTTAAATATTGATAATTTTTTTATAGTTTTTAAATCTGTTGGAAGTTCATTAAACATTTTTAAGCCTTTATAACATAACTGATTCTGTCCAAATGTTGTCCGAAAATTAATTAGATTAAAATCATTTGTGCATCTGACATTATAATTGTGAAGTTCATTATTATATTTAATAAAGTTGTTATAGGAAATACTTGGAATCAATTTATTCTTTAATTTAAAAACAAAAACTAATGTATTTTCGACTATTTTCTGGTACACACTAAAACAATTTAATTTCTCATGCATCCTGAAAACATTTGTATATTTATCACAATTTAAAATTACTCTCAAAGCTCTATTTTGTAACTTCTGTAACACATCAATTTGAGATTTATTTAACAAAAATAACACAGTGGAGCAATATGTAAAATGTGGGTATATAATTGATTTGAAAATGTTTAACTTCGACTTTTGTGTCAAATCACTTGATATTCTTGAAAAGTATCCAATTTTTTTTGAAATTTTAGCTGAAAGATATTCAATATATTTGCAAAAATTTAATTTGGAATTTTAAAAATAATCCCAGGTATTTTATGTACTCTACTTCTCCAATTTCACTTATACCCAAAGAAAGATTAAAATCATTTTTTTCATCGAGGTTAGCATTTGATAAAACCATGTATTTTGATTTACTGGAATTTAGTTTTAACTTATTTAATTCAAACCAAACTGACATACTTTTTAAATCTTTTCTCAAATTTTCAAATATCTCCATTTTCGAATTTCCAACAAAATAAATTAGTGTGTCATCAGCAAACAACTGAATTTTGCAATGTTTCACTGTCTTCACCAAATCATTTATATATAAAATAAAGAGTAAAGGTCCTAAAACCGAACCCTGGGGTACTCCATGAATTGTCTCTATTGCCTTTGAACTTCCAACCATTTAAAAACTGTCCCTCTAAATCCCATTTGATACAATTTTAAAAGTAAAATTTTTCTGTTGACTGTTTCAAACGCTCTTTTTATATCCAAAAATACCACACCCACCAACTTCTTCTCATCTATGGCTCTCTTCCATACTCCAAGTAATCTTTGAATTGCAATTTCACAAGAATATTTTTTTCTAAAACCAGCCTGACACTCCGTTAATACTTCTTCTTTTTTAATAAAATCGGTTAATTGATCCTTTACAATCTTTTCCAAAACTTTCTCATATGCAGGTAATAGGTTTACTGGACGAAAATCTTCACATTTTATTGATTTCTCGATTTTTTTTATTGGCACGATTGTTGACATTTTCCAAGATTTTGGAAATTTACCAGTTGTTAGCGAATTGTTTATAATTTTTAAAAACTTATCTGCAGTCACTTGAAAAGCCAATTTAAACAGTTTTAAGCTAATATCTCCACTGGTACTTTTATTACTATTTAAATTACGAACTATAAGTTTTAGTTCATAGAAATCCACGTTTCGAAAACTAATCATTTTATTTTGTGTTTCTGGTATAAATTCTAAGGACTTGTCAATTCCATGATCACCATCAATTGAATCTACTATTTCATTTATGCTTTCTCGATAAAACATATTAAAATTTTCCGAAATATCTAAATCATCGTCTAAAATATTGTTATCGAATTTAATTAAACTTTGAATTTCTTCTTGATCCCCTTGTACGATTTGTTTTATTGCCTTCCACATAGATTTTGGATTTTCAGCTTGATCAATTTTATTTCTGTAAAAATTTTGTTTACTTTTTCTAATTTTGTCCACAACAATATTTCTGTAAATTTTATATGAATTCCAATCTTCTTCAGTTCCAGCAATCTTCACTTTCTTATAAAGCGCATCCCTCTTACATCTTGCCTCGTAAATATCTTCACTCCACCACTGACTTTTAGCCCATTTAGAATTCAATAAAAAGGTAGTTTTCGGTGCAAATATATCTAGTGCACTTATAATTTGTTTGTTGTATATTTCAGCCATAATATCTACATCGTCAGTTAAGTTATCCCAGTTATAATCACACAAGCTCAACTGAAAATTTGTCACATCCATCGACTGAATATTTCTAGACACTTTTTCTTGTATTATAAATTTTGGCTTATCTTCTAAACTAATCGTAATTATATTATGATCTGAAATTCTTGGTGTTAAATGAACTTTACACGACAAGTTTTTCTTGTTTGTTAATACTAAATCAATAGTTGTTGAACTATTTTTGGCAGTTCTTGTAAATTCCTTGATTTGTTGGAAAAGGCCAAGTCTCAAAACACATTCACGTAACTTTTGTTCATAAAATCCACTTTTTGAAATATCAATATTGAAGTCTCCAAGAATAATTAAAATTTTGTTTCTCAAAATATGATCTTCAAGTTTCTCTTCAAAGTACTCTATAAATTCTGAACAACTTGAATTTGGTGAACGATATAAGCAAATTATTGTATATTGTTTACTATTAATTTTGACTTGAACTCCCAAATACCATACCTTTTCTTGAATGTTATCATTTTCCATAATTTTGTATTTAAGTTCTTCCTTTATATACAAAATAACACCTCCTGTATGTCTACTAGCACTGTAACAACATTCCATTTTATATCCAGAAATATATAATTCATTAGTGTAAATTTCTTGCGTGATGTGGGTTTCTGTTAAACAAATAATAATGGGTCTCCATAAAGCTACAATAATTTCCAACTCATTTTTATTTGATAAAAATCCTTGAATGTTAGCATAGAATATAGCACTTGAATTTGCTATTTGCTATATTTTATAATCTGTTGAATCTCTTTCATTTGCTAATTTTTTTGTTAAAACCGTACAACTTGAATTAAATGCTGAATGATTAGTATTTAAATTTATAGAAAACTTGTCATTTAACTCTTTACAATTTGGACAAATTTTGTTCAAATTTGTACACTCCGAGGCGATGACTTCCCGTGTTCGGCTGCGCCTCACACGGGAATTTGTCACGCGCGCACGGAAAAATCTTTATTTCCAGACTCGTAATGGAATATACTATTTCTTATACGTTCGTTGTAAATACAGAACAAACAGGCAGGTGACACACATCAAATTGAATGGGATATTTTGCTCTACAAAACACATAATATAATTAAAGATTTTTACAAATAACTAATTTTTAGGCCCAAGAGGGTCCAAATACAACACAATTAATGTCACACATAAATATTGTCGGTTCTTTCAAAAAAATTTCATTTAAAATTGTTTCCGTGTGTGAAAAAAAAACTTACAGATGTTTAAATTTTTTTATTTTTTTAAAAAATTTTAGGTGGTTATGCACAGCAACTTTTATTAGGACAAAAAAAAACAGCACTTTGGGAATATTATTGAGCATTTACGGAATGTGCACGAGAATTTTCAGAAAAATCATAATTTTCAGAAAAAAAACTATTGTATGGCATAATTATTCACCTTTGAAAAGAGCTGATAATTTTGCTATAATGAAACACCTATCTATCTATGCCTTTTATTCTCGTTCGTGCTCGTTCGTTCTTGTTACAAATGCTCAAAATATAAATGCTCGAGTATTTTGCATCCCTATAAATCTGCTCTGTTAAAGTACAAGATCCCCAGTATCCGTAAACATTTCAAAATAATAATACCTACCTAATTGAAAGACATCTTAAAGAAGGTGTTCCTATGCAAATTTCTCCATTTGCTTTAAAATTTCACTGCATCCCGCAAGCAAAAGGCCATAACTTCCCCGACACTGGTCATTACCTTAACCCCACGTATTTGGGCCATGGAGAATAGCAGGGCACTGAACGTTATCTGCTCGGCGAATTTTTTGCAGCACTGAAATTTTCCAGAGGCACATTAGCAACGGGGATGAGTTTTCCTTGCTGCAATTGAGCCATTTCAGTGTTTGAGTGTATTTGTGAAAAAGATTTTAACCCTACATTTCGTATTTTTAAAAGTAAAACGTTTAAATACACAGTCCATATAAAATAGAAAAAATAATTAAAAATAATTATATATTTTCCAAAGGTAAATTATACACATATTTATACATAATACAATAATCGACCTAGACAATATTTATATATGTGTATACAAAAAAGCGATTCCATTCGCAGAAACTACATCAATAAAATTATGGCACAAGCCGCAGGGTCTAAAAACAACTACTTGAGTGGTTGTTTTAAATGAGTTTTCATATATAAATAGTAGATCTAGGGTGAATCCAATAGAATCTTTTTCGAGGGTCTCCTGCGCTCCTCCGTAAGTATACTTTACATATAGACCGGAAGATAGTGACAAATTTTTTTTTACTCAGTATGGGTTCTTCATATGGAAAAGTGAGTTTTCATTCATTCGAAAACTATGCGTTTTGATATGATTTTACTCAGGCTGCCATAATGTGTTTTATAATGAAGTTCAAAATAGAAAATTCCTCAGAAACCCTATAGGCATACCGTTAACGTGGACCCAAAGGCTACTATTCATTATCAAGTGAACTTGTATTTTAATACTTAATTTTTCCACGTTTCTGGACAGGCTGCCAATGGTAAGTATGAAGTATGTAAGTTCTTGTCATAAAACTGCTGAAGAAAAAATGGCATTTCGTTTGCGCATGTCCAAGTACGCTTTACATGGAATAAATCGTTTAAATGATTAAAAAATATTCGATTTAAACTGTACTTGAACATGCGCAAACCGTATGCCATCCCTTTTTCAGCAGTTTCATAAAAGAACTTGCATACTTCTCATTGGCAGCCTGTTCAGAAACGTGGAGAAATAAATTATTGAAATACAAGTTCACGTGACAATAATAATAGGCCTTTAGGCCCAGGCTAACGGTATGCCTATGGTTTTTCGAGGAAATTTCTATTTTGAACTTCATTATAAAACACATGGCAGCCTGATTAAAATCATATCAAAACGCATATTTTTGGAATAAATGAAAACTCACTTTTCCATATGAAGAACTCAGGATGACTCTCTGATTCATACCTTATTATTGTGAGAATATACGCAACATAATGCCCTTTGTAAGGCATACTGAGTAAAATCACGTCCAAAAATCTGTCACTATCACCCGGTCTGATACTCTCCAGCACGCCCAAAGGCGTAAGTCAAATGTTCGAGGTATCCTGTTATTTTGGTTGCGAAAATGATTACTAGGTACAAAAAGTGTTGCCTAGCAACCCTTACACAGCAAGTACCGTAAACCCTTCACAAACTATTCGACCGTCAGATAGTGAGAGATTTCGGTGCTCCAATTTCGCATAACAAGCCTCGAAGAGGGTTGAAAAGTACATCGATGCTGAGTAGAATGAAGGGAAATTTACTTGTGGCCCATGGGGATAACATTATAAAAAAATTGATTTTCCAACAAGTATAACATTATATAATATGTTAATAATTATGTATAATATATTTTTTTATGTTTTTCGGGCTAGTGACGATGAACATTTTCAGACTTTCGATGGGCTTGTGTAGAAAACTCGGTCAAAATCTCGATTTTTCCTTACAAAATTACGCCCTTATTTCAACCCTTTAGCCACCTGCAACATTCAAACCTTTGGTTTTTCGAAGCCAGGTTCTATTAATTAATCATTTAGTGAACACGGCTTGCGTGAATATATGGGCAACAGCCACCTTTTAGTTCTGTTAAGGAAAATCGAATCGAACACAACATCGATGTACTTTTCAACCCTTTTCGAGGTGTAGTGCCCAGCGGGCGCCTCAAACCAGGAATTTCAATGTCACTATATTCTACAATAAGTCTGTGAAGCTCCCGCGTTCCAGATATAAGAATTAAAACTTTCCTCAATCCACGGAGAGGCCCGCCTAAGGAACGCGCATCGAATTCGCTAAAAGTCTATCAAGGTTATGGCCTACCGCACAGGACGGTAGGCAGATATTCTGTGCCGTAGCCCACAACCTTCCGGCTTCTACGGAAGCTCAGGGGACGCGCGCTGCAAATACCAGTAAAAACCGATCAAGGCCAGACTTGCCGGAGAATAGCCTCGCCACCAGGTCCGGCAGGCTGGAATTCCCGGGGGTCACGTGGTAGATCTAGTCTCCAATTTAGAATATAAAAGGGCGTGAAACGAAGAGCTAGTAGCTAGTCGGTCAGTCAGTCGTCGACCAAGCAGTTGCCAGGGGAACCGTTGCTGGTGGGCAGCCGCCGCTGCGGCTAGCCAGCCGCAGGCCATCGTCCAGTTGCTGTAGAAATCCCTGATGGTCAAAAACAAGAGAGAAGTATTCTCCTAAGCACCTAAGTAAGTTTGGACTTGCCAAAAAGTAAGATATTTGTGTTTTGATTCCTTTGTGTTTGAATTGCCTTTTTATTGTGAATTTTGAAATTGTTTTGAAAACTTTTAGAGAAATTGAATTTATTGTGCATTTTAACTAATTATATTATAATTTATAAAAAATAATTTCATAAATTTTATGAACTATGAATGGTTTTTGGGAATTCATTTTGAACCATATTATTCTACTGTACATGTCGGAGTTTCTATTTTATTCAAACTAAAATAATTTTGTAACTTTTATTGGAAATTTGAAAGGGTTTTGGGAAACTATTTAAAGTCGAATTATTTTGTCGTTGAATTCTGAATTGTAAATCTGAAATTTTATATCAGAAATTTCGAGTAATTTTGAATTACATTCATATACAAACTTGTACTGGGTAATTAAGCAAAGCTATACAGAGTAATCAATTAATTTTATTCTATTTGGGAATCTTTTGCAAATTTTGTACTTTTCATCTGAAGGTTTGTCATTTTATGCCATATATTATGTATTTGTGCCATTTTAACATATTATTTTGCGTCCTAATTTAAATTCTACTGTTTTAAGGCCGGTCCACACGCAACGATGCATCGTACGATTTCCATGCGCAAGTAAATCGTTACAAATTCAGTGCGTCCACATTATAACAACTTATCGTAGTAAAGCTGCAATTTTCGCTTGATACAATAATCACGGAGGAAGGGTTTTTGGAGTATTTTGACGTTTTGTTTAAATGTTAAAAGGAAGAGGGAAATCAGGGAACGTTTAAATAGATCTAGATGATCTAAAGTCTAAAGCATGGTTATTGAAACGAAGTATATTTTACCATTGAATTCTATTATAAAATTACGCGAAATGGTCGACATATTTTTTAACAAATTTAAAATAAATCAGTTATTGTTTTAGTTTTAATTTAATAATTTAATAATTTAATAATTTCCGGACTAAAAATAGGTAGGAGTCAGCTACAGTCGCACCTAAAAACTGTACAAATCTCGGACAAGCGTACACACGTTACGATTTGCATGCGCAAATCTCCCAAATCTAGCTTTTCAGCTCAGACTTTCAACTCCGACGTCCAACCTGGCACAGTTCTAAATTTTGTGCAAATCTGCTGACTACACGTGACGATTTATCTGTAACGATTTTGCGCATGCAAATCGTACGATACATCGTTGCGTGTGGACCACCTACCTTTTGAAACGTTTGGATTGTGTTACATAAAAAGTGTTCATATTTCGGATATCTTGAGTATAGCGTTGTGCGGAATCATAGATTCAATTATTATTTAATTATTGCACATGTTCTTTAACTTCCTCTTAAACTGTATTGTGTTAACTGAATGTACTGTTTCGTATTTAATCTTAATACACGTATCAAACTATCCCTGTGTTTCCGTTATGCACCCTTAGGCCCACACTAAAAGTAAGTAACTTGTGACTCACCCCGTACAATACCGCTCGCCAACTACCATCACACAAGAGGGTGAGTATGACAGAGGCTTTTATGCGAAAATGGGGCACCTAAATCTGACGGTCTATATACAGTGTGTCCCTCTTAAGGACTGACCACCCCTGCAAAATTTTTATTTATAGCTCGATTTTCAGAAACTTTTTTTTGTTGGATAGAGCTTTAAAAATGGCACTAAATGCATAATTCATGTGACTCCTGCGTTAAGTTCATGGCTCACTGAGACGGTGTTTTAGTACTGAAATTTCGAGAAGTACTATTAGGGATTTTTTTAGAGGAAAATTAATACCGGATTCTTATTCAGCGTTGTTCTAAACCCAAACGTACCAATTTACATTACCTTAGCTCTACAGGGTGCTTCAAAAATTTTAATACCCCACTTAAGGACTGACCAACCCTGTAAAATTTTTATTTATAGTTCGATTTTCATAAACTTTTTTTGTTGGATAAAGCTTTAATAATGGCATTAAATGCATAATTCAGGTGCCTCGTGCGATAAATTCATGGCCCACTGAGACTGTGTTTTAGTGCTGAAATTTCGAGAAGTACCATTAGGGATTTTTTACAGGAAAATTAATGCCGGATTCTTATTAAACGTTGTTGGAAACCCAAACGTACCAATTTGTATTACAAAATGGAGGACTAATTGAAATGACTGAAATTTGAGTTTATCTTATGTTGTGTTGTTTGTTCATATAAATGGCAACGAAGACAAAATAATAGTAATTGCCCCCCTCCTTCGCACAAGCATGTGGTTGCTTCTGGGGTACTCCTAGTTTGGAGTATTGTGAGCGTGAGAATTATTATTATTATATTTGTCGATGTTAATAATTGAAAAATATTAATTTTGTTTTTTAATACATTTTTAAAAGAATATGAGTTCCTCATGAATATTTTAGTGTAAAACATTACCAGAAATTAAGAAAATTAATTACAAATTATTACGTTTTTGTTTCTAACATCTCACTGCGTATAAGAATCAGGCTTTACTTTTCCTTTTAAATTTTTTGGAACACTGTCTAGAGCTACGGTAATGCAAATTGGTACGTTTCGGTTTCCAACAACGCCAAATAAGAATCCAGCATTAATTTTCCTATAAAAGATCCCTAATAGTACTTCTCGAAATTTCAGCACTAAAACACCGTTTCACAATGGGCCACGAATTTAACGCACGAGGCACCTGAATTGTGCATTTAATGCCATTTGTTAAGCTCTAACCAACAAAAAAAAGTTTATGAAAATCGAGCTATAAATAAAAATTTTACAGGGGTGATTAGTCCTAAGTGGAGCACTAAGAATTTTAAAACACCCTGTAGAGCTACGGTAATGCAAATTGGTACGTCTGGGTTTCGAAAAACGCTGAATAAGACTCCGGTATTAATTTTCCTCTAAAAAATCCCTAATAGTACTTCTCGAAATTTCAGCACTAAAACACCGTCTTAGTGGGCCATGGAATTAACGCACGAGGTACCTGAATTATGCATTTAATGCCATTTGTGAAGCTCTATCCAACAAAAAAAGTTTATGAAAATCGAGCAATAAATAAAAAATTTACAGGGGTGGTCAGTCCTTAAGTGGGACACACTGTATGTAGCAAAGCGAAACTTGCGTCAATTTTAATATGTTTCACAACAATCGTTTTCTAAACCGGTTTTGTTAAAAAAGAACATGCATTGTGCGAGAAAAATTAATAATAGTGTCAAATTAGAGCCGCCTAACGGACCAGAAGTAATAGGTCACGAGTTCAAGCCCCACACAAAGCCCAAAACTTTTTTTGTTAGCGCTGCATTCTGCCACTGATTAAAATTTTTAGTTACTTTAGTTTTGGTTATTATGAATATTATTACTTACAATCTACTCCATGTATTCAAGTTTAATTGAAAGTACCTACCTATAATATGAAATTGTCGGTAGCAGGAAAAATGTAATGCATTCCGCAATGCATAAGCTCTTCTTTCGCCTCTGAGGTACTTTTAAGGACCGACTGGACCGGGGCAACTCCCGCGTTACCATTGTACTTAAAACTACCTCCTCGGCCAAAAAGGTGCACCTATACGCATCTTGCTATGTAAACAACTAGGTATTTCAAGACGGGCCAAAAGTTCTCTCGATAAAAAAAACAAATCAACAGATTAGTTATTCTGAAAAAAACATTTCCACAATAACATTTAGGGTATAGTTAATATTATCACAGCAGATATACTCGTAGACGGCAGCTTTACCCACACCCATATTTTCAGACTCGGCAGGGGCCCTCTTGTAACCCCAGACAAAATATAACTAGAGCAATACAATAATAACAAATTGCTATGTAATCATTCGAAATATACAATACCAAAACGAAAACCGCAGCCGATTTTCTTACATGCCTAATGACTTCTGAAAAAAATTATCTTTGTGGATTCACACCCATTCTTGTCCTTTGATAAACAAATATTACGGTTTGTTCTGAATGTTGATTTTTGGTATTGCACTTTTCTTGGAAGTACCTTGTCAAACTCACTTCTGCCAACTAATTCAAACAGTCGAAGATTGAGAGAAATCTACAACAAAAACAATATCTTTAGCATATTAATTTAAAAATTAATTTTGTGGTATTACTTGAGGATTCGTTGGCTCTCATTTCTAGATTTAATCGGTGCAACCGTGGGTTTTGTCTCGTGCCATGCATGGGGTAAACTGCAAAATTAATAATCTTTGTAAAATGCTAGTGCAGACAACTAAGGTAGGTGCACCAAAACCTGACATAGTCCTAAAAGCTGACACGTTTCTTTTTTTTAACAAAAACAAGCTTATTCATATAGATGGGTCTATACCCACCATCTGCAATTATTATTTCAATATTCTAGTCGACACTGACATAGGCAACCAATCATTCAAGCTAAAACATTTTAATTCAGTGTAACCTAAAATTCAAGGTGTTCTGTTTCTTTAAGAAAGTCATTTTTCGTTAACAATTTCTTAAGGCTTAGAGTCCCTGGTAAGTACATTTTTTTTTATATATTTTGAAAGTTTTGTTGAAGTGGCAGGTGTACAATCATTAGGGAGGTTTAAAATAACTAAAATTTTATAAGAATAATTTTATAACCTCAAAATTGTAAAAAATACAACTCATGTCAGGTTTAGGTTCAAAAATCTGCGTTTTTCTTAAACCTGACAGTAATGTCAGCATTAAGAATATTACATTATAATTCTTGTTCCTAATCCTGATATTGTATGTACCTATACCTTTTTAGCCAAAGATGCCTCCCAAGAAAATTCAAAATTATTCTGAAGAAGCATTAAAAAATGCAATGAGGGATATTAAAGATGGAATACCATTAGCTAGTGGTCAATTTTTTATATAAATGGCCCAAATGTAAAGACGAAATCCTATATGCCCCAGATGATATTGTTGAGTTGATTTCAGAGCCAGTACCTGTTCAAAGGGGGTGTTTCAATATTAAAGAAATGAAAAAAAAGTTTTTTTCTACAAGCGTGCGGAAAAGTACACTTTTCCGCACGCATTTTAGTTTAGAAAGTGTAACTTTTCCGCACTAGTGCGGGAAAGTACTTTTCCGCACTACTTTTCCGCACTAGTGCGGAAAAGTGACACTTTCTAAACTAAAATGCGTGCGGAAAAGTAAATGCGTGCGGGAAAGTGTCTTACTTTTCCGCACGCTTGTAGAAAAAATAGTGTTCCTAACTCTTGCGGAAAGTGTCTTTTCCACACTCGATTTCTTAGCTGAACTTCGCTACGCGTCGTTCAGCCAACTGCAATCGCGTGCGGAAAAGTGGCACTTTCCGCACTTGTTAGGAAATATACTATTAAATTTATATTTGTAAGTATTTCTTAAAAATAACAAACAGGTTCTAATAATGTGCGTGTAGTGTATTATAACTGGTACAGACCTGAAAGAAAAATTAGGTATCTGAAAAAATAATTAAATTTATTTATTAAGTTGCTTAACCAACGACTTACTTTTACTAACTTACCTATTGCCAAATTTGTCATGAACCGTCGTGGTATTGTTATGATGCTTGCCCTCCAACAATCAAAAAACTTTGTCGCAAAAAGTTTCAAAACAATTTTTAAGCATCTAAATAATAAACAAAAACATTTTCTATTCATTTCAAGAAAACAACAATTAAAACCATAATTAATTAATAGATAACAACATATAATACCGTGTATCAGGTTTAAGAACAAACATATTCAGCTTTAGGAACATCGTTGATAAACACTGTCAGCTTTTGGTGCAGGCGTAGGTTCTAAATAAAAGTTAATATTTTACAATTAAATATAACATTTTATTAAATGTGTGGCATTTTTTCAGCTTGTTGAAGTTGTTTTCTACCTAAAATGGTTTTATGACAAAAATGGCAAGTTCAATATTCGTGTGAAATAGTCACAATTGCCTCCAATAGTCTTAAAGTGTCAGGTTTTGGTACATTTACCTTATGTAATATTCTTTTTTATAGTAAAGAGTAGTAAACTATTTAACAATGACCAGTTGATAGTACTTGTAACATGCATATTCTATATACAGGATGTTAATAAACTAAGTCGCAAAATTTCAAGGGAAGGTTCCTGGGTCGATTTTAAGACAAAAACTTCATATGAACATAGTTCCTTAAGGTCTGTCTTTTTGAGATACAAGTTGTGGAAATTTCCAGCAAAAATATCGACAATTTTGAATAACTTTTCTATAAATGAACAAATCAAAGCCAAATTTGTTAGTCGCTAGACCTAAATAGAGTGCTAAATTATGGTAGTATACCAGTCTTCTGCAGCCGCCAGTGGCGTAGTTACGAGGGATCGACGATACTTAATTTGGAAAAATATAGTCCGGCCCTGTCTATTACAACATTTTATTACATTCCCTACATTCCCCATGTGATCGAGTTTATAAAGTTATTTTACTATTGTGAAATAGCACAGTTGCAACCAGCTATAACATCTTAGATTACTTGATTTCTTTCATGCTAAAAATAGCGCAGCGACTATCACGTTTGGTTTAAATTTTATGCATTTACAGAAAAGTTATTTCTATTTTTTATTATATTTAAATTTCAACACCCTGTTCAAAAAGGAAACCCTGATGTTTCTTTCTTAAAATCGACCTTGGAATCTTGCCTTGAAATTCTGTGACTCGCTTTATTAACACCCTGTATAATCAACATTCGATTTATTTTAAGTACCTTTTTTATTTCGCAATCTATTCTGTCTATTATTAAGCTTATCAATCCGTCTTCAAAATTATGATTTATCATCATGATTTTCTCAAGCAGAGCGATCTGTGGTAGGTAATTTTTTCACATTATCAAGGTCGAACTAAAATACTTAATTCCCTTGATTCGTTCTCGTTCTGACAAAAAAATCAGACTCACCTTTTAGTTTGTCACCAGGTGAGTACACCTTACTAGCAGGGGGATAATATCGTATCTTCTCCTTGCTATAAATATCTTCATACAGATTCACCACCCTTGGAAATGAATTTGGAGTACGTCCATATATATCTAAGCCTCTGTTTGCCACCAACCCTTGCCTGGACATGGGCGCCCCAAAAGTTCGTGGATCTCTCCTAATGAACATATTATTGGGGCCTGCTATAACCTCGCTTGGATCTTGCATGAGCCTTCTGTGGAACATGAGGTCACTTGAGCCGGAACTGATCTCCGTAGTTGGAATGGCTCTTTGGCCATTTAGTTGTCTATGGGAAGAAAAACTTCAACTAGCTAAACTATTTTTCAATTTTATTTAATTGCAAAATAGGGCGGCCAGTAAACAGCTGATCGAGTCTAAACTGGCGTCTGTGGATAAACAAAGCTTGATTGGTCCAGAGCAGTGTGTGACGTGTGTTAAAGATTGCATAGTTTTCATTTATTTTGGAACGTTTCCACGTAAAAATTGTAGTTTTGTCTTATTTTCGTTTATCTTGCGCAATAAGTACCTATGTGTAGACAGGTTGATATCGAAATAATGTATACCCATAAGGGTATCCCAGAGTCAGTAGTCCAAACGAAGCCTGTGGATGGAGGACATCACTAGGATTACCTTGAACCTTATAGTTAAAATATATGTACTAATCAAAGTTACACCTTGTATAGGGTTATCCGAAGTTTAACACTATAAGAGCTGGCGACACTTTTCATTGTAATTTCATAAAGCTTAATATATCTTTTTCTTGAAATCGGCATTAAAATGTCCCAAAATCGTCATTAAAAGCACAGAAATCGTACAATAATGTAGCCCATTATTGTACGATTTTTTCAATAAGTAGGCCTTGGCGAGATGTAAACATCAAACGTCAGACGCGGAGAAATCGCCCGTCAAAAGTGACCAAATATTCAAAACCCGGCCGATAAAGGCTCATTTAACTTTTCGTACACATTGCGAAATTGTTTCCTATAGAAGCGCAATCCTTCAGAATACATATTTTAGTAAATTTGAATATCAATAGATTTGTTGTGTAGGCTGCACAAGAAGCAGCAGTTTGGTTTTTCTGTCAGAAGGTGCCCTACGTCATTATACTTGTCCTAGGTAGAGCGATCGGTAAAGTCAAGCAACGCCGCGCGTAGTCGGTTCGTGGACGGGTGATCCCTTATTTATTATTTTCTTGCCTAATAAAACATTTTTTTTTTCGATTTAAAAAAATATATAATATGTACCTCGGCACTGAAGTTCTTTTTATGACTCATGTGGTTTATTTGCCTCGGCCAGAGGCCTCAGCAACTAAACTCCACATGAGTCATAAAAAGTTGAACATCAGTGCCTTGGTACATAAATAACTATTTCTTGAAATCGGCATTAAAAGCTCAGAAATCGGCACTGAAGTAGCCCATTATTGTACGATTTTTTTCAATAAGCAGGCCTTGGCGAGATGTAAACATCAAACGTCAGACGCGGAGATATCGCCCGTCAAAAGTGACCAAATATTCAAAACCCGGCGGCCACAAAAGGTTCATTTAACTTTTCTTACACGTTGAGAAATTGTTACCAATAGCAGCGCAATCCTTCAGTGTACATATTTTAGTAGATTTAAATATCAATAGATTTGTTAAGGAGGCTGCACAACAAGCAGCAGTTTGGTTTTTCTGTTCGTAGGCGCCATACATCATTATACTTGACCTAACTAACTAACTAACTAACTAGGTAGAGCGATCGTCAAAGTCAAGCAACGCCGCGCGTAGTTGGTTCATGGATGATCCCGTATGATTATCTTCTTGCCCAATATAACTTTTTTTTTCGATTTCAGAGGCCTCGGCAACTAAAGTCCACATGAGTCATAAAAAGTTGAACTTCAGTGCCTTGGTACATAAATAACAATTATTTTATAATATTAGTAACACTCATTAATAAAATGAACTCCTGCCATCACGGTGGCGGAAAAACGATTGACAGCGGCCTGCCAATTATGTTAAAAAAGAAAAATGTTAAATATTCTAAAAGCTGAAATTTTTTCTATTATTTAATAATATTTCAATAAGATTTAAAACGACCTCCTGCCACTCCTCACGTAGAACGGTCAACTCCTGCCATAGTCATATTTATGTAAAAAAATAGTTATTTATGTAACAAGGCACTGAAGTTCAACTTTTTATGACTCATGTGGAATTTAGTTGCCGAGGCCTGGGGCCGAGGCAAATAAACCACATGGATCATAAAAAGGACTTCAGTGCCGAGGTACCTACATATTATATATTTTTTTAAATCGGAAAAAAAATTTTTATCAGGCAAGAAAATAATCATACGGGATCACCCGTCTATGAATCAACTGGGCGCGGCGTTGCTTGACTTTGACGATCGCTTTACCTAGGTCAAGTATGACCAGACATGGCGCCTTCGAACAGAAGAACCAAACTGCTGCCTGTTGTGCAGCCTCCATAACAAATCTAGTGATATTCAAACCTACTAAAATATTTATCCTGAAAGATTGCGCTGCTATAGATAACAATTTCGCAATGTGTACGAAAAGTTAAATGGGCCTTTATTGGCCGGGTTTTGAATATTTGGTCACTTTTGACGGGCGTTGGCTCCGCGTCTGACGTTTGATGTTTACATCTCGCCAAGGTCTACCGATTGAAAAAAATCGTACAATAATGGGCTACTTCAGTGCCGATTTCTGAGCTTTTAATGACTATTTTGGAACACTTCACTGCCGATTTCAAGAAAAATCAATTGATACAAATACTAAAAGCTGAAAATTTACAGCGGGAACACGAAAACTCAAAATAAAATTTCAAAAAGTGGTTCTTAAATGGGACATACTAAGGTCCAATTATGACCGAAAATTAGCTTTTTTGATGTTTGGGAAAATGGCCGCTGTGACGTCATCGATATTATTTTCCCAGAAACATACAATTTTTTTCTCCATGTATTGAAAGTACTTATCATTCTCAACAACTTTTGTAGGAAAATATTTTCTGTATCTGTTATTGTTCAAAATCTACAGGGTCAAATATGTAAAAAGGCATGGATGCAACAGAGTCGGTTTTCCGAAATCTAGCTAGCCATGGAAACAATTATTGATAGTTCGAAATTATTTAAGAGTGTGATAGGGTGTATTGTGCACCTATTAATTTATTCAATTTGATTATTTTTTATTTTTCTACAAAAATTTTTTAACAAACGATATTAGTAAAAAAGTTAGTAACAAGAACTATTTTTGTGGAAACAGTTCATGATATCAACGAAGGTTCGAGTCTTTAAACTTTTCAATGCTACATATTTTTTATGTATCAAAAATATAAAATAATTCTGTGCGTTAGATAAATCACACTCTACCTTACCTACTACTTCACCAGCTGGCAGGATTCGTTTTTAGTCGCCTTAATTATCAAAGAAATGACAAAAAAAATTTCAGCTTTTAGTATTTGTATCAATTGATACATTTTTTTTCACATAAAGATGACTATGGCAGGAGTAGACCGTTCTACGGGAGAAGTGGCAGGAGTTCATTTTACGTCTTATTGAAATATTATTAAATAATTATATTAAATAATAGAAAAAGAATAAATAGCTAGTTTACGGAAATAACTAAGTGACCTTAATTACAAAACATTACATTTTGCATTAGAAAGTAATAATAGTAATAATAATAATAATAATAATAATAGTGCGAACTGATCTTAACAGCAGGAATTTGTTTAAGGCCCTGAACACGTATGCGTGCTCTGTACTCAGCTATTCGTTCGGAATAGTGAATTGGACCAACACGGACATCAACAACCTGCAACGAAAAGTTAGGACACTACTGACAAAAGCTCATAAACATCATCCCCGTAGCGCCGTAGAAAGAACAACTCTGCCACGTCAACTAGGAGGAAGAGGATTGGCAGACCTCAGCAAGCAATTGGACCAACAAATAATAAATCTGCGTAATTATTTCCAGAGACAGGCCAACAGCTCCACACTACATAAAGCTATATGCGGAGCAGACGTCTCAACACCGCTACGTCTGACGGAACACGAGCGTCAAAATCACCACCGAACCGACAACGATAAACTACAGAGGTGGTTGGGAAAGCCGCTGCACGGGAGGCATCCTAATGAGGTTAACCAGGAACATGTCGACAAGTTAGCGTCGAACTATTGGCTGACCTCGGGACGAATGTTCCCCGAGACGGAAGGCTTCCTACTGGCCATACAAGATCAGGTTATACCAACTCGCAACTACCTAAAATCCATTGTAGGAGATGCATCGGTAGTGGATGACAGATGCAGATACGGGTGCCCAACTTCAGAAACAATCCAGCACATAACAGGAGGATGTCAGATGTTCGCATCAACGGAATATAAGGAACGACACGATTCGGTTGCCAAGATCTTGCACCAGGAACTGGCGGAAAAGCTGCTGCTTGTGCAGGCAGAGAAGGTCCCATATTACAACTACACACCTGAGCCTGTTCTTGAGAACAGCAACTACAAGATGTACTGGGATCGTACAGTTCTGACAGATCAACGAGTTGCCCATAACAGACCGGACCTTATAATAGTTGATAAAATTTCTAGGCAGACAACTCTGATTGATGTGGCCATCCCGAACAACAACAACTTGCGTGTGAAGCAAGTAGAGAAGATCGCGAAGTACAGAGATTTAGAAGAACGAATTAGAAGGCAATGGGAAATGGAGAACGTCCAGACGATTCCAATCATCATGTCAACAACTGGTGTTATACCAAAAAGTTTGCTGAGAAACATCAAGGAGCTGGGTCTAACTGATAGTCTTTACAGGTCCATGCAGAAAGCGGTACTACTTGCGACAGCCCGATCCGTCAGGAAATTCATGGGGAGTGCAGGATCATCCAACAACATCAATGTCACCTAAGGCCCGATAACATGGCAAGGGTCTCGTCCGAGCCAGATCCTTTTGGTATCCGGGATACCCGGGATCTGAGTGAATGTTCCCCGTAGAGGGAGTGCGAATGCCTTTTGGCTAAGTCGAGATAATAATAATAATAATAATACTTAGAACACGTTATGACAACCTGGCGCACTAAGATACAACTCAGAACCGCAGACAGTAAGATGATTTAAAACTGATCGCAGCAACCAAAAACCAACTAACGCAAATGCTTAAAATTGTAGAGGAGTTCTCCAGGGACATCGGAATGCCGTTTGGACTGGACAAGTGCCGCACCCTTAATATCATCCGGGGAAAGCTCGAACAAAGCGCACACGAGATGCAGGACGGCCAGGAGATCGAAGCAATGAGCAAGGGAGATACATACAAGTATCTCGGGATGAAACAAGCTCAAAGGATAGACCATCGAACAATGAAGACTGATTTAACGAATGAATTCATCAAGAGAGTAAGACAAGTAGTGCGAACTGATCTTAACAGCAGGAATTTGTTTAAGGCCCTGAACACGTATGCGTGCTCTGTACTCAGCTATTCGTTCGGAATAGTGAATTGGACCAACACGGACATCAACAACCTGCAACGAAAAGTTAGGACACTACTAACAAAAGCTCATAAACATCATCCCCGTAGCGCCGTAGAAAGAACAACTCTGCCACGTCAACTAGGAGGAAGAGGATTGGCAGATCTCAGCAAGCAATTGGACCAAAAAAAATTAAATCTGCGTAATTATTTCTACAGGCAGGCCAACAGCTCCACACTACATAGGGCTATATGCGGAGCAGACGTCTCAACACCGCTACGTCTGACGGAACACGAGCGTCAAAATCACCACCGAACCGACAACGATAAACTACAGAGGTGGTTGGGGAAGCCGCTGCACGGGAGGCATCCTAATGAGGTTAACCAGGAACATGTCGACAAGTTAGCGTCGAACTATTGGCTGACCTCGGGACGAATGTTCCCCGAGACGGAAGGCTTCCTACTGGCCATACAAGATCAGGTTATACCAACTCGCAACTACCTAAAATTCATTGTAGGAGATGCATCGGTAGTGGATGACAGATGCAGATACGGGTGCCCAACTTCAGAAACAATCCAGCACATAACAGGAGGATGTCAGATGTTCGCATCAACGGAATATAAGGAACGACACGATTCGGTTGCCAAGATCTTGCACCAGGAACTGGCGGAAAAGCTGCTGCTTGTGCAGGCAGAGAGGGTCCCATATTACAACTACACACCTGAGCCTGTTCTTGAGAACAGCAACTTCAAGATGTACTGGGATCGTACAGTTCTGACAGATCAACGAGTTGCCCATAACAGACCGGACCTTATAATAGTTGATAAAATTTCTAGGCAGACAATTCTGATTGATGTGGCCATCCCGAACAACAACAACCTGCGTGTGAAGCAAGTCGAGAAGATCGCGAAGTACAGAGATTTAGAAGAACGAATTAGAAGGCAATGGGAAATGGAGAACGTCCAGACGATTCCAATCATCATGTCAACAACTGGTGTTATACCAAAAAGTTTGCTGAGAAACATCAAGGAGCTGGGTCTAACTGATAGTCTTTACAGGTCCATGCAGAAAGCGGTACTACTTGCGACAGCCCGAACCGTCAGGAAATTCATGGGGAATGCAGGATTATCCAACAACATCGGTGTCACCTAGGGCCCGATAACATGGCAAGGGTCTCGTCCGAGCCAGATCCTTTGGTATCCGGGATACCCGGGATCTGAGTGAAAGTTCCCCGTAGAGGGAATGCGAATGCCTTTTGGCTAAGTCGAGATAATAATAATAATTTTCACTCTCACAATACTCCAAACTATGAGTACCCCAGAAGCAATCAATGCTTGTGCGGGGGAGGGGTGGCAATTACTATTATTTTGTCTTCATTGCCATTTGCGTCTAGGACCTATTTTCCCGATAGAACTAGGATAGCATTCGCTGAAGTACTACGGAAAACCTTAGATAAAAGTATAGTAAATCACATAGATAAGCTATTAATGAATCCACATTTTGCCCAACGCTCTTGGCCATTAGCGGTGTGTTGTGCATGCAGTTTGCCCCGACGGCGGATCGAACCAAGGTCAATCGAAGGCAGAAAAACATGCAGTGCAAATAGTTCGCGATGCTCTGAACATCGTCACCGCGGCCCTATTTACCTATTTGTCCTGCAGCAGCCGTTAATCAATTGATCGTGACAGTTCGTTGCACTGCGCTATAGAGGAAGGGTCAACTTAATCTTAAAGTGTTCATTTTCCAACCAACCTTTCGTTTTGGATCCTAGGATCTCTCGTGTAGATTCTCGTCTCTTCTTGATGGAGACCAAGATTGGGCCTGCGTAGTTCCCTCGAAGATCCGGCAACGCTGCCGGGGTACTTTGGCGGTGGTGAAGGCATTCTAATAAGACTGGGCTCGACGCACGGCGGACGCGGTGGTGGAAGAGGTGGTGGATAATTAGGCGATGGCTGAGATGGAGGGGTAGGTTCCGATGCTACTTGTGGCATAGGGGAGAGTTTTTCTGAAAACAATATACAGAATCAACTTTCTAAACCTCAAGTCTCTTACTTACGCGAAAAAAAGTGCATATCACCAAAAATACCTACATCATGATTGTTATTATTTTTGAAAGTAGGGCGGTACTTATCTTTAGTTTTTTCACTCAAAAACACCATTTTTAGGTATTTCCAAAGCATCTTAAAGTTTTAAATACAAATGCCAATATAAAGTTGGCAAGGCCCAGAATCTGTTGGTATCCATTTTATTATTCGAATTATATACGCATACTTAAATCTGCGAAATCTCGAAATCAACACAAAAAATCTAGTGGAAATAAGTATATAATTTTTCAAGTTCTCATAGTTAGTTTTTACCCCCGTAACTTTTTTATTTCTTGACCTAGAAAAAATGTTAAATAGAAATGTTGTAGGGTTCCAACAAAGCTTATTGTTCGAATTGGAAATTAGATTAACTTGATGGAATAAGGTAAGTACGTTGCATTCGTAAGAACCTGTATAATAATATACTGTCTATATGGCCATACACTAGTTAAAATTTGATTTATTTGCTCCCTTTTCCATTATATTGGGTAAACGCTTTGTTTTTTTGTATTTGGTATTTTTCACATTTTTTATCAAGCATAGCCGTACGTTTCTGCATGCATGTTTATTATTTTTGAATAATAGTTTTTACTGTCATTATTCCTCTGGTGAGATTGCTGCGATGGGCAAACGATTTTTCTTTTGGGTTAGGGGTTATTGTAAGTAGGTACATGTCAATATTTTATATTTTTTTGTTTAATTACCAATCTTGTAATTTAATGACTCATTATTATTTTCTCTAATATTTAGGTTAATTGATAGGAGCTGCTAAATAATCATTTATTTTGCTTTTAGTTTATTTTCTATTTATTTGAAAAGTATTTTTGCTTTTTCTAATGTTAGGTACCTATTTAAGTCGCTCCATTTTTCTGGCTGATTTGTCCCTCCTTTTTGCTCCGGTGTACACTAGTTTTTTCTACATAATCTTTAGACCGATACACCTTTTCTTAAATTTTGTTCTCTGCGCGTTCACATTCTTAGGTTTGTTTATTTATTTTATTCGTGATAGTTCTTCTTTTTGGTCAACTTGTACGAATAGTTTATTATGCCAAGTTATTTCTTTTCAGATTACTTACCAAGCATGACATTTTATGTGTATATAGGACTTATAGGAGTCTAAATTACAACATTAATGCGGATATTATTCAAATTGACGCATACCAAATTTTCAGAACAGATAGAAATGGCGATGTGCAAGGACTATGTAAGTGAACTATAAATGCACTTAAAGTGCGTGTTATTGATATTGCAACTGAAATTAGTGTGATGGTATATTCGGACGTTAAATATTTCATTATCGTCGCGCAGAATTTTATTATAAGAGTTATTTACAAACCTCCCACTCATAGAAATAATAAAATAGCAAATTTCGTCGAAGATCTCGATGACATTCTATCTTCGATTATCCCAAAATCGTATATTGAAAAATGAAAAATAAAATGACGCCTAGTAAAAATGAAGTTGAATGCAAGAATAATCGAATTTTAAATTTAAAATTTTTTTTTCGAGATAATTTCATATCAATACGACAGGTAAGGTAAGTAAATTAGAAATACGTTTAAGGGAATAAAAAGTGAAAATCTAGCTATTTACGAAAAGCTCAAGCAGATTTTTATTTATGTATTTCATGGCATGCTTGACCACGAAAATCTTTGAAAACAAATACCTACCTTCTTCTTTCAAATAACATGTTAATATTTATTCTTTTGGCGATAACTCCGAAACTAATGAAGATATCACAATACCAAAGTATTTTTTGTTGTAAATGTAATCTACTTTTCGATTATAACAGAATAAATGTCATTGAATTTAAAATTTCGGAGAAAATTGTAATAAAAGGGAAATTTTTCGAATTGCGCCCTCTAGCGGTGACCACGAAATTCGAAATGATCTTACTGGACAATAATTTGATGGAAGAAGGAAATCTCTCTTTAACAAGCCCAAATTCAACCAATTCGGTTAAACCAAACCGGAGTTAGCAGCATTTTTTCAAGTCAATGTTTATCCGCCCGTCTCACCTCTATTTGAAGAGCAGGAGCAAAAAATCCTTAACGAAAATTGTTCAGTATTTGCTGAAGAGTGCAATAAAATTATTTTTTATATTTATTAGATATTTTTTTGAGAAAACTCATTTTTCAAATTTGCTGTGCCGACCTACAAACTTCAATATAATTTCCAGCGATTTTTCGTGACCATATTACTTAAGAAGATTTTTACCCAAAGCTCCAGGACTATTAATTCCTGAGATATGGTACCTCTTCAGCCTTAATAAAACACCCTGTATATAGCTTGGATTTTTCGGGGGGGATATATATATTTAAGCTGTGCCATTCGTCCCCACGTCAATAAAAGCTGTGCTCCAAGGGAACAGAATGACATCTGCCGACTACCTGCCGACTAACACGCCTCACAAACACACGCACACCCATACACACATACAAACGCATGTTCTCAGTGGATCAAAATGGGAACTATAGTAGTATACAAACATGTATGAAGTATTTACGAGAAAGAAACTGGAAATTATTATATTTATTATTGAATTCGTATTATTGTATGAAAGCTGAGAACACACGAAGAGAGTTTTTTTCCAAAAGCTGATAATCACGAGCGGAAATTATGTAGAAAAAATCTTTTGACTAGGAAATCGGAAGTTCAAAACGTGTACTTTCACTTAGGATTGGTCTCATCTCAGTAAGAAACCTCCTTCAGCTTGATTCTTGGATTTAAAAATAAGAAAAAATGAGTTCTGCGTTTTGGGACATTAATTATTATAACGCGGTTTACTGCAAAAATAAACGAGAAAAAAGAGAAATACATTAAAATAACTTATGCTATCAAAAAGCAAACGTTTTAAGCTTCAAAAAAGTCACCTATTGAGTTTCAATATCTAATTTTATGCGGATATTATGAGCGTTTGAAATAAATATTAAATATACGATAGCAAGAATTTATGAAAAATCTCTATGTTCAAAGTGAAGAAAAAACAAACGAGGTTTGCTATCATAATCTTATATTGCTTATTCAAAACTACATACATTTAGTAGAAACATTCTGTAATATTGCTCAAAAATATTACAAATTGACCATGTAACGTCAATTATTGTGAAAATGCATGAAATTTTGATCAATGTCAACTTTACAATAATATGACAGGCGTATCCCTTCATGGAAATTAATGCTACAAGATTTTTTTAATTGCTTTACGGTGTCACTTTCCAATAAACTTTGTTGCATATGAATTAGTTGTGTGTGTAAAAAGTTATTACTGTAACTGTCTCGCGCTAGTTATATCAACGCCAACTAGAAAACACTTGTTAAACAAGCAGTTCTTGTAATAATTGTAATGTAACACCTTTGTCAGCAGTAATGTTACTTTTTATGTTTTCACCCGTTCTTGTGTATTCAGTCTCGACATAGCCATTTCACGGTTCACATCTATTGTAGATTGTACCTTTTGAGAAAAATAAATCTTTTTAAAAACCAGTATCTGCGTTCACTGAATTTAAGTGGCGCAGTCGGTAGGATTTTTCGTCGGAATCAATATCGATAACCGGTGCGTTTCAACGCTTTACGGAAAAAAAGTAACCTATCGTGTACGAAGTTGTTTTCGGGCTTGGACTTTTTCGGACTCCAACGTGGACATCCGTGAGCACCAACACCTACCAGAAGAACTTCAGGCACTAGATGGAAACAGAAAGGACGTGGATACTGTGAGTTAGTTTTTCTCTTTCATGTCAGACTCCTCTTTGTCCCGTAACGATTCCTTTTGTGAAAACGATTACTCCGGCACTGAGTTAGGCTTAGTTTCTGAATTACTTGAAAATTTATCGATCGAATCTGATCAAATAAAATTAAAACAATCACAAATTAATTCAGTTTTTGAAAGTAGTGTTAAAATGGCACCAGCCTTAGATATTAAAAATATTAGTGTTATTCCATTGTTCGATGGAAACCCAAATAAGTTACATCGATTTATTTCCTCAGCAGAATCAATTTTAGTGTACTATTTTGACGCAGTGAACCTTCAAAATTTTCAAAATACTTTACTTTTAAATGGAATTTTAAACAAACTAGAGGGTAGAGCAGAGGAAGTTGTCGCTATTAATGGTTGTAAAACTTGGGACGATATAAAAAATACTCTCATTTTGAATTTTGGCGATCAAAGAGACGAAAATTGTCTAAATCAAGACCTTGTAAACTTAAGACAGAAACCTAACGAATCTCCTTACCAATTTCACGAAAAAGTTATGCATTTATTAAATACCATTTGTAACCATATAGATCTAAAATGTGATGAGGCAAGTCGACCGTCTAAACGCGATTTTTTCACAAAACAAGCATTAAAAACTTTTCTAGCAGGTTTAAGAGAACCCCTGGGACCTATAATTCGTGCTATGAGACCTACTACTCTAGCATCCGCTTTACAATTTATTACAGAAGAAGAAAATATAAAATATTATCAAAAATCTAATACACCCCAAACTCAAATTTTAAGAAAACCTACTCCTGCCCAATATTTTCCACCACAACCACAACATCGCTACTCTTTACCCCAAAATCAACCCCAAATAATGCAAAGATCGAACTGGACACAACCCCGACAATTTAATTCTCAATTTCCTCGCGGACCTATATCCAATATCCAAAGAAATCCAAATCCTCCTTCACAGAGATATCCCACAAACTCACAAGTATTTGGAAGACCCCAAAACCAATTTAAACCTACCAATAAACCACCCACTAACAGACCTACACCAATGTCTGGAATTAATCAAACTATTCCAAAACCAAATTCTAATATTCGACCAAATTCTTACTTCCAAAATTACGGACAAAAACCCAATTTCGCATCTGAAGAACTATTTAATACCGAACATACCGATGAACTTGACTATGACAATCAATCTGATCTAAACCAGTATGAACCCTATAATGACACAATAATTGAAACCGAAAATAACGAACAGTTCTATGAACCGCACACCGAGCAAGACGCAAATTTTCAACACGCTCAAAATTACGAACTAGAAACGTAACAGAATTGCACTATTTCCCTGACAAAAAATATTACCCTATATTTGTATCTCTAACCCCCCAATCAAACTTTTAATCGACACTGGTTCCACCAAATCTTTTATTAACCCGAATATTGCTTTTCAAAATTTTAAAAATTTTATACAGCATGATCCATTTATTGTATCTTCAGTTTTCCAAAGTTATTCTCAAAATTACTCCGCAAATATACCAAGTTTTCAAGAATTTAAATCAAATTTACCAATGAAATTTTATCTTTTCAATTTTCACAAAACCTTCCATGGATTAATTGGGATGGACAATATAAAATTAATACAAGCACTCTTAGATTTTAGAGACAATCGAAATCAGCTTATAACTGAAAATGCTATTTTACCACTTCGATATTACGAAACCAATCAATCACATTTTTACCATTTACAGTTAGAACCACATAGTATAACCCCTGTTAAATTACCCGTTAAAGAAGAATACGGACCTGTATTATTAAAATATCAGGAATTTCAAGGCGCAATTTTAAAAAACTCTCTCTCTACAGCAAACGAAAACTTAGCGTGGGCTGAACTAGTTAATAATTCAGATGACGTTATCCAAATTACTTTGACCGACCCTGTACCTACATCAGAATTTGATTTAGACGAACATTTTATTTACTCAGCAGAAATTATTCCCAATGACACTTATTTAGAAAATTCAGACATAGAAAATTTAATTAGAACCTCTCACATGAATGAAGAAGAACGTAAACAAATTTTAAAAATTTGCAGAAAATATTCAGACATTTTTCATAGACCCGAATTACCTCTTACTTTTACGAACCAAATGAAACACAGCATAAGGACCAAAGACGAAATTCCCGTATACACCAAATCATATAGGTACCCGTATATACATAAACCCGAAGTACAGAGACAAATATCCTCGATGTTAGACCAAGGTATAATTAGACCAAGTAATTCACCCTGGTCATCCCCCATATGGATCGTCCCCAAAGAAGCCGACGCATCTGGACAGAAAAAGTGGCGAATAGTCGTCGACTATCGCAAATTAAACGAAAAAACTATCGATGACCGCTACCCTCTCCCTAACATTACAGACGTACTAGACAAACTTGGACGTTGTAACTACTTCACGACACTAGACTTGGCAAGTGGATTTCATCAAATTGAGATGAACCCTGCAGACATCCCTAAAACCGCTTTTAACGTAGAGAACGGGCATTACGAATACGTTCGAATGCCTATGGGCTTAAAAAACGCCCCTGCAACCTTTCAGAGGGTAATAGACAATATCCTCAGAGGGTTACAAAACGAGATATGCCTTGTATATCTCGACGATATCATAATCTTTTCCACTTCGCTTCAAGAACACTTAATAAATTTAACAAAAGTATTTCAACGCCTAAGAGAAACAAATTTCAAAATTCAGCTCGATAAATCGGAATTTTTACAAAAAGAAGTCGCGTATCTCGGACATGTTGTTACCCCAGAAGGAGTACGACCAAACCCAGACAAAATTATTGCTATAAAAAAATATCCCTTACCAAAAACAACAAAAGAGATAAAAGGATTTTTAGGTTTATTAGGTTACTACAGAAAATTTATTAAAGACTTCGCTCGTATCACTAAACCCTTCACTTTATGTTTAAAAAAGGATGCAAAAATCGAATTAACTCCCCAATATGTCAAATGCTTTGAAGACTGTAAAAATCTCTTAATGAATGAACCACTTTTACAATACCCCGACTTTACGAAACAGTTTAACTTGACCACTGATGCAAGTAACGTCGCGATCGGCGCTATCTTATCACAAGGGCCTATCGGAAATGACAAACCTATTGCATACGCCTCTCGGACTCTAAATGAATCGGAACAAAATTACAGCACCATCGAAAAAGAGCTTTTAGCAATCGTATTTGCAACAAAATATTTCAGACCATATTTATTTGGACGCAAATTCAAAATTTTAACAGATCATAGACCTCTCGTGTTGCTTATGTCACTAAAAGAACCCAACTCACGACTAGTAAGATGGCGACTAAAACTTGAAGAATTTGACTATGAAATACAATACAAAAAAGGAAAGACAAACACAAACGCAGACGCACTTTCACGTGTAGAAATACACACCAAAGAAATTTTTAATTACATAGAAGAATTTAACAAATCTCTCGAAAAATCAAAAGAAAAAGAAACTGACAATTTTTCGACTACAGGAAACATTGACGAGCAACCAGACTTAAATGACGTGAACGAACCATCTACAAGCACAACCCATGTACAAAACGAACCATCGACAAATAATGCACAAATTAATCAAGACCCAAATCAGGATCCTTCATCAGAAGAAACTATATCAGCCGAGGAAATCGACGATAACACGGTTCATACTAGCCATGAAAATCCAATACAAGAATTACCCTCGACTGACAGGTGTTTAAATTCTTTTGACCACCAAATTAAAATAAAATTTGTTTTACATTCCCCAGCGACGCCTAAACGCGAAAGCACTTTTCCTAATAAAAAACGTTTAAATGTCCAAATTTCCATAAATAATGTAGAAACCGACATAATTAACTTGTTTAAAAATTATTTAGATCCTAAATTCACTTATGCTCTATATTTTGATAAAGAAGATTATGCTCCACGTATATGCGAGATTCTCAGGAAAACATTTAAAAATGCAGCTTACAAGTTAATGAAATGTAATACTTTCCTAGAAGATGTAACAGATGCAAATATGCAAACTCAGATTATTCAAAATTATCACGAAAGCAAGACGAACCACCGCGGAATCCTAGAAACTGAAACCCGAATAAAAAGAAAATATTACTGGCCCGGAATAAAAAACGACGTTGCTAACTACATAAATTTCTGCGAAATATGCCAACAAAATAAGTACGATCGAAATCCACCTAAACAAAAATTAATGCTTACTCCCACACCTTCGAAACCATTCGAAATTGTTCACGTAGATACCTTTCAAGCACACGGACAAAAATTCTTAACGATGATAGATACATTCTCTAAGTACAGTCAAGCATACCCCTTAAACGGGTTATCCGCAATAGAAATTGTAAAAGCTTTCGTTATTTTCATGACCCATCACGGCTTACCCTCTTTAGTTGTTATGGATAACGGTACAGAATTTAAAAATTCTATAATACAAGAATTTTTCAAAACTCACAAAATTAACTCTCACTATATCACTATAAATAGCCCTCAATCAAACGGAGCCATAGAACGTTTTCATTCGACACTTCTTGAACATTTAAGAGTAATAATTCATAAAAACAAAGGAAAAATCGACATTCTAAATCAAATGCCTTATGCAATACTCGGATACAATAATTCAATACATTCTACAACCAAACAAAAACCTATCGACGTTATAAATGGACATTTAAATACGAAAGACCCTTTTGACATCGACATTAACCAGCAACTAATGAATAACTATATCGAAGAACACCGCGAAGCTACAAAACAAATTTATAAAAAATTAAACGAACAATTGACAGAACACAAAGGACAAACTATAGAGTATCATAATAAAAATCGAGAAGATCCTTTAACTTATCAACCAGACGATGACGTCTATCGAAAAGTAGTTTCTAACAACCGTAATAAATTATGCAAAAAGTACCAAAAAGGTAAAGTTGTTCGAAATAAAAGTATTCAGGTAAAAACCGCGAAAAAGACTCTTCACAAACAAAATATTAGACAACCAAAAGTAAAGCATAAAAAATTGTTGCAGGTTCCACCTAGTAGTACTACTGACAGTGCAGGTACAGACAGACATAACCATAACTAAACTCGACAAAAATCCAGGGATCCTTCCTTATAAACTTGGAACTGCCAAAGTTTACTCCCGAACCCATACCTTTATTCATTACATTGATCTTAACCCCATAAAAAATGAAATTGAACTCATTAAAAATCAGTACAGTGATATTTCCCTTGTTGCGAAAGATTTCTTTAAAAATGCTTTCGCCGTTGACCTAATTAATTTTGATAAAGCTTTAAAGTATCAGTTACATACAGCAGAAACAAAGTTCGACACACTCAATCCAGCTGGTAGAACAAAACGTGGTCTTATAAACGGATTAGGTTCCATAATAAAAACCATTACCGGAAATTTAGATGCAGACGATGCCTACTATTACGATCAAGCTATTAAGAATCTACAGGATAATCAAAAAATTGTTGTCAAAAAGTTAAACAAAGAAATCTCATTGACGACAAGAATTATCAATAATTTTAATAAAACAGTTTCATTAATTAAACATGATCAAGAACTTATAACAAAACGCTTAAATATCGTAATAGAAGATTTTGTTAATAAGTTTGAATCAGAATTCATAATTTATACAAAAATGAGAGATATTTTAGACCAAATTAATTTACTACTAAACGTGGTTTTACAGTTATTAAACGACATAGAAAATGCTGTGACATTTTCCCGACTAGGTAAAGTTCATAGTAGCATACTAAAAATTGATGATTTGCAACATATTATAAAAATTTTAGAAACTCTTTATTCACCTGAACAGTTAATTTTTCCCTTAAAAACAGACATTCATCGATATTACGATGTTCTAAATGTAGAATCTTACTATTCAGGATCGAAAATAATTTTCGTTGTTCACTTTCCAATCACTATGCCAGAATCGTTTTCATACTATCACTTATTTTCTATTCCAACACAAAATTCCACCACAATAATTCCTAAAAATACATATCTGATCATGAATGAGAATTTCTACCAATATGTATCACTTCCCTGCACCAACCTGCATCCCAAATTCTACTGTCCCGAAAACTCTCTCATCGAAGGAGCAGTTAAAGAAGATTGTTTATTCCAATTACTTCAACTAACGATTAACACCGGTAGAAGAATCACTAGATCCGCTGTCAACCAGTTTTTGGACATTACCAATTTATGGACTTATTCTGATTGCCTTATTGTACATTTTAATAATTCAAGTCAAGAAAAGAAGATGTACAGACGTAGCACCGGCCCAAGCGGAAGAAAATCCACAAGCCAACCCTCGGATATTTTTCAACCACTGAAAAATATACCTCGATTTGGGGATGGAGGAGTTATATCAACGCCAACTAGAAAACACTTGTTAAACAAGCAGTTCTTGTAATAATTGTAATGTAACACCTTTGTCAGCAGTAATGTTACTTTTTATGTTTTCACCCGTTCTTGTGTATTCAGTCTCGACATAGCCATTTCACGGTTCACATCTATTGTAGATTGTACCTTTTGAGAAAAATAAATCTTTTTAAAAACCAGTATCTGCGTTCACTGAATTTAAGTCGCTCCACGCGCCGCTCTCAATTTCGAGAAATTGCCTGCTCTTTCGAATGGTCTTACTTAAATTCTATAAAAACGCTTATTAAATAAGTTATTAACAAAAAACCTATATTTTTGACAGTTATTGTCAAATAAAAAAAATCGCACACTATTTTGCGCTGCGGACTCTTCGGATTTTGTTTCAAGACATCAAAACGAACACGTTCCGATAAAATCTAAAACTCCCGGAATTTCTTCGAAGTAATTTTCCTAGTTGACTCCACTATATGTTTTTATTGATGGGCGATTGGAATGTCAATTTTTTGAACTTCGATAATCTACTATTATTATCGTGTAGGAACTCCCCTGGCACTCAAAAAATAGTTGATGAACCCACTCGGGTTACACAAGACTCTAGCACCCTTTTGGATTCTATATTTGTTAGTTGCCAAGAAAGAGTTTCAGTGTTTATCTCGTACCTTACATCATATAAACTCGTGACTTGTGAGTTTGATATTAAACTAAATATAAACAAAAATATATCATCTCTCGGTACTTGATAATGATGCATTTGAGCATAATCTCAAATCAATCACGCAGCGTGATTTTACAAGTTAAGAAATATCGATGACAAGATAGCACTTTTCAATGACGGTATTCTTATAGTATATTTCCTAACAAGTGCGGAAAGTGCCACTTTTCCGCACGCGATTGCAGTTGGCTGAACGACGCGTAGCGGAGTTCAGCCAAGAAATCGAGTGTGGAAAAGACACTTTCCGCAAGAGTTAGGAACACTATTTTTTCTACAAGCGTGCGGCAAAGTAAGACACTTTTCCGCACGCATTTACTTCTCACTGTCACTGTGTCACTTTTCCGCACTAGTGCGGAAAAGTGACACTTTCTAAACTAAAATGCGTGCGGAAAAGTGTACTTTTCCGCACGCATGTAGAAAAAATTATTTTGTGAACATGCCCCCCTGAGACAAGTAAGAATCCAATAAGCCAAAAACTTATTAGCATAATGATACCTTAAAAATAATAATAACATTGTTTATTTTCAAGACGATTTGAAGTAATAGTAGTGCACTTTTAAACTGATGGTGGAAAATAATGTCAGCCAAGTGTCGCCCTGCTTCGCGGTCACACATTTGCAACCTCTCTGGAGAGTTGTGCATCACACTCAAAATCATTTCTTCTGGTACTCTTGCAATTTCTTGACGAATATAAACTTTCAGTTCTTGTATTATGCGAAGTTTGTTAGCCTACACACATCTGACACATCGCGAGGGCGTCAATGGAATGTGTTCGACAAATGTTTCCTCAACATGACGTGATCTCCCGTTTCGGCGAAGTTCCTTGACCCCCACGCTCTCCATACTTGTCCGCATACGATTTATTTTTGTGGGGTTACTTTAAATCAAGAGTGTACGCTAACAAACCCCGCATGATACAAGAAGTGAAAGTTTTTATTCGTCAAGGAAGACAGGAAATCGCAAAAGTGACAGAAGAAATGATTTTGAGAGTGATGCACAGCTTTCAACATTCAAGACAGGTTGATTAATAAAAAAAATATATTGTACAATCGAGGTCATTATTGTTGTATTGTTATCAAATAAACTTATTATTATTAAAAAAAATGTAGGTATAGGGAAAAGGGGGGGTAATACCGCGCAGTTAGGCAATATCGCTCAAAACACGGAGTATGACCACGTATACGTTATTGCGCAGGTACGGCAACTATGCTACGAAGGTTGGCAGCTATTCCAGAGCATTCAGTTGGATGCAGTAATACAAAGTGTACTTGTGCTTCTGCCCGTACTAACTTTGTGCCGCTAGGAAATAAGCGAGGTGAGTTGCAATTTTGAGCGAATCTAAATGTAGTAGATACATATATTTTCATACATTCTTAAGTAATCTTTTCATGCGTGGTTTCTTTATTTTGCGTGATAAATAACTGAACTATGGTTAGAAAACACATTCAAGGTGGAGGCGGGGTAATATGGCGCGAAACTGCGGGGTATTGCCCCACATCTAGTTCAGGCATTCAGGCGCTAAATGACGTTCTGCTGTTAAGTTTTTCATATTTTTTATAAATACGTACTTCTGTTAAGTTTTTCATAATTTTTGTATAATAGATTAATATAGCAAACTATTCCTGAACATTTTCTATTACTTTCCGGCTTTAAACAACAAAGACGTTATTATCCTATCGGTGCGCGATATTGCCCCATCAGATACGCGATATTGCCCCACTGGGTGGGGTAAATGTTGTAAATGATGTGTTAATTTTCTTGAAATAATTCATATACTTTCTTAAACTAAAAATATATGAGAAATGTTTACCACATTTCCAATCCTATACTATAGCTAACAGATGTACATTTTCGAAAAGATTTCGCTTAAGTGCGCGGTATTACCCCGCCTTCCCCTATGTGACCGCGAAGCAGTTCTTTGAATTACCTACAAAACTTAAGTATTAATGCTGAAACATCGCATTTTTTGGTATTTGTAAACTCTATAGGTCTTGTGAATCACTGTTATAGTCAAATTGTTTTAAGAAGTACTTACTGGGGCTATCAATTGGTAATTTCGACATCCTAAGTTGGCATCAATGCAGTAACAAATGCAACCGGGTCATAAGTTCAGGTCAGTACCGAGCCCATTTGCTCAATGAATAACTACTATAATACCAAGAAAAGTAACAAGAACACGAACACAGATAACGAGTAAAACTCACGAAACGTACAAAACCCGCGAATATTTTCACTGCCGAACGTTTGAACCAGTTTTAACGATCCGGAAAACCTTCACTGTCGCTTTCACACTGAAAAAAAATTTGCCTGAGTCCGCACCAGCCGCAAGTAGCTGGTTATAGCAAAATACCAAAATGAAAGTGTTTACATGTCGTTTGAAATTATTATTAAAATGAGTTGTATTCATACTTATTTTTATTTGTAGGGTTTTAATCGTGATTGCAATAGGTTTTTTATTTTATTATGCTCTTTTCTTCGTATCACTTGGGTAATTTTCCACATCATAAATCAATGAGTGACGTCATTAACTGGTTGAGACACATGTACCATGTTTAACGGAAAACTCCTAGGGATTTTGTGGAAAATGTCATCTGACAAAATCGGGACTTCTTACAGTAATCGAGTATACCTAATTTTTGTCCAAAAATAATAGGCGTGTACTTGGTTTAGTGGTTGATTGCAAACTAAGATTCTCAAATCACTTGCTAAAAAAATCATACAGTGTTCTAAAAATATTATACAGTAATATGAATTTTAATTTGCTTAAAAATTATGTGACGCTCTTGTTCTTTCGTTTTTTAATTTTAGTGATAGCGTCTATTTGGATATAGAGTTACCGAGCTAAGGATACACAAGGTGCAGATAACTTGTGGTAGATTTGTGTTTGGTTTGAGGAAATTTGCACCGATATCAGGCAAATTAAAGTCATTGTTGTGGCTGCCTATGTCCAAATTCAGACAATTGCACAATATGTCTCCTTCGTACATCGCCTACTGCATTCTGGTATTCCTCATTATTTAATACGGAAACTCACTTATTGTTGTCCGATCGCATAATTTATTAAATTTACCAAACTCCCGAACTGCGTTTTATAAACGATAATTTACAATTATTATATAGTGGTGTCGGTGACATGCACAAAAATCTTCCCATTTCATCTTTAAAAAAAGATGAAGATGATTTATTTAAAAAGGTTTAGTTGTTTATGTGATAGGCTGTACAAATTCAATAGTTTATAATAATATATTTTACACTAAGGTTTGTAAGAGTAGCCATGGCTAAATGTCGCCTTGTTTAACTATCCACTATTTCAATAAAATCGTTTATTATTATTATTATTACTATTGTTATATATTTGGTTCAGCAGCTGAACTTCAGCTGCTTGGAATATAACCTCGAAACTTTCGATTTTGCACATTTCTATCTACAACTGATTTATTTAACTTTATTTTCTAGGTCAAAAAATCCAAAGTTAAGAGGGTAAAAAAAACTCTCTAATAAATCTTGTAGTTATCGATATTCCAAAGTTAAGGGCCGAATTTGGCATACACTGTTATAAATGCTATAAATAAAACCTTTGATAAAAAATGAACTTATGCATAATTGTACATTTGAAAACTTTTCTTGAAACTTCTCAATAACGTATAGCGATAACTATTCTCGCCGTTTCTGTAACTTTGGATTATAAATATTCTTTGCTCTAAAGACAACATCGTTCTTATTTTGACAAATATGTCACAGTAACAGTTGTCAATGGCGTAATCAAATAAAAAGGTCAGAATATGACTTGGAAAAATTTCGGTTTTAAAAGAGTAATTTAGAAATTTCAAATTTTTCCTTGAAAATCTGGAATAAGAATTCTTTTAAAATTTCAAACACGTTTTTTATTTAACGTTTTGCATTAAAATTTATAAAAAGCCAACTTCACTCTTCATCCAATTTTAAGTTTTTGTATTTTTTGCATACCCTGTACAAAAAACAAATTTTTGGCATCGTGAATCTTATTTTTAAAGCAAGCAAAAACTTCTATAAAGAATAACATTTTTTCGTATCTTTCACTTTTTGGTCCATTTGTCCTCTTATTTACCCCATCCGTGGACATACTGTATACATAATATATTATTACGATTTAAAGCATTCCATGTGTTCAATAGATGGATCCGATATCAGAAACTAGAATATATGTATAACATTCTCACCGTTCTTGGTATTGCGGAAACAGCAATATATGATAAGCACTAACGCGATAGCACCAGCAGCGACGATGGCAATCGCTGCGTATTGATAGTCTTCTGGAGGTGGTCTCCACGGCCTTCCCATGGGTCGCTTACTGGCAGGTGGCCTTGGATGGTGTGGATCTTCCGAGCCGCCTTCATAGCTTCCTGAAAATGACTTAATTATACAAAAAGAAGGTTAGCGGCTTTATGGGACTATAAATTTCGGCAACTGGTAATATCATACCAACATCCAATTTCTAATGGATGTGCCGGTGCTTTCATATTTGAATCGTTCGGGAAGGTAGACTATGACAGCTGTTTCCCCTTATTAGGTTCATCAAGACAGCCATAACCGTGCTACCGTTTCGGGAGGATTTTTCTATACTCCTTCATTCTCTACGACTCTCCCACAAATAACAAATATCTTTGAGTTTGAGATTGATTTACACAATAAACTTTTTGTGATAGGGTGAAGTGGGGTAAGTGCAACCAGGTTTTTCAATAGTGCACTTTAAATTATTGCTAGAATAGCTAAATATAACTGACCAGGGACTACAATTTTTTTGTATATTCTTGTATCCTTATGAAAGCTAACAGCACTTAGAAAGTACAAAAAAAAATACACACACAAAAAGTTTGAATTTTTTTTATTTTTGGTTGTGGCCGATTGCACTTTCCCGGTAAAAATGGGAAAGAGCAATCACGACCAAATCTACTGTTGTTAGATTACGAATAACTGTATCGGAAAGTGCAATCGATTGCAGATACCCCTAAAAACACTGACAAATTTTTACAATTTTGTTCCCCTATTTTTTAGGCTGTTATTCACTTTTGAAATCTGAATCTTTGGTGGGCAAGAAAACGCAAAATCGAATAATTGAAGACAAACTTTAATTTATTAATAATAATATAAAAATAAAAAATATTCTAGTAAAAACAAAACAAAAAAATCTTTGGTAAAGTTTAGTATGTATAAATAAATATTTATTCTACATCTGGTCCTGCGGACCTTCAACCTTTTTAACTATCATTGTAGATTCTATAGGCTGGACATCTTCTTCATTAGGATAAGCAAAAAAGTCGTTCTTTTTTGAAAATTTCTTTCTCAAAAATCGAATTGTAAACAAATTACTGTAGAGAATTTCTTCAATTTTTCCAACAAAATAGCGCATCTTTTTATTGGTTTCAAATTGAACCAGAACAAAGTCATTTATTGCATAACTCGTAATATTGTCTTTAGGTAAATTACTGGAAATATTTGTGATTGTGTTCAGATGTGACGGTTCACCAATTTCATAGTCTAGATTAGTAATAACTTTAAAAGCCCTCCGTTTCTCTTTCGTACCTTCAGGAGTGATATTTGAAATCTCGATGCTATCATTTTGGGGCTCTTCCAAGGCCTGATTCTCTAGATCGGAAAACGTCTCTATATCGTCATCCGAATCCATATATTTTGGTTCTGAGAGACCGCTTATTGAAGAATCTGAATCAATTTGAGTTTTTGTTCTTTTGTTTTTCTTTTTCGGTAATACGACTTCTTTTCTGGGTTTGGTTTTCACAATGTTCGACAATTTTTGTTCGGCATCTAAAGCAGTTATTGCAAATTTTCTTCCGTTTCACCGAAGTTTCAATTGGTTTTCCTTTCTTTACAGTTTCTAGAAGTATATTTTCGAAACTTAACACAGAAGATGATGATTGAGTAAATACCCTTGGCTCTACATCTCCTGGGGCATGTTCACCACCTTCTTTATTTAGTTTAAATTGCTGCCAACGCTGGAGTGCTTCAATATCGTACTTTTCGTCCGAAATGACGTGTCTATTGAATGGAAATATCCCAGCTTTCCGAAAGCCGCTGGCAATAATCTCTTGCTGTAGTTGTTGCCAAATGTCTCCATGTAATAAAGAAAATTCCTTCTTGGGAATTTTTTGGCCATTGTGCCTTCTTTGCCAAACGCACAGCTTTTGATCCCACTTGTCTTTAAGAGATTTAAAAACAGATAGATCCAGTGGCTGGAGTAGGTGACTGGTATGGGGGGGAAGCTTAAGTATTGTTATATTATAGCGTTGAGCCAGGCTTACAACTTTATCTGTTATGTGAGTTGAATGACCATCATAAATTAGCAAAACCGGTCGCTCCTCTCCAAGTTGTGGAACCAATGTTTTCTCGATAAAATTGTAAAATATGTCGCTAGTAATCCACCCATTTGGACTAGCAGCGAATGTCATGTTCAAAAATGTTTCTTCATCTGGCTTTGGCAGCCAACTAGTCCAAACATTGACACCTTTAAATATAATCAACGGTGGAGCTTTTTGACCTGAAGCACTAACGGCAGCTAAGCAAGTTATGTTCTCTTTTCCACTGCCAGCTGTTATTCTTGAGCTCGACTTTCCCTTTTGCCCAACTACTTTAGTTTTTATAGGGTCTGTGCAAAAATTTGTTTCATACAAATTCCACAAGCACTGGGGTTTATCAAACAAATTTAATTCAGTTAGCTGCTGGTGAAGTAGATCAAAATATTCGTTTATTATAAAGGGATCCGTCATTTTTTTTCTTGCATACCTACTCTAACGGCTGTGGCTTTTTAAGAGATAAATTGTATTTCCTCTTAAAATTAAGGAACCAATCTTCTCCTGGTCTGTGTCCTTTAAAATTATATTTTATATCATTGTTAGCAACAAATGTTTCTACAGCCCCTAACACTTCTTTTCTCGATAAACCAAATCCCCACTTTTCCATTATTCTTAAATATATTAATAATTATAATTTTCCTTCTTCCCGACAAATAGCATTGTAATGTGCTGAAGGGAATATTGTACACCTCAGCAGCTTTCCTTATACTCATTCCCTTCCGAATTGTTTGTAATGCCTCTTGGACCTTTTCTAGTGAATGATTCCCCTTCTGAGTTTTCCTTTTGTAATTTCTGACCATTTTGTACCATCTACAACAAAACGAACAAGTCTGTTAACATATTATATTTTCAAGCACTAGTTACGGGAAACTGCAGTCAGCGGTTGCACATTCCCTGTTCAGGGTGACTGCACTTACCCCAACCTCACTTATTCGCGGGGCAAGTGTAGTCACTAACCTAACTTTTACACAACTTGGATTATTTTCAAAAACTTAATTTCTACGTGTAAAATGTACTTTTACATTAAGTAGATAACAAAAATGTTGTACTTACCCCTTAATTCACTTGCTTGATGTCAGTAATTCAGCTTTGCTACCCGATTTAACAGGGACCGACGCTGGCACTACCGGATTTATATGTAAACTGAAGTGGCGTGATTTGGCGCAACGTTGCCAAAATGTGGGATTATTCCCTTGAAGGTACCTAAATTATTCTAGAGGGTTCCAGAACGCACATTTCACCCTAGATGTCGCAGTATCTCCCATGATTGCATTAGCCCCGTAATTGCAATTACCCCACTTCACCCTATTTAAACTAGCCACTTATGTTCTATATACCGGAAATTTATGTAACTTGTTTAAATAGGATTTTTTTAAGTTATATTAGATAATTTTTGTTGTGATAGGTTGACAGACAGAATTCTATTTATAAATTTGAGTGACATCTCTTAAAAAAATTGCATTTGTTTTTTCCATCGAATTGATAAGTACAATGGAAGTCGCACAGGTGTGATTTTCATTGTTGTTTGGGGCACCCAACTCTAGAGAGAGATAGGTTTCAAATGACAATAAGTAAGACAAGGACTCGTAATGAACGTGTCAGCTGATTCAGGCAAAGGAGGTATATAGGGTTGTTGCATATTATTAATGTATTCCGAAATTCGGGGCTTGTTTGTAGGAATGAGAATTTTTCTACATAACCACAATAATAATGTAAATATTGCACAGAAAAAAGTAGTGAATTGATTAAAAAAAATTACATGGCAATTTTATGTACCTGGAAGTAAATGGAGACAAATAAAATACAAATTCCAAAATAAAAGTTTATTTTAAAATAGGTAAAGGCGACAAAATATCTAGGATAAGGTGTACATTTTCACCTTTAATTACTTATCTTAACTGATTTATTAATTTTAAAATTCGATTTAATAGGAAAAGCATCTAAGGCAGGTAGCTTTTACATATTTTTATATAATTTTTAATGTTTAGGCATATCTAACAAAAAGAATTACCTACAAATAAGTACCTTATTGAAGGGACCAGAACTTCAAGATTAATTCCACCTTTGACTACGAAGTTCTAGGTTCATTAGCACAATATTTTGCCAGTTTTTCCCTTGATAGAGTTTCTATCATGACTTGGAAAATAAAAAACTGTAGTAATTACATACTTTTTAAGTTTGCGCTGCCCAAAATTCTCTATGAAATCGCTGTCAATAAAATGTTGACTACAAATGCAAGTCAATACTTGTGGACAGTACAAAATTTTTCCTTTTTATTGCTGCAATCCACTTGTCTCTAATATCACCTTATCTCTTGGAAAACTGCTAGTTATTATCAAAGATTTTTAAGACTTACGAATGAAAAGAAACCCCCACTATTCTTATTCCTCCCGCCCCGTTTGGTACATCCAAATACACAACAGGAGTTGACCATCTTTTTTGTAATTTACAACTACAACAGAGAGAATACCTACAGCCACATAGCTAAATTAAATTTTCTCTCCGATCTAAAAATAATATTAAACCAAATACCAACTAAGAAAACTCAACGCCGTTTTATACGAAACTGCCACCACGACACGAACTCAAATCAAATATAAATAATACAATAATTACTCGTATTGGGACTTGGGACAGAAGGAAAATGACGTTTGACAACGGAACTCGTTTGAAGCACAGGACACAAAAATAGAAAGTTAGGACAAACACCTCTTTTGTGTTATGTTGTTTTTGCCGGAATCAGCTGATTTATTTACTATTTCACTTACTCAAGTTTGGCTGCCACTCCTTCCATCTACCTACTTATCAGTTCAATGGAAAAGACCAAGACAAAAATTACCACCAGTTGATTTACGTAATATTTTTGCTTATAATAAGTACTAGGTTACTTCGAGTGTTTATCATTCATTTAAATTGTTCTACCTTGCAAATTTGAATTTGCGGTATAAATTTTAATCTGGAGAATTAAATTTAAGTGAAATAAAATATAGTTTAGTAAAATTTTAGCAACTATAAACAGACTCGTCAATATAGCCTTAGTTTGTGCACTTGTAACATAAATAGCTATTTGTAGCAGATTTATTCACAAAAGCACTTTACTCAGCGGATCACTGTTTATGATTAGAATAGAAGGACAGATAATTTGAAAATGAAAACATCTCATAACTTCCGATTCCAGAGGAAGAGCACTAGGTACCTGTTATAACCAAATCAAATCAAAATTTTAATATGTATCTTTACCTGTCCAAAAATGTGGCGATTCTTGTTCTGGCAAATAATCCAGCATAGATCTTCTTCCACGCCAATTTCTTTTAGAGTGGGCGTCAGGTACACCAACATCTTCAAATTGAGCTACCTAGAGAGTTATTTTTAGTTCACTACCTCTGCATACTCTATCTTATTCGAAGGGAAACACCAATACGACATAAAGATGGACCGGTAAACTAAGCAAACATAATGTAAGCAGAACCAAACAAATATACAAACAAAATTAGTGCGTTAACATACTAACATACCATTTGTTTTAAATTAAAAATTTTGAATTGAAATTATAGCGTCCCAACGATGAGACGAATGGGTGGATAATCGCGCGATACTGGCTATCAGTGAAGTGATACTATGTGAGTCTATACCTTTATTATTATTGCTAGATAAGTTAGGATTGACTACAATTTTACACATCGTTATAATACTTAATTATTGGTGTTTAGATTTCTCCAGAGTTGAATCAGATTAATAATAGGTATAGGTATAATATATCTGATAAGTAACAACACACCACGGGCGTAGCCAAGGGGGGTGTTTCGGGGGTTCACCCCCCCCCCCCGAAATAAGCAAAATATTACCTAATATTATACCGAAAAAATACGAGGAATGAAGAGTTAAATTATTATTACGTTTGAATATATGTAGTAATAGTAGCGCCTAGCGCCATCTTTTGACGAGAGGCAGACGCAGTTGCAGCCGAACTATTTTGTATTGTAGGGACACTTTGCGTTGTTTCTCGATTATTCGCCACGCCCCTCGGTCGAAATGAGCGGAACTTTGTGGAAGTTCGTGGAAGTTTCTGGACGGCTACTGGGCTGCTATATATGCGGCGCCGCGGCGCGTGACCGCGCTTACGGCAGTATTGTTCCATGCGAACTCGAAGCGAATAAAAGTGAAAAGTGGTGAACGAATAGTGAAGAGAATTAAGTGTACCGTGTAAGTGAGTAATTTTAGTGCGCTGTTATTCGATGACCTTGTTAAGGATAGATACGTGAATCATTATTACTGTCGAAAAATGGAGGGGAAAAAAGGAAGGGTGATAAACTTAAAGGTATGGACTACTGGAAAAAGTGGTGTAGTCAAGGTCAAGGGGTTTCTAATAAAGAAACAAATTTGGATTTAGCTATCAAAGCTTCAGCTACCTTGCATGCTGATAAGAAGACTGCCTACCCCGAAATCTAGTTTGGAATGCCTAGATATGTGCGATAAAAACCTTTATCCTAAGATTTACACATTACTAAAATCTTGGCTACCATTCCTATATCCACTGCTACCCCAGAAAGGTCTTTCTCGAGCCTAAGGAGACTGAAAAGCTATTTACGAAACACTACAAGTGAAAACAGACTTAATGGTTTGGCTCTAATGAACATTCACTATGGAACAGAAATTCATGCAGATGAAGTAGTGGATATATTTAAAAGAAAAAGCCGAAGATTTCTTCTTTAATGGTTTTAGATTTAGCGCAGAGGAACGAAATTAATTTATCCATTTCATTTAAAGTTAAGAACTTTATAAATATGTCGTAGTTTTTCGGATGAATATATAGATATTTATATATGCAACACACTGTCAGTGGCGTGCAAGCCACACCCGCAGACCCCGCACCCCGCGGTGCGGGGGGGCCCCAAGTTACCAGGGGCCCCGGGGCCCACAGCAAAAAATCATCGGGAAATCTCAGGCACCGCTCCACCTATCAGTAGTACACTCGTTGTCTCGCTGCTCATTGTTCTCTCTTTTATCATTGTCGTTGCTCTGTGTGTAACCAACCTTCTGACCAGGACCATAACCACAAATCATAGATACGTTCGGTTTTAGGTTAGAGCTAGGGCAGAGATATACAGGGTGTTACTTAAGTATGTTGAAAGATTTCAGGGAGATGGTCCCCAGCCAATTCTAAGAAAAAAGTTCAGATAAACATGTGTCCAAAAATTCTTCGAATTTAATATAAGGGCTGTTAAAAATACTCTAAAAAATCGTCTTTTTCCCATAACTTCTTTATTTGTAGAGCTTTTTTTAACCAAATTTGGTACACATCATGTTTGGCTAAGACATTTTTAAATGTGTTATTTTCAACCGCTAGATTGAACCAGTGGCGGAGATATGGGTAAATCGGGAGACAAATTCAAGAAGAAAGTTAATACGGCTCTGTGCGAAATTAAAGTAGGCAGCAGTTTTGGATGGAGCTTTTGTTTCTGAACAAAAGTGTTTCTTGACTTATTTTGTATCTATCGCCGTTTCGTGGCAAATTAGATTTTTAAATTTATTTAATCGTACTTGCCAAAAATGTCAGGTATTTAAAAAGCATAGGGAAAATATCAGGTTTCAAGGCAACATAACTAATTTTAACTCGAAATAAGAATAAAAAAGTTTTGAAAAAAGACTTTTTTTTAGAAAATTTTAACACTCCGTAAGTATATCGAAAACGAAGAATTTTTGTACACGTGTTTATATATGAACTTTTGTTGTTAAAATTGGCTGAGGATCACGACCCTAAAATATTTCAACGTACTTAAGTTACACCCTGTATATCTCTGAGCTAGAGCTACTGTATAAATCCGCAGTCGCCAGTCGCAGTGGCAGTTGTGGTACTGGTATATAATCGGACTATTATCTTATTATTTATATGTGTTTAGTGCTTAATAAAATATAGAGGAAATAGTACAAAATTTAACATCGATAAGAATTTTTGCAGAGTTTATTTTAATAAAAAAAAACACATTTTTGGCCAGTGTTTTACTGGATTTGTGCGCTGCCCTTCGCCTTTTTTAAGTTTACCATCATTGAGTTTGCCTGTTTCATCCTCAACCGTAGAAAGGTCTTTTTCAAAATTAAAACTAATAAAGCCATTTTTGCGATCGAAAATGGCTAACGAAAGTCTAACTTCCCTCCCTTATCAGTAAGAGAATGAAAGGGCTAGCAGCTTGGATTTGGACAACATTACCAAACAGTTTTTCAGTTTGAAACGGCGTTTATAGTTACTTATTGTTAGGGTATAATATTTTTGTGTTTTACGTTCATATGGAATAAATCAGTTTAATTTGTTTCCGTATTTTTTGTGATTTGTGACAAAACTCAGTGTTTTATTCATTCATCTTAACAAAAGAGGGGCCCCGCGTCTAGTTTTGCGGGGGGGGGGGCAGAATATCTCTGCACGCTACTGCACACTGCTATCTATTTATTTAAATTGTTGTGAAAACACCTTTCGGGAAAAACATCATCGGATTTAAAATATACAGATCAGGGCACAAAGGTTGTAACAAATCTGGTACCTAATATCTTTACAAGGTTACTGAAGAAAAATATAGCTCGTCGATGTATTTGATTACATTTTGATTAATCGCAGGGACTCTTTAAAGTAAGGGGACCCAGCATTATACTTTCCAAAGCGAGGCCTATTCTTTCCTCATTCTAATGGTATCAGTGATGCCAAGTAGGTATGCCATTTTATTGGAGAATCTATGAATAAAACAGGTACTTTTATTGTTAGTAAAAATTAATAATGGTTTCCATGATTTCTAAAAATTAGACTTGACAATGTTGTGTCTACAAATACAGAATATGGCAACTGTCAAATGAAACAAATTTATTGTATAGTTGAAATTCTTTAATTGTCACATCTGAGTATCTGGAAGTTAGAAAACTTAAAAATTGTGAATTATGATGGGAAATTTTTGCCTCCTTTAGAATCTATGGTACTATCACAGAAAATATACAGTATATTTTCTGTGGTACTATCACAAGTATATTTTCTGTGGTACTATCTTATCACATAAAACCTGATGGCAGTTAGACACACTGAACTGACATATAAAATAACCTTGTACCAGCCCCGTGCCAGCCCCCTTGTGGTCTCCTTGGAGTCTACAGAAAACAAACTTCCCCTCAAGGCTTCACTTTTCCTATGTGATAGACTGTGAAATGCTGGGTCCCCTTATTGTAAAGAGTCCCGGATTATACCTAACAATAAAAGAGGAATGGCAAAATGTTACCTACGCATTGTGGAAACAAGTGAATATGCCGTAACCCCGTCGCGTAACGCGTCTGGTAAGCCTTGAAAATACGCGGCGGTGTTATGTTTTATGAAGCATTCTTATTATTACATGCGTCTGGACACGGGACACGGCTTTACGGGGTGAGATGCTGTGAAGGCAATATGCCTATTTTCATATAAATAAACATACATTAAAAACTATTTTAGATATGGAATCCTAAGCCAGATTCATTCCATACAAGTTCTAAAATTATTGGTAAAATCTATGTAACATAAGATATATTACAATAGATATCACGAACGATGATCCCTGCGTCACAATGGTCGACAATGTAATTTCCACGCAGGGTTCATCGTTCCTGATATCCACTATACTTACCCGTGAAAATAAATAATCAATTATGACGCTAAATTGAAGTAGTCATAGTAGGCTTTAAAAATGTGAAAATAAAGTGGTTTACATGCACCTAATCGAATGTCGAATAGCTAATCTATAGAATTGTTATTTTAAATAAAAGTATTTTCATTTTTTTAACATTACACATCTTGTGGTGCTGTTGAGTAAACTTCTGGGTAACCTCATATGAATTACATGAATTAGTGCAGCAGTGGTTTTAAAAAATGTTTATTGGGTGAAACACGTTACAAGGAGTGCTCGATTTAATCTAACGCGCGAATATACAAAAGTTTTTATGACCCTTATGCTACGTTTTATAGTAAATGTTTCTAGAAATTCTTCTAAGAGAGATATATTTTTTATATGCAGTTTCCCAAATTCTTGGCTTTCTTTTGTTGCGGTAGTTTTAATGGCGGGAAGTATCAAGGAATGCGTCTTGCTGTTGGGTTTTCATTGTCATAGATGATTCCATTGATTTTAGTTTTGCAGCTGGCGGGTAACCAAACAAGATGTGGAGATTGTGGAGTCTGTAGTATGTTGCACTCTGTATCTTTGCAAGTTGATCTTACTTTCAGACTGTCCATTGGAATCACAATTATGAGTTCGTCGTTAACCCTCCCTACTATTTGGTTATGAATTTAGACTTTGGCCATATTGCAGCTCGCTTCTCTAACAATTAGAGTAGTAACTAAATTCCGTTGACTCCTTCGCAGGGGCTATCCATATCCATGTACCTACTAGTAGTTGGTAGTTCTCAAAGCCAAGTAGGGTTTTAGATGTAAAAATATGGAATAGTGTGTAGTTAGCTCCCTTAAAATTTCTTTTAATCCGTCAATACTTAAAGTGTCCGGATGAACCGTATGCAGTTAAGAAAATGTTATGGCGTTTTCTAAGTTATCAATTAAGGTAATAATGACATTTGCATTGATGAAAATTTGATTTACCTTATATACTAATAAGACACACGGTACAGGTACTTATAAAAAAATGTCTGTTTTATGTTGGACTCTTTCGTAAAAGCGTTCCATATATACTCTGAAATCTGTTTTGCTAATTGACTATGTTTCAATTGAATTGCTATAATGGTCAATCAGCGAAATTTGGTTATTAGTTTTAGTTGCATATTGCATTAGTTTTATTGCATATTGTATTGTCACCATAACTAAAGGTGCATGCAAAATGTAAGCTCCATCGGATGTCAAGAAGTTGTTCTAATTCAGCTTGCAAGATTGACCTAAACAAACTAGGGATACATATACAGGGTGTCCGGAAATTACGTGCACATACGGAAGGGGGTAATTCTCTGGCCCATTTTAAGAAAAAAACTTCATATGAACGTATGTCGTAAACGTCCTAACTTTTGAGATACAGGGCGTTGAAGTTCATTTTTTTAAATTGAATTTTGGCTACATCTCCCGAAATAATCAAGCTGCTGAACTGAAATTTGGCACTGCTATGTTTTTGGGGATGGAGAATAAGCTGAAAATGTCAATTTCACCGTATCTCACAGAGGGCGCCACTTGCGCTGTTTTTTCATCACGCTGCAGGTCCATCATTTTAGTGCATCTTTTCATTCTGCAAGAAAAAGGTACTCTTGTTTCATAACGATTAAATCAACCGTTTACGTTTAAATTTGCAAAATGTGCCCCAAAACACCTGTTGACTCCAATATTCGAAACATAAAATTTTCAACGACCGCTTTCAAATGCTACAGATCAACTGTACCTGTATACATACATTGCAAGTTTAATAAAAAAGCTAATGATTCCAAAACTGAATTCTTTGACAAACATAGGTATACCCGTAGACGCACACGATATAAATTTGTTTGCTTTAACTTTGGCATTTGGCATTTTATTAGCAAGCATAATTTTGTTAAATATTTTTGCCCAAACGATACTTTTTGGAATGAAACACAGATACTTATATTGTAATGGCTTACAATTCTTAGAACTCGTTGATAATTTGAGGCATAGTTATTTTAATTCAGTTATTATTTGCTATACAGAATTTTATGCAAAATATTTGGTGTGCCTCGTGGAAGCGAAAAAAGAGGTGTGGAAGACAACAAAATCATCGAATTGATCATTTGGGGTCCCGCCCAGCATTTCTATCATATTTTCAGCTTAAAAAAAATCGAAGTAATACTTTCTGTGCAAGATACTGGAAACATTTACAGAAAGAAGTTGTTCAGAATAAAAAAATAGGTCCATGTTCAAAGTTTGAAACTAATCGATCTACTTTGACTTTTATGTGGTCATATTTTTTTTTATTCTGAACAACTTCTCTTAATAAAATTTTTCCGTATCTTAGGCAGAGAAAGCACTATCTAGTATACCTATTCAAAAAATTAATTTATCCTCGTGCCAAAGTCTATTTTTGTTGTTCGAAATTAAAAATATGACAGAAATTACTTCCAAATCATGCTGGGGTGAACACCAAATAGTCAAATTTGAACTAAAAATTTTTTTGTCTTTCACGCCTCTTGTTTCACTTAAATTTCGGGACACCCTGTATATGCACTCATTATTTTTCAAAATAGTTCCAATTTTTATTAAAATTTATACAGTGGCCAGAACCAGTTTTCAAAAATTATAATAAATGCTAAATTTTTTTCGTAGTCTTACTGGACCGGGAAAATAATAAATAAATATAGTTTGTGTCAATTCATTATTGATCTTTCAATTCCGATATAACTTCACTGTCGTGTAAAATATTTGCGTTTTGTGGAGTCTATAAGTCCATAGGAGCGTTTAATTATTATTAATCAAACTATTATTGAAAAAAAAGGTAATTATTTGACATGAAAATGAAGAGTAATAGTCAGTTTACACCTGTGCAATTTCACAAATGTCACTTTTAAGTTCTTCTAGACCTACTAAAATTTAATACAACTTCTAAAATGGTACATATCCATTTTAGAATTTCTTCGGCTTTTAACTTAAAAAAAAAGTCAAATTATTAGATTGACATCTTATAAATTTTATTTTATTTTATTTGTGAACCATATTACAATAAGGTAATTTATATTGTATAATAATATTGTCATAGTTTCTTGTTATTACATATTTTAGGTCTGAAAATGGCTTGTAGCCGAAACTAGTCACTGTATACTACTTTATACTTATTATACCTACTAACTATTATTCATTATTATTTATTGTGGTTCAAGACTATGAATTTTATCTTACTACCTATAATTTTTTTTTCTACAAGCGTGCGGAAAAGTACACTTTTCCGCACGCATTTTAGTTTAGAAAGTGTCACTACTTTTCCACACTAGTGCGGAAAATTGGCACTTTCTAAACTAAAATGCGTGCCGAAAAGTAAATGCGTGAGGAAAAGTGTCTTACTTTTCCGCACGCATGTAGAAAAAATAGTGTTCCTAACTCTTGGGGAAAGTGTCTTTTCCACACTCGATTTCTTGGCTGAACGACGCGTAGCGGACAACTGCAATCGCGTGCGGAAAAGTGGCACTTTCCGCACTTGTTAGGAAATATACTATATTCAAGAGTTACCGAAAATGTTTATTAATAAAATCTGTGGGCAAAACTGATTGTTTTAAGCCTACTAATATGGAAAAATTTCACGGTTTAGTGAGTGTTCTCTAGCACTTAAAAAAGTTACCTTCTTAACTATAGCAGACCATGGCGTAAAAATTACCTGTTTTATGAATCGATATATCGCAAGTGCTACGAATCCCTTGGGCTAGCCTGATTTTTAGAGAAAAAAAAAGAAATTTGGGTTAAATAGTAGGTACATTTATCGATTTAATTAATTTCACAACACACTATTGTACTAAATCTTCGAAATTTGTCGTGAAGAATTTCTGCATCTCGCACACTTCCAACATTTTCTAGTATGCCTTGAAAAACAATGGCAAGCAACTTCTGTTAGTTAATTAAATGGATAACTGTAGTTTATAACGCAATAACTTTCAAAACATTTTGCCAAGCCTTCTAAACTTTCGTTTTTTTTTTCTCAAAAAAAAACTATAAATCTGGCTAGTGCAAGGGATATGTGGCGCTTGTGATAATAATATATCGATTGAAATAGCATAAAATAGGTAATATTTCGACGCCCTGGGATGCTATAATTGAGTAACTTATTTTAAGTGCTAAGAGAGCACCCACTAACCCGCAGCATTTGTCCAAATTCTGATAGATAGTTTTAAAGCAATCATCTTTGCCCACAGGTTTCATGCAGAAACTTTTTCGGCAATTCTTCAAATAATAAAGTTTCAAGGCGAAGAAGTTTCGGCCATTTTCGGGTTTTTTCAAACATATCTCAGAAAGTAGGCGTGAATGTCGAATGTGTTTTTACACAAAGCTAGACCAGCAAAAGGATTTTTCTTTCAAATAAAGTTTTTCGAAAAATTAATATTTGTGGAGATATTTCCAAGTGGCCCTCCATCAATAGATACCCTCTATACGGTTGTACCCCTTGTACATACAGTTAAAGCTATAGCAATGTTAGTATGATCATTGCGTATTGCAGAGATTCCGGAGCCCATCTACCTCGTGGCGAAACCGTACAGCTCTAAAACAATATACTTCACGCAGTGCGCACCCACGTGGTCCGACGAGACGGACACTGTCTTCATGCTGGTGAAGATGACATTGTTCTACATGTTTCCGTTGCTGCTCATGTCCGCTGCCTACGTGCAGATCATCCGAGTGCTGTGGAGGTCCGGAAATGCACCTCACCATCCAATAGGTAAGAAGGTGACGAAATAATATACATATACCTGCTTATTCAAAGGATCGGTAGTGCAAAGATAAGTATACCTATATTTTTGATCTCTTATTAATGTTTGAGAAACACCATGTAGTGTCTAACAACAAAATACTCTTCTCGAGGGTACAGCAAATGGAAGAAATTTAATATACAAAGATAAAGATTTGGTAAAACCAAAGAGGATACCAGAATATAGAGAGTTCATCTCGTCAAATATGTCAAACGGAGCCCAACTTTTGTGTAATTTTTCACAGACGCAATAAGGCTGTTCAGATAAACTATGAAGTAGACTGCGTTCTTCACTTATTATAAATTAATTTAAAACTGAGAAAGAAAATCCACAGTGACCTACAATGAATTAATTACCTTTTAAAGTTGGGCTCCGTTTGACATATTTGACAAGATGAACTCTCTATATTCTGGTATCCTCTTTGGTAAAACTTCGTTTTCGATGTTCTAGAACATTTTCAACCTTTTTCGCGAATAATTATTTGGAAGCAAAAGGAACAAAATTTGCCCAATACTTACAAATGGAAAAACCCTTTATTTCATCTCTAGAACTATTTATTCTGTATTAACTAACTTTATTTACCCATTACACATGTTATTACAAGGTTCTTTCTGGAAACATCTCAATGAAAAAGTTATAAACTAGGTATTTAAAATTTACTGATTACTAATTTTTCTCCCTATATGCACAGTTAATCAAAATAGCAAATAGACCGAGAGTTATTGACAGTATTTTGGTTGTTATTCGAGTCAGTATGACTTTCAGAGGGCATTATGATGCGCATATTCTCCTAATGATAAGGTATTAATCAGAGAGTCATCCTGGGCAGTTCATATGGAAAAGCTAATCTTTATTTGTTCGCAAACGTTTGGTACGATTTTAGTCAGGCTTCCATGTGTTTTAAAATAAAAATATTTTTTTTCTACGGCCATTTAGTAATTTGTCCTTTATATGGGTTCTTTTAAAAAAGTAATAAGACTTATTACTCCTCCCGTGAGTAATGACCCGTGAGTAATGGCCATTACTCACAGGCTATGAACCAATAAAATTAAGTAAATCACGGCATTTTTAACTCTTTCCTGTTTAACATGAGTTCTTATAGTGGCGAAGACACCAAAATAAGCACTCATCCCGAAATACAAAATGCGGCGAAAGAGGCTTCACTTAATTTGTTACCCGAAAAATCGAGGAAAAAGTACGAATTGGTATATAAACAATTCATGGAATAGAGAAGCAAAAAACACACACAATCATCTTCCGAAAGTGTTCTTCTTGTATACTTCGAAGAATTTTCGAAAAAATACAAAGCATCGTCCTTATGGTCGCATTATTCAATGCTAAGAAGTACAGTTACGCTAAATCATCACATATCTTCGAAAATTTAAGATAGAGACGCAATCTTGATATGTGTGATCCATATATTATACTTATACGTAAACAAATTTTATTCGCTGTTATGGCAGTAGAAAAAATATAGTATTTAACTCGTATAAGCAATGGTTATTACTCACTTCAATAAATTACAACACTCGCTAACACTCGTGTTGCAAACTTTATTTTCGTGCGTAATAACCATCATTACTTACTCGTTAAATAATATACTATTACTCCCTTATGTATTTGTCAATTTACTTATTCCTAACAAGAACGGCTAAAGTAAATAGGTACGCGAACAAATGGTTGAAAATGAGAAAACGTAATTAAAATAAATGTTCAAAGTGCCTACCATTTACTTAAAAAATTAAATAAAAAACTGAATTTGCAACCATTTGTTGGCGTATTAATTTAACTGTTCTTGTTAGAATTGAATAAATTCACAAATACATAAGAAACTAAATAAATTAAAAAATAAACCTAATATTTAATATTTTTTCTCAAAAAAATACGGTATGTAACCTATATAGCCTATACCTATAACGATCATTGTTCCGTACGTTGAAAAATGAGCTCTTTCAAATGGCGCTACCAAAAGTAGGGCTTACAATTAAAAAAATACGATGACGTCATGAATCTGCTACAACGATGACGTCACAAGACGCAGTTGTATGTCAAAATGTGCGCATTACAAAATTAAAGTTGACGATTTTTTTCCTTTGCCCACCTTTTCCTACTTTCGCGTGCTCACTGTATATCAAGTACTTGCACCGAGAGACTGCATCCGAGGGGAAGTGGGGAAGCGCGGGGTACGCTTTGTTGCTATTGGCTGGCCGTAAAACAACGCGATGCAGCGCGCTTTCCTATTCGCAATTTTAAGAACCACGCGACGTTGAGAGGAGGAATGATTATCCTTAGGCGTGCGCCCCGAAATTTATAGTTTTAAAAACTTGGTAGTATTTTCGAGATCTTAAGTCGTTCAGGGTGTACAAACATAGCCGCAATACATAACCAAGCGCAATATTAATAATTATTTCCGCATATGAAAGTTTAAATAAAATAACAATTTATTTACTTTGACAAAAAGTAATCTCTTACTTTCTTCACCGCGGACGCACTCTTTCGCTGCGCGTACTATACGATAAAAACAATCTAACAGCAGAAATATCTGCAGGATTTAAGAAAACTTGATATTATTTTTTTGACATAAAATATTTGTTCAAATACGTGTGTTCAAGTTCACTTGACCATAATAACCCTATGAGCCCTTGCTAACCTATGGTTTTTCGATATTTTTTATTTTATTTCAAAACACATGGCAGCTTGACTAAAATCGCAGCAAAACGCAAAGAACATAATTTAATATGAAGAACTCAGGATGACTCTCTGATTCATACCTTATTATCAGGAGAATATAATAGACATCATAATGACCTCTAGATTTACTGGGCGTTTATTATCGGAAGGGGTGCATTGGTGCATTTCTAAAACAAATTGTCTGTTTTTTTTTTAATATATTGTATATAAAAACCAATAACTGAATTAAAATACCTATAAAATAACCTACTATAGAGTCCCAAATTTTGTGAGACATTACAATATATCTGCTTTAATTTCTTTTCGTTCCAAAATTAAAGTCTCCTAGGATTTTTTGCATAGGGTTTCAACAATGCGTCTGACTATATAGGTATTATGTATTTTTTATGGTTTCATTAAGAGCAACCTAACTGTTTGAAGGCAATCCAGCCCAGGGGCGGCTCGTGCGGTGGAGCCACGGTGCCATGGCCCTACCACTGACCATGCCCCGTCATCTACCCTAGTTGACACAAATTCATTTTAAGAATTTTTAAACTTCCTGATATTTACTTACCGTGTGAACTGGCAACGGCGAGGAAGCGGCAACGCAGCGCGCCAACCTCTAGCCAGGGAGATAGTCTAGAAGGTCCCCGCGCGGCGGCGCGCGCCGCGCTGGCAGATCAGCAGATGTCAAAAGTTTTGTGCCACTTCCATTTTGACTCAAAATTTGAGAGCATTCTGAATTCCTTAGAGAGAGCGCGAAAGCGGTCTAGCGAATGTGGAAGTGAGTTCGACAATAATTGGGAATGTACATTGAGTTATATTATATGCCCAAAAACAGCAATTCTCCGGCGCCAGGCAGGCCAGGCACAGATCGTATGTTTTGTTGTTTTCGCGAGCCGATAGACCGTCCTGCTTAGTGTAGTAGTGTAGTGTGTTTGTAACGTTTTCAAAATGAACAGTGTAAGTTTTTTATTAAGAAAGTCATTTTCGTCAATGGAATTTGAGCAAAAACTGCAAATTAAAGAGTTATAGGCAGGCCGTTACCCGATTTAACTGTAGAGAAAAATCAAAAGGCAGGACAAAAAACACGATCACGTAAATTCAACAAAAGTGTCTAAGTACTTAAAAAATAATTGGTTGTGCGGATGTGAACAAACAACTTGTTTTGTTTTGTATGTGTTTTGTTCGGCGGTGAAAAAACTTGAGGGAACAAACGATGTTTTGCACATTTGGGATAAAATGAAGACACACGAAAAATCGAAGGTACACATGAATAACATTTTTAATTTAGTAGTAGATATGCTGGGAAAAATAAATATAAAAACGCAGTTAAGCCGAAAGATGTTTTTCTATGCTAAAGCGGATAAAAACATTTCTAAGAAACACGATGCAAGAAGAGCTACTCAGTGCTTTAGGAATGTTATCCACTGAAAAACATTTTGTAAACAACGTAGACAATTTTAATAATAAAGTTATTGAAAAATTCACTAATAAAAAACAGAGGATGAGAATGGATTTTGTTTATAAAAAAATGTAAAATTAGACGTATGAAGTGCGAATAGGTATACTTTTTTAATAACATTTTTACTCAAATATTTATGACAACCGAGGTGAACTTTTAAAATTGTGTCTCAGTTTGTATTCTACGAGTAGGTCTCTCGAGTTATTTATTCAAAAGCAAAGTGGTTCAATTCAAAAACTCGTTTAAATCTAACTTTAATAGTCTACATTTTGTGGTGGTGTCTGATGTTCATTTTTCCATTTTTCCATGGAAATAAATGCCACTGGAAAACTTTGGTAAGTTTTTTCCTGTATTAGTTGTTAGGGGCGGTGTGAACTTAGCAGCCAATTTTCTGGCAGCCAAAAATGTCAATGTTTATTTTTTGGTTAGTATTTCTTCACTTTCCAGTTTAATCTGCTTAAAATGTTTTATAAAAATAAATCTATAGATAGATAAGGAAGGGCGAGGAAAATTTTTTGCTGCCAGAAAATCGGCTGCTAACTTCACACCGGTTTAGTTAGGCACATTGATTTTTAAAATGTCTTCCGATATTTGGCCCCACCCGTTTAAATACTCACGAGCCGCCACTGATCCAGCCTTCTTTCTGTAATTAAAACATGCTACTCTATTGCAGACTCGTCAGGACGGGGAACTGCGCGCGCGCCGTTGACACCAGGGGGGCGCGGCGCAGGCGCCTTTGCCATGAACACCAACGCCAGCACAGAAGGGCAACTGCGATCGCGCCGAAAAGCCGCCAAGATGCTCGTCGCCGTCGTCGCCATGTTTGCCGTCTGTTTCCTACCCGTGCACCTGCTGTCCGTGCTCAGGTAAGTCGTAGGTTATTATTTATCAACAATTCTAATTTATACAGGGTAATTTATTCATAAATGCTTTAATTTTAACAGGGGAAAATACTCTGAATGCGAAATCGCAATTAAAACAATTCCAACTTTTTTTAAAGCGGGAATTATGTTTTTCTAACCCGCTCTTTTACCTATTTAGCCCCCTATTTACGACTGCCACTGACTTGCTTATAGTGCGTATGAGCACAGACCTATTCATATAGGTCTATGGTATGAGGCATGGGACGACGCTTGCCGTCGTGCGCATTAGCATTGTTGCCAGATATACGAAACTTGTTTTACAAAGCAAACGCCGTCTAAGCGTTTTTATGCTGTTCCAAGTCCAAATGACTTCATTTATACCATACATGGCGACTTTCATACCGTATGTTTATCAATCAATCGATCAACTCTATTTTTGCTATTTCCCATAGGCTACGCATAGGTAGATACCCCTATGTAGAACGGAGATACCTTGTTCAAACTTTGATTTATGCTTTCCATTAGGTGTACTTATTTTAAACGTCATCAAAAGTATGTTCGGTTGCCTGTATCAACAGAATTTTATTTACAACTTGCTGGAAAAACTAGTGGATTTGAAAGGTTTAATATATATAAAAAAAATAAAAATACTCATAGATACTAATGACACTATTATAAACATTATTGCTGCTAGAAATTACTAAAATACATAGTTAATATAAATTTGGGTCCCACACATACGAGTACTAACTAACTAAATAACAAGCGAAGTTAAATAAAAGCTTGTGATTTTATAAGAGAAGCCTTGCTCAACCATAAATGTTGGTAATCGATGCAAGCTATACAAATCAGTATCAGCCATCGTTTATTTTCGAATTTCTAGGAAAAAATCAAAGTAGGCTGATCGAGAGGCTGATTAATTTAAAATTTGATACATGATTATTGATCAGTGACCATTTTGTGAAATTATGAACGACTTTTCTTTATAAAATTCTTCGCTATAGGCTACAGAGAGTGAATCTTAGACTCTTACAAAAATTTTAATCAGGACAAAAACAAATTATACAGTGTGGTCATTTAAGTGTGCAACATATGGGATTTTTTTTTATTAATTGCAATAACGAAAATACATATATTCCCGAAAGTTGGTGCGTGTTCGATAATCATATTAGGCGCACTTAGTATGGTTGTATTTAGGCATAGCTTTTAATTCTAAAGAACTTTCCCTAATAGCCTTTTGCTGAATTTTCTAAAATAAGGGTACTTTACTCTTGTATAATTTTTATATTTTTTTACCTACCCTGTATGCTGTTTGACTTGCAACCATTCTAAGTGCGCCTAATATGATTATCGAACATGCACCAACTTTCGGGAATATTTGTATTTTCGTTGTGTAATTAATAAAAAAAATCCCATATGTTGCACACTTAAATGACCACACTGTATATACAAATTTTTGCTATAAATAATTAATAGTTTTAAATATTTTAAAACAAGATTAGGATTTTTGTGTGGTAACATTGCATACTGGCCGAAGGAAGAAGAAACAGGGTCGGCGTTCCCAAAACTTGTTAAAAAATTTTCATAAAAAAACGGAAATGTTATTCTCCGGGGGTTTCACTTTACCTCTGGTTAGGATTTTTGTAAGGTCAAAGATTCACCCATAGTGCGCAGTGTACGAAATGGCACAAAATGTTAAATTTGCCATAAGATGTGAAAAATCAAAGTATCCCGAACAATTTTCTTTAGTAATATTTTGCTTTATCGTCGACGAAAATTACAGTTAAAGGCATTAAAAAAACAGTCAACTACTGTCAAGGCTGTCTTAATTTGCAAAAACTGAGACAAAGCGGGGCAGTATTCCGAAGTATAAAATTCAAAAATTGTTAACCAAACATACCTCTTTTAAAACCATTCCTGAGGCACTTTGCGAAACACAATGATATTATAGAGTATTAGTATATAATGTAGGTATCCCAGTGCGGTCACTGGAGCATATGCCATCAGCCAAATCCCAAAACCGGCAGAAAATCCTATGAAATTTAGTTTAAACAAAGATAAAGGGACTCTTCCTTACAGTCCCTTGTGCCTGCTGATAAACTAACAACAGGTAGAAGCTTAGGTACAATCAAAGAAAATTATAAGCACTATAGGTAATTTTCTTTGGTAGGTGTACCTAATACATTTTAATTTTAGTATAATAATAAATAATATAATATAGGTAGGAATAATTAGGTTAATCTTAATCATCTTCTCTTGATAATGCTAACATAGTTAGAGAAACGCGCGTCGAATGCAAAATCAAAGTTCTGGTTCGCGATAAAGGAGAAAAATAAACCAGCATGTAATTTTTCTATAATAACAAAATCATACTTAACGTATGTAAATAATACCACTTTAACAATCAAAGAAATCCGCCTAATTTCTCAAAACACCAAGGAACAGTGTATAAACTTTAAATACGCTTATAAATTAATATAATAATAATGCAGGGATTTAACCTATTTTCGTTGACTGGCATATTAATACTCCTCCTTGGTCAATGTAACTTATCCCTCGACTGCATTAAAAAGTTTTCCGCCTCAGTACGTACGTAATTATAATATTAACTTGGGCAACTGGATGACGGATTACAAGTGGTGTCAGGTGTGGGGTTTCATATACAGGGTGTTAATAAAGAACGTCACAAAATTTCAAGATTCCTGAGTACAGGGTGTTGAAATTTCCAGAAAAATATCGAAATAACTTTTCTGTAAATGGATCAATCGAAGCCAAACTTGGTAGTCGCTAGGCCTAAACGGAGTGCCATATTATGGTAGTATACTAGCCTTCTGCAGCTGCCAGTGGCGTAGTTACGAGGGGTCGACTTTACGTAATTTAGAAAAAATAGCCCGGCCCTGTGTAAGACAACATTTTATTACAATTTTTGATAGATCATTAAATTCAAGTTTCAAGGCAAAATTGAGTTTTGATTCGAATTCGAAAATTTAGCACTAATTTCAAATAACTTGTATAGAAAATATAGCTTTACAAAAGGAGGCCCTTTAATAACATCTGTTAAATGGACTTCCACTTAGTCCAAAAACAAGTAAGTACCAAGGATGAGTTATTTTTAAAACGTATATTTTACTGGAATAGTAGGTACCTGTCTTGCCAAGTTACAGTATCACTGAGATGCAATAGTGGACAGCATTGTCAACTCATTTTGAAAATATTAGCTTAAAAGCAGTCAATTTGACAGCTGCCATTAAAAGGCCTTCTGTTATAAAGCTATATTTTCTGCTTGTATATGGAGGGTACTTGAAAAGTAAAAGAACCGGTAGATCCTTAGTTATTTCGTGGTAAATCATATAGTGGCATACATATCAATCTTCGTAACTCCAAAGCTTCATTATTCGATGTCCAACATTGTTCAAGATACACTGTGGAGTATACCCCCACCCCTCTCACAACCGGCGAGAGAGGGGAGGCCATCGGTTATAGGTTTTAATTTTTTCAGCCATCCTGACGATACGGATAGAAATTTTAGGGAAGGGGTAAAAGAAGAGTATCTCGTAAACTTCACTGTTTTATCCGTATCTTTCATAAAGAATGTGCAGCGTTGCCAAATGTATCGCTTTTTCACAGTCTGGTACTGGCAAAATTTCCGCTATAATAGTGAAAAACTGCAAAAAAGTAAATTATTTTAATTAAAACTAATTGGGTTGGAATATAATTTAAAGTTGGCAGGATTTTTAAGGAATACCTACCTAGTTATTTTTGTTATAAGTACCTAAAATGAAGTTTTTCAGGATGAATCATTGCTGTTTCCGGACGAGGCGTTAGCCGAGTCCGGAATAGCAGATGAGTTCTGAAAAACTTCATTTAGGTACGTGTGACACACACTATTTTTTTGTCATACGCTCCCAAAATTATACGCTTTTTACAATTCTTCAGAATGCTTAAATTTGCAAATTTTCCATAATTTTTGAAATCATAGCAACAAGTTTGTTTATTTGACAATTTTGTCATGTCATTCTTAATTTGTCAGAAAGTGACATAAATTTTAAAATGTTCCAAAATCCCGAATATATTGCTAAAAAGGCCAAAGAAATCGTGTTGGATTTAGGTACTTCCTGTGAAGTCTCGTGCCAAATAAATCGTGTTGAATTTACTTCCTGTGAAGTCTCGTGCCATTTACAATAAAGAATATTCTAAGGAATTTTGGAATAGTCCGTAAAGGTTTCCATGACGACTTTTAGGGACTAGGCCGACAAAGAAGCAATTTTCGGACTCAAATGAGTTCGTGAAATAGCCATTTTTGGGAGCCTATGACAAAAAATATTTGTATGTCTGCGCTTGGAGCAGTTTTTTATCCTAGAGTGGCAACGGCATCAAAGTCATTTGTATTTATCGCAGTATTTTGAAATGCCATATTCATTTTAAGACTTATTTTGAAGTCAGCGGCCGTTTTCGCCAGTGCTATTCATAATAAACGTCTTGTAGGCCAAACGTCTATCGGCGTTTGAACAAATCGCACCCGTGTAAAAATATTTTTCTAATGATTTATCGAAGCTATTCAAATAAGAAAATACTCGGATAGGAGTATACGTTGGATTCGAAGGTGTACGCGTACTTATGTCTGCCTTTCTATCAGCATAATATATGAACAAAGCCTGCGATTATTATTTACTAAAAAAATCTCGAGGCATAGCTGCCCAAATAAAACAATACTTTACGGGTATGTCCTTGTTTTCTTGATTGTAAAAGTCTCGGTAGGTCTTGGTAGAAGTTCTTTTTACTAGCATTCTCAAAAAGTGATTGTTAAATTATTTTCTGCGCGCATGAAGAAAGTAATAACCAGTTCATGGGATAGCAAACTTACCGACAGGAATAATTTTCAGAGGTAACCTATACCTAATTTTTATTCCACTCTAAATGAGACAACATCAATTTCCTCTCCCACTCTAACGTTGTTCCCCTCCATTCGGGTGGGAAGAGGAAAGACTTCCCCGCAAAGCACTTTCAGCGAGAATCCAGCGGCGTTACATTAGGAAGGGCAAATATTGATTTGCCCCATTTTCCAAACATAGAGTAAAACTTTTTTTTTGTGTTTTCCGGCTTTATGGGGCTCCCTGATTACGTGGTTAAAATTAATGTACTGATGACCGATACACCCTGTATACGCACGTCAGGACTAGACCCTCGACTAGACCCTTCTATAAAGACGTCTGGACTCTCGGGTCAAACTTAAAATTCGATTGCGATCTACCCGAAATTAACCATCCCCTTGCAAGTTGCCAACTAATTGCCGTCCGCTTTGTTCCAGGCTGACGGTGAAACTGACGAACAGCGAGCTGAACAGGGCCCTGTCGCTATTGTCCCACTGGCTTTGTTACGCCAACAGCGCCGTCAATCCGATTATATACAACTTCATGAGCGGTAAGTCCGGCAATTCGCAGCTGTTTTGCATGTTGTGTGTGTGTGGTGTGGGTGTGAGGGTGGGTGAGGGTGTGTGTGTGTGTGTGTGTGTGTGTGTGTGTGTGTGTGTGTGTGGTGTGAAAAGGTCAACCTTAAAGTCAAATTGGAAGTTAAGAGTGATAGTAAATGTTGGGAAATTTCGAAACGTGTTCCTCAACTACCAAGGGAATGATCGCTACAATGGAACGAATCGGCCTTTAAAATGAATCATCACAACACTTCCCCAAACCTATACAGAATATTATCGTTATTCAAACTGACCGAACTGCTCATACTAAAAGATTATGTTGTTACAGGTAACAATTTCGCAATGAAGTTGAAAAATTAACTGATACTTTGTCCGGGTTTTGCGAGGTTGTAACATAACAAAGAATTCTGGTGGTGTCTACGTTGGTAATTGGTTCCTATTTCTTGAATTTAAAGTGTTTCTGCAATTCTCAACGAGAGTGCGCTACTAATGCCGTTATTGAATTAACGTTATTTTTTGTATGTTGGAAAAAAGAACCCGGGTTTCGTGCGACGCGTTTTCGACGCGCATTTTGCTGTTCGTGCTGGTAGCCCCTGGCGTCGATTTTGTGGAAGATTAATTTATAATTATTTTTGAAACTTAAGGCTTGGTATCAGGTAATTAATTGTTACTGTATTTTTCATTCTCAATTCCAAACCAGGTTTTGTAATTTTCAGCATCGAACATACTGCAATTAAAGACATCACCAACACATGGTCACTTTTCTTTTTCGTTAAACGCCATTTTTCTACCCCGAAAAACTAGTCTCAGCTCAAGGTCAACGATAAAGATAGGCCATGGCGCTAACGCATAATCACCAACTTAGTCCTATATAATAAAAGGCATTTTTGAAGATTAGTAGAAAAAACAAATTTTGTAACAATTTGGCGAGTTTTCTTTCATCATTACATTTTACATTATTGGTTTTGTGCATCCAGGCTTTCTCTAATTATTGTTTTTTCAAAATTTTCAATCTGCCTCAGCTGTTTTGGGTTGAGAGTTAAACGGCATTGCACTCAAATATTTTGGCACATTCTCAAAAATTGTTGGGACAGCACGTTCCTTTAGCTTAGGCGATATTCTCTATAGGTAGGTATTTTCCTCCCACAACACATTTGTCCAATTTAATTGTTTCACTTTCTTGAAAATGTGTTAGCCACACAAACTTAAGGGTTTTTTAGAAATTAAATCTCAGTTGGAATTTGACGAATCCATTTTTGGCGCAAATTTTCATCCCGAGGCAAAGCAAATGTTGTTATGGTGACATTTTCTTCCTGGCTTTTGTAATATGTATAAATATAATATAAACAGATCCAATATTTGGTATTTAGGTTATTTTTTACGAAATAAAAATGAAAACTCACCTCAGTATACTGTAAATATTGACGAGATCCCAGTTGATCGGCAGCGTGAAAGGCCGAATAGGAACCGAATCAGGGCATGGGTCGACAACGAAAATCCTCGAGTACGTTACAACACTAATTTATTTCGCACAAGGTGAATGGTGAATATAAAATACACAAACCCAAACGTGGTCAACGGGAACGGCTTCCAGCCACCCGGACTGTCTGAACTCGCTATCTCTCGTAAGCAGTTCACCCGTCTGTCTCAAGCTCCACTGTCCGTGTCCATTCCAAAGGGAGAATTCCCATTACGCGCTCACGCGTCGGCACGAGCGGCACCAATACTCCTGGACGGCACGGCTCCCACCCAGAGGCCATAATAACACCTGGGCGGTTCCCCTCCGCCAGGACACACGAGCACTAGGCACAAACTTGTTTCTAAAATATAAACTAAGTCGTTTAAAAACACTTTAAACATTTAAAACTTCTCAAGACCCAAGCTGTCGCTTTCAGTTATGTGACAAATGACATGTAAAGTCGGACTATATAAGATGGTCACATGACTTTTGTGCGCCTGTCTTCATCGTAGGCCTTGGGGTTTTGAATATGTGGTCACGTTTGACAGGCGACGGGCAATTTTTTGTAGCACATATGTATATCCATTCGCATAATTAATTACTATTTTCTAGGAATTAAAAGTACCTTAAACCTTTTACCACAACATTTTATATGATTCGTATTTCCCTCATTTTTTATTATTCCTTGTACGTAATCGTGATCTATTAAATTAGTTGTTTGCAATAAAAAAAATACTTCCAAGTACGGATATAGAAATGGAGGTTTGATTTTTTGCACTCAAGATATTCGAATGAATAGTGCACAAATGAAGGTAATATAATGTGGTAATTAGTTTTTGTTTCTAAAAAGGGTACCAAAAAATAATGAAAATTTTGAAAATGCGAAAACATTAAAGTTGTCCGATTATAATGTAAATTTTGTGCCAGGTTATAATTTTTATATTTTAACAACTTTTTCTAATAATTTTATTTATTATATCTATGGAGGGTAGAGGTAAGGAGGACCATCTCTGTGTTATAAAATTGTCCATCAAAACCATTAAATCAAGAGGGCGCTGCTGTTGCCCCCGGGTATCAAATCTGCCCTCCGAACTTTGCTACTTTCCACTCTGCTAGAGATGTGTCAATCGTGAAACACTGTGATTCGATCACTTTAAAGTATTAATTGACGGAATCTCAACATCTCGAAACGATCCAATCATGAAGCAGTCGGTTATTACCGACAATCCATAGTCCACACATCGAACGATCGACGTTCGAGCGAACTAAGACCGAACGAAATGATTCGATCTTTTTTGAAATCGGTCACCGATCAATTCGATCGTAGTAAAATGAAGGAATTACCCATCTCTACTACAACCGCTAAGTTCGGGTCATACCCGAGGAGAGCACGAGCGCCATCCTTATTTAATGCTTTTAGACGACAGTTTTTGAGCCGAACACCCATATAAGATGGTCCTCCTTACCTCTACCCTCCATAATTATATCCTACAAAGACTTGACACACAATTTTCCCAGACTAGAAATGGCAAGTTTTCTACTAAACGGCTCCATTCAAAGAAATGCCAAGAATATTCGTAATGAAAAGCTACATCAGAAGACGAATTGGACAGTGTTGAACTGCTTTTATTTATGAATGCATTGTTCTAATTATTATACTCACCTACGCCACTGGATAATCGCGCACCCATTTGATGATGCTCTGTTCGACCATATTATTGTGTGCCAAATTAAAAAGTGAAAACCAAACCCAAAACCCAAACGAAGCATTTTCGAGCATATGTTTCCTTTAAATGTCTAAAATCCAAAATAAATCCAAACCCAATCGGCTGTAAACTTTTTTCTCTAATTTTTTAGATGAAACTGCTGGATAATATATCTAAAACCAAAATCTATTTAGGCTCTTTCCGTGAGTGTAAAGGTATTAGATTAAAATATAATATTATTATCTTGGGAGATTTGACTTGATAATGCGATCAATCTCGAATAACGTCCTGCCCAAGAAAATGAAAAGGTGAAGCTTGAAAGTAGATCCACCTATAAAAATTGGATTTTAAGGTAGGTGTGGCGGGAAACTTGATGGTAATAGTATGTAGAGATGCTACAAATTCACTATATACCTACACATAAATCTACAGATGGTGCCACACCGAGCTCTGCACGCTTCAAAAAATTTGTTAGTTCAAGTCACCCGTTGTTTATTGAAATAGTTAACGAGTAAAAAAATGAAGAAATGTTTACAAATACTACTCCTTTTTGCACGATGATAAGAAATAGAAGAAGAATCATAAGAAATAGAAGTTTGTAAAAGAGTCGATATGTTCCCTACATTATGTTGTTGTTGTTCTTCCTTTTATGGCCTCTATTCTGTTTAATAATTTAGCCAGTACTCGCTTACATACTTTTCGAGAGGGCACCTTTAATAAGTGCGCCTGAGTTTTTACTCATCTTCTCTCTTCAGGCTCAGCTTCCAAAGTAGCTCAAAACTCGGTTGGCCCGTCGAAAATCCAACACGATGAACGACGATCATCCATCGTGGTTATATGAAAATTAAATACACAAAAATATCAGCACAGCACGGTAAACTAAGAAGCTAACGTGCATAAATTCACCAAGTACCGCATCTGTTGTCGATGAATAGAGGGAAAAGCAGAAGGTAAATTTCCCGTGAAGTCCTATTTATAACCTCGGTCTATCAACGACCACTGAATACAGTAACCGGCAGAAAGTTGGACACAAATGGAAAACTTTTTTATTATTAATTTCTCAGAACATTTTATTCTTGATAAAAGTTGGTGCATCATTTCAAACTCAAAACGCACATATCAAAATTTAAATATCTCTTTTTGGATACGAGGTAGATTCAAAAATGTCCAAATAACTCAAGATTAAAGTACCCTTATTTTTTAAAATACGGTAAAAAGTTACTTACAATAGTTGTTTGGAATCAAAGGTGGATGTCAGATTTAAAGTCACAGCTACCTAGTAAAAAAAATTAACTTTTTTTTACCACCCTGTGTATTACAAAAAACAAAATACTGCAAGCGTCACTTATCATCGGATAACACATAAATTTTCTACTAAACTTTAATTTTGTTCGATTAGCAGCTAGAAATTTAAATTAATCGAAATCAGAGTAATATTAAATTTTTGTGTCCAACTTTCTGCCGGTCCCTGTATAATGGTTAGGGGAAAAAACGAGTTTGACATTCACAACTCATTAAAATTAGGTGCTCTTCAATTTCTGCGTATCTTACACTTGCGCTGTTTTTCGATCGTGCTTTTACTCATAACTTTTTTGTGTTTATCTTTTTGGTCTTGCAGGTCCATCATTTTAGTTCATATTTTTATTTTGTAACAAAAGTGTACTCTTGTTTCGTAACCATAAAATCAACAATTTGCGTTGACATTGGCAAAATGTGCCCCATAAACACCTGTTAACTCAAAAACTCGAAAAATAAAATGTTCACCTCCCTTCAAAACTAAGAAAAAATGGATCATATTGGTTTTCTTGAAATAGTGTGTCAACATTTTGCCGAGTTCAATCCGTTCCATTTTGACGGCCACAAATTTTTGGTACATTGTTCATAGAGAATTTTTTGTCAATAAATGGTACAATGAATATTCTCTAAAATCTGAAAGGTGAAGATTTTCTGTTTCGCATAATAATATTGTTAAAGTTAACAGGTGTTTTGGGGCACATCTTGGCAGTTTCAACATTCAACACAAACGGTTGATTTATCGTTTTGACACAAAAGTACTCTTTTGTTGTAGAATGAAAAGATGCACTAAAATAATAACCCAGCAATATCAAAAATATAACCCAAAAAAAGTAATGAGCACGATGCAAAAATAGCACAAGTGCCCTCTATCAGATAGGTATGTAGAAATTGACATTTTCGGGTTATTCTTCATCCCCAGAAACACAGCAGTGCCAAATTTCAGTTCAGCAGCTTGATTATTTTGGGAGATATTGCCATAATTCAATTTCAAAAAAGAACTTCAACGCCCTGTATTTCAGTCAACAAGCGTCTAGGCGAAAAATGTTATACGACAAACTCATTTTTCTAGCGCAAGACCGCAAGGTACCCGCACACTGATTTTTTAAGCATAAATGTGACACCCGGGATATATTTTTATTTCACTCTCGTCGCCTATATTCAGTCTCAGTGTACAATGGTGCCAAACCTACCGTAGGTACTTCAGAAAAAGTTAAGTCTTGACTTTGATTTATCATGGAACAAGTTAATCACGAAAAAGGATAAAATAATAAAATAATTTTTATAATGTTTGAAATCATTATTGGTTTTTATAGACATAGGTGTTTTTGCAAATAAAGTCCCATTTTATGACAGTCGCTTTTCGCGAATTTCGCCAGATGACAGAAATCGGAAAGTTCAAACTTTATGTGATATAAACATCCGTACCTACTCGAAAATGTTCCTTCTAATTAATTTATTACCTAGTACTTATTAATAATTTAAATTAATTAAATCGCTGCTCCTAGAAACACACTGTATATTCAATCCATATAATGCTTATTGAAATATTAGCAAAAAATAATTGTTTAAATAAGTTCAGTTGAAAGTTCCCCGGCTGAATACGTCCTCTGATGAATCCATTGCCACCATAACGAAAACCTGACAACGACTCGTAGGTAGGTAGGTATAGAGTTTCAGTTTTTTATAATGCATTCTTCCCTTTGCTCAAAATCCGCTGGGCGATCTATACTGTCAATACTTTGTATTCTTTATTATACAGGGTGAATAAAATGTTGGAAAGGTGCTTAAATTTCTTGAAATATTCGTTCCTTACAAAATCTAACAAGAGTTCTTTTAAATAAACTGGTGACATTAAATTTTTCTTGACAAACAATTTCGTTGCTATGGAAACCAACTTTGTTTTTTAAATAGAACAGATTAAGGAAATATCGTGACTGAATGTATTAAGATGATTAGATAAAAGAAAGAACTTTTAGTGGGTTTGCAGTCAAATTGGTCTTTAAAGAAAACTATTTGTTAGTTGCCAAACTTTCGGAATTGTTTATTCCTTCTTCAGGAAAGCTACAATATGTTTAACTAATGTATACATATAATATAATATAAAATTTTTACTTACTTAACGCTAGATTATCCATGACAAATTTATGATAAAAAATCTTCATATACATCGTGTCCATTTACTATTCCCTTCTTCGATTGTGGCTATACTTTTAAGGATAAAAAAAATCCGTTCGGGGGATCCAAATAAGGGAAGATGGAGCACATTTTAAAATTAGTTTGGTATATACAGGGTGTTCCAAAAAAGTGTGGCGACAAAAAAATAATTTTTTTTAAATGGATCGACCCGATTTTTTTTATCGCAAATGGAGCCTATCAAAGTATAGTATACATCCCTAAATTATTTCCGCTTCCATCTGCGGCGTTGCCAAGTTATAATTTTTTTAAGGTATTTTTTGCTAAATACCAACCCTTCATTAATATTGCTATATTTTTCTTGCGGCTTGAATTTTGCTCTTGAAACTTTAGTTGTGGATTTACACTTAACCATTTTATTAATGACTAAGAACAAAGTTGAAAATTTTTGTACAGGATGTTTCACTTTTTTCCGCCAAAACTCCGACATTTTCAAACGTAATTTACTATTTTTTTTTTCAAATGGAACACCCTATATCTAACATTTTTATTGGATAGAGCATTCATTTAGCTTTAATTTGATACCTAATACAGTACCTCTATCTCTAGCAGTTTTTTCAGAAATCCAGTATAAACAGAAAATTTGCAACTTTTTTACTTATTACATACATGCAAATTACTCGAGAATCAAACTTGTACTTATTTAAAAAGCTGCATATCAAAAAAGCGTTAGTACCAGTTACAATCTGTAGTTTACCATATTTTTGTATACCTACTACACCTGCAATAGAATATTAAATTATAAAAAGTTAAAAGTTTTAGGAGAACTCATAGGTGGCCATGGTTTTGTTTCTAGTTTGACAGTTGGTAAATATTTCAGTTGCTGCTTGTATTCTGTGTTCGTTGTTTAATTTCAAACAGCAAAAAGTTGTAACAAAATGAAAATTATTGTAAACAAGACTTGATAAGTATGATTTACGTAATTGGTGAATGTTTTGGAAATTGTTTTTTGGCATTTTCTAAATAAACAAAAATCTGTCAAATTTACATCCAAATTCGACCCAGTAGACAATTTTTAAACAAAAATTTGTCATATTTATAACCTATAAAGTGAACTAAAATACTTAAAATCATAACCTAATTAGACATATTTGGACATTTTGCAAACAAATATCCAGAAACAAATGAAAATTAACTATTTTTTTTATCAAGTCTTTCATAATATAAATATACGTTGTTTATAAAAGTTGAAAATTATAGAAGATTTTTTATCGTTTCATTGCATTTTTGAAAGACCGTCCCTATATCCTTTTTGCCTGTTCGTTAACTTTAGCTGTAAGTTTTTTCAAATGTAATGGTCCGTCTTTGTAGACAACATTCTGGATATAGACAATGACATTTTCATTTATAGTTTTCATGGCTAATTTGATACAGGAACTGGATTAATGAGGACCAACCGAAGGACGTGATTTTTGGAAACCTTTTTCCCAATTTTTTTCTTGCGGAACCCCATTAAAATTTTATACTGGCATATCCAGAAAGAGGCGGTCTTTCCAAAGATGCAAACGAAATAGTAAATCATATCATGCTATTTAAAAAAACAAAGTTGGTTGCCATAGCAATGAAAGTGTTTACGTCAACAAAGAATATAGCAAAGAATATAGCACATACTTATTTTTAAGACAATATTTTTTGCGAAAATTTGTTAGAATTAGTTATCATGTGTTTTCTCAAGGTATCTCAAAATCGAAACATTAAGTAATTAATTACCGAGAATCAAATCGTACTGCGGCACTTTCATATATTCATGAATATACCAATGAACATACCTCGATTTCTATTAAAAGTGTTAAGCTCGTATACCTAAATACTATTATATAATCGCATAGATATAATAATAGTTCCCGAACTTATTGGTCACTTGTGTTATTTGTGAGAATTCAAAGTTCTGTCCAAGTTAGGCTCTGTTTGATATTGGTTGGGATTTAATTAGCCAAATTTATGGTCTAAGTTAGTTCTAGAGTGCCTTTAGTGCAGTTTGAGTGCAACATAATAATATTATACAAAGTGAACTTTGCATATTATTTCCAGTACAAGCCCAGACAATGCAGCCATAAAAAATATACTTATAGCCCACACTAGGTAAATATAGGTAGGTATGCTTAATCAAAAAAATGTTAAACTTTATAAAAGCAATTATTTAATTTGACAATAATTTCTTCGTCTAGTCTAAAAGAAAAATTTACTCTCTTTTTCGATATCTGTAGTTATGCGCGCTTTCCATAAATGTTGCCAATTACTCTGAGATTTATCCGCTTGCCCGTTTGCATCATTATTGACCTGTGATCTTTCCATCAAAATTCTTCTGGGATTATTTCAAATTGTGCTTATTTAAGTAACAACTTTCAGTATTGTCGAGAGGCAGGGATCTTTTGACCTTATTATTTGGTACGGATTAAAATCCAACGCAGATAGTAAGACCCCATATAGAGAACCACTGTGGGGTAAAAATGAGACATTTTTTAGATCTTTCCTTTTTTTGTATGTGTTACTCTCCTTCAAAGGAGTCGATAAAAATTTTAAAAGAGATAAAAAAATGATGATGAGAAAACTACTAACTAATTAAAAACATACAAAAGTACCTTTAAAAAGTGAAAATAAATAAAAACTGCGTCCCATATATTTAACCCAAGTGTTAAAATGATATATGCCAGGTTAAATATGAGACAATTATAAAATGAACGTATTAACGGTCCTCTATTAGACCAAAAATGAGACGCTGAGGGAAAAATTGAGACACCATTTTTACTTTATTTTTTATTACACACATCGATAGGTACACTAAATTGAAGCTATCTTGGAACACAAAGGAACACACTAACGAACTATATATCTGTCAAAATCTATTGGAAAGGCAAAAATTTCAGCCGCTTTGGAAGTTTTCCCAAGCGCATTTGAGGGTAGTACCTACTTTTGAAACAATGTCTCCCTTTACCACATTATTTATTTCCAGAACTGTAAATTTATTTCCAGAAAAGTAAACAAATTTATTTCAATTGCGCCTTAAGAAGAAATACAAAATTCGTCATTAGGAAACAAATCTTTTACAATAGCCATGTATAGTGCACATATTTATCTTTGGTTTTAAATTTAACAAAAACGAAGTCATCATTAGTTCATCATCATTTTCCTCTGCGGATTTAATCCCTACAAGCTGTGCTAGTGGCATATTTTCATTTTTTTATTTGAATTTTTTTGGGTATATATTTTTATCTCGGTGTGTGCCTCAAATTTACCCCTCCAAAAAATAACGAAATGACTCAATATATTTTGTAATCTCAGTTTTGACGTGATTTGTTATCAAAAAATGAAATCAATTGTAGGGATTTTGTTTTTACAACTGTTATTATGTATTTATATTTATAACAAGAAAACTGTCGGAATTATATTATTTTATAAATTTTTTTGAATGTCTCATTTTTCACCAGAAGATTGAGTGTCTCATTTTTACCCCACTTGACACTATTTTAAAGAGAGTGGGGCTTAGTAGATACTGGCGACAGATTTTGCAAAAAAAGTAAAGTTGTCCTGCTATATTTTGGTAATTTTAATATAAAAAAGTTAGTAGGCAGTGACTGGGTTACTTTAATTTTTAGCACCATCTGCTGCTTGTATCCAATATTACTGTAATATACTTTCCTTTATGTCAGTGCCACACAATTAGATTTATCTAAGTGGCGCCATACTGGCGCCATCTCTTGTGAGCAGCAAGGTATTCGTGTTCATAGGCTAAATCTGACTGCAGAGGTAGGGGTTAATTTGGGGAACAAAGACCCACTATAGAAGCAATAGCTGTCCGATCGGGACTCTGGGAAAGGGGGCTGCTGTATAATGGGTTCTATAGTTTCAGCATTCAATACGTAGTACGTAGTATATATTTATATTATATAGGAACCCTTTTGTGGTATTTATATAGCATAATATATATTATACACTATACCGGGTGGCCACGGGCTGTAGCTCACACCAAATTTTCCTTTTCTTTTAATAAGATTAAAATTTGAAATTTATGGAACAAGTACCTATTTCATGTAATAGGGTTGAGGTTTTACCGCAAATAACACCTACTTTGGATTTTTAAATGGAACGCCCTGTATATTTTTACATATTCGGATTCAGCATGAAATTCTGTGTGCCCCACAACATTTCTGTCAATTTTTATTTAAAATTTTATTTTTTCATCCAAAAGATCATAAACTTATTGCTAAATATGCTTAGTTTGGCTTCCGTAACCACAGAAAAATTTTAACAAGCAAAATTGTTTGTCATTTTGATAAGTCATCTTACATGTAGAGGTTCATTTGTTGCAAAATACTCACTTTTTCCGAATAGGACCACTCGGCTCCTAAAGTGTCGATCAAAGAGTATTTTGTTGTCTTTAATTTGGTGGGTCGATTTCTGAATTCAACCCACAAATACGGCCCAAGTGCAAACTTAAATAGCCACCACTTTCTTGAAAAGCTGATTAAAAAATAGTAACATTAGTAAAACGAAATAGGAGGCAGATGTTGTTAATACCAGGCACATCGACTTTTCAAGGAAGTGGCTATTTAAATTTGCACTGGAGCCGTAATTGCGGGTCGATTTTAGAAATCGATCCAGCAAATTACAGACGACAAAATACTCTTTGGTGAACACATTAGGAGCCACAGTGGTCCTATTCGAGAAAGTGAGTATTTTTCAGAAAATCAATCTCTACATTTAGGATGAATAATTGTAAAAATGTGAAAAAAAAATTGTGTGTTAAGATTTTACCTTTTCTATGGTTATACGAATGGCAAATTAGGCAAATGTAGTAAGTTCATGGCCTTCTAGATGCAAACATAAAATGTTTAATAAAAATTGAAAGAGCTGTCAAAATTTGACCGAAATGTAGTTGGATACATAGAATTTTATGCTAAATCCGAGTATGGAAAAATATGCAGGGCGTTATATTTAAAAATCCAAAGTTGATGTTATTTCCGGTACAACCGGAAGAAGAAAAAATGTTAACATATTATGTCAAAAAATCCCCCTTCACATAAAATATGTGTATCCCAAATTTCAACTTTTTATCTTAAAAAAATTAAAGAAAAATTGAGGGAAAGCCACACGGTATAATATATTAAAATAAAAATTGTAAAAGTGACGGAATATTACCTCTACTATGCGAACCTGTATCTTTGGTAAATTGTTTAAAGTTTAGTTGAAACTTAGCCCACATTTTTGTATCACTTTCTGTGCTTACGAGTAAAGCATAACAATTTTTCTCAAGTAGGCATCACCTAGAATAACTTGGATTGAATTGAATTGTTAAATAGCAAGGCACATTGAATAAAATTTTAAGAAGAATCCATGCACAATGAAGATTTCCTTATTGTATAAATATATTGATTTGTCTCCTTCCTTTTTTGCTTAAAGCAGTTAAATTTTCTTCGATTCCGCTTTCCAGACTTTCCAAGTCTATTATCGAGGGAGAATTCAATATAGCGACTTTATTGTCTCTTTGTTTTTCCTCCACGTCCTTAATACTATGTAAGGGCTGTGTCCATCCAGCACGGTAAGGAAAAGTGGCAAAAAATATTCAGATACTTACGTCTACCTGAAACAGCTTACCAGCTAAACTTTTAACTTTTACAACTCGACAACGGAGTTTGGGAACTTTTTGCAAATATGTATCAAGTAAAATAAATACCTACAAACTTAAGTACATCATTCCAGTTTCATAAAAGCAATCCTCTTTGTGTGCTGAATTTTTCAACCATATATCCACATATATCTACATATCATAATATCATAACCACATATCTACATAGATATATAAAAAAATATATATAATATTTGGATTCGATCTATTTTCCGACACATCGCACACTGCCGAACTATTTTTTACACTTATGTTAATAACTAATATAAACGTAAAAAAAACTTTTAAATCCAAAAAATCGAACAGATCTATAAATCAATAGTAAAAGACGCCAAGACTCGATAATTTTACCTGGACCAACACTATTTGTTTCAAGCGATCGCCACTGGCGCCACACGACAAAAAAAATCGACACGGTGACTTAATATTAAAACATTATTATTGCAGAACCTTTTAGAAAATAAAAACATACAAATATGTATGTTATAACCTCAGAGAAATAACCAAGGATAGAGGGAGTAAGAACAAAAAGTAAACAGAGCCAACATCTTTTTGAGTGATGCTACGTACCTACTCCAGTGTTTACAGCATTTAATTTCAAAATAGAAGGGTTTAATAATGGGATTAAAGGAAGGCACACCTCCCATAACGCTAAATTAACAAAAATGTAGTTAATAATTTCTTGTATGTAACAATTTTAAACTAAAACTAAATTGCGCTGTAATTATAGTAGCGAATTATCACTTTATTAAAATCGTCACAGATACCTCAAACCGCCGAACATGGCAACGCCGCCGTTGCTTCCGTGGGCGACGGTATTTGTTTTGTGTTTGCCCAGCAAGTAAAGTTTTCCGATTGTTTACGTATGCATTTTTCGTGTTTTCAATTGTTTTTCTGTTAGTTTATAGGCTATTTATTAGTATTTAGGATATAGTGACTGATTTTGTATACAATGGGACGCAGAAAGTGTGTGTTGTGTGGCCAAATTGATATTTCTCAGGATATAACCTATCTCGGGTAAACGTTGTACACACGGGCCTAATGTTTGTTTACTTCGATAAATTTGCCTAAGATGTTGTTTGACTACAAACGTATGTATTTTTATGCTGTTGCTCCCTCTATCCTTGGTTATTTCTCTGAGGTTATAACGAATTTAATATCCAAAATAAAATAAAATGATTGTTTGTTATGTCCCTATAATTTGACAAGTTTACATGACATATTTCCTAAGATTTCTTAAGAAAAGCGAGTCGCCTTCCAAACTATAATATCCACAATTCTTGCTTCCTCAGCTGGTTGGACAGATCATCACGTAATTCTAAAATAGTGTTTATTCTTCGCCAATTCACATAATGGAAATTTCATGTTACCACAAATAAATCTACGTATAAAAGCTCTTTTAAAATGACAAAACTGCGTAATATTGACCGCAAAGGGAATTCATTACCGTAAAAAAAACGTAAATGGTACTAAAACGGGATATTTAAAATATGGGCCATTCTAAATGTCATACACACATGATCTTTGCTATAACTACAGAATACCCCTCTATAACCTATAATAAGTCGCCATACTTATTTTTCGTCGAGTAGCGCCAGTCCGCAAACAACAATAAAATAGGACGTCATGCTCTGGTCTTTAATATAGTGTCGGTCCAGGTTATACAATAAAAATATAAATATCCAAATTGTGTATTTCGCCGTGATGTTAGAGAGTTAACAAATTGTAAACCAATCCGTCTATTGTTTTTTGTATGTCTATGGAATCATATAACAAGACAATATGATTAATATTTGGTTTTAACTATAGAAATAATTGAAAACTTGTAAAAGTTATAATGATAAAAAAAACTAAAACTGTTTTAAAAATGTCGGTTGTAATGAAAAACAGCTTATCTAGCTTACCTAGTGTATTTTTTATAATTTGACTTGAAAATACCTACGTCGTATCACAGACCCATATAGAGCTATATAGGTCTGTGGTCGTATTGACTTATCTAAACTTAAACATATATAATAGCGAAACCATTATAGTGGATGTATGAAGTAAGCATTATTCAAACGTTTCCGACGCGAGTTGCTGTGAATAATGTGGCACATTTACAAGAAAGGAGATTCCATTGTAATCGTCTTGACAGATTACGCATCAAAGTAAACAATCGAGGCATTTACCAATAGGGCGCTCCACTTCAAATAGGAAATTGCTACGGAAGCTTCACCTAACAAATCACAATGTGACTCGCACGGCCCGGAAATTGTAGGTTCAGCAGCGTAGACGATACAGAAATAAAACATTCAGAACCGACAAGGAAAATTACCATTCGGGAAAGTGGGGGAAGTCGGACAATGTACCCAGGGCAAGCCCCGATCTCAGATCGCAATGTAAAAATAGCCACGGTCTTACCCGGGCTTCCAGGGTTAGGAAAAACAGCCATGCTGGAAAAGGAGATAAAGGGGTAAGGGATACAAAGCGGTAGGTAAGGATAGAAAGGGATAAGGGAGGAGTATTTAGTAAACATCAATGTTTTATCTTTGTCTTTGTCCTTGTCAAAGACATATGAATACAACAGAGAACAAGCAGCATTTTTAGTCGCCGTTACGTTCCAGCGACTTTTGTTTGCAACTTTAAAGTTGTGATTACTACTGATAGGAACGTAATAACTACGTTTTGGTCGCAGGGACGTACCCTGCGACCAAAATGGGGAACATTTTGAGGGTGATAGATACGTAACGGCGACCACCTAGCAACTTACACCGCTACGACGCGCTTACGTTCCGGCAACGTGGTGGAGACGTAGCAGCGTGGTCACCGCTACTTTGTTGGATTTGTTTGCTTCTTTACATTCGCGTCCTCGCTTTGTCGAAAAACGATTGAAAATTTTCTGTCAAATATGACGTTGATAGATTGAAAAGTAACAACGCGCCCTCTCAAAATGCATGTTTTAACACTTTTTTATGAGGAGGATAAATTACGAAAATGTGCGAAATTACCTAAAAATGCTGAAAAATGCTTTTTTAATATTTCTATAAGTTATACGAGTTCATTTTGCTCATTTTTCTCTTTTTTGGGACAATTTTGAAGAAATAACTATTTCAGTACCAAAGGAAATTGACATTTGATATTAATGGCGTCTATCATTTTATAAGAAAATATGGCGTAGTTTTCAGTAATTACTTCTAAGTATTATTTACCTTAAAATGGGTGTTTGAAGGCTTTGCCACTTAACTGGTACTAACGGCAACTAGACTTTTTTCACTTTAAGGTAATTCCTACCTTTAAGACGAAAATTAGTTTTAGATATTTTAAACTCTAAAGTCCCAATTACTACAAGAGAACTTCAAAGTTCCAGAAGCCTCGTTTAAGTTCCGAATGCTACTACTAGGTCTCATTTGGAACTTTAACCTATAATTTTTATATGAGAGTGTTATTTTCAGCCGGTATGTTTTGTGCTATATTTCGAAATGTTGATATTTAAAATTGTAGCCACTCAAGAGAAGCGTTTTGTAATTTTGTATTGAAGACAAGTGCTCGTGTTTCGATTCGTTTCATCCAACTGCTGTTTTAATTTTCTATAAAATGTGAATGTGTCTATAATAATTGTTCTTCTTTCTAATGGCTGACATTTTCATCACTTCGCAAAAACGACCCAATCCTTCAAACGATTGTAAGGAACTAAATGTAGTTTCCATTTTGGTCCCTATAGAAGTGACAGTTACTTTAAAGTATTTTTTTGTAGTAATTGGAACTTTCTAGTAATTTTAAAATGGAGTGGGAAGTAAAACTTACCATACAGTAGTTTTCTCGAGTAGCGGGAAAGTTAATTTGACTTTAAATATGACTATATAGTTCCGTAACTTTGGAGGTATTTCTAAAGTCGCTAAGATGTAGAAGTTACTTTCACCTTTTTTTTTCTGAATAGAATTTCCTGGGGTTCGACCAATTAAATTTTGTTTTAACACATTAAAATTTTTTTATTTATTAAAAACATGACACTACACGTGTTTCAGCATTTTTGCCATCATCAGGTATCTAGGATAGTTTTTTTTTCCATAATTTAAAATTCACCTTAAATAATAATAAGTATATCTGAAAGAGGAGACGTTCTTTGTTATTTTTATGGGAATACAAGATTTTTTTCTTTTTAATATTTATGTTTAGAACATTATAGATTTTGAAAAAATAATAGTTATTATTACTTACATTACTAACTTATTATTTTTAAGAGTCCCTCCTCCTTTTGTTCTTCCTTTCTTGTAATAATTTTCTTATTCCACTAGTCTTTTTTTTCCATAGTTTCATTGTATGTGTTCAAAATTCTTTCTTTTTTTAATTTTTTTTTTTTTAATTATATAATAGTACTGGTGTGTGGGGAAAGCATTTGTGGAAAAATATGTGAATATGCTTTCAAAAGGATTGCCGGAGACGAAGTAAATTATTTTTATATTTAGACACGAATTGAAAGGCTCGGTGCGGTTTGTGGATACAAAAAATGTTATAAAAAGAAGGCGAGGAAGAAAGAGTCTTTTACAGTGTGGCTTTGGAAAATGCAAGAAAATAAATATTTTTGAAATTTTGTTTTGTTATTGTTGGTAAAAACACATTTGGTTTTGGAATTTGTTAAAATTTTGGTTTTTGTTTTTTTTTTATATTATTATTTTTTTAATTTATAATTATTATAAAGGAAGTTTATTTTTGGACTTATTTTTAAGTTATAAGATTATAATAAATATGAGAAAGATTTTCAGTGTCTGTTCTATAATTGATGCTATTTTTATGTTTTTTTATGTAAATCATTTCTAAGACATTCCTTTTAGTGTGATTATTTTCTTTAGTTAAAATTTTTGTATTGTTAAAATCAAAATGGTGGAAATTATCTAAAGAATGTTTAGTTAATGCTGTGGAGTTGTTGTTGTTAGTTCTTATGTCATATTTATGTTTGTATAAACGTTTATGGAGATATTGTTTAGTTTGACCGATATAAACTGAAGGACAATTATTACATGATATTTTATAAATTAAATTTGATTGATAATTATTTGTAACGTTGGGTTTTAATTTGGAAAAGAATTTTTTGGTATAGTGATTTGGTTTATGTCCTATATTAATATTATATTGTTTAAAAATTTTTTTGATCTGTTCAGAAGCGCCTTGGATATATGGCATTGAAAAATATTTGGATTGATTGTTATTATTAATTTTAGGATGATTATAAATTTGGTGTATACGTTTCTTAATAAGAGGTTCGTAAAATTGTTTTGGATAATTATTCTTTGAGAGTACATTTTTAATTTTTTTAAGGTTGTTTGGTCTATATTTTGGATGTGATAGAGAAATGGCTTGGTCAGTCAAACTATTAACAACGCTTTTTTTTGTAAGTTGTGGGAACAGAGGAATTAAAATTAAGATATCTTTCGGACCAAATTTCTTTTGTAAACCAATTTGTTGTTATATAACCGTTTTTATCATAGGTTAGAGAGAGATTTAAAAAATTAATATTTTTATTTTGTTCTAATTCGTAAGTGAATTGTAAGCGTGGATGGAAATTATTAAAAACATTTAGGGTATTGTTTATTTCGTTTTATGTATACATAAGATGCAATCGTCTACGTATCTTCTGTAAAAAAATGGTTTTGTGTTTAATTTTTGAATAGTAATAGTTTCGAGTTCTTCCATTACTAAGTTGGCAATAGTTGAAGATATAGGAGAATTTTAATTTGGAAAAGAATTTTTTGGTATAGTGATTTGGTTTATGTCCTATATTAATATTATATTGTTTAAAAATTTTTTTTTTGATCTGTTCAGAAGCGCCTTGGATATATGGCATTGAAAAATATTTGGATTGATTGTTATTATTAATTTTAGGATGATTATAAATTTGGTGTATACGTTTCTTAATAAGAGGTTCGTAAAATTGTTTTGGATAATTATTCTTTGAGAGTACATTTTTAATTTTTTTAAGGTTGTTTGGTCTATATTTTGGATATGATAGAGAAATGGCTTGGTCAGTCAAACTATTAACAACGCTTTTTTTGTAAGTTGTGGGAACAGAGGAATTAAAATTAAGATATCTTTCGGACCAAATTTCTTTTGTAAACCAATTTGTTGTTATATAACCCTTTTTATCATAGGTTAGAGAGATTTAAAAAATTAATATTTTTATTTTGTTCTAATTCGTAAGTGAATTGTAAGCGTGGATGGAAATTATTAAAAACATTTAGGGTATTGTTTATTTCGTTTTTATGTATACATAAGATGCAATCGTCTACGTATCTTCTGTAAAAAAATGGTTTTGTGTTTAATTTTTGAATAGTAATAGTTTCGAGTTCTTCCATTACTAAGTTGGCAATAGTTACATTTAATAATTACTACGTAATTACTCATACTTTCTCAACATAAGTAAAACAAACTAATAAGTCGATTTTTAAGTAATAATTGCGTAATAACTACTTATTCAAAGTTCCCATCTCAGTTACCGCAACTTTAATGCTGCGTATGCGTACACGCGCGGCCTCATAAATCGTTCCACTAGGCATGAGAAATAAGTAAGAAATCAAGAATTTCGGGTAAGTGCGGCAACGTTATTACGTTTAAAATTTTGAAATAGGAAGGCCATTGAATTTCAATACATTTCCCAAAATTACAGTTTAAATTTGGTACCAGCGACGGTATATTGGTTGGATGCCTTGCAGAGACTTATTATCTCAAATAAGTTACCTTTTCTTTTAAGAAAGTAATTTTGGATAGGTTTTGATAATAGTATTTTTTGTTCTCTATTGATTAGGCTAGGTAATTGTAGTTTTCTAGGTGGAAGTTTGCGAATTCATCATTTTTGTTATTTTGAAAGTCTCCATGTTATTGACACTCCATGGTCTGGTACCGTTTTTTGTGCTAAGCAAATGAGGCCCGCCGCCCGCGCCATTTCCTCTTTCAGTTTATCATTTTTATCGGCCTAAGAAGGTGTTGGAAAATTTCTGGCGAGTAGAAGAAAAAAATAGTTTGTACCCGAAGGGGATAGTGTATTCGCCGAAATTGTTAAAACGTTTTGTGGAATAGTATGGTTTGATACTTGGACATATTATTTGTTGTTGGAAATCCACAAACGGAGCCGTTATTCGGGATTTGAGAAACACCTTTTTTGTATGTGCTGATTCATCATATCTTGGTCGACTGTCATCTTTACCACCAAAGACCATAACGAGTAAAGGCACCCTCCTGCTGACTGAGGTACATTTAACCCTTTTCTATCATTTTCAATGTTTGTTTTTGGGCGCAATTTTACAATAGGCCAATGTTTTTTTTTTAGGGTTTTTTGGTATAGCTGGGAATGTATACCCTGTGTCCCAGTTTGCCCAAGTATTGTTAGTTGCTGCTGCAAAGGTAATCGACTATAGCCCGTTATTGATGAAACCACCCGTTAGTTCCTGAGTTGCTGTCTGGGAGTTGTTCGGACAATTCAGCGGGTTGGCTATTTGCCGCCTTTCGAAATACCAGAGGAAACTGGATAAGTTTGATGTCAAATTGTGTTGTCTTGTGGGATGTGTAGAACATAAGAGAGTTTAGTAACGTAAAAAAAGAACACTATCATTTTGGGAAACTTTTGGCCACTTTTCTGTCGGGAAATAAAACTTGCATAGTTTTCTATTTTGATATTTCGAATCCGCTATAAAGAAATTATTGTTTTACTGCCTGTTAAGGTTTATAAGGTGTACATTATTTTTAATATTATGTAACCTTAGCGTGATCACGTTACGGAGTACGAAAGCTTGTTGTTGATAGCTATCTGTACATCTGTACTAGTTTAGATCTTACCTGCAATTTTTTTTAAACATATTCACACATATAAATATGTATATGTATTAACTTTTGGGAAATTTCGATTATAGCGTATGTTAATTGAACTCTTTGCCTTTTATTTAGTCAAAACTAAACATACTAGATTAATTGGTTTGATCCTCTTCTAACAACGAAATACTTTCTGGTTTAGGTAGCCCATAAACCAGTGGCGCTTAAATAAATTTTAATAATACGAACCCGAACTGCTAGCCGGTGTTTTATTACGTTCTTCAGGCAGGTCAAACTAAATATGATTCCTTAAATTTTAATCCGTTAATTAAATGCTTATTTAAAAAAAAACGTAATAACGTTGAGCCAATTCCACGGCTACTCAAATCAACAACTTCCCCTACATTCCCTCGTACCGACCCGCTCATCCGGACCCGTCGCAATAATAAAGGCCTGCCAGCTGGCGACGCGAAACGTCACTACGTCATCACAGGGAGGTCGGGAGGTTGCTTTTTGAAGTTGTTTACGTTTACTTGTCTGGCGATTTTCCTGTTTGGACTGTTGGAGAGTGTTATACCTAACAATTTTACGTGATTAAACGTAACCACCTTGAAATCAGTAAGTTTTATGGTTTTATTTATTCGAATTTAGTTGTATCTAGGCAGGCAAATAAGAAATAATTGGCATTTACGAAAATTTTACCGGTAGATATCTAAATGCACCAAAACCCCTTGAAAATGTGACTTTCACTCTCGTAGATTATTATCTGTGTTGTAAAACTATGAGCTATATATGTAAACAATCATTTTAAAGTTGTTTTTTTTTACCAAATTTACCAAGTTGACACCTTGAAATTTGAATTTGGCGCCTTAGGCTCACCTCCCTTGGATGACTCATCGCTTTCAACTGGCGGGCCTTGTTATTGCGACGGTGCCGGCTCATCCCCGTAGAAAATAAAAAAAAATAGGTTAATAAATCGCTGCATTATCATTATAATAAAGTGGATTTAAAGTTTTACACAGTTTCTTGGTGTTTTGAGATTCACGTAACGTGAAATTACGCGGATTTGTTTGATTGTCAAGGTATAATATCTGAGTAAGTAAGTATAATTGTGTTATTATAGAAGAATCTCGTAGTGGTTTTTTACATTGGTTTTTTACACTTCTTTATCTTAACCGCGAACCAAATCTTTGGTTTATTTCAATTTTTAAAGCTTCCCTGGAGTCCTCGGGTGATGTTCTGATGCTTCCCGGGCCCCTGAAAAATCGAGAAATGAGAAAAAACAAGCAATTTCCAATAGTGGTTTCAGAGAATTTTCCGTCGGTTTCGTTGATTCTACAGCCGCCCCGTTTCTCGAAAGTGGTTAATCGTGAATCGGGAATTTCTCTTAGTTATCGGATTTTCGAGGTACTTTTTGTACCGGAGGAACGTATGCAAGACCCAATTAAGAGATTTACCACCTTCTTCGATTTTTAGAACGGCTCTATTCGAGGTTGTCGAAAGACTTTTGCGAAAAGAAACCACCAATGTTCGTGGGCAGGGTTATAAGATTTTCCACTATTATTCAGGCAATCTAAGGCCAACCTAACAGCGCCGAATTTACTGTTTTTTGCACTGTAACTGGCAATGTCACGTAAGGTAATGTCGCGTAATAAGATGTTAGATTTGCCGTCACTTACGCTTTTAAAGTTATCGCTTTCAAACCGCGAGAGAGGGGAGGGGTAATTACAACGTTGTCAGTTGAACGCCTTTGCGTCCGCACGTATTGGAACGATTTCAAGGGCCGCGCGTGTACATGTGTATGAAAGAAACTGTGTCAGGGAATAATGGAGTATGGATAGTATAGAATGAGGATTGTATATACATATTGATAAAGGAAACAGTTCTCAGTAGGTCACGCACACGCTTTAATTGGTGTTTGTGGTATTTTTTTTTTCTTTTTTATATTATACTTTAGGTGTATATTTTCTGGGAAATGAAAATTATAATTATTATTAATCAAAAAAATTAACCAGGTTAAGTGCACGGCCACACATAATAATACGAGAGCCGGCTGCATGATTTCAACTCTCATAAGCTTATAGAATAGGATGTTGTGTAAAATGTAGAGAGTTTGAAGCGAGTAGGTTGCCTCAATTTATATGGGCCCGATCATTGTTATTTAAAGAAGTTGCGGTCAATTTTTAGGCAAATCTACTCTCATATAAATATAGAACAAAATAGGTACCATCGGAAAGAAGGCCCATGGAGCAACAATAAAAAAGGGTCCCTCGGTCCTTTAGAAATCCGATAGGCGTATTTTCGAAGCCCCGAAAATCCTCTCAGGTTAAAATACGGCGCGAAAGACGGGGGCAAGTCTGCGTTGTGTGCGAAGTCCCGCTATACAACCAGTGCCATATACCGCTTGATGCACACTGCACAGGAAAAAAATTATTCAAACGCGTTTTTCGGGAGATCTGACGGTACGGCGAGATGGCCGGAGAACGGGTCAACATATTTAAAGAAACTTGTTCAGGTAAATTATTTCTCGTTTTCGAGTTATTAAGGATTTTCGGCGAAAAAACTACCAACACAGGTGGGACGCATCTTTTTTACGTGATTGGTCGGCATTTCCCGTCACCTGAAAGCCAAAGTCCGTAAACTGTCAGAAATTGCCCTTTTTCGCCGAACTACAGCTAAGTTATTTCGGCTCGGGCATTGATCCTTATTCAATGGCTCGGGGCTCTGGGGTCGGAATTTTTAAAGCTTCCCTCAAGTCTCCAGGTGAGCTGCAGACTGCAGATGTTTCCGGTACTCCAGAAAAATTAAAATATGAGAAAAAACACGCAATTTATAAGAGCGGTTCTTCAGGATTTCCCGTCAATTTCGCTAATTCTACAGCTGTCCCGTTTCTCGAAACTTGGAAATCGGGAGTCGGGAAATTTGGTTAAATTTCGAATTTTCGAGGTTTCTTTTTGTACTGGAGGAAAGTACAAGACCCAATTAAGAAACTTACCATCTTCTTCGATTTTTAGAACGGCACATTTCGAATTTGTCAAAAGACTTGCGAAAAAGTAGTAAATATGTTCGTCGGACGGGTTGTACCTATTAAAAAATTAAAAATTATCCACAACTTCTTTAAATAACAATGATCGGGCCCATATTATCTGAGGCAACCTACTCGCTTCAAGTAAAGAAATATATACTCTCTACATTTTACATAACATCTTATTCTATAAGCTTATGAGAGTTGAAATCATGCGGCCGGCTCTTGGACTATAGGCGGACGGCGGACCGGAGAGCAGAGCGGAGATGGTAGCGCAGCGTTCAAGTCAGTTTGACATTTTCCGGCGCATTGGCTCGTATTTAAACTCGAAAATAGAGCGTTGTATTCTTATATACTCGACTGAATTTAAGATGCCAACGCCCCGACGGGACTATGAGATATATGGGCCATCGTCACCATGTGAACGATGCTAGCCACCGAGTCTACACTGCGTTGTTCTTTGTTGTTGTTCATTGTTGGCATGGCTATGACTAGTTTAGCATTGAGCCTATAGGGGGCGTATTCAATGGCGTATACTTACTTAATAATAAACAATACGGATTGCGAAATGCTAATTAGTGAAGTTTTTAGTCGCAAACCCCTATGGGACATAACTCATGCACATCACCACAACCGAGGTGTTTTAGACAAACTTTGGGTCGAGATTTCCAAAATTATTTTTGTACAGATGATGGAATTCACCAAGTGTTTCCCTGCTTAGGTTTATTTCATGTACCCACACTACACGTTTATTTTGCAAAATCCGAAATTTGAGTTGTAAATGTTCACATAAAAATAATGTAGAAATCGACATTTTTATAGCTGTTTCTATGAAGTTCGACTTTTCAATGTTTCCACTTTACTTCCGCGCAATACGCCTTTCAAAGCTGTCACAATCCGCTGACTGTGTGGACACTATCCGCGCTACTCTCCGCTTTCCGCCCTGCTCTCCGGTCCGCCGTCCGCCTTATGTGTGGCCGTGCACTAAGAAGTCACCCAATAAGTAAGTGATTTATTGATTTGTTTTATAAAATACCAAATAATCATATATTTTGCTAGCCACAAATGCACAAGACCATTTAACCCTTCTTTGCTTGTCAATCACGCATCTGCTCAATATACACACACAGACTTATTAAAATTGGTTTGTTTTGAACTGTTCTATAAATTATGAAACTGAAAATTGTATTGCAGTTTTATCAGATATTGTAGAAATGAATTTATATAATTTTTACATTGCTAAACTTATGACTACTCATTAAATAAACCATTGCTAAAAAGGTGAAAAAATCGGGACTTCCTTGGACTCCAAACGTAATGTTGTTTTGAAGCTGTTACCTCCATAAACAAGGCTGTTAGGTACTTTCGCCACGAGTTTCGCAATTATTCAATATGGTAAACTCGTTCAAAGGAATAGGTTTTGGATATGTAAATATACATAAAATTAATAAAGAAATCGTATTCGTGAAATATTCTCAACAAAACCACACGTTGATAAATTTATTCTCGATTTTCTGGTAAAATCCCTAGAGCGAATAAAAAGACCAAATTACGCTCCTGATCTTTCTCGGCAATCTAGCGCTTTCGATAAATATATCCATAAAATGTCCCGTCACTAGTAATTTTGCATATGAGAACTTTAACCTAGTTCAAGGGTATCGACATAACAAATGATTACGTGCCTGTATTCCGGTCTCTGTAAAACGTCGAAAGTTAACGTCCTCAGTGCTGTTGTCGATTTCAAACGTTTCAAATTTACTCTTTATAAAACATCTCCCCATCATTTTTCTATAGATATTTGTTTTGTAAAAATAGCATCGAACGTTCTTTATGTATAATCGTCCCACACGCCCTCGGTATTTGAATTGCAAAGTCGCCTTATTTTTCTCCAAGCATTATACGCCGCCGCCTAGCCCGAATGTCGGTCATTATAAATAATGCATCTCGTATCTATGCATCTGCGGCTGCGGCTCTAAGCGCGAAAAACGCAATGCTAGCAGGAAGCACACCCGGCAAGATATTTGCGGAGTGGGGCTAAATGTTGCTGGTTTTCCGCGAATTACGAAAGGCAGCCATTTTCTGTGAGAGCTTGTTCCGAGGTAGGAAGGGTAGTGTCATGTGTTGTGTATTTTCAGGGTGTTTTAAATATTACGGTTGAGGCTTATCACGAAAAACCAGACATGAAAAAATATCGAGCTTTGTGCAGGGCCTCAATCATGATATAAGGGGAGAGACATAGGCGCAGCCTTAGTTTTCTAACACCATATACCAAATGTCCATGAATACACAAAATGTGTCGATAGTTTTTTGTCCTCGTTATAATTTTTTATTGCATATAAAAATAAATTTAAATTTCAAAATTCGGTCGACAAAATTGTACAGGTGATTCTCGCAAAAAATATTGCCTATATCCTTTTGTTAAGCAAATAATTTCCTATAAACGTAGGTCTGTAATATACAGTATGGTCATTTAAGTGTGCAACATATGGGATTTTTTTTATTAATTGCGCAACGAAATACAAATATTCCCGAAAGTTGGTGCATGTTCGATAATCACATTAGGCGCACTTAGAATAGTTGCAAGTGAAACAGCATACAGGGTAGGTCAAAATATATAAAAATTTTACAAGAGTAAAGTACTTTTATTTTAGAAAATTCAGCAAAATGTTATTAAGAAAAGTTGTCTAGAATTAAAAGTTATGCCTAAATAACAAATCATGGCCCCGTAAGAAAAAAAAATTTTTTTAAAACATTAATAATTTCCTCAAAAAAGTTTGTTTTAATATTCACCCTAAACAATTTTATAAATCAATCAAAATTAAATCAATTCCGCGTAACTTTGTTCAAATTCAAGCATATTTCAAATATTGTAAAATTAACTTAGATTTGTAATTTTTTAGGGAATCGCAAAACTTTAAAATTTCGCAAAAATTCTTGTGAACAAGGTAAAACATTAGTTATAATAATGTGTATACTAAAAAACTGTTTATTGAGAAACGGTGGAATTTAATTTACGAAAATTTTTTTTCTTAGGAGGCTATGTTTTTGTATTTAGGCATAGATAGCTTTTAATTCTAAACAACTTTCCTTAATAACCTTATGCTGAATTTTCTAAAATAAGGCTACTTTACTCTTGTACAATTTTTATATTTTTTGACCTACCCTGTATGCTGTTTGACTTGCAACCATTCTAAGTGCGCCTAATATGATTATCGAACATGCACCAACTTTCGGGAATATTTGTATTTTCGTTGTGCAGTTAATAAAAAAAATATCATATGTTGCACACTTAAATGACCACACTGTAGATGTGTTCTTATTTCTGTACCTGAGTGTTAAATAAAATAATGTTGTGTTAGGGATACGACATATAATACCTTCACGGCATTCAATGTTTTCAAAATGACTCCTTTTCTGAATTCCAAGATGGCGGCCACATATGAAAATTATTCCTTATTATTTCAAAATCAAAAATATCGGAACAATGCAACCGACAGAAAAATCAATAAAACGGGTCTTTCTCGACATTTTAAGACCGCTGTGAGAAAGATCGGTCAATAATAGACAGGGTAATTTTCACTAGTAATCGCCCTAGTGCTTGAATTATTGCCGGAAATTTTTCGAGTACCTACACGAATTTTCATAAAAAAAATCGTGTTAGAGAAAAATTTCCGGATATTAATTCAAGAACGTGGGCGATTCGGTGAGAAAATTCCATACCTATACGTAAATGAAACGAAATTATTATCAAAATTTATGTTGAGTGTTAGACCGAGAGAGAGTGACAGATTTTTGGACGTGATTTTACTCAGTATGCCTTGCAAAGGGCATTATGTGGCACATATTCTCACAATAATAAAGTATGAATCAGAGAGTCATCCTGGGTTCTTCATGTGAAAAACTGAGTTTTCAATTATTCGAAAAATATGCGTTTTGATATGATTTTATACAGGCTGCCATGTTTTTTATAATGAAGTTCAAATAGAAAATTCCTCGGAAAACCATAGGCATACCGTTAGGGTGGGTACAAAGGGCTATTATTGCCACGTGATTTTGTATTTTAATAATTAATTTTTCCACGTTTCTGAACAGGCTGCCAATGAGAAGTATGCAAGTTCTTATTATGAAAATGCTGAAAAAAGGATGGCATACCTATCGCGCATGTCCAAGTACACTTTACATCGAATAACTCGTTTAAATGATAAAATAACATTCAATTTAAACAGTACTTGGACATGCGCGAAAGGTATGCCATCCTTTTTTCAGCATTTTCATAATAAGAACTTGCATACTTCTCATTGGCAGCCTGTTCAGAAACGTGGAAAAATTAATTATTAAAATACAAAATCACGTGGCAATAATAGCCCTTTGTACCCACCCTAACGGTATGCCTATGGTTTTCCGAGGAATTTTCTATTTGAACTTCATTATAAAAAACATGGCAGCCTGTATAAAATCATATCAAAACGCATATTTTTCGAATAATTGAAAACTCAGTTTTTCACATGAAGAACCCAGGATGACTCTCTGATTCATACCTTATTATTGTGAGAATATGTGCCACAATATGCCCTTTGCAAGGCATACTGAGTAAAATCACGTCCAAAAATCTGTCACTATCTCCCGGTCCATATATGTTACAATGTCACATTATAATAATGACATCGGTCAAAAAAATTCCGCTGTAATAACTTCCTGCTGCCTAGAGCAAGTGAGAATATTTCCGGAAATTTTTTGAGTTGCCATGACAACGAAGCAAAAAACGAGCCTCTGATTGGTCAAAGAAGGTAGGTATGGAATTTTAATTATTTTATCATTTTCCCTTACTCTCCCACCCTATAACGATAGTTTAGACCTCGCTGATCAAAACTAGTCGTATGACTGGATATATTGATACACAGGAATAAAACACCCGTTTAGATACTATTTACAAATGTTGCTTATCGAATAAAGTTGAAATGGGTTAACAGTGATAAAAATTATTAATTACAATGCAAATTTAAAGTAAAATTTACAAGTTTTTTAAATGGAATAACTTACAAAGTTAGAATTGAAATGCAAAATAAATGTTAACAAAATCAAAATTAATTTGAAACTGACACGAAACGTTATTAAAGTCCGAAAATCTGAAATTTTAGAATACGTATAATCGGAACGCTTTAAATGTAAAACACCTTACATGAAAGTTCAGTGGTGCTGGTGTGATATGGTCGTAGCTCACACCGATATCGCGCAAAAATATATAAAAATACTTAGAAAGACCAGTGGAAATTCTAGTACAGATGAGCTTTTTAACACTGGACATCATACAATCAATGAAAAGAAGCGGGCCTTGAAAGAACTGCACTTAGCAACGTCCATTTATAGAAAATTAATTTTTTTTAGTCCACTAAAAATACAGATGCACTTAAGCTACTCAGTGAGACGTGAAATGTGCAATATGCTTTCAGCTGGCTGTAAATTTGAATTATTGCCTACTTATTACTGGGGGTAGCCGCACTTCAGTTTGCCCGAGAGGGAATAATTGAATTTTTCCATTATTAGTTTTGTGCAGCCAGTAAACTCCGCCCTTATGAATTTGAGGAAGCCTGTTCGGCGTTCAAGTTAAAACGATGACGCGAAAAGAAGTTATGCATTCTGGAATGGGATCTTTTTGGAATAAATAAAATCAGTCGTTAATCAAACGGAGACCGAACCTACATGTACGTAGTATGCATGTCTCACATGCATGTCAGAATTTCGTACAAAAATTGGTCAATTTTTCTATTTTATATAAACTTGGCAAATTACATCATTTGGAATAAAGCAAAATGCCGTTCCCTTTTTGTAGGGTCATCTGTACGTGGGGAATTCCTGTCAATTTTCTTCCATTCAACTGCATCGTCTGTCGGTCTTTTTCATATTTGTGTCTCCATTACACTATAGTCTGGAGCTTTTATACGGAGCTTTCCTTTGTATGTACATATTCTTTGACGTTCCCTCCGGCAATTTGCTATAGATTTTCGATATTTGCTTTGAATGAAAAGAATGAAGTGACAATTAACAATTTTAAGGTGACCACCAAGTTTTTATAAACTCGAGGTTATAGATACTTTAGATCGCTCTACCCTTGTTGACATTTTTTGAAAATGCAGAGAAAATTCCGTTCAAATAAAATAGAAACTAAATTTATAAGGTACCTACCTACTGTTCCCTGTTGCTCTCAAAAGGTGGCGTTGAATACAAGCGGGGTGAAATGAGGTTGAACCCCAAATTATGGATTTTCTAATGGGATATTTTGGAATTAATTATTTTTTAAGTTTCTACTAATTCAAAAATGACGCCATTTATTCGTCGAGTAGCCCCACTCCAGCCCGCAAACAACAATGAAATATGACGTCATGCTCGGGTCTTTAGTATAGTGTCGGTACAGGTAAGAGAAAAGGAAATCTATACTTATACCTAAATGTACACAGGTGCGTCTTTGACTCGTACAAAAATTTTCCTTAAGCCTCAAGCCTCAGGAAGCCTTAGTTTGAAAATAAACTAATATTTAAATTTACATACCTACATATTTCAATTTCGTACAATTTATACACATACCTTTTGTAATTGAAGTTAGTCACCAAAATGTTCATTAGGAACGTGCGCTATATCATAGTTCTTCAGTCTTTTCTGTCAACGCCAGTCAAAAGTTCTGGCAATTTTTAAAAAATGTTATAGAATTTATATCTCATTTAATTTTTTTAGGAGTGCTCCAAGGGCTCAACAAACTCTTGAATTTGCCCTACCTTAGAGGTCCTGGATTAGGAGAGTTTAGGACAATAGTAATGTCACATTTTAATAGAAAACATATTTTTTAAAAGTCACATCAATTTTGTGGATGAAAAATAATTTGGAATAGATTCCATGGGCGTAACAAACTTCTGACCACAGGACTCTCCTATATGTATTAAAGTTGGTCCGTGATAAATGCGCACAGAAAATGGCGAGTTACTTGAAATGCGCCTCGCGCCTCCTATTCATTTAATTACTATTATTACTGTTACTAAATCGTATTTGTTGGCAAAATCCACAATTATGAAAAAGTGAAAAGTGTAATGAAGGTCACAATTAAACTGTAAGTTTTGAAAACAAATACGACTTAGTAATAAATTTGAATATTAAAATGCAAATTTGTTGAAATTAATGTATTAAATTTATATATAATATAATCTAGACCACATCATAACAATGTCTTCTAATGTAGGTATAATTTCTGCCCTAGTTTTTATTCAGTTCCAATAATTTTATCAGCTATTGAAGATTTCATGGTATGCTTGAAGGTAAGTACCTAATTTATTAAATTACCTACTACTAAGTTTTGGATACAATCCAAAATACATTTTAATACGGTTTATTGGCGGTTGTGGTTGTACACTAGGATTTGTTGAGTTACTTTTTAATCTAAAATACCATTTAAAATACATATATTATTATATTATGCAGATACTTAATAATTATCATTTTTATTCTATAGGTCATCTTCTTTGCTCTTTTCTCTAGTGTTTTCTGTAATAATAATTCTGCAGAAGATTTGGTGATACTGGCAAAGTCTAGAGAATACCTCTGGACGCTGATATGGAGTCATTTTGAAATAATTCCCCGAGCTTTTACACATATTTTCTTGCACTATTTTTGTAACCTCAAAACTTAAACTATTCGATAATGTTATTAATATTAATAAGTTTTTTATCGGGGGCAACCAGACATACAAGTTTCACTTTCCTATTCATTTTCATCATTTTTCTTTAATTTGACATAAACCATACCTATAACCTAAATAGAAAAAAACTCTAATCTGACCTTCAGTTTCTACGGATATCTTAAATTTTTACGGGGCAAAAGATAGAAAATAACTTAGCTATCCCTATGATGCCCAAAATCGGCGAATAATGACACTAATGACTTTATTGTGTAAGTACTTCATTTTCGCCGTTGCGATGGTAACGGTTCAATAAAATCAACTTCTAATCACGACAAACAGAAAACGGTATGTCCGCGCGCAGGTGCTGTGACGTCAACGGTGATGCTTATTCGACAAAATCATGGCTTACTTTTATTTTTAAACGGAAATTTAACTCATTTTATAGTGAGCCAGGCAACTACATATACACCACGATGTCTCAAGGTGCCTACATTCTATTTTTGGATTTAACTTGACGTGAAATTGATAACTGACGTATGTCGACGTGAGACTAATTTCAGGACTGTTTTTTATAAGTTGCCCGCGCTTTTGTCGAAGTGACGTAGATGCGCAGAAGAGTTTAATTTTCGTTCTCCTACCTGGCATAACGTTATCTGTGTATCGTGCTTCTAATGGCACCAGGAAACTGTGAATTTAATATTTATCTCTAAAAATATCAGAATTTAGGCATATTCTGGAAGTTTTCAGTCTGCGTTAAAAAGTACCCTAAATATTAATTTGAATCCTGTATGTAATCCTATCAACATCAGCATATTACATGATCTGAAAGGTACGCATCATGGTAAACCAATCTCTCACTTCATAAAAGTATATAAACTTTCCTAACGAAATTTCTCTAAAAGTTGCCGGTTTGTGGTAGAAGTTAATCCATCCCCTACCTCATATATCTAAAAGAGAGGATTTTTTTTATGGGTAAACTTAACTTGGCGATTAAATGTCATGTAGATAAAACGCCGACTGATTAATTTTGGCTTATATTTCCCAAATGAGTTAAAACTCAATATTTTATGCAAGATCACCGAACAAATATTCACATCAGACAAATAGTTCGAGAAAGCGCGTAAACTATCGCCGAGGGCTCCGAAACCTTTTGTACAATGCCAAAGAATGAAAACAATCAAAAGGAACAAGCCCCTGGACATTTACATCCGAAACAGTTTATATAGACGTACCAGAAACCAAATTCACAAAGAAACTACTAATTTAATACATGAGCATGATCAAAGCATAGGTTGCCGATTCAGCCAAGTAACCATCTACCGCTGCTGCCCTAATTACTCGAGGCTATTAGGTATGTACGTCAGGTAGCACAGGACAGTATTTACTAAATCCATGCCTGAAAAAAAAACTCTAGAGAAGCCTTAAAAATACCGCCATTTTATCATGCAATAGCCGTTGGACATTGGACATCGAAAATAGAAACGAGCAGATCTAATGGAATTCTTTATGCGGCCATCGGCCGCACAACTTGCGGTAACACACCATGCTACAATAATTAAACCACAGACGACGGGTGCGTCTCTGTCCGAGACAACTCGTAACAACAAACAATCGGTTACAACAGAGCCCTCTTCGTGCTGAGAACAAGCCGGGCCGAAATTAATCGAAACGCTGGTGTTTGAGAGTATGGATATCCCAGACAAAATATGATTAGACAAATTTTTCTTAAGAAATAAATCGTGGAATACATCAATCTGTTTACTGTTTGCTAAATTGATGGAATTGCCTTACACTAGGTAATTATACATAAATTCATATACATTGTGTAGCATTTTATTTAATTTATAATGGGGACCTGAAACAATGTCATTAAAGGACAACATTTTCAAAATGCCTGGCAAAACCACTACGAAATAAGCTCTGGCGCTTTATCAGGATGGACTAATAAGATTGGGACTAGTAGTTTTTCTCGGTGTTCATTATAAAATTTTTGCGATTTTATTTCTCTCCCAAGGTAGGTACCTACCTCACAAACTTAAAATATACTTGTAGTCGTAGATAAAAACTCTTTAAAAAAAAGACCTGACTGAAGCTACCTGCTGAGTAATTTAAAATTTTCGAAATCTGAGTATCTGGAAGTTAGGAAACTTAAAAATTTTGAATTATGATGAGAAATCTTTTGCCTCCTTTAGAATCTATGGCACTGGCATGTCACATAAAACCTGATGGCAGTTGGACACTGACATATAACATAACCTTGTATCACCCCCCTTGTGGTCTCCTTGGAGTCAACAGAAAACAAACTTCCCATCAAGGCTTCACTTTTCCTATGTGATAGACTGTGACATGCTGGGTCCCCTTATTTTAAGAGTTCAGATTGAACTTTGAAAATGCGTAAGTGCCTAACATTAAAAAAAAAACTTTAAATGTAATCTTTCTCATTTCTCGAAGAAAATGTAGAATCAAAGTGAAATGACAGAATAATAAATGTCAAGTCAATGTGTCATAACAACACAACAATAGCCACCTATCTAATATTGTACCCTATATCTAATAATTATCTATAGGAACTTCTCTTTGAATAACTGGTAATAATATTTTACTGAATTCCACCACAGAGAAGACCAGAAATACAAAGAGTTAATCTTGTCAAATATGTCAAATAGAGCCCAACTTTAAACGGTAATGCATTGTAGGTCACTGCGGATCTTCTTTCTCAGTTTTAAATTAATCTATAATAAATGAAGAACGCAGTCTACTTCATAGTTTATCTGAACGATCTTATCGGGTGTGTAAAAAATTACGTAAAAGTTGGGCTCCATTTGACATTATTTGACTCTCTGTATTCTGATCTTCTCTGTGATTCCACTGAATATTCTCTAACGCAGTTACTTATCCGTATTTCCTAAAATAAATGCTGATTTTGTGGGATAGGTCCCAACAAATTCTCAAAAAGAAGTAGGAAATAGGCGAAAAATTAAGGAATCAGCATTTATTTTAGGAAATATGGATAACTGTGTTGTTGAAATGTTCAGTGGAATTCAGTAAAATATTATAGCCAATGATATGATAAATTAACGTCAGAGCTTATTTCGCAGTGGTTTCCCTTGGCGTTTTTAGTTACATAATAAAAATATAGATTGTAAATGGGCGGGCATTTATACCTACGGCGTAATATAATAGGTAGGTACTATTACCAAAGATATATGGTTGTATACAGGGTGTTCATTTGAAAACTTCGTACCCCAATATCTCACAAAAATTCGGGTATTTTTAAACCCAATATACTGGGTGTCCCGTAAGTCATGGATCAAACGGCACTGGGTGACAGGGGAGGCCATTTGGGACAAGAAAAACCCAATATGTTGTTATCCAATTGTTAACCGTTTTCAAGATACGAGGTGCTGAAATTTTCAAGACAAAAACAATTTTTGCTTTATGTCCGAAACTAGAAAAGATATTTGAACCAAATTTGGTATACGACATGTTGTCATGAAGAGCCAAAACTCCTGCCAGTATCAAGTTCACCGGTTGACCAGTGGCGAAAATAGGGGTCACCTGGAAAAATAATAATTTTATAAAAAATAATGCAATATTCGGAGTACGATTAAAAATATACAATCTTTAGATACACAATTTATTTGACAACAAATTTGGTTACTTGTTTCGTATCGGCTACAATTTCTGCCACTCGTATCGTATCGGCAGGAGTTTTGGCCCTTCATGACAACATATCATATACCAAATTTGGTCGAAATATCTTTTCTAGTTTCGGACCTAAAGCAAATAATGTTTTTTTCACCGCCGGGCGGTCCACTGTTTCATATGCTTCGATTTAACTGGGTGCAAATGCGATGTTACATTGTTTCCTAGCAAGTGCGAAGCGAGTGCAAACGTGTTGTTTTAACTGTAAAAATTTATTGTTGTATATTACTGTATAGGCTAGGCAATGGGGAGTTTCTATTCGCAAAAGGTCGGACAGAAATGAAATTTGGTGGGATGGTAGACATAGGTCCCCTGATAGTACACTTGAGTTTGCGACCTCAGGGTGTTGCCGCTCGAGGGGTGGGAGGATGAAAACTCTGCGTCGAGACGCTTTTCGGGAAATAGCGCCAATGTGGTAAGCGCTATCGAAAAAAAGTTGAAATGAAATATGTAGAAAACAAAATTGTACACAATTTTGGTCTTTACATTTTTCGTCTGCGACCAATGTTTTCCGCTCTACGCCGTGCCAAAGTTGGGGGTTGGTTTGCAATTTTCAACAAAATCAGAATTTCGTCGCGGATTAAGACGAATATCGCTATTAAACAATTCTGTAATATTTTTTTTCTGAAAGAGTAATGTTTTCCGAGTCTGCAGATGCGTGATTTGATACATTTGGTCGTACCTATATAATAAAATATATGATTTTTTGAAGCGCGCCGCTACATATTCCGATACGGGTATTTTCTAATTGTTAAGAACAATGGCACTGCAAATAGTTCAGATAAACGCACGGAATTCCGCTAGCTTTCTACCGTATACTTTACATGGAATTAGTCCCAGGACGTCCACCAAAAATGCAAAACAAAATTTGAAACTTCAAAATCTATCTCCTCTGTTATACGTAAACTGATTTCTGTCAAACCTGTCTCAAACTGTGGCGAAAATATAGGTCTACGATTCGAATGGACAATTTTTTTGTTTTTAATTGTAGTTTTTTAATGGTAACAAAAATACTCCTTCAAATACTCCCCAGAAAATGAAACGGTAGCATTTTTGTAAATTTTACAAGTACCAACAATGTTTTTTAAAAAAATTGTCAATACGAATTGTTCCTCCATCTTTTAGTTACATTTTGGTAAAAAAATCGAATTTCTGGAACTGAAAATAAAAAAGTAGATCGACTTCTAGAAAAACCCTGCAAAGCCGAAATCAATATGAATACACCGTGCCCCCACTCCTGCCTTCTCCTCAAGCCAGTTTCCGTAGAGGGGACACTAAATAGACAAAGATAGGTACAATATGTTCGCCCGTTAGCCGTCGCACTCTTGTTTCCGCTTATGGTATTTTACAAGCTTTTTTATTTAATTTCACCTGTTAGCAGCGTTCAGAGAATACTACTGTTATTGTGTGGGTCGAATCTTGCAAGCTGAATTAGAACCACTTCCTGACATCCGATTGAGCTGAAATTTTGCATACACCTTTAGTTCCGGTCACAGAAAATATACGCGTAGCGTATATATACAGGGTGTATCTTTGATAGGTACAGAAATTTTAACCACGTAATCGGGGACGTTCATAAAACCAAAAAATGAAAAAAAAATTTTTTTAATCGATGTTTACAAAATGGGGCAAATCAATCTTTATCCGTGCTCAATGCACGCCGCTGGATCGTCACTAGAAGCGCTTAGAGGGGAGGTCTAACCTCTCCCTAGGAGATGGAGGGGAATAACGTTAGATTAGGAAGGGGAATACCGCGACGTTGCCGCATGTCAGAGTGGAATAAATCTGCTTGCAGAATTAGGTACCTAGGTACCTTTGAAAATTACTGCTGGTAGGTATCCACGTTTTTTTATGATGTCGGTTGCTGTGACGAACTGTTTATTGCTTTCTTCACAGGCGCACACAATAATTTAACAAACACGTCAGTTTTTATCACTTTACTGTTATTTTAAGTCCCTAGGCAGCAGAAATGTATCCGAGCGCCGCTCGGAGAAGTCATTGCTAGAAAACTCATTGCTGATTTCACACTCATAATTTTTTGACAAGTCTTTTGTGGAGTAGGTATCTACCTACCTACCTATTTTACAACTGATTTTCAGGCCGCAATTTTTTTATACTAATAATTAGCCATCTCTTGGGACACCTTGGGATAATAAATTTCTGATCGGCAATCAACTGAATAAAGTATTTGTTTTAAAATACAAATTATCTGTAAAAATTGCAAATTTCCACAACCACCCATAGGGTAGAGCGTAGAGCAGCGGCGCGTTACTTTTTTTTAGCGAGTGTTCGCCTGTAGCCCTATCATCTCGAAAAAAGTGGGGGAAGACTGTAATTTGACGTGAATTTAACGCGCGGCTTCGATTTGTTCATAGTTTTTAATATTTTTCAACCCTTGCCCGATAGTGCGCCACCTTTAAACCCCCTCAGGGTTGTGGTCCTGTCTATTGTCTACTTTTAATAGTATATTACACACCGAGGTGTCTCGAGATAAAGTAAACTTTCCACCCGGGCGGGAGGGCGGGAAGTAAAAGTCAGAAAATTGACACTTTCAAACTTCTAAAAAGTCAGAAATGTCGATATTACATACATGGTTGTAAATAAAAAATTATTCGGTTCCGAAAATAGTTGGGGAAGACTGTCAAATTGGCGTGCTTATCATTTCCGCATTTTTTAACCCTTTGCCGTTTCGGAACTCTCTCAAGTTAATTCCTTACCATTCCTCTTACTTTTCGTAAAAACTTGGAGGCGAAATGTCGCGTAATGTCCCCAAAAACCGAAAAACAGCGACTCCTCCTGGTGAATTTAAGCTTCTGCGTGCCCTTGACTACTGCCCGACATTCCTTCGCCGAGATTCGCCAGGCGCGGGCATATGACTTCACACAACTTCACACAAAAACGACGCCACGCCGAATCGCGCAATAATTACAATTACGAATGAATTCACTGGCACTGATTCACTCGATTTTGCTCCATTTCCACGCCGCCCGGCCCGGCCGACCTACTAAATTACAGCTGGGCGAGGAGCGCAAGCGCGGGGCGCCACTTGACATCGACACTACAGGTGATCCCCACTACTCATAACTAGTGCGCGATATTAGCCAATCGCGGCTCGCGGCCCCTACTTCTCTCGGGGCGGCGCTACTATGTTGCCAAGTGTGCTGAAAATTTACCTGATTTAGTAATTTAATTCCGTATAAATTTAATTGTGTAGTGGATTTTTACATGGATTTACCCGTTTTTGTGCGTAATAATTATACGAGATAGTAGATTAACTTATAACGAATGAAACCCCGTATAAATCCGCGAAAATCAAAAATCGGATTTAAGGGACTTTAAGTCAGTTTGGGGACATGTCGGCATAAACGGCAACACCGAATAGTGGTATTGAATGGTATGGGGGAAAGCTTGTGCGCCGTCACCGTACCGCCGCGCCGTAGCCGACGCGCTAGTCGAAGATCGTCCGTCCGATTATTATGGGATTTAACAGCTGATTGATATCGATCCGCGTCCGCCTGTAATTTTTGGGAGCGCCAGCTTCAACAAGCAATTTATTATTATACAGAATGCCTTACGTGTGGCTATTCTGTGGTATAACAATTCTGTTTCCAAAACGTGGACGCGTATGCAAACGTCGCGTCTCGCTAACCGATATTGTTCCGTTACTTTGCTTTGTTTTACGAACTGTCGTCGGAACTGAACCTGCTTCTGTACATTTTTCCAGATCCGTTCGCCATTTTTTTGGACCAGCAGTGATGTCCAAACCTGTTGCAATTGCCGCTACGAATTTGCAGTGAAATAACAAGTGATTTTTTCATATTTCCGTTAAGAAATGCAGTGTTAAACGTTCGCGGCCTTCGTATGAAAACAGTGCTAGATAGGTTCCTACTAGGTACCCCAATTACGCGCGAGGATAAAAGAAGCAGCTTCAAGGGTTCGCGAAAATTCGGGTTTTATTAGACGCATACGGTATGGATCTAATTGTACAATCCACCTAGTCGAGTCCCCGTTGGAATAAATCAGCTGAGGGAAACCGAGACGTCCCTAATATTTGGCATCGCGCCGCTTTAAGTGTGCAGTGAAAAAAAAACAAGTGTTTTGTTCGTATTTCCGTAAAAAGAGACTATGAAGTGTTATACCTTCGCGACCATTGTATAAAAACAGTGCCACTAGTTAGGTAGGTACTTAGTGCTTTATGTGATTTTGTGAAGATTTTTGGATAGTATCTAAACACAAGAAAATAGTAAAAATAATCGATGCATCTCAAAGGTAGGCTTTTTCATGCTATTCGTCGAGCTATTCGCTAAAAGAACCTTTAAGGAGTTGTCCAAAAATTATTTATTTATTTATTTAATACACATACACCAAATGATACATGGTTGCGTCAATATTCTTCAAATACTGCGAAAAAGCCTCGGAAAAAGCGATTCGACTGGCAACCAGTTACCTAGTGCTTCTTGTGATTTTCGAGAGGATTTTTGGATAACATAAGAAAGGAGTACGACACCCGCAAGGAAAATCATCCAGGCATCCGAAAGGTAGTTTTTTTGCATGCTATTCGCTAAAAGAACCATTAAAGATTTGTTCAAAAACTAGTTGAAAGACTATTCCTGAAATACTGTGAAAGAGCTATACGTCTGACAACGCTGCACGGCGGAATTGGGGGGGATCCGCCGGAACCGGCCTCAGTTCCAGCTGGTCCCGGCAAGGTCAAGGACCCATGGCCGTAGCGTCCGAAAAAGGGGTTTTAATAGCGTTTTAAAAAAAATTATTTCTGACGTTAATATGCACTTTAGAAAAATTTTAATTGCATAGGCGTAACAAGTGCATTTTTCCCGACCTGCCCTTAAAATTTCTGTACTTATCAAAGTTACACATATATATATATATATATATATATATATATATATATATATATATATATATATATATATACGCGTAGCGTATATTTTCTGTGGTTCCGGTGACAATGCAATATGCAATACTCAATATTGTAATACTTTCTACTTTCTAATACTTAATATGGGTATCAAATGAAAGGGGTTGACGAGTTCAAAATAATAAGATAAGACGTCATACTAAATCCAATATGGCGGACTAAATTTCTTTACCACTCTCCTGATATGGGAATCAAATATGTACTAAAAAGCACAAAATAAAATAAAAGATAAAAACCTTTTTAAAAACAAGCTTTTATTTAAGCCATGTACTAAATCGAATAAAATAAAATAAAATAAGTCTAGGTTTTTGTTAGTGCCAAATTGCGCCAAGTCGTTTTTGTAATTTAAAAAGCTTGTCGCAAGAAATGTTCATAGAAAGTAGGTACCAATTAATTTTAATATACAGTGATTGGTTGATAAGCAAGTACCTACTTGCCAAAGTATGTATTTTCTTTAGAATTCGCGCGACTAGCTTTTTGATTTACAAAAATTTGTCGCAATTTGGCATTGAATTATCTTAACGAAAACCTAGATTTATTTTATTTGATTCCTTTTAGTAGATACAAGACGTAGGTACTTTATATTATTCGTTTTAGTACATGACTTAAATAAAAGTTTGTTTTTAAAAAGGTTTTTATCTTTTATTTTTTATTATCTACAATAGTTATCTAGCCTAATCTTGATTGAAGGCTTCTATAGGCTGAAGGTGATGTTTCTGAAATTCTTCCCAATGGAATTCACAAGTATATAAAACCATAAATGCAATATTTTAAATTTTGGTTGTGTTAGTTCGTCTTTATGTACAGGGTGATCATTTTTATACGCCCAGCCTCTCTTAGTGGAAAACGGTCGAAGATATCGAGATATTATATTATATGGGAGATGATATAGGGTGTATAAAGGAATAAATTGGCCTCATGTAGCGACTCTCTTCTCTGCTAATACGACGCTAGGCGTCGCGTTGCGGCGCCAAGAAATATTTTTTCCCACCAACATACCATTTTTGTTACATCATTCAAAATCCCTTAGGGTAGTTTATTCATTTACACACTGCCCTAAAAAAGGGTAAAAACTAACAACCCCTATTATTTTTTTTCCTCGAACTTTTTTGTGGGTCATTTTTACATATAACAAAAATATGATTTGTGTAGGTAGCACTTTTATTATGGACATATCATTTTGGGCATCTACTGTAACACTATATTTTTGTTTTTTTAATGTTCAATAATAGTACATTATATACTTAGGTTGAGAAGTGAGCCATTAAATAATGGCCTTCTCAACCGAAGTGTCTATAGTTTTTTTTTACTACTAACATTGAAATATTGCCACATTTTACATATTTGATTAGATTTTGATATTTTAGTCATTTCTCGCTTTTTTCAAATACTTCGAAAGCCTGAGAGTTCAGTTGTCAAGCTGATAAAATGAAAATAATTTTTAAATGTCATATAGAAAATTGTTCATTATTTACCTAGGTATTTTTTTATTATCATTATTTACCTAGGGAGAGAAATATTACTTCTCATTGATTTCTCAGGTTAGTAGTAAAAAAATAATTAAATTGTTGACGCCCATCTACTATGAATTTTTACTTGATTTTCTGTAGTCAGGGGAATGGCATTTATCATGAAATAATTTTTTTGTAGGAAAAATATTGTGTTTTCGAGAAAAAATGTACAGGGAAAAAAGTTTCTTAAATAAAAGGGCTACGCAAATCATATTTTTGTTATACGTAAAAATGACCCACAAAAAAATTCGAGCAAAAAATTAATAGGGGTTGTTAGTTTTTACCCTTTTTAGGGCAGTGTGTAAATCAATAAACTACCCTAAGGCGTCTTCCCGTAAGTAGATAACACATACCAAATTTCAAATTTTTAAGTAGCGCCGGTATTGAGATAAAAATAAAAAAATATTTGGGTCACCTTGTAGACCCGAATAACTTCGCAAGGAAAGCCCAAATCGAAAAAAAACACCTGCTGAACACCCCTTTAAAGTATTTACTATACATTCTGACTCACCCTGTATAATATCTCCATATCTTTGACCGTGTTCCACCAAGAGAGGCTGGGTCTCTAAAAATGATCACCCTGTACTTTTTTTTGTAGGAAAAATCAAACTTTTAAAATTTTTATAAATGGTATTTTCAAGTACAGGGTGGTTCATTATAAATTGAGTTTTGAGGTTAGAAAAAAAAGTTTTTTACAAAAGTTTTAGATACTAATACAAAGTTTTTTGTGACGCTATTGGACCGTGTACAGTGTGTTCTAGAAAGCCGTGGCAGACATAACTTATGTTTTTTTAAATGGAACACCCTATATATTTTTGCATTTTTGAAATCTGCTCATCAAGGCAATTAAAATGATATTAAACTTTGTGGCATTATCTTTTTCCGTTTTTGAAAAATTCCGTTTTCAAATTTTATACTAAATTTATTTAACTCGAATTTGTGGATCTCGCGGTAAAGATAGATGATCGATGTAATAACAAAAAATATTTGTTTTAAACAAGAGAGTAATACAGTGAAACTCCAAAATGTTTAGGAGCCTTTTCAAATTTTACTGATTATATTCTCGAAATAAAGAACTGTACACGGTCCAATAGCGTCACAAAAAACTTTGTATTTATCTAAAACTTTTTCCAAAAACTTTTTTTTCTAACCTCAAAAACTAACAAGTTAAGGGGCGTGTCAATTTATAATGAACCACCCTGTACAAGGGCAACTAAGAGTAGCCAATAAAAGTGGGGTGCCTTTTTGGCATTTGGACTGGGAAAAATTTTAAAATGAAAATTTTATACCTAAATATAGACGTCGCGATTTTTTGGAAAAACAGATGGAGCCAAAATTGACGAAGTTATATTTAAAACGTTTGCTCCCGGAATTGGTAGATCCGACCACAACACATGTGAAATTAGTAATAAAAAGAACTTTAACCAAGACAACTTTATTAGCAAAAACAGAGAAAAAGCGCTTCAACGTTTAGTATGCTTTGAAAACAATTGTGGGTTACTAATTTCACAAAAATTGTTAATTTAGGACAATACCTACTGTAAATAAAGAATTCCAAATGAATAAATCCCATTTCTCAGCCTACTACGAAATTTTAATTTTTTCGAATTCACGCGCACCGCGACACAAAATTGCCTTTTTCATGAAAACGGTTAAGGTTTTCGTATTTTTACAAGAGACATTTTTTGTTCAAAATCGAATGTAATTTAATATTCCGCTGTCTAAAATGCAGATTTTTCAACGACAAAAAAGTTTAACACTTTTGTTAGAATGTAACGACGTAGCCAACGCCCTCTAGCGGCTAGAAGAAAGTTGATAGAAAATTCATAATCGCCGTCCCAGAAAACATAAAAGTACCAATTTTCAACTCGATAGCATAAATGGAACCGAAAATACTAATTTTTTTCTGTTTTTAAAAGAAAACTTTGACGCCCTGTATGTCGAAAACGAAGCGTTTTTGGACAAAATGTTATATGAAGAACCCCATTTATTTTTAAAAACACTACTCAAATTTTGAGTATGGCGGTTTAACTTCGACTCACCCTGTATAATGGGTACGATTACAATAATTACAATACAATGTTGAATCGTTTTACTGCAAAGTATTTTGCTCTTTTCACGTTGCCATTTTATCCATATTTTCTTCCCACACCTGACACCATCGACAAGTTGTCACTATTGACCTGGTGTCGGGTGTGGGAAGGCAATCAAAAGTATTCTAACAGTACAGAACGAAAAAAAGATCCAACATCTCTAACATAACATTTATTTAATTACTTACATAATTTGTTATTTTAGGCGACCGCGACCATTCGAAAAAAAAAACTTTCTGGTTAATTTTTTGCTGTGGTTTATATATGGGGTGTCTCGCAACTGCATATACATAGCTGTACAAGGTGTTCCTTGAGTCAGATAATGATAACTTTTTTATAAAATTTTGGCACCGAGGGCCTCCTGCCGAGATTGGGCCGTTTAAAGGGGCAAACCAGCAACAGTAAGTTATCTTCTGATAACTTCTTTATTTTGTTATTGATTTAAGTGATTTAAGTGAATTTACGTCAGTGATTTAAGTGAATTTACGTCAGCTTCATTCTAGATATATGTGAGGCCGTTTAGTATGGCGGTAGTAACTTTAACCTTATATAGTATGAAAGCCTTATATAGTATGAAAGCCGGCCGCATGATTTCAACTCTCTTAAGATTATAGAATAAGATGTTATGTAAAATGTAGACAGTTAGTACAGTAAAACTAACACAAAATTAGGCCAAACCCAAACATCCAAAAAAAGTCTTTTCTAGCGCGAAATAGTTCCATACCCTCCTAAGTTAGTACTAAAAAGGGTTTCGGGGGGAGGGGGTGAAAAGGGCAGGAAATTCTTATTTTTCACAGTTTTGCGTGAATATCTAGTAAACTATGAGGTTTAGCGCAAACGTCATCCTATACGCAAACGATATACATTAAATTCCGAACAAGAATTTTTATATACAGAATTATGGTAAAGTGAACGGTTTCCATGATATGGAGGGGTATAGATTTCTTTGTTTTTATTTCACGTAGTTTTTGTTGAAAAAACTTAAAATGATTACAGTATAAATTAGTAACTGAATAATGTATGTAGAATATATATAGTGCCTCCTCTGTAAGAATAATAAATATAAAAGAAATGAAAAATAGGTTACTTAATTCACTATATAAATACAAACAGGTAGGTATTTTGTAGCTTGTGCATTTATTTTTACAATAATCTCAGTCAATTTATACCTTGGAGGATTCAGAGTCAAGAATTTATAATGACACTGGCGGTAATACTTCGAATAAAGTTGGTTCCACCCATATACCTATAGCGGTATATGGTTCCACCATAGCGCAGGCTCCAAGGGGGCATGTCGCCGACGGAGAAACGTTTTTGGGTTACTTAGTAACTGTATTCGGCACATGGGGGTACTGCTGTCCTTCTCTGACGCATGCCGGGATACAGAAATGTCAAATTGTTTCACTCTTTCACATTAGACGAAGCCGGGGGCAAACACGCCCATCGCCACCGGTGTGAATTTAGCAATGTTGCTAGCAACGTTTCTGGAGAGCGCGTCGAAAATTTTTCATTTTCGCCACTGGTCGATCGAGGTAGACTTGATGTTCATTTTACAAACTTTTACAAAGATATTCGGGAAAATTAAACGTTACAGCCTTACACAAATCCAAAACTTTGTAAGATTGCGCAAAACGGTTGTCGCTTAAGATAAAAAACCGAATTTGGGACCGTTTCCAGCAGATTTCGTAGATTTTACAGAGAACGAAAGATTGTGCCACCTCAATTTTTTTACAGGAAACGTGGAAAAGGATGTCACTAAGGAAAAAGCTGTCAAAATTTTCCCAGGATTCTCATGGGCCAAGAAAAAATAAAAAATCCGAATTTTCGATCGTTTCTAGCAGTCTTCTCAGATTTTCCAGAGAACGGAAAATTGTGCCACCTCAAGTTTTTTATATGACACGTGGGAAGGGATGTCATTGATGGAAAAGGTGTCAAAATTGTACCGGGATCCCCATGGGCGTAGAACAAAAATAAAAATGCAGAAATTGCGACCGTTTCTAGAAGTCTTCGTAGATTTTCCAGAGAACGGAAAGTTGTGCCACCTCAATTTTTTTATATGACACGTGGAAATGGATGTCAACAACGGAAAATGTGTAAAAATTTTTCCAGGATTCCCATGGGTGGAGAAGAAAAATAAAAAGTCCGAATTTGCGACCGTTTCTAGTAGCTTTCGTACATTTTCCAGAGAACGGAAAGTTGTGCCACCTCAATTTTTTTACATGACACGTGGAAAAGGATGTCACTAACGGAAAATGTGTCAAAATTTTTCCAGGATTCCCATGGGCGGAGAAGAAAATAAAAAGGTCAAATTTGAGACCGTTTCTAGCAGTTTTCGTAGGTTTTACAGAGAACGGAAAGTTGTGCCACCTCAATTTTTTTATATGACACGTGGAAAGAGATATCACTAACGGAAAATGTGTCAAAATTTTTCCAGGATTCCCATGGGCGGAGAAGAAAAATAAAAAGTCCGAACTTGCGACAGTTTCTAGTAGTTTTCGTACATTTCCCAGAGACGGAAAGTTGTGCCACTTCAATTTTTTTACATGATACGTGGAAAAGGATGTCAATAACGGAAAATGTGTCAAAATTTTTCCAGGATTCCCATGGGCGGAGAAGAAAAATATAAGAGTCCGAATTTGCGACCGTTTCTAGTAGCTTTCGTACATTTTCCAGAGAACGGAAAGTTCTGCCACCTCAATTTTTTTACATGACACGTGGAAAAGGATGTCACTAACGGAAAATGTGTCAAAATTTTTCCAGGATTCCCATGGGCGGAGAAGAAAATAAAAAGGTCAAATTTGAGACCGTTTCTAGCAGTTTTCGTAGGTTTTACAGAGAACGGAAAGTTGTGCCACCTCAATTTTTTTATATGACACGTGGAAAGAGATATCACTAACGGAAAATGTCTCAAAATTTTTCCAGGATTCCCATGGGCGGAGAAGAAAAATAAAAAGTCCGAACTTGCGACAGTTTCTAGTAGTTTTCGTACATTTCCCAGAGACGGAAAGTTGTGCCACCTCAATTTTTTTATATGACACGTGGAAATGGATGTCAATAACGGAAAATGTGTCAAAATTTTTCCAGGATTCCCATGGACGGAGAAGAAAAATAAAAAGTCCGAATTTGCGACAGTTTCCAGTAGTTTTGGTGCATTTCCCAGAGAACGGAAAGTTGTGCCACCTCAATTTTTTTATATGACACGTGGAAATGGATGTCAATAACGGAAAATGTGTCAAAATTTTTCCAGGATTCCCATGGGCGGAGAAGAAAAATAAAAAGTCCGAATTTGCGACCGTTTCTAGTAGTTTTCGTACATTTTCCAGAGTACGGAAAGTTGTGCCACCTCAGTTTTTTTACATGACACGTGGAAAAGGAAGTCACTAACGGAAAATGTGTCAAAATTTTTCCAGGATTCCCATGGGCGGAGAAGAAAAATATAAGAGTCCGAATTTGCGACCGTTTCTAGTAGTTTTCGTACATTTTCCAGAGAACGGAAAGTTGTGCCACTTCAATTTTTTTACATGACACGTGGAAAAGGATGTCACTAACGGAAAATTTGTCAAAATTTTTCCAGGATTCCCATGGGCGGAGAAGAAAAATAAAAAGTCCGAACTTGCGACAGTTTCTAGTAGTTTTCGTACATTTCCCAGAGAACGGAAAGTTGTGCCACCTCAATTTTTTTATATGACACGTGGAAATGGACGTAAATAAAGGAAAATGTGTCAAAAATTTTCCAGGATTCCCATGGGTTGAGAAGAAAAATAGAAGAGTCCGAATTTGCGACCGTTTCTAGTAGTTTTCGTACATTTTCCAGAGAAGGGAAAGTTGTGCCACCTCAATTTTTTTATATGACACGTGGAAATGGATGTCAATAACGGAAAATGTGTCAAAATTTTTCCAGGATTCCCATGGACGGAGAAGAAAAATAAAAAGTCCGAATTTGCGACAGTTTCCAGTAGTTTTGGTGCATTTCCCAGAGAACGGAAAGTTGTGCCACCTAAATTTTTTTATATGACACGTGGAAATGGATGTCAATAATGGAAAATGTGTCAAAATTTTTCCAGGATTCCCATGGGCGGAGAAGAAAAATATAAGAGTCCGAATTTGCGACCGTTTCTAGTAGTTTTCGTACATTTTCCAGAGAACGGAAAGTTGTGCCACCTCAATTTTTTTATATGACACGTGGAAAGGGATGTCATTGATGGAAAAGGTATCAAAATTGTACCGGGATTCCCATGGGCGGAGAACAAAAATAAAAATGCAGAAATTGCGACCGTTTCTAGAAGTCTTCGTAGATTTTCCAGAGAACGGAAAGTTGTGCCACCTCAATTTTTTTATATGACACGTGGAAATGGATGTCATTAACGGAAAATGTGACAAAAATTTTCCAGGATTCCCATGGGCGGAGAAGAAAAATAAAAAGTCCGAACTTGCGACAGTTTCTAGTAGTTTTCGTACATTTCCCAGAGAACGGAAAGTTGTGCCACCTCAATTTTTTTATATGACACGTGGAAATGGACGTCAATAAAGGAAAATGTGTCAAAAATTTTCCAGGATTCCCATGGGTTGAGAAGAAAAATAGAAGAGTCCGAATTTGCGACCGTTTCTAGTAGTTTTCGTACATTTTCCAGAGAAGGGAAAGTTGTGCCACCTCAATTTTTTTATATGACACGTGGAAATGGATGTCAATAACGGAAAATGTGTCAAAATTTTTCCAGGATTCCCATGGACGGAGAAGAAAAATAAAAAGTCCGAATTTGCGACAGTTTCCAGTAGTTTTGGTGCATTTCCCAGAGAACGGAAAGTTGTGCCACCTCAATTTTTTTATATGACACGTGGAAATGGATGTCAATAATGGAAAATGTGTCAAAATTTTTCCAGGATTCCCATGGGCGGAGAAGAAAAATATAAGAGTCCGAATTTGCGACCGTTTCTAGTAGTTTTCGTACATTTTCCAGAGAACGGAAAGTTGTGGCACCTCAATTTTTTTATATGACACGTGGAAAGGGATGTCATTGATGGAAAAGGTGTCAAAATTGTACCGGGATTCCCATGGGCGGAGAACAAAAATAAAAATGCAGAAATTGCGACCGTTTCTAGAAGTCTTCGTAGATTTTCCAGAGAACGGAAAGTTGTGCCACCTCAATTTTTTTATATGACACGTGGAAATGGATTTCAATAACGGAAAATGTGTCAAAATTTTTCCAGGATTCCCATGGGCGGAGAAGAAAAATAAAAAGTCCGAATTTGCGACCGTTTCTAGTAGTTTTCGTACATTTTCCAGAGTACGGAAAGTTGTGCCACCTCAGTTTTTTTACATGACACGTGGAAAAGGAAGTCACTAACGGAAAATGTGTCAAAATTTTTCCAGGATTCCCATGGGCGGAGAAGAAAAATATAAGAGTCCGAATTTGCGACCGTTTCTAGTAGTTTTCGTACATTTTCCAGAGAACGGAAAGTTGTGCCACTTCAATTTTTTTACATGACACGTGGAAAAGGATGTCACTAACGGAAAATTTGTCAAAATTTTTCCAGGATTCCCATGGGCGGAGAAGAAAAATAAAAAGTCCGAACTTGCGACAGTTTCTAGTAGTTTTCGTACATTTCCCAGAGAACGGAAAGTTGTGCCACCTCAATTTTTTTATATGACACGTGGAAATGGACGTCAATAAAGGAAAATGTGTCAAAATTTTTCCAGGATTCCCATGGGCGGAGAAGAAAAATATAAGAGTCCGAATTTGCGACCGTTTCTAGTAGTTTTCGTACATTTTCCAGAGAACGGAAAGTTGTGCCACCTCAATTTTTTTATATGACACGTGGAAAGAGATGTCACTAACGGAAAATTTGTCAAAATTTTTCCAGGATTCCCAAGGGCGGAGAAGAAAAATATAAGGGTCCGAATTTGCGACCGTTTCTAGTAGTTTTCGTACATTTTCCAGAGAACGGAAAGTTGTGCCACCTCAATTTTTTTATATGACACGTGGAAATGGATGTCAATAACGGAAAATGTGTCAAAATTTTTCCAGGATTCCCATGGGCGGAGAAGAAAAATATAAGAGTCCGAATTTGCGACCGTTTCTAGTAGTTTTCGTACATTTTCCAGAGAACGGAAAGTTGTGCCACCTCAATTTTTTTATATGACACGTGGAAAGAGATGTCACTAACGGAAAATTTGCCAAAATTTTTCCAGGATTCCCATGGGCGGAGAAGAAAAATAAAAAGTCCGAACTTGCGACAGTTTCTAGTAGTTTTCGTACATTTCCCAGAGAACGGAAAGTTGTGCCACCTCAATTTTTTTATATGACACGTGGAAATGGACGTCAATAAAGGAAAATGTGTCAAAAATTTTCCAGGATTCCCATGGGCGGAGAAGAAAAATATAAGAGTCCGAATTTGCGACCGTTTCTAGTAGTTTTCGTACATTTTCCAGAGAAGGGAAAGTTGTGCCACCTCAATTTTTTTATATGACACGTGGAAATGGACGTCAATAAAGGAAAATGTGTCAAAATTTTTCCAGGATTCCCATGGGCGGAGAAGAAAAATATAAGAGTCCGAATTTGCGACCGTTTCTAGTAGTTTTCGTACATTCTTCAGAGAACCGAAAGTTGTGCCACCTCAATTTTTAATAATAGATAGGTTGGATTTGTTGTACATTGATTCTACTCCATATCTGGTTGCTTATAGACTTTATTAGCGTTTTTTAAAAGTAGCTTTTTTAAATGCAATATATAGGCTTCAATGTCCACGTAGTCTTTCAAACTTTTATCATTTAATAAATTATTAGCGTAGTACAAAATGTAAACTCCACAACTCCAGGAATCGCGTTGTTTTACATGCTTGATAATTTTTGTTCGCCAACCAGAAATATCAGCTTGTTCGTTCTTTTTGTGATATGTGGTTAGAAAATAGGACATATATTCCTGAATTTTTTCTTCTTCTTGACCCATGGGATCGAGAAAGGAAAATTCCTTTTTATTTACGTCGGCCACCGCTAGGCACCAGTGTCTGTTCTTGATGTTAGATGGCATCAGTACTATTCCATTCAATTCCGGAATGACATTTAACTCGTTGTCGGGTATTACTTCAGCCTCTTCCAATGAATTGCACATCAAACGTAGAATAATACTTGTAGCGTTGCAATTTACTAGTGTTATATTTTGTTTTTTAGATTTCCTAGCGATGCAGCCCAGGCATAAATCAATAATGAAATTATTGAGCCATGTGTTTCTGTTTAGTGTACAAAAATCATCATACCATAAGTCTTTTATCTGACAATGTTTATTTACGGCAGGGTAAAAATCACAAATTTTATAATTTTCATTTGCGTGATTCGGAGTAGGTGGATTATCTGCAACTGATTCCTGGTAAAATGATAAATAATTATCCTTTTCGAAGTTTTCGCACAACTTGCATTGAAAATGTACGTCAGGATTTCTCAACCGATCACACTTGTCATCTTGGGCGGGTAAGCAATGGATATGAATCCAGCGAAAGCAAATTTCGCATTGTACCCACGAGACCTCGGGTAGAATTTGCTCTACAAATCCGCAGTATAAACAAGCTTTATGAACATCAGAAGAAGTTTTTAAAACCAGTGTTTTAACATCATGAACATAGTCCTCATTTATTGGACAATCAGTTACGCTTTTTTGAAAAGATCTAAGAATAAATAAGCCACTGTTAATGTTGTCGGGACAGGCAACACATTTTATGTTGTACAAAGAAACGGATTCGCCTATATCTTCTAAAATACAACGAGCTTGGTCTTCCGAGCCATTATACAGTATAACTGTCCATTGCTGAAAGTCGATGACAAGCAGTTTATAATTTTTCAAGATATAAAAGGGCTTATAATTTACAACATTTTTATTGTAATTCTGAAAAAGTGAATCTACGCTGCCCAACTTCATTAATTCATGTGGATACTTGACACCAGCGTTCTTTGAAATTACTTGCATGACGTATTCTAATACGTTCGGAGTCAAGAATGCTATTGGACGATCATTTATAGAATTATAGTCCCTGAAATATAATTCCCTGGATCTAAAAAAACATATGATGTAATCGTCACCTATGTCTTTATAGAAATTTATATCCGTTACCAACCCATTCTTATAACAGTCCAATAAAGGAGCTTTATCGTAGAGACTGTCATTATTCACTTCAATTGTATTCCATAGTGATTTATCCTCGCTGACACTGCTGACCGGGGTGAGACTTTCATTTTTGATTTTTTTTAAATGAAGCATTTTATGATACCCAAATTTCTTTTTAATAGTTGAACTCTTTTTCCATCCCTCTTCCGCTAACAATGAGTCGGGTTCACCCCTTGGGCGAGCCAAATGATTTTTCGGAATACTATGTTTAGATTCCTTTACTATTCCCAAAATGTGTTCCCTACTGCGACGGACTACTCGACTTGCCTTCAAATACGTTTCTTTATTCAGTATATTATTTTTTAATATACCGTTCCAATTTTCTACAGAGGCGTTGCTGTAACGTCTGCCTTCATTAATTAATCCTGACCAGAGCGGTACGTAGGGAACATATTTTGTTAGGACTACGTCCAACAATTCTTCTGAATAATATTCATTATCGATTGACGGCGAATCATCGTAAATGAACTCTCTTTTTACCTTTTGAAAGATTTCAAAGAAGTCTCGGTAAAACAGACTATTTTTATATTTAGATCGTTCCTGCTGAAAATCGCTCGTTTCGAGAAATGAATCGGAATAAGTCAGATAGTTGTCGTTCCTATTATTGTCTACGCATATTTTAATAAGATGGGAAAGATCCTTTTGCAATCGTGGCGTACTTTGTCTAGCTAGCAGTACTCTGCACAACTGTTTGAACCAAATTCGAAGCGTATCCAAATCTTTTATGTGCACAGGTGCGGCTAATATTTCTTTTAGGTACTTACGAGCGGAACCTTCATATTTGTTTACATCGTTCGATATGATTCGCATGAAATGAGACCAACAAATTGTTATTATTGTGATGTCGGGTCTCAAAACTATGCCGGATTTCACAAGGTGGTAAATGTCATTGACATAATCAACAAGTGGTTCTTGATTCCAATATAAAGAAACTGCATTCAATAAAGCAAAACTGCAGTCAACAACTATTCTTTCGAATAAAGGCCAACGGAAACTATTCTTAATGGAAAAGGCTTTAAACAACGTCAAAAACACGCCAATGCTTGCCGTATCTTGCGTTATTGAAATTAGTTCTAATATCGGACATATCCTGCCATTTTCAGTTGTGACAACACCGGAATAATATAAGCAAGATCCTTTCAGATGTTTGGGAGCTCTGACAATTGTGCCAGTAGCATCAAAATTGAGAGTTTTCGTTGAAGAACTTAGTAACTTTAGTTGTGCTACGCTGTACAAGTGTATTTGAAAAGGGTCACATACCAATTGGATATAATCCAAATTCTCTCGTTTCATAAGTATCATATCGATTAAATCATCGGTATCTCTGTCGAGGACCGAGCTTCTTTGGGATTTGATTTTTCTTAATACTTCGTCAGATTTTATGTCTTGCAAATTTCCAGATGAAAGAAGAGTTTGGTTTGATTTTTGTAAGGATTTAAGTTTATAACATAGTGATTTTTCTTGCCGTAACTCGTTGCTAACTAGAAGTCGCTTAATTCCCCTAACTTGCGAAGTTAATTTTTGAACGTGATTAAAATCTTTATTCGAACTAAATACGGTAATTTTCCCATAGGAAGTCATATAGATTTTAAATAATTTACAATAAGGATGGACGCACTTGGCGTAAATTACCTCGGACTTCGAGTTACATATTCTACTCTTTATTATGACATCACAAGTGCTGTTTACAAGTGACCTAATTTTTTTCCTTAAAATAAAGTTAAAGACGAGCGGTTTATTCTCACTTTCTTGAAATTCCTCGATAGAGAACTTGAATACTCCCTCAAACACATTACACGTCCTGTAGGTTTTACCGATAGACATCGATTTATCGGATAAGTTTTTAGACCCCTTAGGTAAGATTCCTGCTGCTTTTGGAGTATTCGCTAAGGTAAAAGCAACATTTGGTACCACCGGATCGTCTGGGGTTACTTTAGGACTAACATCATATTCGTTACTATTCGGTTCGTCCATTGACTTATTATAAGTGATAGACTCCAAACAAGCATCCAATTGCATTCCGTTGTCAATAGTGACCATCGAATCTTCTTTCACATCCATATCCTTATTGTGTACTTCAAAAGATCTCTCACTCGATGTGTCAAATTCCTTCTCGTCCGGTACAATGTTAGACAACTCAAAACTATTCTCGAGGTCATCATAATCTGTTTTGACGGGGGTAGATGACGAAAGCGGTCTCGCCTCTAAATGTCTTCTAATAAATACTTTCAGATATAATCTGTTTTTTCTATTATTTTCCAAACCAAAATGAACACACATTTCACTGAACGTCGATTGGGGTTTTCTAACTCCCTCTAGAAATACGCCGGCGTCGTAGTGCCCTTTTTGCAAAAAATATTTTATTTGTTCTATTTTATCAAGGGTCGATTGATCCTTAAATGTCGGAGGTGCCATTTTGTTGAACGAGTGTTACTAAACGAAACTAGCCTACCCCAAACCTTTACAGACACTAAGTAAGATTTATGATTAAAAAAATAATATCACTTTCAGGTAGCTACTTAAAATCTTAGAAACCAGTTACGTACACTGCAACTCTATAAAACTAGCCGAAGTTAAAATAAACTCCACGATTTACACCTAATAACTTATAGCGATGTTATCTCCCTAAAATGTGGCTTAAAAATTACGAATTATTACCTACTTAAATTTAAGAACAACTAGGCATCTATCTATATAGGTGAGACAAAGACAAACTTGGAATTTATTCGGCGTAGGCCGCAATAAGCTGCCCCGTCGAAGAAAACTTTTTCAGAATCAACGAATTCGGGAAAATGGCATAGAGAAAAGTTGCTCAGCGCGTCGAGATCTACCCGGTAACACGTTTAGCACGACCCGAATCCAGGCGAGAATAGAAACTTATTCGGCGGATTCCCTGCAATAAGCTGCCCCGTCGAAGAAAACTTTTTCAGAATCAACGAATTCGGGAAAATGGCATAGAGAAAAGTTGCTCAGCGCGTCGAGATCTACCCGGTAACACGTTTAGCACGACCCGAATCCAGGCGAGGATAGAAACTTTTTCGGTGGATGCCGAAGCAAGCTGTCCCGTCGAAGAAAACTTTTTCAGAATCAACGAATTCGGGAAAATGGCATAGAGAAAAGTTGCTCAGCGCGTCGAGATCTACCCGGTAACACGTTTAGCACGACCCGAATCCAGGCGAGGATAGAAACTTTTTCGGTGGATGCCGTGCAATAAGCTGCCCCGTCGAAGAAAACTTTTTCAGAATCAACGAATTCGGGAAAATGGCATAGAGAAAAGTTGCTCAGCGCGTCGAGATCTACCCGGTAACACGTTTAGCACGACCCGAATCCAGGCGAGGATAGAAACTTTTTCGGTGGATGCCAAAGCAAGCTGTCCCGTCGAAGAAAACTTTTTCAGAATCAACGAATTCGGGAAAATGGCATAGAGAAAAGTTGCTCAGCGCGTCGAGATCTACCCGGTAACACGTTCAGCACGACCCGAATCCAGGCGAGGATAGAAACTTTTTCGGTGGATGCCGAAGCAAGCTGTCCCGTCGAAGAAAACTTTTTCAGAATCAACGAATTCGGGAAAATGGCATAGAGAAAAGTTGCTCAGCGCGTCGAGATCTACCCGGTAACACGTTTTGCACGACCCGATTCCAGGCGAAAATTGAACCTTACTCGGCGAAAAAGTTTGAATTTGCGACCTTTTCGCACCAGCGACCGCTTCTGAAAAAGTTTTCTTCGACGGGACAGCTTGCTTCGGCATCCACCGAAAAAGTTTCTATCCTCGCCTGGATTCGGGTCGTGCAAAACGTGTTACCGGGTAGATCTCGACGCGCTGAGCAACTTTTGTCTATGCCATTTTCCCGAATTCGTTGATTCTGAAAAAGTTTTCTTCGACGGGACAGCTTGCTTCGGCATCCACCGAAAAAGTTTCTATCCTCGCCTGGATTCGGGTCGTGCTAAACGTGTTACCGGGTAGATCTCGACGCGCTGAGCAACTTTTCTCTATGCCATTTTCCCGAATTCGTTGATTCTGAAAAAGTTTTCTTCGACGGGGCAGCTTATTACACGGAATCCGCCGAATAAGTTTCTATTCTCGCCTGGATTCGGGTCGTGCTAAACGTGTTACCGGGTAGATCTCGACGCGCTGAGCAACTTTTCTCTATGCCATTTTCCCGAATTCGTTGATTCTGAAAAAGTTTTCTTCGACGGGACAGCTTGCTTCGGCATCCACCGAAAAAGTTTCTATCCTCGCCTGGATTCGGGTCGTGCTAAACGTGTTACCGGGTAGATCTCGACGCGCTGAGCAACTTTTCTCTATGCCATTTTCCCGAATTCGTTGATTCTGAAAAAGTTTTCTTCGACGGGGCAGCTTATTGCGGCCTACGCCGAATAAATTCCAAGTTTGTCTTTGTCTCACCTATATAGATAGATGCCTAGTTGTTCTTAAATTTAAGTAGGTAATAATTCGTAATTTTTAAGCCACATTTTAGGGAGATAACATCGCTATAAGTTATTAGGTGTAAATCGTGGAGTTTATTTTAACTTCGGCTAGTTTTATAGAGTTGCAGTGTACGTAACTGGTTTCTAAGATTTTAAGTAGCTACCTGAAAGTGATATTATTTTTTTAATCATAAATCTTACTTAGTGTCTGTAAAGGTTTGGTGTAGGCTAGTTTCGTTTAGTAACACTCGTTCAACAAAATGGCACCTCCGACATTTAAGGATCAATCGACCCTTGATAAAATAGAACAAATAAAATATTTTTTGCAAAAAGGGCACTACGACGCCGGCGTATTTCTAGAGGGAGTTAGAAAACCCCAATCGACGTTCAGTGAAATGTGTGTTCATTTTGGTTTGGAAAATAATAGAAAAAACAGATTATATCTGAAAGTATTTATTAGAAGACATTTAGAGGCGAGACAGCTTTCGTCATCTACCCCCGTCAAAACAGATTATGATGACCTCGAAAATAGTTTTGAGTTGTCTAACATTGTACCGGACGAGAAGGAATTTGACACATCGAGTGAGAGATCTTTTGAAGTACACAATAAGGATATGGATGTGAAAGAAGATTCGATGGTCACTATTGACAACGGAATGCAATTGGATGCTTGTTTGGAGTCTATCACTTATAATAAGTCAATGGACGAACCGAATAGTAACGAATATGATGTTAGTCCTAAAGTAACCCCAGACGATCCGGTGGTACCAAATGTTGCTTTTACCTTAGCGAATACTCCAAAAGCAGCAGGAATCTTACCTAAGGGGTCTAAAAACTTATCCGATAAATCGATGTCTATCGGTAAAACCTACAGGACGTGTAATGTGTTTGAGGGAGTATTCAAGTTCTCTATCGAGGAATTTCAAGAAAGTGAGAATAAACCGCTCGTCTTTAACTTTATTTTAAGGAAAAAAATTAGGTCACTTGTAAACAGCACTTGTGATGTCATAATAAAGAGTAGAATATGTAACTCGAAGTCCGAGGTAATTTACGCCAAGTGCGTCCATCCTTATTGTAAATTATTTAAAATCTATATGACTTCCTATGGGAAAATTACCGTATTTAGTTCGAATAAAGATTTTAATCACGTTCAAAAATTAACTTCGCAAGTTAGGGGAATTAAGCGACTTCTAGTTAGCAACGAGTTACGGCAAGAAAAATCACTATGTTATAAACTTAAATCCTTACAAAAATCAAACCAAACTCTTCTTTCATCTGGAAATTTGCAAGACATAAAATCTGACGAAGTATTAAGAAAAATCAAATCCCAAAGAAGCTCGGTCCTCGACAGAGATACCGATGATTTAATCGATATGATACTTATGAAACGAGAGAATTTGGATTATATCCAATTGGTATGTGACCCTTTTCAAATACACTTGTACAGCGTAGCACAACTAAAGTTACTAAGTTCTTCAACGAAAACTCTCAATTTTGATGCTACTGGCACAATTGTCAGAGCTCCCAAACATCTGAAAGGATCTTGCTTATATTATTCCGGTGTTGTCACAACTGAAAATGGCAGGATATGTCCGATATTAGAACTAATTTCAATAAAGCAAGATACGGCAAGCATTGGCGTGTTTTTGACGTTGTTTAAAGCCTTTTCCATTAAGAATAGTTTCCGTTGGCCTTTATTCGAAAGAATAGTTGTTGACTGCAGTTTTGCTTTATTGAATGCAGTTTCTTTATATTGGAATCAAGAACCACTTGTTGATTATGTCAATGACATTTACCACCTTGTGAAATCCGGCATAGTTTTGAGACCCGACATCACAATAATAACAATTTGTTGGTCTCATTTCATGCGAATCATATCGAACGATGTAAACAAATATCACAGACTAACGAGTAATACAGACAATTCCTTAGCGACATGTGTCAAAAGGAGACTCGCTTTTTAGCAAAATATCTTCTAAATTCACGAATAATATGCATTTTATTTGATTTTACGTTAATCTGCATAGCAAAGAGATTGTATTAAAACCAAATTTATGCTTAAAATACTGTTTGTCTTTCTGTAAATTGAAATGGAGACTCGCTTATTTTTGACACATGTCCGTAAGGAGGCTTCTGTTGCAAAGCTATTTATTCTGTGCAAATATGAAGGTTCCGCTCGTAAGTACCTAAAAGAAATATTAGCCGCACCTGTGCACATAAAAGATTTGGATACGCTTCGAATTTGGTTCAAACAGTTGTGCAGAGTACTGCTAGCTAGACAAAGTACGCCACGATTGCAAAAGGATCTTTCCCATCTTATTAAAATCTGCGTAGACAATAATAGGAACGACAACTATCTGACTTATTCCGATTCATTTCTCGAAACGAGCGATTTTCAGCAGGAACGATCTAAATATAAAAATAGTCTGTTTTACCGAGACTTCTTTGAAATCTTTCAAAAGGTAAAAAGAGAGTTCATTTACGATGATTCGCCGTCAATCGATAATGAATATTATTGAGAAGAATTGTTGGACGTAGTCCTAACAAAATATGTTCCCTACGTACCGCTCTGGTCAGGATTAATTAATGAAGGCAGACGTTACAGCAACGCCTCTGTAGAAAATTGGAACGGTATATTAAAAAATAATATACTGAATAAAGAAACGTATTTGAAGGCAAGTCGAGTAGTCCGTCGCAGTAGGGAACACATTTTGGGAATAGTAAAGGAATCTAAACATAGTATTCCGAAAAATCATTTGGCTCGCCCAAGGGGTGAACCCGACTCATTGTTAGCGGAAGAGGGATGGAAAAAGAGTTCAACTATTAAAAAGAAATTTGGGTATCATAAAATGCTTCATTTAAAAAAAATCAAAAATGAAAGTCTCACCCCGGTCAGCAGTGTCAGCGAGGATAAATCACTATGGAATACAATTGAAGTGAATAATGACAGTCTCTACGATAAAGCTCCTTTATTGGACTGTTATAAGAATGGGTTGGTAACGGATATAAATTTCTATAAAGACATAGGTGACGATTACATCATATGTTTTTTTAGATCCAGGGAATTATATTTCAGGGACTATAATTCTATAAATGATCGTCCAATAGCATTCTTGACTCCGAACGTATTAGAATACGTCATGCAAGTAATTTCAAAGAACGCTGGTGTCAAGTATCCACATGAATTAATGAAGTTGGGCAGCGTAGATTCACTTTTTCAGAATTACAATAAAAATGTTGTAAATTATAAGCCCTTTTATATCTTGAAAAATTATAAACTGCTTGTCATCGACTTTCAGCAATGGACAGTTATACTGTATAATGGCTCGGAAGACCAAGCTCGTTGTATTTTAGAAGATATAGGGGAATCCGTTTCTTTGTACAACATAAAATGTGTTGCCTGTCCCGACAACATTAACAGTGGCTTATTTATTCTTAGATCTTTTCAAAAAAGCGTAACTGATTGTCCAATAAATGAGGACTATGTTCATGATGTTAAAACACTGGTTTTAAAAACTTCTTCTGATGTTCATAAAGCTTGTTTATACTGCGGATTTGTAGAGCAAATTCTACCCGAGGTCTCGTGGGTACAATGCGAAATTTGCTTTCGCTGGATTCATATCCATTGCTTACCCGCCCAAGATGACAAGTGTGATCGGCTGAGAAATCCTGACGTACATTTTCAATGCAAGTTGTGCGAAAACTTCGAAAAGGATAATTATTTATCATTTTACCAGGAATCAGTTGCAGATAATCCACCTACTCCGAATCACGCAAATGAAAATTATAAAATTTGTGATTTTTACCCTGCCGTAAATAAACATTGTCAGATAAAAGACTTATGGTATGATGATTTTTGTACACTAAACAGAAACACATGGCTCAATAATTTCATTATTGATTTATGCCTGGGCTGCATCGCTAGGAAATCTAAAAAACAAAATATAACACTAGTAAATTGCAACGCTACAAGTATTATTCTACGTTTGATGTGCAATTCATTGGAAGAGGCTGAAGTAATACCCGACAACGAGTTAAATGTCATTCCGGAATTGAATGGAATAGTACTGATGCCATCTAACATCAAGAACAGACACTGGTGCCTAGCGGTGGCCGACGTAAATAAAAAGGAATTTTCCTTTCTCGATCCCATGGGTCAAGAAGAAGAAAAAATTCAGGAATATATGTCCTATTTTCTAACCACATATCACAAAAAGAACGAACAAGCTGATATTTCTGGTTGGCGAACAAAAATTATCAAGCATGTAAAACAACGCGATTCCTGGAGTTGTGGAGTTTACATTTTGTACTACGCTAATAATTTATTAAATGATAAAAGTTTGAAAGACTACGTGGACATTGAAGCCTATAGATTGCATTTAAAAAAGCTACTTTTAAAAAACGCTAATAAAGTCTATAAGCAACCAGATATGGAGTAGAATCAATGTACAACAAATCCAACCTATCTATTATTAAAAATTGAGGTGGCACAACTTTCGGTTCTCTGAAGAATGTACGAAAACTACTAGAAACGGTCGCAAATTTTATATATTTATATTTTTCTTCTCCGCCCATGGGAATCCTGGAAAAATTTTGACACATTTTCAGTTATTGACATCCATTTCCACGTGTCATATAAAAAAATTGAGGTGGCACAACTTTCCGTTCTCTGGAAAATGTACGAAAACTACTAGAAACGGTCGCAAATTCGGACTCTTATATTTTTCTTCTCCGCCCTTGGGAATCCTGGAAAAATTTTGACAAATTTTCCGTTAGTGACATCTCTTTCCACGTGTCATATAAAAAAATTGAGGTGGCACAACTTTCCGTTCTCTGGGAAATGTACGAAAACTACTAGAAACTGTCGCAAGTTCGGACTTTTTATTTTTCTTCCCCGCCCATGGGAATCCTGGAAAAATTTTGACAAATTTTCCGTTAGTGACATCCTTTTCCACGTGTCATGTAAAAAAATTGAGGTGGCACAACTTTCCGTTCTCTGGGAAATGTACGAAAACTACTAGAAACTGTCGCAAGTTCGGACTTTTTATTTTTCTTCTCCGCCCATGGGAATCCTGGAAAAATTTTGACAAATTTTCCGTTAGTGACATCTCTTTCCACGTGTCATATAAAAAAATTGAGGTGGCACAACTTTCCGTTCTCTGGAAAATGTACGAAAACTACTAGAAACGGTCGCAAATTCGGACTCTTATATTTTTATTCTCCGCCCATGGGAATCCTGGAAAATTTTTGACACATTTTCCTTTATTGACGTCCATTTCCACGTGTCATATAAAAAAATTGAGGTGGCACAACTTTCCGTTCTCTGGGAAATGTACGAAAACTACTAGAAACTGTCGCAAGTTCGGACTTTTTATTTTTCTTCTCCGCCCATGGGAATCCTGGAAAATTTTTGACACATTTTCCTTTATTGACGTCCATTTCCACGTGTCATATAAAAAAATTGAGGTGGCACAACTTTCCGTTCTCTGGAAAATGTACGAAAACTACTAGAAACGGTCGCAAATTCGGACTCTTATATTTTTCTTCTCCGCCCTTGGGAATCCTGGAAAAATTTTGACAAATTTTCCGTTAGTGACATCTCTTTCCACGTGTCATATAAAAAAATTGAGGTGGCACAACTTTCCGTTCTCTGGGAAATGTACGAAAACTACTAGAAACTGTCGCAAGTTCGGACTTTTTATTTTTCTTCCCCGCCCATGGGAATCCTGGAAAAATTTTGACAAATTTTCCGTTAGTGACATCCTTTTCCACGTGTCATGTAAAAAAATTGAGGTGGCACAACTTTCCGTTCTCTGGGAAATGTACGAAAACTACTAGAAACTGTCGCAAGTTCGGACTTTTTATTTTTCTTCTCCGCCCATGGGAATCCTGGAAAATTTTTGACACATTTTCCTTTATTGACGTCCATTTCCACGTGTCATATAAAAAAATTGAGGTGGCACAACTTTCCGTTCTCTGGAAAATGTACGAAAACTACTAGAAACGGTCGCAAATTCGGACTCTTATATTTTTATTCTCCGCCCATGGGAATCCTGGAAAATTTTTGACACATTTTCCTTTATTGACGTCCATTTCCACGTGTCATATAAAAAAATTGAGGTGGCACAACTTTCCGTTCTCTGGAAAATGTACGAAAACTACTAGAAACGGTCGCAAATTCGGACTCTTATATTTTTATTCTCCGCCCATGGGAATCCTGGAAAATTTTTGACACATTTTCCTTTATTGACGTCCATTTCCACGTGTCATATAAAAAAATTGAGGTGGCACAACTTTCCGTTCTCTGGAAAATGTACGAAAACTACTAGAAACGGTCGCAAATTCGGACTCTTATATTTTTCTTCTCCGCCCTTGGGAATCCTGGAAAAATTTTGACAAATTTTCCGTTAGTGACATCTCTTTCCACGTGTCATATAAAAAAATTGAGGTGGCACAACTTTCCGTTCTCTGGGAAATGTACGAAAACTACTAGAAACTGTCGCAAGTTCGGACTTTTTATTTTTCTTCCCCGCCCATGGGAATCCTGGAAAAATTTTGACAAATTTTCCGTTAGTGACATCCTTTTCCACGTGTCATGTAAAAAAATTGAGGTGGCACAACTTTCCGTTCTCTGGGAAATGTACGAAAACTACTAGAAACTGTCGCAAGTTCGGACTTTTTATTTTTCTTCTCCGCCCATGGGAATCCTGGAAAAATTTTGACAAATTTTCCGTTAGTGACATCTCTTTCCACGTGTCATATAAAAAAATTGAGGTGGCACAACTTTCCGTTCTCTGGAAAATGTACGAAAACTACTAGAAACGGTCGCAAATTCGGACTCTTATATTTTTATTCTCCGCCCATGGGAATCCTGGAAAATTTTTGACACATTTTCCTTTATTGACGTCCATTTCCACGTGTCATATAAAAAAATTGAGGTGGCACAACTTTCCGTTCTCTGGGAAATGTACGAAAACTACTAGAAACTGTCGCAAGTTCGGACTTTTTATTTTTCTTCTCCGCCCATGGGAATCCTGGAAAAATTTTTGACACATTTTCCGTTAGTGACATTCTCTTCCACGTGTCATATAAAAAAATTGAGGTGGCACAACTTTCCGTTCTCTGGGAAATGTACGAAAACTACTAGAAACTGTCGAAAGTTCGGACTTTTTATTTTTCTTCTCCGCCCATGGGAATCCTGGAAAAATTTTGACAAATTTTCCGTTAGTGACATCTCTTTCCACGTGTCATATAAAAAAATTGAGGTGGCACAACTTTCCGTTCTCTGGAAAATGTACGAAAACTACTAGAAACGGTCGCAAATTCGGACTTCTTATTTTTCTTCTCCGCCCATGGGAATCCTGGAAAAATTTTGACACATTTTCCGTTAGTGACATCCTTTTCCACGTGTCATGTAAAAAAACTGAGGTGGCACAACTTTCCGTTCTCTGGAAAATCTACGAAGACTTCTAGAAACGGTCGCAATTTCTGCATTTTTATTTTTGTTCTCCGCCCATGGGAATCCCGGTACAATTTGGCACCTTTTCCATCAATGACATCCCTTTCCACGTGTCATATAAAAAAATTGAGGTGGCACAACTTTCCGTTCTCTGGAAAATGTACGAAAACTACTAGAAACGGTCGCAAATTCGGACTCTTATATTTTTCTTCTCCGCCCATGGGAATCCTGGAAAAATTTTGACACATTTTCCGTTATTGACATCCATTTCCACGTGTCATATAAAAAAATTGAGGTGGCACAACTTTCCGTTCTCTGGGAAATGCACCAAAACTACTGGAAACTGTCGCAAATTCGGACTTTTTATTTTTCTTCTCCGTCCATGGGAATCCTGGAAAAATTTTGACACATTTTCCGTTATTGACATCCATTTCCACGTGTCATATAAAAAAATTGAAGTGGCACAACTTTCCGTTCTCTGGAAAATGTACAAAAACTACTAGAAACGGTCGCAAATTCGGACTCTTATATTTTTCTTCTTCGCCCATGGGAAACCTGGAAAAATTTTGACACATTTTCCGTTATTGACATCCATTTCCACGTGTCATATAAAAAAATTGAGGTGGCACAATTTTCCGTTCTCTGGGAAATGCACCAAAACTACTGGAAACTGTAGCAAATTCGGACTTTTTATTTTTCTTCTCCGTCCATGGGAATCCTGGAAAAATTTTGACACATTTTCCGTTAGTGACTTCCTTTTCCACGTGTCATGTAAAAAAACTGAGGTGGCACAACTTTCCGTTCTCTGGAAAATGTACGAAAACTACTAGAAACGGTCGCAAATTCGGACTTTTTATTTTTCTTCTCCGCCCATGGGAATCCTGGAAAAATTTTGACACATTTTCCGTTATTGACATCAATTTCCACGTGTCATATAAAAAAATTGAGGTGGCACAACTTTCCGTTCTCTGGAAAATCTACGAAGACTTCTAGAAACGGTCGCAATTTCTGCATTTTTATTTTTGTTCTCCGCCCATGGGAATCCCGGTACAATTTTGACACCTTTTCCATCAATGACATCCCTTTCCACGTGTCATATAAAAAAATTGAGGTGGCACAACTTTCCGTTCTCTGGAAAATGTACGAAAACTACTAGAAACGGTCGCAAATTCGGACTCTTATATTTTTCTTCTCCGCCCATGGGAATCCTGGAAAAATTTTGACACATTTTCCGTTATTGACATCCATTTCCACGTGTCATATAAAAAAATTGAGGTGGCACAACTTTCCGTTCTCTGGGAAATGCACCAAAACTACTGGAAACTGTCGCAAATTCGGACTTTTTATTTTTCTTCTCCGTCCATGGGAATCCTGGAAAAATTTTGACACATTTTCCGTTATTGACATCCATTTCCACGTGTCATATAAAAAAATTGAAGTGGCACAACTTTCCGTTCTCTGGAAAATGTACAAAAACTACTAGAAACGGTCGCAAATTCGGACTCTTATATTTTTCTTCTCCGCCCATGGGAAACCTGGAAAAATTTTGACACATTTTCCGTTATTGACATCCATTTCCACGTGTCATATAAAAAAATTGAGGTGGCACAACTTTCCGTTCTCTGGGAAATGCACCAAAACTACTGGAAACTGTCGCAAATTCGGACTTTTTATTTTTCTTCTCCGTCCATGGGAATCCTGGAAAAATTTTGACACATTTTCCGTTAGTGACATCCTTTTCCACGTGTCATGTAAAAAAATTGAAGTGGCACAACTTTCCGTTCTCTGGAAAATGTACGAAAACTACTAGAAACGGTCGCAAATTCGGACTCTTATATTTTTCTTCTCCGCCCATGGGAATCCTGGAAAAATTTTGACACATTTTCCGTTAGTGACTTCCTTTTCCACGTGTCATGTAAAAAAATTGAAGTGGCACAACTTTCCGTTCTCTGGAAAATGTACGAAAACTACTAGAAACGGTCGCAAATTCGGACTCTTATATTTTTCTTCTCCGCCCATGGGAATCCTGGAAAATTTTTGACACATTTTCCTTTATTGACGTCCATTTCCACGTGTCATATAAAAAAATTGAGGTGGCACAACTTTCCGTTCTCTGGGAAATGTACGAAAACTACTAGAAACTGTCGCAAGTTCGGACTTTTTATTTTTCTTCTCCGCCCATGGGAATCCTGGAAAAATTTTGACACATTTTCCGTTAGTGATATCTCTTTCCACGTGTCATATAAAAAAATTGAGGTGGCACAACTTTCCGTTCTCTGTAAAACCTACGAAAACTGCTAGAAACGGTCTCAAATTTGACCTTTTTATTTTCTTCTCCGCCCATGGGAATCCTGGAAAAATTTTGACACATTTTCCGTTAGTGACATCCTTTTCCACGTGTCATGTAAAAAAATTGAGGTGGCACAACTTTCCGTTCTCTGGAAAATGTACAAAAACTACTAGAAACGGTCGCAAATTCGGACTCTTATATTTTTCTTCTCCGCCCATGGGAATCCTGGAAAAATTTTGACACATTTTCAGTTATTGACATCCATTTCCACGTGTCATATAAAAAAATTGAGGTGGCACAACTTTCCGTTCTCTGGAAAATGTACGAAAACTACTAGAAACGGTCGCAAATTCGGACTCTTATATTTTTCTTCTCCGCCCATGGGAATCCTGGAAAAATTTTGACACATTTTCCGTTATTGACATCCTTTTCCACGTGTCATGTAAAAAAATTGAAGTGGCACAACTTTCCGTCTCTGGGAAATGTACGAAAACTACTAGAAACTGTCGCAAGTTCGGACTTTTTATTTTTCTTCTCCGCCCATGGGAATCCTGGAAAAATTTTGACACATTTTCCGTTAGTGACTTCCTTTTCCACGTGTCATGTAAAAAAACTGAGGTGGCACAACTTTCCGTACTCTGTAAAACCTACGAAAACTGCTAGAAACGGTCTCAAATTTGACCTTTTTATTTTCTTCTCCGCCCATGGGAATCCTGGAAAAATTTTGACACATTTTCCGTTATTGACATCCATTTCCACGTGTCATATAAAAAAATTGAGGTGGCACAACTTTCCGTTCTCTGGGAAATGCACCAAAACTACTGGAAACTGTCGCAAATTCGGACTTTTTATTTTTCTTCTCCGTCCATGGGAATCCTGGAAAATTTTTTACACATTTTCCGTTGTTGACATCCATTTCCACGTGTCATATAAAAAAATTGAGGTGGCACAACTTTCCGTTCTCTGGAAAATCTACGAAGACTTCTAGAAACGGTCGCAATTTCTGCATTTTTATTTTTGTTCTACGCCCATGGGGATCCCGGTACAATTTTGACACCTTTTCCATCAATGACATGCCTTCCCACGTGTCATATAAAAAACTTGAGATGGCACAACTTTCCGTTCTCTGGAAAATCTGAGAAGACTGCTAGAAACGATCGAAAATTCGGATTTTTTATTTTTTTTTGGCCCATGAGAATCCTGGGAAAATTTTGACAGCTTTTTCCTTAGTGACATCCTTTTCCACGTTTCGTGTAAAAAAATTGAGGTGGCACAATCTTTCGTTCTCTGTAAAATCTACGAAATCTGCTGGAAACGGTCCCAAATTCGGTTTTTTATCTTAAGCGACAACCGTTTTGCGCAATCTTACAAAGTTTTGGATTTGTGTAAGGCTGTAACGTTTAATTTTCCCGAATATCTTTGTAAAAGTTTGTAAAATGAAAATCAAGTCTACCTCGATCGACCAGTGGCGAAAATGAAAAATTTTCGACGCGCTCTCCAGAAACGTTGCTAGCAACGTTGCTAAATTCACACCGGTCCCATCGCCCATGTCGCCCATTCACAGAAACAGACACGGAAGGGTCTATGATTGTTGTGTGATTGTTCTGCGTTTTATCGGATTTTTACTTGAATTTGTGCTTTGGATTTGGATATTTTAAAAGATATTATGGAGATGGAGGTGGAAGAGAACGTGAGAAACTGTAAGGATGTCGTAGAATTTCTGATAAAAAAAAACAGATTCAACAGGCTGTCTTATGATGATAAATTGTTTATTAAGGGTTTAGTTGTACCCCACATCCAGATTTAAGCAAAACACTAGTCAATCAAGGCAAACCTCCCCGTGGTTTTGTGAATTCTTGGTACAGTAAATGCAACTGTTTAACTGGTAGGTAGCGTATCTTTAAAAAAGTTGTTTTGTTGGCCGTGTCTTTTATTTTCAAATCGCGGAGAAGAAGTTTGGTCAAAAATCGGATATGACAGTCTCAAAAATTTGTACCGAGCGATAGAGAGGCACTCAAAGAGTCAAGAGAACTTTAGCAGTGCTTGTAAATTGCATATTTTGGGTAAACAAAACATACTGAATGTCATTGATTCTGCACGCCAAGTCGAAATTCGAAAATTTAACGAGTCAGTACGAAAAAATAGGGACATATTAACACGCTTAATTGATATACCTATGTATATTTCTCTGCAACCAGGAATTATCTTTTCGAGGACATGACGAAAGTAGGGAGCCTTTAAATCGGGGCAAAATTTCGTACACTATATTTTATTACCTTTGAATATGATCGATGAGAATCTTAATTATGCTTTTAAATGCATTATGCATTAGGCATGCCCGAGGGTATGTCACATCGATCTACATTTTTTAGTAGTAAAATAAGTCCACGGAATCTCTACCACCTTCACGTTGGTTTTGCCGAACAAAAAAAATATCTTGTATATGTATAAAAAACCACCATTTATTTTCTTTTTCGTCTGCTTTGGTATAACCTTCGGTATTTGATATAACTCTCGGTAGGTATCCATTTCTTGGTTCTTGGATAAATAATATTCATATTCAAATTTTGTGTAGGTATATAAAAATCCCGAGAAAAATACAACGATATTTTTTGACCAAGTAGGGGTCCTTTTCGCAATTTATTAAAAAGCCTGCCTCCCCAGATCAAATTGGCACGAGCCGCCACTGGGCCCGATCATTGTTATTTAAAGAAGTTGTGATTAATTTTTAGGCAAATCTACTTTCATATGATTATAGAACAAAATAGGAAAGAAGGCCCATGGAGCAACAATAAAAAAAGGCTCCCTTGCTCCTTTAGAAATCCGATAGGCGTATTTTCGGGGCCCCGAAAATCCTCCGCTGTTAAATACGGCGCGAAAGACGGGGGCAAGTCTGGATCTCGGGGACGCGAGTTGTGTGCGAAGTCCCGCTATACAGCCAGTGCCAAATACCATTTGATGCACAGGAAAAAAAATTTCAAACGGGTTTTTCGGGAGATCTGACGGTACGGCGAGATGGCCGGAGAACGGGTCAACATATTTAGCGAAACTTTTCCAGGCAAATTATTTTCCGTTTTCGAGTTATTAAGGATTTTCGGCGAAAAAAAAACGACCAACGCAGGTGTGACGCCTCTTTTTTACGTAATTGGTCGGCATTTCCCGTCACCTAAAAGCCAAAAATCCTAAAACTGTCAGAAATTGCCCTTTTTTGCCGAGCTACAGCTAAGTTATTTCCGCTCGGGGCTCGGGGTCGGAATTTTTAAAGCTTTCCCTCAAGTCTTCAGGTGAGGTGCAGATGCTTCCGGTGCCAACGAAAAATAAAAAAATGAGAAAAAACACGCAATTTCTAAGAGCGGTTCCTCAGGATTTCCCGTCAATTTCGTTAATTCTACAGCCGTCCCGTTTCTCGAAACTTGAAAATCGGGAGTCGGGAAATTTGGTTAAATATCGGATTTTCGAGGTTTCTTTTGGTACTGGAGGAAAGTATAAGACCCTACCACCTCCTTCGATTTTTAGAACGGTACTTTTGGAATTTATCAGAAGACTTTTGCGAAAAAGTAGTAAATATGTCCGTGGGACGGGTTGTACCTATTAAAAAATTAAAAATTAACCACAATAACAATGATCGGGCCTATATTAGCTGAGGCGACCTACTCGCTTCAAGTAAAGAAATATACTCTCTACATTTTACATAACATCTTATTCTATAAGCTTATGAGAGTTGAAATCATGCGGCCGGCTCTTGGACTAGGTATTATAGGAGCCCGGCGCCGGAACACCATTGGATAATGTCAAACTTCCTCACTGAAACTTGTACTTTTTTTTTAATTGTGGATCTACTTTAACGACCTAAGTTTTTCGAATCAAAAACCTAGGTACTCTTGACCGATTTTGAAAAAATTAACCGTTTTCGAGAAAATGCCCTACAACATTTACAAAGGCGACATTTCTTGATATGGTTATAAAGACAATATTTTTGTAAAAAGCAATAAAGTCAAGTTTTCAGTCGAAAAACCTATACTATACCCCGATTACTGTAAGAAGTCAGATGACATTCTCGACAAAATCCCTAGCAATTTTCTGTTAACCATGGGTATAACATTGGTATGTGTCTCAACCAGTTAATGACGTCACTCATTGATTTATGATGTGAAAAGTTACCCAAGTGATACGAAAAAAAGAGCATAATAAAATAAAAACCCTATTGCAATCACGATTATGCCGCTACAAATAAAAATAACTATGACTACAACTCATTTTAATAATAATTTCAAACGTCATGGAAACACTTTTCATTTTGGTATTTTGTAATAATCAGCTGCTTTTGGCAGCGTCTATGGCCGGACTCAGACAAATTTAGCTTCGGTGTGTCAAAGTGGCAGTGAAGGTTTTCCAGATCGTTCAATCTGGTTCAAACATTCGGCAATGAAAATATTCGCGGGTTTTCTACGTTTCGTGAGTTTTACCATCATCTGTGTTGTTCTTGTTCGTGTTACTTTTCGTGTTATTAGTGCAAATGGGCTAGTTACTGACCTGAAATTATGACCCGGTTGCAGTTTTTGCTGCATTGGTGCCAACTTAGGATATCGACAGTCCCAGTAAGGACTTCTTAAAATAATTTGAGTATAGGTCTATTATGTTAAACTTGTACTAGGTCTATTATGTTAAACTTGTACTAGGTCTATTATGTTATCGCTATTTTAAAAGTGATTTAATAGAATATGTGAACTTAGGAAAAATTTATTTTGTTAGGTTGACAGCAATGATTTTTTGTGGACACCTTATATTGATAAATTGCATTTTTTAAATAAAAATCACCCCTTTCATACAAACCCGAGGTCTACTATGCCCGTTTTTAGGAGCAAGTTTTTAATACCTACCACCTACTAAATAATTATATATTTATATTTACAGGTAGTTAGATATGTTTAGTAACATTAGCAACATTTTGTATAACGGAATCAGTAACTGAGTTTTAAGAGGGGGTTGCCGACAGCGAAAGTGACGTTAGATTTCGTATTTTTTTAAGTTGTATAGCATAAAATCTAATAACATTTTACCTGGCAAAAATTTAGTACAAACATATCTGTCTTCATTTTAATCATAAGATCTTACAAGCAGCGGTTTGTTTTATAAGTTATGAAAACCTTGGGAAAAATAATAATTCCAGTGCATATGCTTTTAAGATCTTATGATTAAAATGAAGATAGAGATGTTTGTACTAAATTTTTGCCAGGTAAAATGTTATTAGATTTTATGCTATACAACTTAAAAAAATACGAAATCTAACGTCACTTTCGCTGTCGCCAACCCCCTCTTAACTTTTTTGGACTTTTATGGAAATTGCGCTTTGCCCCGTTTTGCCCCGTATGCGGGGTATAATGGGGTACCAATAATGCTTTAAAATAGTGAGTTTTTGGTGAATTAAAGAGACGTTTCACCAAAATATTTTATTAAGCAAACAGTAATCTTTAAATTAAAAAAATTTAAAACGTAAAAACATGAAAATGTTAGTTTTTCGTTTATATCGTTTCGCCATCTAAACAAATTAAACAATATTCAGGTTGATTCAGTTTTATTCTGGGACACTTCAACGGGGGTGATGTAAAATCAAAAATATTCTTATTTTGTGGCACAACTTTTTATCTACAGCCGCTTCGTTTTTGAGATACAGGATATTTGAATTCTCAAAAATTTTAACATTTTATTTTTATTTTTCCAACCGTTAAAGGTACTTAAACAAAATTTGGTACATGCATTGATCAAGTGTCACAAAATGTGATAATACCAAGTTCCCAAAATATATCCAGTGGTGGAGATACACTACATTTGTTTTATCAAGAAAAATACTGACACGGCCCTGTAGAGCTTTTTTCTTCTAAGCAAAAACCGTCTTTTGGCATTTATTGTATCTGCCATAGTTTCACGGTAAATTTACTTTTTTATTCAGTAGGTACTGGCAAAGACAATAGATTAGATGGGATTGTCTTTGGTACTGGCCAAAGAGAAATCTAAAATGACATTTTTTCAAATTAAATAAATTATTTTTTGCATTCCATAAAAGCAATAAAAGATAAATTAATTTTCCCGTAGAACTTCGGCAGAAAGTCAAGAGACAGTTTTTGCTTAGAATAATGAATAATATTCAAGGGTATTGTTTACCCATATCTCCGCCACTGGCTACATTGGAACTTGGTATTACCCTATTTTGTGACACTGGATAATAATAATAATAATACTAATAATAATTCTCACCTTCACAATACTCCAAACTAGGAGTACCCCAGAAGCAACCACATGCTTGTGCGGGGGAGGATCAATGCATCTTGTGTACAAAATTTCGTTTAATTATCTCTAACGGTTGGAAAAATAAAAAATAAAACCTTAAAATTTTTGACAATTTAAACATCCCGTATTTCTAAAACGAGGCGGCTGTGTATAAAAAGTTTATATAGTAATATTTTATGATTTTCTATCAACTGTTGAAGTGTCAAAGAATAAAACTAAATTACCCGGGTACCCGGGGTACCCCATTTTGCCCCATCTCTAATACCCCATTTTGCCCCTACGCACGTTTTACAATAAAATATAAATAAAATTTACAACGACAATTATTTTTCGATAAAATGATTTAGATTAATCATACTTAATAATAAGTTTAATTAAGCAATAAAACTCACATCGAAAATCGTATAAAAACTGTATTTATCTTGGATAAACGTAAACACAAGTTTTAAAACACGGGAACAATAGCTATGTGCTCACGGAATGGACTTGACCGGGGGCGTGGTCTTGCATCGAAAAGAGGTGGAAGGGGAACATGTAGATTTGAAATTTGGCTGCTTCAGTTAGGCTGCATCTAGTAAAAATACTCGTACCCCGTTATACCCCGGTACCCTATATTGCCCCGCGTTCCCTACAACCATACATTAATAATTATTAAGCGTCCATGCACTGTTCCCAGTGCATATTGTAAGTATAAATTTACTGCACGTCGTGTTGTAATATTCCATTTTATGATGTAACTAGCGGCCAAAAAAAACACTAACAAATAAGTAAGTATGGATTTGTGTGCCTGAGGGATGTTATATTCACTCCAACCGGAACTTGAACCCGGGACTCTTACGGGAGCCGTAGACACTTTGAACCAACTGAGCTACCGGAGCATACGAGTTCCATCTGGTAGGTGGTATGTAATGTAACTATTATAGTAAGTAGCGGTGAGATGTAGGACACAAGCCCGAAATAAGTCATTACTAGACTCGCATATACTTCGCGAGGAGTAATTTGTGCCTTATCTTGGGATCCCCCTGCCCACTCATCCAGCAATGATCTTACCTACGTAAATAATAAGTACTATCCCAAAGAATCGCAGAAATTGGCCTTAAAAATAGAAGGGCTGTCACCATCTCTATTCTTGTCAAGTATAAACACATTTTCTGGTAACGTTTTCGCCAGAACAGGACGCGAATGATTTGAGCATCAGACCTATAGCTTGCGGTAAATTTGAAAAATACGAGGTCACAAAAGTAGAACTAAAAATTGTGTGGGTGGATACCATAGTTAGGTATAGTAAACCACCAAGTTTGAACTGTTAAGTCAAATTATTCGTTTGTTCAGTTCAAGGTTTCTTTAAGCTTTTAAATGTTTTCTGGCTTTAGAATGTTTGGTTAGTCGCGTATCTTGTCACCATAATTTTTTTATCATTATTATTTTCTATTTTATATATTGCTTCCAAATATGTGAAATAAATTAATAAGACACTATGACATATTGAGCTGCACAATATTATATAAAGTCAAGAGGACGAAAAATATGGAAGAATAATTGGAACAAAATCAAATTAAAAAATAATAATTTAAGAAAATTATTAACCAAGACTGGAAGAATCGGCCACGTTAGAGAAGATTCGGAAAATATAGCCAGAAATTGTTTGAATGCTAAAAGAAGCTAATGTTTAGACGGCAAAGTCGAAGAGACTATATAAGTGGTCCGTTTCGGCAACAGGAAAGTTCAGGAGAGAGTTTCGCCAGGCCTTCGAGCAGTGCTGCCAGCGCGAGGGTGGCAAAGGCCGATCCTTCGAGCGCTGCGACACGTTCTCGAGAAAGACGCACGACGGAGCATCCTCGCGCAGCGAGTGCGACATCCATCGACTGCGCACCTTCAAAGAGCATCGCCTGTCGCGCAAACCGACGCGCACCAGCGTCGTGCAGGTCGACATGTGAAGACTAACCAGGTATACCAATCTAAATTCCATTTAGAATCCCTTGTTGGAACCTTACACAATTGAATGGATTGTCTAAGGTTGAAACCACGTCATGCAGTTTGCTGCCTCTCCCACCACATATATACATATTATGCGGATCGGGTCATCCAACATTCAGGGTAGAGACCTGCATCAGATGGCTCGGCCCGAACCCGACCCGACCCGACCCGAAGTGCAAAATCGGGTCGGGTCGGGCCACACGTCACCAGACACTAGACATGTTCGGGCTTTTTATTATATTTCTCGGGCCTCTCGGGCCGGTCGGGCCTCTCGGACCGGTCGGGCCTCTCGGTCCGGTCGGGCCTCTCGGGATGGTCGGGCCTCTCGGGCCGGTCGGGCCTGTAGAGCTAACGCTTAATTCTATTTTACGTTTTCAAATTTCAAGTATTTTTTGCTATTGCTAATATTACAGTCAATTAGATCTTAACCCGGGCCTGTGCATTTATTGTGCGCCGACGCCGAAAATTCCAACAAGCTGAATCTTGTTGGTTGTCTGGTTGTTGTTGTTAGTCTGTCGGGCTGGTCGGGCCTCTCGGACCGGTCGGGCCTCTCGGTCCGGTCGGGCCTCTCGGGCCGGTCGGGCCTGTCGGGCCGGTCGGGCCTGTCGGGTTAGCACTTACCGGTTATTATATTTGTCGGGCTAGATCGGGCCACAAAATATATTTATGAAAATAAATCGGGTCGGGTCGGGCCGAAAAATTCCGGCCCGTGCAAGTCTCTAATTCAGGGACCATTGCAGTGTGCATGGAGTAATAAGTTTTCAGATTTATTTCAAACAACATGTAGTTTAAAATATATTGGTTGCAAATTGAGGTGCCTACATATCTATCTGTTCCCGCTTAGATATTATGCAATTATGGGTGCAATTGATTAACTGTTTACAGGGCCTTATGTAAGGGGGGGGGGGTAGGGGGTTCAACCCCCCCATGATGGTATAAGGTACCTTTGCGAAATATGGGCACCCCCTTCAAATATGGACACCCTCCTGTAAACGCTGTCTGATTTATGTGTTCTAAGTAAAAATACTGTAAACTTTACCTGCCCTCGCCCAGAGACAAAATAATTTTCACTATCGGCTGCAAGAGGGCGCTGCTACAGTCGAACTTGTCATGTGCCATAGAGCTGTGCGGCCGTTATAAAATTCGGTATGTTATTTTTAAGGCATTTTTGGTACAATGTACAATGTATGTATTTCACATAATTAGTTATTTGCATGCAGGACCAAAAGCCCAAGTCCGTGAATTGTGCCGATATATTTTTCTTAGCGAAAACTTTTTCTGTTTGTTTGAAAATCCATTTTCACGTTTGTAGGTTATGCGTTCCAAATATGGACACCTGTTGTGTTGCGAAATATGAGCAGTGCCCATATTTGGAACACTTTATAATTTAAAATGTTCAGGTGTTATAATACTTACATACGTCTAGGCCTTGTCTATCGGATAGACAAGGGTCTAGGGAATATTTTACAAACTTTCAAATGTAATGTTTTTTTATTTAATATTATTTTTTTATTTTTTATATATTTTTTTCTTTTTCATTCGTAGTTTAGGTATAAGAATTTTGGTCGAATGTTGAGAAACATACCTATGTTTGAATTTTAAAGTCATCCTTTTAACCAAATTCATTTTTTCGAATTTCGTCGGCCCAATCCAGCGGCGTAGTCAGAATTTTTATAAAAAAAATCGCTAATATGATTTTTCTAATTTTGGTGCCAGAAATATATCATAGTAGGCCTTGGATTTTTGAAATAAATTGTGCCGTTTTGCCTTAAAGTAGGGGAAATGTGCCTAAAATGGGATACTGAGATAAAATGGGATAGCGAATTTTTGAGATGAAAACATTGCGCGCCATCTATCCGTTAATGGCCAAATTTGTTGCCCTGTTCGAGGTCACTTAGTCACGTGTTGTCCGGCCTGATCGAAGCTGCCTGGCGAATTTCTGGTAAGTTTTTTGTTTTTTTTAAGAGTTTAATGTAATATTTTACTCTAATATTTATAACTGCTACAATCTAGTTAATTCACTAAACACGGTGATCATTTTTTTGGGTACTTTTTAACCCTTTTTTAATAGTATGGACACAGTTTCACGCTGATATATATTTGTAGGTTAGAGTTATGATTTATTAAGTTAGATACTTGACTGTTCTTTAAAATGGGATAGTAGCGCTGTGTTTAAAATGGGATATCCCATTTTATCAGCATATCGTTAAAAATAGTTTCTTATTTCAGGTTTAACATTCTACAAAATGTCCAGATATCAAAGAAAATCTTCTCGTCAGTCATGGAGAACAGATGTCATCTGCAATAGATTTGATCCAGTCGGGCCACTGTGGATATTTAAAAGCTGCACAACAATGTGGGGTTCCTAAGACTACACTAGAGCGGCGAGTTAAGGGCAAAAACAAAATCAGGACAGGTGCTCAAAAAGGCTTAGGCAGTCGACTGCCCACTTTTCCTGATCAGTTAGAAAAGCAACTTGTAAACTACGTCAAAAATATGGAGGCCATGTTATTTGGACTCACGTCAACGTCTGTTAGAGAACTGGCTTTTGAGTTGGCCGAAAGAAACGGTCTGGTGCACTTTTTTAGTCAACATAAAAAAGCTGCAGGATGGACTTGGTTAAGGGCATTTATGCAAAGAAATAACCTCTCCCTTAGACTACCTGAAGCCACTTCAGCAGCAAGGGCAACCGCTTTTAATAAAAATAATGTCAACGAGTTTTTTGACCTGCTAGAGTCTATTCAAGAGCAAAAAAAATTTGGTCCATCACAGATTTATAACGTGGATGAAACCGGAATTACAACTGTTCAGGGAAGACAGTCAAAAGTTGTGGCTTTGCGGGGATGAAAACAGGTGGAACCCTAACGTCTGCAGAACGCGGTACATTGTGTACAGCCGTAGTGTGTATGGGTGGAACAGGTATTTTCATTCCACCTATGATTATATTTCCCCGTGTCCGTTTAAAAAACGAATTTGGAAATGGGGCTCCACCAGAAACACTCATTGCATGCGACCCATCTGGTTGGATGAACCTTGAGCTTTTTGAGATGTGGTTTGATCACTTCTTACACTTTTCCCACACATCGAAGGAAAATCCCACCTTGCTTATTTTAGATGGACATAAATCCCACACCCAAAATCTTAATGTAATAGACAAGGCAAGAGCAAACGGGGTAACAATTGTATGTGTTCCACCGCACTGCACACATCGAATGCAACCGCTCGATGTGTCTTTCATGGGTCCACTGTCCACATTTTATAGCCAAGAGCAAAGCACTTACCTTCGGAATAATCCTGGTCGAGTAATAACCATTTACAACGTTGCAGATATTTTTGGAAAAGCTTATTTAAAAGCAACAACTCCGATTAATGCCATAAGCGGTTTTAGGAAGACCGGCATATATCCAATGGACCGCAATGTTTTCACAGAGGAAATGTTCGCAGCAGCGTTGCCCACTGATCTACCTCAAAACGCTGTTATAGACGTTCCTCAAAATAATGATGATGGTATGCCTGAGCCACAGGAACAAGGAGTTAATAGAGTAAGGGTAATAACCCCACCACCAGGTCCATCCGGTTTAATTACCTGTTCCAAATTTATAATAAGAACTCCACCATCACCTGCGTCGCTTTCCGAGATACAGAACAAGGGAGAAGAAAATATAGAGTCGCAATATTTTAGTCCAGAATCGTTAAAACCGTATCCAAAGGCGACCTCTAAAAGATCTAATGTAAAGTCGGGAAAAAGAAAAACAGGAAAAGCAACAATTCTAACTAGCACACCTTACAAAGAAGAACTATCTGAAAGGCTGGCAAAGAAAACGAAGATAGAAAAAGGAAAGAGGAACTAGTCATATGATGATAAAGCAAAAAAAGATAAATTATTGGTGAAGAAAATACCTGTGAAAACACAAAAAAAAGACCACATCTGTCAAGGATACGGATGACAATTCGTCAAGTGGTGAAGATAGTGTTTTTATTGCCTCAACGTTTACTCTTCAAGCAAGGAAGGTGATGGTTGGATTAGATGTGTTCATTGTTTAAGATGGGTACACGATGCCTGCGCAGGAGCCGAAGAGGATGAAGAAAATTTCCTGTGTGATATGTGTCGGGATTAGAAATGTTTGTTTTTAACTGAGAATATTGTTTTTGTTTATCACAGTATTTACAGAAAAATATATTTTAATTTAAATATTATTTTGGTCTTATTTGAAATTTTGATATTGTTGGTATTGCGCTTGTAAAATCACATGTAAAACCCTATACCATTTTAGACACACAACAGATCCCATTTTATCAACATGTGTTGATAAAACGGGACAATTGCAATGTTTTTTAAAAATAATATTTTTTTCCAAATGCCTTCAAATTTTTGAAACTCGAGCTAATCAAATTTGAAGTATGATGAACAGTGAATCTTACTGTGGTAAAAGTATCACTTAAAAAGTTTGTTATTGGTGGTATTCTAATGACGGAACCTTAAGTATCCCATTTTAGGCACATTTCCCCTACAGTTTTTGATGTCCTATCCCAATCGGACGACATTACAAATTTTACGCATTTTTCAGAGAGCTTTTTATATGACAGAAAAAATTTCCTTTTTCAGGGTGTCTACCAACCTTGAAAACCTGGAAATGTCAGGGAATTATTTTTGGTCATGGAAATCAGGGAAAAGTCAGGGAAATCCATCAAATACCTGGAAATTTGTGGTTTAATAGATATATAAATAGGAAATCTTTAATTCTTACAAAAACTAATCAAAATTATATCTTATATTCATTTTGATTCTACTCCATAGTCCACAGAGATCACATATTATGTTATTTATTTATATGTGATATCCCTGTGCTCTACTATACTCCAAAGATAATCTAACCAAATAAAATTTTACGAAGCTATTTATTTTTGTTTTTAAGGTGTTTATTTTTTATATATACCTACATACATAATATTTTTTTATTTTAGAGAATGTGTAACAGATAGGTATTTGTTTGTTTATTTATACGTAATTTTATATTTTACAGGGTAGCTCATTATAAATTGACACAATTGACAAAAAGTTTCTTTACAAAAGTTATAAATACTAATACAATGTTTTTTTGTGAAACTATTGGACCTTATACAGTGTGTTCTGGAAAGCCGTGGCAGACATAACTTATGTTTTTTTAAATAGGACACCTTGTATATTTTTGGATTAATAAATTCTACGCATTTTTCCGATTCCAACGAAGTATATATAATATATTATATAATTTATTGTTTGTAATTTAATTTTTATTGAAAACGACGACATTTAGAAAAAGGATATATTTTTATGTTGTTGTGGGGTCATTTAAAAAACAGAATTTATTATGACAGACCGAAAAATGCAGAAACACTTAAAGGTAGAATTCGGGAAGAAATCCACATATTAAATACTGAACACAGCAATTTTATTGTTGACCCCTTGTCTAGGGTTGACCTAATAAACAGAAAGTTAGTAGCAAATATCAATAAATTCATTGAGCCCGATGGAGGCCATGTGGAGCATTTCTAATACGTATATCCTTTTTCTAAATGGTATTGTCGTTTTCAATAAAAATTAAATTTCAAACAATAAATCTAACGAAGTTTATTAAATATGTCACTTACTATTTAAAATTTCTTATTTCTCTCAACTTCCCTTCTTAATTTTCTCTGAAATAACCCATTTTGTTTTCCAAAGCGTGAATATACTTGCAAACTGTCAATAATTGTTACTATAATTTGGCATTTGTCTTCCATGGCAACCTGTGACCCAAGGAGTAATCCCTCACAAAAATGGCTGTTCTGAACGAACGCTTGGAGCCAACATATTATAACATATATGCTTCGTTGGAATCGGAAAAATGTGTAGAATTCAATAATAATAATCAAAAAATATACAAGGCGTTCCATTTAAAAACAAAAGTTATGTTCGCCAAGGCTTTCTATAACACACTGTATAAGGTCCAATAGCGTCACAAAAAACGTATTAGTATCTAAAACATTTGTAAAAAAACTTTTTTCTAACCTCAAAAACTAGCTAGGTAAGGGGGGGTGTCAATTTATACTGTACTTTATTAACCTCGTTAGTAACAGTTTCTGCTAAAAAGTTGAAATTCCAAGCCACTTTATAACTATCTTCGAAAACATAATAGGACTTAATTTTCACATTTATTTGATTAATGTCAGATGACATCGCTAAAATTGATAGTCCGCTTTTGAATTTTTTTGTGAGTAAGCACGATCGTTCAGAGTAATTTCATCCTAGCGTAGCGGATCTGTTGACTCTTCCATTGTATTTAAATTCGCATATTTATCTCAGTAGGTAGGTATTAGTCAGGGAATTTTTTGCTTTTTGGTCAGGGAAAACCTGAAAAAGTCAGGGAATTTTAAAAACTCGATTTGGTAGACACCCTGTTTTTGATATACTAGCTTTGTGTGAAACACATTTGAGATCTATGGCCTACTTTCCGAGGTATTTTTGAAATCCTGAAAACTGTCGAAACTTCTCCTGCTTTTAACTTTTTTGTTTAAGTTAGGTACCGAAAAAATTTCCTAACTAAATGTATGGGCAAAACTAATTGATTTGATCCTACTTTATTAAAATTTAGAAAAATGACACAGTTGGTGGGTGCTCTCTCATCCGAAAAAATGTTACATTTGCTACATCGCAGATCTTGAAAATTTCTTGCAGTTTTAAACACGTATTTAAATTTTCGAGTATGCCGGCTACAAATTGAGTAATTTTACGAAATTCTCCAAAGACAATCCCATCTAAATTGTAGAATAACTCTTGAAACAAAAAGTTAGAAGCCCAAGAATGCATATTTGTCAAGATATATCCTCGAGTGGTCCTCCTTCAATAGGCACCCTGTCCCTGTATAGTTTACATAACATAACCTAGGTACTAGTGCGATTTTGTAGAGAAAATTGATAATCTACTAAGTTTGGGGCAAGTGAGGGCAAAATGTGTGACTTTAAATTATTAGACAAAAAGCCATGCGTTTAAAAAAAAACGTGCGGTCCCGGTTCTTACTACCTTTATTGAAATATGTTGAAAAAAAAAAGTTGGCCACAAGTTTTAACCAGATTCCAGAACAATATCCAAACAGTGGAAAAGGCGTATGATAAATCTCAACCGAACTTTTAAGTTTGAAGTTTAAAGCCTATAAAAAATAGAATCTACGAATCTGACAAAAAGCTCTAGGTAGGTATAACATTTGCGAACGAGCGCCAACAATGAAATTTTCCTAATATTAGGTATCAGCATCCCCGTAAAATTTTATGTTCTCTGCGTGCACGGAACTCCCGCCTGGGAGTTTATTTAAAAGCCGTTCTTCAAACATTGGACGACAAGGGACAAGGGTATAAAATGAACCCCGGGACAGGGCCCGCTCCAGGCGGGTGCGAGCGGTGCGGAGCACGTGACCCCGCGTTTTCACCTTGACCGGCCCCGCACCTCCCGGGTCCCATGTACAGGGTGATCCAGTAGCGAATTTAGGGGCGGGTCCGAAACCGTTTCGGAATTTGAAAATGTTAACTGCTGCAGCTTGAAAATCTGAAGATATTGAGAATTCCTATAAGGCTAAATTTAAGCAATTTTCCTGAAAATTTCTAAAAAATTGTCCCTCCCCCACCCGAAATTAATGTGTATAAAGGTACGTCACTGGAGCGATCTAAACTCTTGCCCCGGCCTAGGTACTTTTAGGAAACCGGCGGAACTTTCTTAAAAAGTGGAATCATATGCAAAAATATACCATTCTAGTGACGTACCAATTAGGATTTGATTGGAACAAAAATAGAGTTAGCTGCGTAGCTAGTGACGTCACACGCCATTTTCAAAATTTTATCCATAATAGATCAAATAATTTCTTGTCGGGGCCTCGCACTTTCATGCGGCACCCGATCCCGCAAAAAGTTGAGCCGGCCCTGGCTGGCGGAGAATAGAATAAAATCGGGCTGAATGTAGGAAGAAATGCGCGCGTACCGTATTAGTCGTATTATCGCTTGCTTCAAGCAGGGAGTTTAATTCTTTACAAAATGTTTCAATTCGTTTCCGATACCCATAAAATGTAAATTTGTAGGTGCTTGAGTATTTTAAAGCAAGCAATAACATAAAAAATTCAGATGGCAGACTGAAAATAACAGGGTCGGATGGATTCCTGGATGGGTTCGGATGGCCCGTTAAATATGGTAATTTGAGCCAAAAACAAAACTTGTAGTTCAAGGTTACTTTAATGTAGCTATTATTAATAAAAGGTCCCCCATGACAGGTTGGATGTATAGGGTGGTCCACATATATGCCCCATCCCCTTTATTTTCAGAATTTGGAGAGTTGCGGAAAAAATTTTCGTACAAAAGTTGTTTGACATCAAGGAATTAGCAAGAAACACCAAAGTTGCGTTTTTTTTTAATGGAACGACCTAATTTTGATTGTGCGAGATGATTCTACGGTTCAGTACCTACAATGAACTATATCAAACCTCAAGAAACGCCTATTCTTCTTTTCTACAGAACTTTTTTGTAAGTTATTTTATTAAAAAGAAGGGTTCTGATGTAGCCCAATTAATTTAGAAACTTTCTTACTCTTGATATTTTTGAATTAACTTATTAATTATTTGTCTGGAAAAATTATTTTTTTGTTTCATATTTAAATGCAGTTTTGACACTCATACTTACATAAAAACACAGTAAAAGACTGTTATTTTTGTCACTTTCGTATTTTACTGTTTACGAGCGCGGCATTCAAAGAGAATTATTAAATAAAAGAAATATTAAACACCTGCTTACCATTTTAATAACGAAGAAAAGGTGTATTTTCGTGTAAATTATATTTGTAAAATTAGCATGGTAAAGCGCTTTCGGCTACATAGCCATCATCAGTACCACCTAGAAGAGAGTATGACATAACTTATAGAGAAGAGCCAACAATTTTAATATGAAAAGGAGGAATTAAACTTCTTGGTTATGTGATACTCACATGTCAGGTGTGTACAGAAAATTGGAGCTACTGAGTTTAATACAGTTGTAAAAAGACGATGGAAATCCCATGTCACACATTAAAATGTTAAAATGAACATCACAGCAATAAGCTTAACACATGTTGTATATATTATTTTAAACAAAATTCATCGTAATAAAATTGGGAGGCCGATAGCCATGCAGTGGAGTGTGGAAGGAAATGAAGACACCAGACAGTGTCAACAAAGAATTTCATATTTCGCGGTCTTTGTTGACACTGTCTGGTGTCTTCCGCCCGATTTAGTTACTTTTCGGAAACCACTGTCTTCATTTCCTTCCACACTGCACTGCATGGCTATCGGCCTCCCTATTTTATTACGATGAATTTTGTTTAAAATAATTTATACAGCACATTGGCTGCACCATACACTTTTCTATTAAAATTTGGAATCAGCTCTTTTTTGTACAACAAATTTCATTGGAGTTGCATAAAAAGTTCTAATTCGACTATATTTTGGGAACGATTTTTATACACCCTGGATTTTAGGGGTCCCCACAAGAAAAAAAATCACACGGGGTAAGATCGGGAGACCTCGGAGTTATGAATAAAGAACCCCAGGAAGGAGCAAATTTGGGCTTTACGCTGGACCGGTCCAGTCGCTGCATATGGCGGCATGCCGTTTCCGATTTACAAAAGTACTCACCGATGAAATGTTATCCCCCAAACATTTTGTTCTGGTAGTCACGGAATAGCCGCAGGCTGCACAGCTAGCCATAATAGATCTCCAAAAAGTACTTATCGTAGAACTACACAAATATCTAGTAGCACAAACCGCCGTGACAACTGTCAAATATAAAAATATTTTGTCAAAATTCAGTCTCTATACAGGGCGATTTCCGTCTCACGTATTTTATAATGCCCACAGAGCTTTGGCTCCTTCCTGGGGTTCTTTATTCATTGCCTCGGAGGCCACTCTATGGTCTATGGTCTTCTGCCAATCCAAGATTGGGGGAAGAGTTGGTTTAAATAGCGGCGCACATCACGGTGCTCTATCTTGCAGATATCCTGGATTGCCATAACAAGGGCAGGAATCCCCTCATTTTGCAAAAGATCCAAATACCTTGTGACAGTCAAATTGCCATTTATAATAAATGAACCAATCATGCGGTTGTTAGTTATCATTACATGCAAAAATGTCAAAATTTTCATTAGGCATTGCCTAGTTTTTAGGCAATGCTCTCGAATTTAAATTTTGGCGTACTTGCAGAAATTCTACTTATTCTCAAAATTTTCTTATGTAACCCCAATAAAAGTTTACATGTTCGTATGCACAAAAAGGAGCTGATTCCAAATTTGAACAGAAAAGTGTATAGTACCATTAAAAAAAAAGTTGGTTGCCATAGCAACGAAATGCAGATAGATCAACGGAAAAACTCTTGTCTGATTTATACAAGGTGTATTTAAAAAGTATATTATATGGAAACTGATATCTTAAAACAGATAAATATTTTCTTCTCCTCATGCGGTATTTTATGTACCTAGTAGAACATTATTGTGTCTTAAAAAAATGTAAAATCGCATTTTCTCGTTCTTTACTGGATTGACAAACACAAGCTCATATACTTAGTTTGCATGTGGGCCTTTATTAGCCCCCTTGCCCCGATGTACATAAAACTGCTTAATAATTAACACCACCTTGTCCCTCGTTGTTTCAGGCAAATTCCGACGAGAGTTCAAGGCTTCATTTGCCAAGTGCAGCTCGAGCGATGAGTCAGAGGGTGGCACTGGTGAGTACTGCAGAGCCGGCACATACAAGTACCGGTACACTGCTCAGCTGCGCCAGAGCACACGCTCTCGCACTGAGATCGTCGCTCTGGGCAAAGTCAAGTGACACGAAAGTGGATATTAGTGATTGTGGAAGAAGGAGAAGGCATTGCATTTTTTAGTACTACCTAAACTGTCATAGTACATACTGACCAATAATATGATTTCTTCTTATTTTGAATTTCAATACAGTAGATTCTCTAAAACGTGAACTAGGTCATTAAGAATGGACACAATAATCTTTGCGATATATTGAAAACACAGGTGAAACCACAAGTTACCTAAGTACCTAAGTATAGTACATATCTTGCTTGTAGGAATATGTATTACATTTTAAAAAACCAATCGAAAATTTGTGATGTAGAAAATTTTCCACTATTACCAAAAATTATCTCGAGAATTCTAAAGAGAATAATAAAATATCAAACAGTCGTGGCTATGACTACTTAGATAGCAGTAGTGTTTATTGTAGTTAGTGTGGATATAACCAACTTTTAGTGAGAGTCTTTTCTTTTTTGTGATAGCTTTCTAATATAAATAGGTCTGTTTCAGCAGAACTTCAAACCATTTGAAATCAGTTTGAAACTGTCAGGAGCATAAGCAGTTGAGCATGCTCCTGACAGTCTCAATCTGGTTTGGAATTCTGCCGGAACAGACCTGTAATGAATAGAGTAGCTTTGATAACCAATAAGTGAATACTACCTATTGTACCTAAAAACTATACATTTTATGTCACTCTACCTACTACCTACTATATTTATAATTCTCTGTATAATTCTTTAGAGAAATTGTAATAGTTTCATAAGTCTATTAAAAATAAAGAAGTTTTATTGTTCACGTTTTGGGATACTAAATCTGCAATTGTTCGTGTTTTAAAATACTTGGATTTTCACAAAGTTCACATTATAAAGACTCTACTGTACTACTTGTGAAGTATTCAAAAGATTCCCGGGTTATCAGTATTTTTTTTCCTAATCTATAATATAGATAGATTATATTATATTATATTAGGTATATTATGCAACTAAAGCAATACCTATTGTGCTAGTAGGTAATATCAGTTTCTACCTTCAAGCAAAGACTTTATACATGTACATGGCTAGACAAATAATAGGTCTGTGCTTGAAGCAACCGAACACAAAATTGTTAATTTTATTAAAAATTAACGATTTGTTCATGTTGAGAATAATCTAAAGTTTGACAAACAGCAGATGACAAAAATTCTCTATGCTAACTATTTTTCTAAAGTGTCTAATTTGTGATGTAAATATTGAATGTTTATTTATCAAAATACCTTCTTGTAACAGGCACACATACGGGGGAATCACAGGCGCTTTTAAATAAAGAATAGGAAGCCAATAAATTATTAAAGTTTTTTCAGTACAGGAGAGTTCTTAATGTATTAGTGCAGGAGCCTGTGTAATTCCATGTGATTAATCGGGGAATAGTATGAATATATGGGATGGATAGCTCAATCGTATCTTATCAGGTGTTTGGCCTGATTCCATTGCAGACGGCCTACATGATGTAATATTGTTAAAATGGCCACCAGAAATAACACTAATATTTTTTTGCTCTGTAACTCATTTGTATAATATATAAGGAATAAAAACCTTATTTAAAAAGTTTTGATACTGTTCTGTTTTTTGATACTGTCCTGTTTTGATTCTGTTCTGAGATAATACTTGGATACTTCTTATAAGATGAACTTACGAACAAAGTTATTTCGATGAATACTAAAGGCAACAGATTCGCATTTCACATTTTGTTATTGTGTTTACTTTTAAATTTCTAATTTAAACTATGATTTGTTTAAGTAGTTATTTTTTCTTAATATTTAGGGTTAGGGGAGGTGAGGATTTCCTCCGTCCCGAGAGTAGGCATAGTATTTTTTTCTGAGAGCACCCAGAGTCATTTTTAAGACCAGAGCCTATTAAAACAGGGTGAGTCAGAATGTATAGTAAATACTTTAAAGGGGTGTTCAGCAGGTGGTTTTAAGGGGGGTCTTTCATATAAAAATTTTCTATTTGGGCTTTCCTTGCCGAGTTATTTGGGTCTCCAGGGTGCTCCATCTACTGTAATATCTCTTTTTTATCCTGAAGGTGAATTGTTGTTACCTGATATTTTTGTTGTTTTAATGTTCAATAATAGTTATTTATGTACCAAGGCACTGAAGTTCAACTTTTTATGACTCATATGGAATTTAGTTCCCGAGGCCTCTGGCCGAGGCAAATAAACCACATGAGTCATAAGAAGAACTTCAGTGCCGAGGTACATATTATATATATTTTTTGAAATCGGAAAAAAAAATGTGACTACGCGCGGCATTGCTTGAATTTGACGATCACTCTACCTAGGTCAAGTATGACAAAGACACAGTGGCTTTGAACAGAAAAACCAAACTGCTGCTTGTTGTGCAGCCTCTGTAATAATTCTATTGATATTCAAACCGACTAAAATATTTATACTGATAGATTGCGCTGCTATGTAGCAATTTCGCAATGTGTACGAATAGTTAAATGGGCCTTTATTGGCCGGGTTTTGAATATTTTGTCACTTTTGACGGGCGACGGTTCCGCATCTGACGCAGTGGCGGTGATAAGGATTCGGGGACCTAAGATGCTAAATTATAAGAAAAAAACGGGATATATAGATTTTAAGAGAAAAGATAGGATATATAGATTTTATTTAAGTTTTTCTACCTACCTGGGAAATATTCTGTATATTATAGCGAGTATTATGGCGTGGCTTAACAAAAACTAGACATGTCCACATTTTATTTTATAAATAGGACATGATTTAATATTACATAATAAAACATATTTATCTTGATATTTATATTACAAAATATTTTCCAAAGAAAATATTTATTAAGTGTAATAAAAGAGAGAGCGTTTTTTTTTAATTAGCAATATTCCGCCAAGCTTTATTTTCCCACTCCGAATAATACAAATACCTACCCTTATCTACTAATTGCCTTAAATATAAAATCTTACCATTGCTAAAATCGGTCTGATGCTACGAGTAGTAAAAAACATCACGTAACGTCGCAGAATTAATGTATTGGTTGTATAAGAATTCAAAATTACGCTATTTGTCCTAATAATACGCCAATTTTTAAGCTAAAGCTAAGCTATTTTACCAACGCAACCCAGGGACGGGCGGCATACTATCTCCTAATCTAACAGCCCGTAACTTGGACAAAAAAATAAATCGAAAAATTGCTTTAAAAAAATAGCTCTTTTACCAGTATTGTATGAAGTATAAATTAATTTCAGAAAAATTTAACTAAATAAAGATGTGACGCTATCTGCTACAAACACACAACCGGCCGGCAAAAGCCGTAAAAATTTGCGCAAATATGCAGGGAAGATAAAAAACATGACACATAATAGGTTAATAAAACACAAATCTTAATTCGCAGTAACAAGTGTATCTATATGTACAAAAGTACTTAACAAAAGAAGTGAATATTTTTCGTAATAATTACCTACCTCTATACCAGTTTAAAAGATAATCTAACGAAACATCAAATAAACGCACAAAATTTGACAAAAAAAATGCATTTTGTTGTGTTTTTCTGGGTGTTTTAATAATTTACTCACAATCTGCTAATTGTTTCCTGAAATAAAAATCTTCTAAATCGTTTGGTTGCCACCGATTTTCAGCCAAATAGTGTTAGTATTTTGCAAAAATTATTATTACTGGATAGATCAGCTTTTGGGGGAACCTTCCGGAGCTGGCCCCCCCCCCGCACGGCTGGCGCGCCTTATAGCCGCCAGTGGTCTGACGTTTGATGTTTACATCTCGCCAACGCCTGCTTATTGAAAAAATCGTACAATAATGGTTACTTGAGTACTGAGCTTTTAATGACGATTTTGGGACACTTTACTGCCGATTTCAAGAAAAAACAATTAAATAATTGTTTGACGCCCGCCTACTATGATTTTTTTACTTAATTTTCTGGAAGTCAGGAGAATGATATTTGGCATGAAATTATTTTTTTGTAGGAAAAATATTGTGTTTCCGAGAAAAAATTTAGAGGGAAAAAAGTTTCTTAAATAAAGGGGCTACACAAATCATATTTTTGTTATACGTAAAAATGACCCACGAAAAAGTTCGCGCAAAAAAAGTAATAGGGGTTGTTACTTTTTTACCCTTTTTTAGGGCAGTGTGTAAATGAATAAACTACCCTAGGCGTCTTCCAGTAAGTAGATAACACACAGCAAATTTCAAATTTTTAAGTAGCGCCGTTATTGAGATGTAAATAAAAAAAATACTTTTGGGTCACCCTGTAGACCTGAACAACTTGGCCAGGAAAGCTCAAATCGAAAAATTTTATATGAAAGACCCCCCCCCCCCTTAAAACCACCTGCCGAACACCCCTTTAAAGTATTTACTATACATTCTTAAAGGTACATTACCAAATGTTGGAGTGGCACAGTGCTAAAAAACAACTAACCCAAACCTCCTAGAACCGTCACAATTTGGATGGGAGAAGCAGAGGTGTCAATTTGGCAGGGACAGGGGGGGTATATGCCCCCTCTGACAACTATGGTGCGTAAGGAAGGAGCAAGCATGTTGCATTCGCACAGTTCTTTTTTATGTGATCTCAAAATGTTTTTATTTTTACTTGTTGATTTTATTTAAATTTATTGTCGTCAAAAAGCTTTGATTTATTTATTTTTATATCTGTTTTTATTAAAAATTAAAAATGTATGCATCTAATTTAGTTTTTTATATACATCAATCACCACAGATGTTTACTAGTCTCATTTAAAAGTTTTTGATTGGTTTAAATTATTATACCTGTCATTTTGTTATATTGTATGAGGTATACTCGTATATATGGCGAGGTTCTTGGAAGAGCCCCTGGGGAGAAGCCTAGAAACCAGATTCTCCTACGCTGATGCAATGACGTCGTAGTTATAATGTCTTTGGTTCGATGCCATGCACACCAGAATGGTTTCTTAAATCTAGTACAGCACATTGTGGTTGTGAGAAAGGATGGTGTGTTGTAAATTATTGCAAGGTAAAGTCTTTAATATGCACAGAAATGTGTAAGTGTGGTGGCGATGAAGACATCTGCAATATCAATGGCCTTGCCCCGAATGAAAAAGAACCCCTCGGACTTGTAGGATGACCTGTGAAACATTTTTCATACAAGACATTTACGTAGCAAGTATGGAATTCCTAGATAAATCCAATAGAATATTATTTTCATTGTTACCCAGCAGTCAGTCAGTTAAAGAAATTATCAGTGATGGAACAATAAAGTACATCATCTCAGAAACAGTGACAGACATAAAAAAGTAATAAATATAATCCTAATAAAATAGGGAACAAAAAAAGGCCATTACCAAAATTTCTATAGAGCCAACCGTAAACGCGATAAAGATAAAGGATACTAGAATATATTCTGAATATTCTCAAAATTAGACAAAACACCTGGTAGTATCTGAGTGTGTGATTCATGGCCTATCAGTCCCCACACTATTCCTTCATTTACAATCCCACATGAACTAGGAAATATTTGACTTGTACCCCTACACTGTATGTCTGGTGTTTCTCTTATCTAAATACAGGGTAATTCTATATACTTATGGTAAAAAAAAATTTGGCTGGCCCTGCTCGTTGAAAATTGTCGTTTTCTTTCTATTTTTTTAAACGAAAACGAAGGAGTGGCCATTTCTAAGTTAAACATTATTAAGACACTTTTTTACAAGGAATCCCAATATGGCCTCGCATTTTTTTGTCGCCTCCCTGGGCAAAAATATGACGATCAACTTTTATTTTTTCTTAAGGGCGCCATATTGGATTTTTGCATTTTTGAAAAGAGGTTTTTTTGTGGTTAAAATGATATGTCATACATTATGCTTTACTTTGTTTTTCAGACATTTTTTAATTAGTCATGGATTACCATATTTTACAAAAATTAAAAAAAAAATGTAAACTATTAGCGTTGACTGACGTATTAATAAAGATTGCTCACAGCTGTCACGTTTGACAGTTCTCTGGCTCACCATGCGCTTCCCGGAGACAAAATACAATGCAAAATACATTGTTGACCATAGGCGCCATCTATTCTTCAGAATATGAAGCTATAGCCGTGAGGAATCTTATTAATACGTCAGTCAACGCTATTAGTACCAACAAGTGGCAAATTTAGTGTAAGAGGTAGAATAAAACTTTTATTTTCAAAATTGATTGCACTGATAATGTTTATGCAACCGGGTATTCAGATAGTTTCAGAAAATTATACAGGGTTTTTGGCTGTCTTGACTTGATAAATTTTTTATTTGTTTTTAATATTAAACTGTGTTTTGTCGCTTATTTCGCGCCCAAAAAACATAAGGTAACAAAATATGTCGATTTTGGACAGCTAGGTGACATTAAAAAATAAATAATAATAATGTGACTTTATTGCATACTAATAAAATAATGGCCATCAATGGCCAACAATTTTCACCATAAAAGTTCTCTTCAACCTCTTACAATAAAATTGCTATGGCTACTAATAATTTTGCCCAATGTGAGTAGTTTTTATACGGCACGAAAAGTTTCAGCATCAAAAATTACCATGTTTTTGTTTCGTTCTTTTTTTGTGGGGTGCCAAATAAACAAGAAATCGCACTGGTAGACGTAAAAAAGTCATCCTGTATATCTAGACCTTAATCCAGACTATAATGTAAGGTGACCAACCGTTCTGATTTAACCAGAACTGTACTGTTTTTGAACATTAAGTTCTGGTTGTAAATCGAAGTCAGTAAAAGTTCTGTTTTTTAAAGGCTATTCTGATTTTTCGGTTTATTACAATATTATTTTAAGCCATAAAAACACAAAGTTATATTAATTTTCCATTTTCCATTTTAACTACTACTAGAAGGTAACATCAGATTTCTATCAAAACAGCAATCAAAACTTTTTATTCCACTTGCATTGAATATTTGGATCAATGGGGTCAACATTTTACTGATATTAGGGACTTTCAATGGGTTTTACTTGATCAGATTCCAACCTACGATCAAATAGTACTTTTCGCTCTATACATTATAAAAAAAATTGAACATGCGAATATTGTGATATTTCTGATGTAATTAAAGTTTCAAGAAACTGAAGAAAAAATTGTTAATTGAAAAAAAAACTCTGTACCACTGGAATCAAAGTGGATCGAAATATTCAATCATGATGTTCCTTGGAACAATCTTGGGATTTTAGTCCAATATTGTATATGCTTATCTTTGACAAATAGTCCTATATAAAGTTTTTCCCAATATGAACAACTTCTGGACAAAGGGTAAATCGTACAATTACACAATGAAACACTATAAAATCAATATTACCTGATTGTCAAAAATAATTTTGATTACGCATATATTAAATTTCACAATATCATTAGAAAAAATGAAAAAATTACGCACAAGAAAAATATACTTTTAAAAATCCTAAATCGTAATTTGTATTACTAATATATGGATAAACGTAAACATTATATATAAATAAAACTGATTTTCTTATTGACTTTCTGGTTTTTCTTTCAGAAGAGTTGGTCACCTAACTATAATGACCAAATCATATCAAGAGTATCTTACATTACTAGCACGCACACAAGTCTAAAACGGCCTACAGATAACAATATGCACCTCGTACCTAAAATAAATCAATTCCTTAAAAAATATTTTAGAAAGAAATAAAAATTGTTACAATAAAAGAAAATAATAAATTAGGCTCTGGTATCTGGTTGACTAAATAACAAATTTTCAATTATTGACAAAAACAAAGTGAAAAGTTCGCTTGGAATTTTGATAAGAGCGCCAATGTAGGTTTTAGTCAGAGTGACTTTTGTGGACTTTTATGTTTAATAAACCCATTTCTTATTTCGAGGGACATAACTGGCTAAAATATTTCGGATAAGTTTTTAAATACTCTGTATATTAGAAATAACCTTAGAAATCTTATAAAATTAGAGGTAAATACATTTATTTTTACACAAACTACTTATTGAAACCATACCTAAGTCCTTGTATGATTGTCTGGTGACTACATTAATTTAATAAGGGAGTTCTCTTTCCAGATTTCGCAACAAATAATTATGAAATTGTATATAGAAATTAATGGTATTGTTAATTTTGTACATAATTAGTAAGGAACAAAATGTAAACTAAGTAAATATTATAAATAATATATTATATATTGTGTAAAAAAATAAATGAATACTCGTATATGTTGAAATTGACCCAAAATAGTTACCTATACTAAAATCGAGCAACTCTTACGCCTGGCGTAAACAAGAGCACGTGACTTGAAATATTCGCCAGGGCCGCACTGAGGCAGAACCTGTATTTAATTTTAGTTTTACAATTGTTTACATCAAAATATTTCGGAAAAGAATTATATGCTTAATTAAAATGGTTCAAAACATCGATAAAATTATATGTGGCAGTGTCTAAATAGCTGAAAACAACAAGATAAAACCGCATAACTACACTTTTGCGATTGATTACGTCCCTGGTGCCGAGTCGGGTGAAATTTTATAGTCTAGCGACCAATCGCGGAACGTCATTGAACACGTGGTTTTATTTACGCCAGGCGTACGGATTGCTCGATTTTAGTATAGGTACTTATGCAAGTACAAAAATGTAGTGGTGCTTTATCAAATAAAATCAAGATCAACAATAACAGTAGTAGTCTCCTTAAGGACATGTGTCAAAAGACAGTCTCCAATTTACAAAGAAATAGCCTGTATTGTCAATTTTAAAAATAAATTTGGATTTATATACAAATAAATTAAATACACAACATTTTATCTCTTTGGGAAAAAATTTAACTAAAAGTTAGTCTCTTTTCGACACGTGTCACTATGGAGTTGTTACTCATTAGTCTGTGTCAAGACGGTCAAATAACTGGTCGTGACTATAAATAATGACCAAATGAAAAACTTGGAATGAAACTATCTGTGTTCTTGGGAAACATTTATCAGCAGATGCAGATACTTGTATGAATAGTGCTGTTCCCAGATAAGTCATATAAATCTATAAAAGCACAGAAAATAAACATGAAGCTATATTTCCTGTGCCAACATTAATATACATACTTGTAAAAAATAAAAAACATCCAAAACTATTTTGTTTCTATCATTTCTCTATCACCATTGAGTAAAAGATAATAATTAAAAATAAACAACCACTACCTAAGTAGTGCATTCTTGCTGAAGTAGCCCCTAAGTTTATTAAACTGTTAGCCTACCACCATCTTTTGATAAGCAAATTAGTTTTCAAATACAACAGAACATCGATTGTTTGACTCTAAACAATAATTATTAAGTCAATAGATGGGCTATAGCAGAAGTTGTCAACTTTAACAGTGGTTATTCCTCTTACCTTATTATCTTTTACTCAATGCCATCACCTTGTCAAGTTTTGTGGTAACCTCCATCATTCTGATCTCTTGCTGATCTATCACATTCTCAAGATTTTCATTTTCTACATTATCACTTTCACAAAGGATGCATGAACCTCTTGTAGTCTTTTCTAATGGTGCTACTGTTGAATGTTCTTTAGACAACCTATAAGAAATTTCCACTGTATGTCAACAAAACAAGAGATTCGGCAAAATAATATATTTTGTACAACAAGAGTAGATATTTTGTGCATAATGCACGAGAATGAGGATTGAAAACTATAAAATTGTTATTATTTCCCATTTCCCATTGATATTACTTGCATAGAACCTAGAATTATTTTGTTTAATCTTTTGGAAACCTGCCCGTCCCTGGTTCATGCACCAGGGTGAAATGGGCCAATTTATTCACCCTATATCATCTCCCATATACAGGGTGAGTTTTTTTTTGATGATCAGTATGAGGACCTCGGAAACTAGCAGAGATATAAGAAAGGTTAAATGGGCAAAGAATTGCAGTTTTGTAGGCCCAATTTAATGCACCTTGTGGATTTTTGAAAAAAGTCATGGCTTACTAGATATTTTGAAAAAACGAAAAACGTGTCCCCAATGTGGTTGTCTTGTCGTACTTTCCGTGACAGCTGCCATTTTCGAGATATGACACAAACTTGTGTTTTTTTTAATGGAACCCATAGTTGGCCTTGTTCTTAAAAAATCAGACATTTTTAGAGCTTTCCAACAATATAACACTGGATATGGTTATTCGCAAAAATAGCGGAAATAACTATAGTTTCCATTAAAAAAAAACACAAGTTTGTGTCATATCTCGAAAATGGCGGCTGTCACGGAAAGTAAAACATTATAACCGCATTGAAGACACAATTCCCCCCAATTTTTGTATTTACATTTTTTATCTAAAATCACAAACAATGAAGCTAGATGGATTAGATTCAATAGCCAAATTTTTTTTTTTTTAATATCTAGTAAGCCATGAATTTTTTCAAAAATCCACAAGACGCGTTAATTGGGCCCACAAAACTGCAATTCTTTCCCCTTTAACCTTCCCTCTATCTCCGATAGTTTTCGAGATCCCCATAAAAAACGAAATTTGGGCGATTTATTCTAATCCATCAAACTTCATTGTTTCTAATTTTAGATAAAAAGTGTAAATACCAAAGTCGGAGGGAATTGTGTCCCTAATGCGGTTATCATGACCTACTTTCCATTACAGCTGTCATTTTCTAGATATGACACAAACTTGTGTTTTTTTAAATGGAAACCATATAGTTATTTCCGTTATTTTTCTGAATAACCATATCGAGTATTATATGGTTGCAAAGCTCTAAAAATGCCTGATTTTTCGAGACCATGGCCAACTATGGTTTTCCTTTAAAAAAACACAAGTTTGTGTTATACCTCGAAAATGGCAGCTGTTGCGGAAAGTAGGACATGACAATGGCATTGGGGACACATTTCCCTACAACTTTTGTATTTACACTTTTTATCTAAAATCAGAAACTACGGAGTTAGATAGATTACAAAAAATCTCTAAAATTTCGTTTTTTCAAAATATCTAGTAAGCCATGAATTTTTTCAAAAATCCACAAGGTGCATTAAAATGGGCCTACAAAACTGCAATTCTTTTCCCATTTAACCTTCCTTCTATCTCCGCTAGTTTCCGAGATCACCATACTGATCATCAAAAAAACTCGCCCTGTATAATATCTCCATATCTTCTAACGTTTTCCACCAACAGAGGCTGGGCGTCTAGAAATAATCACCCTCTACATACATCCACTCATGTGGATCTTCTGTGTAAATTTAAATGTACTACAAAAACACGGACACTGTCCAAGACGATCTGACACAGAAGAACAATCGGCTACAGTAGAGCCCTAGCGAGCTGAAAATAAGCTGAGTCGAAGTTACTCAAGCGCTGGGGTCTGAAAATCTAAGAGAGTCACGCGACTTACCACATAATACATAATAATGGTCTTTGGGAAAAATATGCATTTCAACCTTCAACAGCAACACAAAAAAATCATTTTAAATTAAAAAAAAACAAAAATAAACAGACAAACAAAATACGAAAAACACTCAAGGAATGCACAAATATGAAATACCATTATGAAAATGATAATATCAAATACAGTGTGTCCCAATTTGATACTGGACACCTCAGAAATATATGAAGCACAAGAAAAACAAATGGTCTCTATTTTTTAATTGGTAGTCCCAAGGGAGAGTATCTCGTAGGCGGTGGTATTTGGATTGGGAAATTATTTCATGGCCTGCTATGATTTTTTAAAATAGCTAATTTTAAAGAAACCCTATTAGGGATTTTTTACGACAAAATGTTATTAAGAAAACTTGTTCAGAATGAAAAACCAAGTAGAATTGCAAAATTTCAAAAGTCTAGGCCTACTTTGATCTTTAGCTTTTTCGCCTTTTTCTCAGAAATGTGTCCTTTCTGGAGCTTTCACGTCAAAATATTATTAAGGAAACTTGATCATCATGAAAAAATAAAATTTTGACGTAAAAGCTCCAGAATGGACACTTTTTACGAAAAAAGTGGGAGGAAATTTAAAAATCAAAGTAGGCCTAGACTTTTGAAATTTCGCGAATCCACTCAGTTTTTCATTCTGAACAAGTTTTCTCAATAACATTTTGCCGTAAAAAAATCCCTAATGGAATTTCTTGCCCCATCCAAATGCTACCGCCTATGAGATATTCTCCCTTATGGGACTACCAATAAAAAAAATTGAGACCATTTGTTTTCCTTGCCCTTCATATACATATTTCTGGAGTGTCCAGTATCAAATTGGGACACACTGTATACCAGATACAGAACAAAAACCAGAACACAACCACAGAACAGAAAAAATGTGTGACCTGACCAATTTTGCCTGGAATTTTCCCATCAAAATGAGAAAACCCGGGTTTTTCCCATCTCCAGCTATTAAAGTCTATCCAAGTTACAGAGGCAGTGGATCAAAACATTGGCCACCACGTGACCTATTCTCTTATTGGTCTGGCCGTCATAAAATGTCAAGTGTTTACGAGGCGAGCAGAATGCAGGGCCGGCTCTTCCCTCAGTCGAGTTTCCTGCATATTTTAGATCGGATCAGGAGCAGTGTATTATGTAAATTTATTTTGATACTTAATTTAAGGAAATTTATGAAGATCCACGAAAAGTAAAAACACAATTTTTAGAACTTCTAAAAGAATTAGTTCAAAATTACAAGCCACTTGGAATCTCATATTAGTCAGACCCTGGTAATCGATCGCAATGCAGTCATGTACGTGACTTTTTATATCTACTGCTGCTGTATCTTGGATAGACTATAATAATAATAATAAGGACTTTATTGCACTATACATATACAAGTATATAGTATGGTACAAGAGGCGAAGTTTGGCATACATGCCATTCTACTTAACCCTTAATCTAAAACTAAATCTAATCTAAAAACCTAACCTAGCTTAATCTAGCTTACTCCTAGGCACGACAAACAATTTATTTGTAATTTATTTTGTGAGAAGGTGACACTTTAACTTAGGTTTGTAAAATTTGTAATTTAATAACAAGCATCTTACGTTGTTAGGTAGTGAGTTATATAATGTTATAGAATTAAACGAAAATGATCTCGTAAACAATGCAGTCCTATGCTGAGGCATAGTGAGAGTAGATGAGTGGCGAATATTTAAGTTATGGACAGCAGTTCGGGGAACCAGCTTAACTACAAGATATTCTGGCAAGGATCTCGTCATGACACCAGAAACCATGGAAAGAAGATGATACTTAAAATTACCCCACACATTCAACCATTGCAATTTAGAAAACGCAGAGGAAATGTGATCAAATTTTCTTAAGTTGTTTATAAGTCGGCAACAAGAATTTTGGATTTTTTGTAATCTATTTAGTGTAATCGCACTTAAGCAAGGAATGTATGCAACGTCCGCATAGAAGATTTTAGACAAAACCAAGCTTTCTGACAGGGTTTTTTTCATTTTAAAGTTGAGCAATTTTCTGTTTAGGTAGAGAAGCTTCGATCTCAGGTAACATTGCCTGGTTATTGAGTCAACATGTTCCACAAATCTGAGGTCCTCATCAATAAAAAGTCCAAGTACCCTTGCTGACGGCACCACAGTTATTGCTGTATTATTGATAATTACGTTGATATTAGATTTTAAGTAGTTTTTTGACCTTTTGGGGCCAAAAATGAGCAATTTACTTTTATCCGGGTTAATACGTAGATTTTGACCTGCACAATATAGTGCAATATTGCGCAAATCATCATTTAGCTTTCTCGATGCAAATTCACAATCATATGGCTTAAAGTTAAGGTAAACCTGTGTGTCGTCAGCAAAGGACTGTTTATTAGAGTACACGACTCTGTCTAGCAGGTCAAAGGTGTACAACAAAAACAACAATGGCCCAAGTACAGAGCCCTGAGGCACTCCTGATGAAATATCATTGGCATTCGATTGTTGTCCATTTAGGGCAACGATTTGTTTGCGTTTATTTAGATATGATATTAAGAAGTTTAGAACAGCTGTGCCAAATCCCAAGTATCTGCATTTGGCTATCAGTAGTTTGTGGTTGATAGTATCAAAGGCCTTGCTAAAGTCCAACAGGACCAGTGCACAGGCCTCACCCCTGTCAAGAGCACGCAATATATTGTCGATCATATTTGCTAAAGCAGTACTGCAGCCACGACCACCTCTAAAGCCGGACTGCAACTGAGGTAATAAACCTTTTGACTCTACAAAATCCGTCAACTGTGATGCCACCACTTTCTCCAAGATCTTGGAGAGGACAGGTAATAAGCTTATGGGTCTGAGATCACTATGAGTCACTGCACAAGGAATCAACAATTGATTATGTGTGGAATGTAGGGCAGTATGAATGAAGAGCTAAGTTTTAACATCTTGGGAGTTATACAATCAGTACCGGCCGAATTAGATCTTAGGTTATATAATATCTTCTTTATAACATCCACTTCCACGAACTCGAAGTTAAGAGTGTCCTCATGAATGGGCTGCAAATTGTTGTAGAATGTAATCTGATCAACACATGAAGCATCACTGTTAGAAAAAATTGAAGTAAAATGGTTATTCATTTCATTTGTATCTGTAAGGTGTTGAGGAATTGTGTTTTTTGTACTTAGCTGTATATTTAATGATTTGATTTTCTGATAAAATTGTTTACTATTATTATCAGTGTGAAGCATTTTAAGATAAGCTGTTTTTTCTCTACACAGAGATGCCCTCGCATAATTTCTCAACTCCTTATACCTGTCCCAATAAGGTGGTGTTTTATGTTTTTTGAAATGCTTTGTCTCTAAGCCTCATTATGTATAGCTGGTTATCAGTAAGCCAGGGAGCTTTTGGCTTACTTACAACAACTGATTTCTCCGGTGCATGTACATTGAACAAGGCTAACAAATTTACATTTAGAAAATCTACTTTCTCCTCAATGTTGTCAAACCCAAATATACGTTGCCAGGCAATTCTACCGGCATCTACCGACTATAGGTACCATCTCACACATGGCACTGTTGGTTTCGGAAAATTGGAAAAGTACCAAAGGCAAAAAACTGCTACTACTGCCCGAAATTGGCTACTACTAGTCCACTTGGTAGCGGCAAGTGTTGGGTGATAAAGCCTATTCATTTAATTTATACCCTGACGTCATCGTTTGGTGTTTTTTGCTGCCAATATAAATTCTAGTGACACTACAAAAATGCCACACAAATAATAGTTAATTTTTATCTGTCATGTTGGCATAATAGGGCTGGGTTGCAATGATAATATTCAAATTTTTCGTTAAAATTTTGACAGTCTGTCACTGAATTTTAAAAATGCCGCGCAAGATATAGGTTCTCAAAATCTTGATAAACGCGCGCAGGGTAGGTATGGTGCGTGCTTTGAGCGAATATTTTGAGAGGGAAAGGGAAAACGGGGGTCCGCTGCCTCCGCTTTATGCTGTAAAAGATGTAAGTACTTTTTATTTAATTCACTATATATATATATATTTCGATAATTTGCAAAAAATCATATTTTTGTTTCTCTTTAAGAGGGTTGCAGCAGCTCTAGGAGGACCAGCTACTCGACGTGCAAGGAGAGAAAGAAAAAAACCTGTAGTCATCATTGATGATTTCGAACAGACAGCAATCTGAAATGTGATATATGAAATTTATAGGGACAGTATGTTAAAGAATTTTGCCAATTTGCCCGAATATGCGTCTAATTTTATAATTATTCTTTTAGAAAAGCACTTTACAGTGAACACCCTAAAAGCGAAATTAGAAGAAAGAGATATTTTTCATGGTGGTAGAACATCTTTATGGAAACTATTGAGTAACATTGGATTTAAGTACCATAAAGATGATCCTCGACGTGGACTTATGGAGGTGCCTAATATTGCCCTAAAACGCATTAAATTTTTAAGAAATTATATGCAAGGAAAGTGAGAAGGAACAGGAGAGTTTGTTTACCTGGACGAAACATGGATTTTCCAAGATGGGACTATCAGCAAGTCTTGACAAGATGATAGTGTGATGATAGCGTTAAGTCCATTAAGACAACTAAAGTTGAGGGCAAAAGGTAACTAGTAATATACATAAAAACAAATATCCAAAGTTTTTTTTTAAAAGATATATTGTGGTGCATGCTGGAACGACACATTGGTTTTGTTGATGGTGCAGAGCTGGTGTTTTGCTCAAAAAGTAAACAAGCTGATTATCATGGTGAAATGAACCATGAACATTTTTTTGAAGTGGTTTGAACACCAACTACTAAAAAATTTGAAGTCGCCTTCCATCATCGTCATGGATAATGCATCCTATCATAGTAAAATAGTTAAGCGAGGTGGCTTTTGATCGGGATCGGGAAGACATACACCCCCTGATCATTAATCTTGATAGTGACTCGGATAGTGACTACGAAGACGATGAAGAGGAGTGCAATTTTTGAATCAACCAAATTTTCTTTTTAAAAAAACTTTAGTTTTCTTAACGGATTTAACGGTATCATCTTGCCAAGACTTGCTGATAGTCCCATCTTGGAAAATCCATGTTTCATCCAGGTAAAGAAACTGTCGTGTTCCTTCCATTCTTGCTTGCATATAATTTCTTAAAAATTTAATACGTTTTAGAGCAATATTAGGCACCTCCATACGTACACGTCATGGATCATCTTTACGGTACCATGAAAAATATCTCTTTCTTCCAATATCGCTTTTAAAGGGTGTTCACTGTAACGAGCTTTTCTAAAAGAATTAAAAAAATAAAAAATAAATAAAATTAGACGCATATCGAGGTAAATTGGCGAAATTCTTTAACATACTGTCCCTATACATTTCATATATCACATTTCGGATAGCTGTCTGGTCGAAATGATCAATGTTGACTACAGGTTTTTTCTTTCTCTCTTTGCATGTAGAGTTAATGGCCCGGAATTGTTTTTTTTTTATTTATTTATTATTATTATTATTTCATTGTTCATGGGCATATTTAGTTATTAAGTATACTTAATAAAATTTAATTCAAAATTGTTTGAGATCTTTATTTTAATAAATAATAATAACATAATGATTTACAGCACAAAATTCATTGGGTAGTATAAATAAAACTTAAGCAAATGCTTTTATTTAAAATTGTAAAAGAAAATATTATTAAAGATTTTGAATTAAGGGAAATATTTTCTTTGTAAATTTCCACTGCTTTCTTTTTACATAAAGGCGTATCAGATGGTCCAAAAAAATGTTAAAATTAATTATACGGAATAGTTAATTTTTTCATTTTTTTTTTGAATTTTGAAGTCCTTATTTTTGTTCACATGGCCTATTAAGGTTTCCGATTAAGAAAACACTGTGTACATTAACTAACCTGTAAATGGTTTAAAAGTCAAATATTGTGGCAGCTGAAGTCTTCCTATTTGCAATTTGTCATAAAGTTTGGCAACGCTGTTATGCTGGTATCGATGACCTCAGGGTATAAATTAAATGAATAGGCTTTACCTAGTAGCAAACTGCAGGATGGAGTTTTGACACAATATTTTTATTGACACGGTGATATAAACTTCTTACAGTATAAGCCAGTATGTGGTGCTTCGATACTTTTATGCTTAGCTGTGCGGCTTGTGGCTCTTTTCTGGCATGCAAAACTAAATGTTCGAGGATAATAATCCATCGGTAAGTAATTTTGCGATTTAAATTAACTTTTGAGCTGCTTATTGGACAACCCCATCCATTTCTTACTTGAAAGCACCTTTGTATTTTCCCAAAGTAAATCCATTTTGGAACCCATATCTAAATCCATTGTCGAAACTCCCTTGAAAGTTGCTGTCCCTACCAGCCATTATACCGTCTTGTAGTCCAGCCTAAAGTCGAAAAAAAAGGCAATGAAGATTATTAATTATGGATTGTTTCCTTAAATTTTTACTTTTCGAGATTCTCTCTCCACTTTCGACCACGTTTGGTCTGTCTCATATGCTGCCATTCCGACCACAGATTACCCACCTAATGTCGACATAATATTAATAATATTTCAGTCTTCATTCAACAGAGTTAGAAAACTGAAGAGAAGAACCTCAAAAATACAGGGATCAAATATAATTTAGAGAAATGAAATGGAGTCTCAGAAAAATAAAAAACGTTCTGAGACTGGAGTCCACAGAAAAAATAGTAGCGAGGATTTTTAAAAGACAAAACAAAATAGATAGGTTATGTTTCTTTTCTGCATCTGTTATTCGTCTTCTCGGATTCGGTAACTAGGACCACTATCCATGCTCGCCCCATAAAAAATCAGGACCTTTGTTTTTTGTTTTTCATGGGATAAAGTGGCGTGCACGTGCAGTGCACGTCTGACTTGTGTCATACCACTTTTATCCCCTTCGGTATTTCATATTATTATACGCGACTGAATTTAAGATGCCAACGCCCCGACGGGACTATGCGAACTAATATACGGGCCATCGTCACCATGGGAACGGTGCTAGCCTTGGGTCTACACTGGGTTGTTCTTTGTTGTTCATTGTTGGCATAATTGGCATGGCCTCAGAGAAATAACCAAGGATAGAGGGAGCAACAGCCTCAAAATACATACATTTGTAGTCAACCAACATCTTATGCAAATTTACCGAAGTAAACAAACATTAGGCCCGTGTGTACAACGTTTCCCTGAGATAGGTTATGTCCTGAGAAATATCAATTTAGCCACATACCACACACTTTCTGCGTCCCATTGTATACAGAATCAGTCACTATATCCTAAATACTAATAAATAGCCTTTAAATTAACAGAAAAACAATTAAAAACGGGAAAAATCCATTCATAAACAATCGGAAAACTTGACATGCTGGGCATACACAAAACAAATATCGCTGAGTTAACGGACGCGGCGCCCGCGGCAGCAAAAGCAGCGTTGCCATGTCGGGCGGTTTGAGGTATCTGTGACGATTTTATTAAAGTGATAATTACATACTATAATTACACTGCAATTTAGTTTTAGTTTAAAATTGTTACAAACAAGAAATTAATAACTACATTTGTTAATTTAGCGTTATGGGAGGTGTGCCTTCATTGAATCTCATTATTAAACCCTTCTATTTTGAAATGAAATGCTGTAAACAATGGAGTACGCGGCATCACTCAAAAAGATGTTGGCTTTGTTTACTTTTTGTTCTTACTCCCTCTATCCTTGGTTATTTCTCTGAGGGCATGGCCACAGACCTATATAGCTATATATGTCTGTGGCATGGCCCATAGACTAGATTAGCATTGAGCCTATAGGGGGCGTATTTCTTATATTCAATGGCGTTTACAGCTTTGTCTATGGTGGTATACAAACTTTGGTAAAAGTTGTTTCCCACGGTCACGTGTATGTACGTTTGCCCCGACTTTTTTGAAATTTTGGCTACCACCCTATTTTCGAGGTCCCTGGACCCTGAACACGAATCTGACCTAAGTTTTTGCTGCTTGGGCGTAGTTTCGGAAAAAATGAATTTTCAAATTTACTTTGACACCTCACTTTTTACGGCTATACCTATTTGTGGTTATGTTATAATCCGGAAGATTCTTACTGTATGCAGCTCAACACTATTTTGCGCCATTTGCAACATTGAAATTTCGAAAGATTTATACCGTGTTTAGTGTTTACGTATGCCATTTATCCGGTCCGGCCGCTGTTTTCGCCCGACATTCGGCGCGCGCCGAATGCCGAATAGTTAGTTATCCATTTTACGCCTTTCATCTGACAGAGTTGTCTTATGTTTTTTTACCAGAAATATTATTTTCTGTTTTTCTCCTCGGCAAACTGAGACAACCTATCCTATAGACCTTGAGAGGCAACCTACGGTCCTGCGCTATTCGGCAGAACGACCACGATAGTCACGATACATAGATTGTATGGTGTATGTGTATAAATAAATTACTAACGCAGAGGAGGTGAAGGCCCCTAGTGGCTAAGTTGCTCGGAAAGGCAGAGGCCAGAAAAATCCAGGAAGAAGAAGAACTAACCCATATATTTTGTGGACTACACCTAACCTTTTTTTAAACTGTGGGTGGACTTAGGGTTCCTTTATTAGGAGGTGGACTGTGGACGTGTGGACCACGACAGACTTACCCACGGTATGTCATTGCGCATCTCGCATCTTGTGACGCGTCAGTTGCGAGTCAGAATTTAAATTGCTCCATATGTCTTGTCTGCGGCATGCAGCAATCGATTTTTTGGCAAGATTATTGTCCTTTGGAAATCTATAGTACTTAATTTCCGTTCCCTTACTGTTTCTGTTATTATTTGGTCAAACGCTGATTGCACATCCGGCATTTCTGGCCTATTTTAAAGCACTGTCGAGCTGGACCGGCACCGTCGCATTATCATTGCGACGGTGCCGGCTGGACTGGCAGTTGTTTACACCATTGAATTGAATTGACAGTACTTATCAATTCGATGGTTTACACTTTTTTCTTGACACATTAAACCCTTGTCTATCCATTTCGATAGACAAGGATTAAACTGTAAACTATGAAAAATCGTAAAACACAACCGCATTTTGAATTCGTGACTCGCAACTGACGTAGTTGCGCAGATTTGCCTTGTTTTGGGATTCGTTACTGACATACCGTGGGTAAGTCTATCGTGGTGTGGATTAACTTTTGTCTCCAAAGTCGATTTTTAAGTCGATTGTCTGCAATTTTCAATGTCCAATGCCTCCACTCCATACATCTCCATCACAGAGCAGAGTCTCCATAGATCATATATTTATATCGTTGACGATTTATATTCAATATTGAGGGAATACCTACGTTACCTGACGTAATTTAGCTACAATAAAGTAGGCTATAAAATAATATTTTTCTAACCTGTTCTGTGATACCTATTTAGTCAGTTGACTCTATTTTTAATTAAAATTTTGACTTTTTTGTAAGTAATAAAATGAGTTCGGGACCTTCACAAGCGAATGGAGACTCTTCCGTTGAAGGGAGATTAATACAATTGGCCAAATCTCAACCTGAAGGCATCTCTAATAAGGACATTAAGGAAAATATGCCAGACATACCTCTACCAGAAGTTACAGGAATAATCAATAAATGTCTTAAAAATGGGTAAAAAGTTAAGGCAATGGCTGTAATAAATATTAAAAATCCTTTTTTAGTCTATTGGAATTGTTTAAAACAAAAGAACATCTGTTTTACAAATATAGAGACCCGGCAAAGAAAACTGTTAATAAGGGTGCCGACAATGAAGAAAAAGTGGTGTATAAAATCATCGAAGAGGCAGGAAATAAAGGAATATGGATACGTGATATTAGGTTTAAATCAAATTTAAATATGACACAATTAAACAAAGTGTTGAAAAGTTTAGAAACAAAGAAAATCATAAAAGCTGTAAAGTCAGTCTCGGCCAGCAAAAAGAAAGTTTACATGCTACATGACCTTGAACCAGACAGCACAGTCACTGGTGGCGCATGGTATCAAGACCAAGACTTTGAGTCTGAATTTGTGGATGTCTTGAGCCAACAGTGTCATCGATTTCTTCTACAAAAAATGGAAGATGCTCAAAAACTCGGAGGGGGCCCAATGATCATACGCAACAAAAGTTATGTAACTGCTGCTGATGTACACAAGTTTATATCAGAACTCGGTATTAGTAAAGTGCAATTAAGCGTAGATGATATTGAGAGTATTTTGTATACAGTCGTGCTGGATAATAATGCTGAGCGGATATTTGCGGCCAGTGGATCATATTTGTACAGAGCGATTAATAGGTTTTTGCCATCACCAGGCCTAATGAAGACGACCTGTGGAATCTGTCCAATTTCTAATAGATGTGGAGATACCGGCCTTATAAATCCTAAAGCTTGCACGTATTTGAGCGAGTGGTTAAACTAATATAAGTATAGGAACCTAATAATAATATATTAATAAATAATAAATTATAATGTTCTTAATAAAGTATAATGAATAAAAATGGTAGCTATTGGAGAATTTTCAGTCAATTCCACACACTAGCTACTATTGTAAGACTATATAGAGATCTAGAGCTCTTGCTGAAAATATACTTTTTCTCGAAATCGGCAGTGAAGTGTCCCAAAATCGTTATTAAAAGCACAGAAATCGTACAATAATGGACTACATTATTGTGCGATCAAACGTCAGACGCGGAGAAGCAGAAATCGCCCGTCAAAAGTGACCAAATATTCAAAACCCGGCCGATAAAGGCCCATTTAACTTTTCGTACACATTGCGAAATTGTTTCCTATAGAAGCACAATCCTTCAGTATACATATATTTTAGTAGGTTTGAATATCAATAGCTTTGTTGTGGAGGCTGCACAAGAAGCAGCAGTTTGGTTTTTCTGTACGAAGGTGCCGTGTCTTGTCTTACTTGACCTAGGTAGAGCGATCGTCAAAGTCAAGCAACGCCGCGCGTAGTCGGTTCATGGACGGGTGATCCCTTATTATTATTTTCTTGCCTAATAAAAACATTTTTTTTCCGATTTAAAAAAAATATAATATGTACCTCGGTACTGAAGTTCTATGACTCATAAAAAGTTGAACTTCGGTGCATTGGTACATAAATAACTATTATTTTTGCTTCTTTGTCAAATCTAGTTTACCCAAAATGGAAGATTATTATGTACATTTTCAAAATTTAACAATTTTTCTTCTGATTTAAAAATAATGTCACTCCTTAGTCTGTCTTTAATCCCTAAAATTATCTTTGCCCAACAGGGATCCCTGAATAGCAAAGAGACAGGGATTGTGAACAAACGCGTAGCGCCTCAGGATATAAAAATGCTCGGTAGATAATGGCCTTCTCAACCGCTTTTTTCAAATACTTCAAAATATCAAGTAGCCAGTGAGCTCAGTTGTCAAGCTGATAAAATGACACTAATTTTTAAATGTCACATAGGAAATTTTTTTTACTAGGTACTAACCTGAGAAATCACCATTATTTACCTCATTCCTCTAATGAGAAGTAATATTTCTCACCCTAGGTAAATAATGATAATAAAAAAATACCTAGGTAAATAATGAAAAATTTTCTATGACATTTAAAGATTAGTGTCATTTTATCAGCTTGACAACTGAACTCCCAGGCTACTTGATATTTCGAAGTATTTGAAAAAAGCGAGAAATGACTAAAATAAACTAAAATATGGCAATATTTCAATGTTAGTAGTAAAAAAAATGCTATATACACTTCGGTTGAGAAGGCCATATTATTTACCTCGCATATTATATCCTTCGGCGCTACGCGCCTCAGGATATAAAAATGCTCGGTAAATAATGACTCACTTCTCAACCTAGGTGTATAATATACTATTTCATTATTTACCTATAGGTATTTTTTTATTATCATTATTTACCTAGGTAGAGAAATATTACTTTCTCATTAGAGGAATTAGGTAAATAATGGTGATTTCTCAGGTTAGTAGTAAGAAAACATTATTATATTTGTCTGAGGAAACCACCCTGATCCAATGCCTATGGGGAATGGAAAAAATATTTGTTGGGCAAAGATAATTTTATGGATTAAAGACAGACTAAGGAGTGACATTATTTTTAAATCAGAAGAAAAATTGTTAAATTTTGAAAATGTACATAATAATCTTCCATTTTGGGTAGGTAAACTAGATTTGACAAAAAATCAAAAATAATACCTAGTTATTTATGTACCAAGGCACAGAAGTTCAACTTTTTATGACTCATGTGGAATTTAGTTGCGCGTAGCGCCTCAGGATATAAAAATGCTCGGTAAATAGTGACTCACTTCTCAACCTAGGTGTATAATATACTATATTATTTGTCTGAGGTGGTTTCCATATTTTCATCATCCAGGACTTAGGACTTATGTTATGGGCAGAAAAACATTCCGATATTGAAAACGATAAATATAGCATTGTCGAATTCGACTATGGTAACATAGTTTATTTCTTGGAAGCAGCCACAAGGGAGAACGCAGTTCATTAACCTACTTGTACCCAACCGTTTTTGAGTCAATTCCCGCCATTCGCGCCAGTACAATTGATTCGTCTGCGCACGCACGCTTTATTTATAGGTTAGCAAAATTTGTATATTACTGTGCAGGGAAAGGACTGAAAGTTTTTTAAATTATGATAATCGTTGACGTTCCTAGTTTTACAAGTTTGTACTTTGGTGAGAAATTGTCACGTTATCCATACAGCTATTCAATTGTGTGTCACTTGAACACTTTTTGTTTACGTTTCCTGTTCAATTCGTAATGCTTCTGATAAGGAAGAAGTCTTGACAATGTGCAATTTGGAACTGAATGCAGGTAAATGAAATCCTTGGAAGGTAAAATTTTAGCTCCATTTGTGAAGATCTCATTACCTAATAATTTGTTTGTTTTAGGTTTTGTTGGATATTTTAAAATTTATACAAAAAGGAATTCCATCAAAAGCTGACAAGGCTGATCATTTTAGGAAGAAACCAGTGACATCAAAAATGTTGAAGGCCCATATCGCGGGAGATTGAAATTTTTGATATGAGCATTCCTTCCATAAGATGCTTACTCAGCCCAATTTCTCTATTTACAAATTTTATACATCTTTGCTTTACATCACGAAAACTTTACAATGGAATTAAAATTATTTTCACCTGTAGGATTTGACCCAGCAATCTTTTACTGGCCCCTTCCATCGAAAAAGGGATACGATGGCGCTAAGCAATTAATTGAAACTATAAAGTGGGCATGCCACGATATACCAGACCTCCAAATTCCCCTGAAGCGAAATATTCTGTGCAAATGTGACACCACCAAATACGAATCGGTGAAAGAAGTTTGCGAACGATACAATAAAGCGATTAAAGGCGTATTGAGGTTAGAAAGGGGCACACAAGTGTTCTGTGATAGACTCAACTTGAGGGCCAGTAGTGAGTTGCTACAGCACATATTGCAGGAAGTTTATATAGCTTCCGTTGAAAATGCAGAAGAACTGAATAGATATCAAGCATTTTCACCAGATGTTTATGGTGAAACATCGTTCCAGATGGTCGAACAGATGCTTAGCCAGATGAAAATCACCAAAGATGATTGTTTTATGGATTTAGGATCAGGAGTGGGGCAGGTTGTATTACAAATGGCCGCATCTACCTCATGTCGACTTTGTGTAGGTATCGAGCGAGCGAAAGTTCCAAGTAAGTACGCAGAAGCGATGAGCTATCATTTTGAATTCTGGATGAATTGGTTTGGAAAGAAATATACAAAGTTTGAGTTGCACCAAGGAGACTTTTTTGATGAACAGTTTAGGAATAAAATCAATGAATCTTCTATTATCTTCGTTAACAATTTTGCGTTTGGCCCTGCTGTTGACCACAAACTAAAGGAACGGTTTGCAGATTTTAAGGACGGAACAAAAATAGTATCGTCGAAAAGTTTTTGTCCGTTAAATTTTCGAATATCTGAAAGAAATTTAAGTGATATTGGTACGATATTAAAAATTTCTGAAATATCACCAAAACATTCATCTGTTTCTTGGACAGATAAACCAGTTTCTTATTACCTTCATGTGGTAGATAGAACGAGACTGGAATTATATTTCCAAAGTAAAAAGGACCAAAAGATTCAGGCATTGGATAGTGTCCCTGAAATGGAATCAGAAATGAGCATGTCCGACGATTTTGAAGACAATGAATATATACCACCATCAGTATTAAAGTCTCAAAAGGAAAGATTCAGGAAGCAACTAAGTGAGTCACCAAAAATACAAACTCCAAAGTCTATGAATAGTGTAGAATCGTTTAGCCTGGGCGACTTAAAGTCTGAAACATTTAGTTTAAATAGTGAATCTCAAGAAAGTAAACCTATAAAGGGTTTGCAAGAATTGTTAGATTCGTTCAAAGAACAATATACTCAAATGGTTGAATATATGGAAACTCCCGAATTTAAATTGGAGCTAAAACAACAAATTGAAAAGGAAAAAACAAAAAATTTTTACCTACGGCGGAGGGCTGCAGAATTAAAATGTGAAACAGAAAATATTATATTTAATATGAAAAAAAGAATGACATAAATACCTAATTTGTTTTAAAATTTTATTACTGCTGTGAGCAGCAAATTGTTTATGTTTAGAGTCATGTTAAGTTTTAAATATCGTACAGTATAAATTTTAAAATAATTTACTGTTTTCATGGATCAATTGGAATTGTTTGTACCGTATCTACATAATTTTAGAATGATTATTTATTTTAAAACCTGGGTTAATGTTCCCATTTAATTATAAGAAATATACTTAATATTGTTTTATGTTTTTATATTTTTGTTTTCTTATAGATATAGGAATCCTTTACTGATTGAGAATATCAAGATGATACTTATTACTATAAGTACTTTTACTTATAAAACAGGTATAATTATGAAATTAAATTTTTTGTGGTTACCTTACAAATTTTTTGACATGCTCTTGCGGCAGTTCAGTAGAAAGGTTATTAATTTTTTTTATTGTTCTGTTTATCCATTGAGAAAATCATATTGTCGTATATCAGTCAACGATATTAATGTGATCACTGAAATATTGTTTTTATTATTATTTTATATTATTATATTATTTCAGTGAATGTGCTTGTAACCTCTTGAAAACATGAACGTCCTGAAGAAATTTGCACCATAAAAATTTGAAATTTAAAAAATTTATAAACTGTTTGGTCATCACTGTTTTATTTAAAAGTCCGGGATTTTCGCCAACGCGCAGCAGTCTTGCCTGTGGTCCAGGATTTGCACTTGCGCACTTTCAGTGTGATGTCAACTGTGTCCACTTTACGCATGCGCTCTCCATTAGACTGACAAGTGCGAAGCCGACAAACGAAACGGTTCGATTGTGACAGTTCTCCTTCGCAGTACGCAAATTCGGCAAAAATTCCGGGTTTTTCTAAAGTGTTTCGATATTTTGTTGTGTCACCTGGATACCTGTGTTGCGTATTTAAATCCTGATGGTACAAGCGTGTTCCGACGTTGCTTGATAAGAGCGGATAGCCCCAAAGCGTTTTCCCTCCAAATAGTGTTATTATACATGCCCGACAATGCCTCTTCTCAAGAAAAAGGTTTTTGAAAAGCGTTCCGTACCCGATTTTCTTCGGGACGACGAGGAGGTGTTTTACTGTGAAATTACGAACGAGATCTTTCGAGATTATGAGTAAGTAAACATTTTCGTTATCCTAAATTCTAGCACAAGATAAATGATTTCTCTCCCTGAGCTATTTCTCTTGTCTTTCATATGCCAACTATTATAATATAACGGCGAGCTAGGTACGCCATCGCGTCGTATCAAAAGGTGATCGTACTTTTACTACTTAATTACCGGATTTCAATTTATTCCCGAATTTGTAGGTTATATTTTTTGTGCTTGTGACAACATTTGTTCACTATTTTAAATTTGTTCTATAGTTAGCACATGTTCACCAATCCATTTATCCTTGATTTAGAATTAAAGCATGTTTTAACATTGATTTGTTGCTTCAGTACATGTGTTCACTATTGGCTACATCTAATAAGACATTGTTTCTTTTTGCAGAGAATTTTCCGAGCGCATGTTCTTGTGCAACTCGATGGTATGGACGTGTTCCATGACTGGCAAACATAACTTGACCTACCAAGAAGCACTCGAAAGTGAGGAGCATGCAAAACAAATCCTCAAAGAATTTCCAAATGAACTCAAAAAACCGATTCTGTATATTGCCAGTAAAACTCAGAAAACGTCGTTTGGCGAAATGGCAGAAGACCTCTTCTTGTATATAAAAGATAGGTACTTTATAGGGGAAAACTTGGAAGCCTGCTTTACAGGTGACACTTGGAAACATTGCCATGTTTTGTCAGTGATTGTCCCAAATGAGGAAGAACTACAGAAAGCACAAGAAAAGAAGTAAGTCAGTTTTTCGTGGAGATAATCTTTATATGTATGGTGCATAATGGAAAAAACTATTTCATATAGTTTGCCCTCTGGAATCTAGTTAGATATTGTATTAAATTATATCTTCACATACACCTTATTTTATCTAAAGAATAGTAGATTTGCTTGTTAGACAATAGAAAATTACTTACCTACGATCCACACTCCGAGAAACTTTCCACCAACCACTTGTGAACAGTAATTTTGTTGAACCAAAAATGTATTATGATAGCAATGGACGAATCTTGAGATAGCGACCTGGACCAATACTATATTAAAAACCTCAGCATAACGTCATATTTCATTGTTGTTTGCAGACTGGAGTAGCGCTACTCGACAAAAAAAAAATTGCTACTTATTGGTTATATGGTAGTATTCTGTCGTTATAGGTATGTCAGTTTCTGACGTTTAGAATGTCCCATATTTTAAATATCCAACTTTATTACCATTTACGCTGTTTTTACGGTAATGAGTTCTCTTTGCGGTAAATAATTCGCAGTTTTGTCATATTTTGTCACATTAACATAGGTAGATTTCTTTGTGATTGTGAGACTTGCGAAACCACCATTCCGAACAAGAGTTCTTAATATCATTTTGTCATAAAAAAAAATTTGACTATTTTTAAAAATCATAGCAGGCCATGAAATAATTACCCCATCCAAATACCACCGCATATGAGATATTCTCCCTTTTGGGACTACCAATAAAAAAATAGACACCATTTGTTTTCCTTGCTCTTCATATATTTCTGAGGTGTCCAGTGTCAAATTGGGACACACTGTATATGTAGGTAGTTCTGTATTATTCTTGATTATGACATCCTTTTTACCCAAGTTGTATATTATATCACTTTTTTAACAATGCCTAACAAATTTTTATACCTAACAAGCAAAACTATAAAATAGTTTTTTTTTTCGAAAAATTAAGGAGTATAAAATACAGTTCAAGTATAGTCTCAAATGTAATTAAGTAAGTCCATTTTTGGACATGTCGAATCATAATAATGTTTCATATTTGTATCTACCGATACCAGTATCAGTATGGCACTAATCTAATATCCCATTATTTGTGTTATAATCATTTTATTATTTTATTGCAGTGGCAAAGTCTCCTTCATATCTATCCCTCTTAAACTTATAGAAATTATACTTATTAAATACCAAGGGTCCAAAAGTTTTACATTTTTCAGTATTATAAAAGTGTTTTTTTTAGTGAAACTGATATTGTTTAATAAGACTTTTGCAACCCTTAGAATTTTCTAGCAGTTTTTGTAAGTTTTCGATAATAAACATTAATATTGGCCGATATAAAATTCCATATCCTCCTAGACCTATACCTAAATGTTCTAATGGCCAATATATCTTTATTGGTGGATCCTATTTGTATCTTATATTATCAATATTTATGTAATAGAATGTTGATCTTGCAAAATATATTACTCATAATCAAAATAGTGCTTCTAAAATTCAGTTTATATCATCCACATCAGTTAGTGGCCAGGGATTAAAAAGTAAACACATGTGACGGCATTTATTCTCTTTCTCGAAAAATCGAAATAAAAATAAAGATGTTTTCTCAGTCAGCAATATTAAACAAACGCAAAATTACATAGGATTAAATTTTAAATTTTAGACAAAGCATCAACAGCAGGCATAAAAATTAAAATATGCATTATAAATGAACACTAAATTTATTTTACAATAACTAGAAAATGTGCTCAAAGATTGCAGGCTCACTTTTGCAATTGCAGCACTGTTACTGTTGTCTCTCTGAACATACGGGGGCCTTGGTGGCTATGTTTTTTTCGCTTTCAATCGACCTCTGATTCTATTCAGATTCGGTATGATAGTGTCCTCTGCTCAAAATAGATTCACGGTATTGCTCCTTAATACCTTTATCTAATTTACTGAATTGTGGCAATGAAATAGAAATACTAGTAATTACCACTCCTCTTTCCCACAAGCATACCTATGTGGGTACTCCTAATTTGGAGCACCACAGTGGCCACCGTATGTAGCTCACCTCCAATTTTTCTTTTATTTTTTTTTAAGATAAAAATTTGAAATTTGGGGTACCTACCTACAAGTATTACATGTAAAAGGTTTTTTCGACATAGTAAAATTTTTTTCTACTTCGGGTTTTGCCGAATATAACATCAACTTTGGATTTTTAAATGGAAAGCCCTGTATGTTTTTACATATTTCAGATTCAGCATGAAATTCTGTGTACCTCACAACTTTTATGTCAAATTTTGACAGCTCTGACAATTTTCATTTGAAATTTTATTTTTGCATCTCGAAGGTCATGAACTTGCTAATATGCCTAATTTGCCTCTTGTAACCGAAATTTTAACTAAGTAACAAATTTTTTGCAAAATACTCACTTTCTCGAATATGACCACTGTGGCTTCTAATGTGTTCATGGAATATTATTTTGTTGTCTTTAATTTGGTGGGTCGATTTCTAAAATCAACCTACAACAAATTACGGCCCCAGTGCAAATTTAAATAGCCACTTTATTCAAAAGTCGGTTACAAAATAGTACTGGGGCCGTATTTGTAGGTCGATTTTAGAAATCGACCCAACAATTTAAAGACAACAAAATAGTATTTGATGAACACATTAGGAGCCACAGAGGTCCTATTCGAAAAAGTTAATATTTTGCAAACATGTAAGATGAAATGTCAAAATTTTTTGACAAACTGTCAAAATTTGATAAAAATGTTAGGTACACCAAGGCCAATCAACTTGCCTAACCGTACGCGGATGAGTCATCGTACGTCGGCCGACGTTTACCTGCGTCGCTTTAAAATTTCAGCGATATTTTCGTGTATTTGTGTATTTTGGTGCGTTTTAAAGCTATTTAATTTTGCAATTAATTGAACTCCGGGCTTTTTTACTAGAGCACTAGGACCACGACATTACAGGTTAGAAGGGCTAAAATTAATTTAGTTTCGAAAGTAGGTATCTGAAAGAGTGAGACATGTTTTTAGGCGTGCGAACAACAATTTCCCACTGAGGATGAGGGTATTGATGAAAGAAGTACCTAAGGATTACGTACTTCATGGAATCGACCAGGCAAACTTAAACGGCTAAGTTGCGCACACCCTCGCTCAAAGTAACGTTTTTATTTGATAGTTCCTATTTGTAAGTAAATGGATTATATCTTTTTAGATGCAGTACCATGTACGGTACACTACCAGCAGACGGACCCAGTTATTTGTCCTGGCCCAGAATAAGTATAGGAGAGAAAATCCTGAAGCAAAAATAGTCAAAATGAAGTAGGTACTATTTTTTGTTTTTGAATAATTATATAAATAAAAGCACAATACCTACTTAAGAGATTCGTTTTAATTTCCAACTAGGTTTTTTAAAGATATATTTTCGACGGTACTACAAAACGCTAACAAAGTGAAAGAAATAATGCTAGAACTTCTTTTTATTTTATTTCCCTATTTTAGAAGTTATCATTTAAAACATTAACTTTGTTTCGCAATATTATTAGAATAATTTTAATAAAAACAACAGTGTTAGCTGCACAAAGTTTCTCCTCTGCTTGGGTTGTTCCTCAAGATCACATTTGTTTTCATTTTTGCATTTTTTTACTTCAGGATCTTCTCTTCTACTTATTCTGGGCCAGGCTAAATAAGTGGGTCAATCTGCTGGCAGTATAACGTACATGGTACTGCATCTAAAACCATATAATCCATTTACTAACAAATAAGAACTATCAAATAAAAACATTACTTTGACCAAGCGAGGGTGCTTCGCAACGTAGCTGCTTAAGTTTGCATGGTCCAGGGACTCTTTAAAATAAGGGGACCCAGCATATCACAGTCTATCGCATAGGAAAAGTGAAGCCTTGAGGGGAAGTTTGTTTTCTGTAGACTCCAAGGAGACCACAAGACATATTCTGTACCTACTTGTAGACACAAATTGTCAAGTCTAATTTTTAGAAATCATGGAAATGGAAACCGTTATTAATTTTTACTAACAATCAAAGCACCTGTTATATTCATAGATTCTCCAATAAAATGGCATACTTGGCATCACTGATACCATTAGAATGAGGAAAGTATAAGCCTCACTTTGGAAAGTATAATGCTGGATCCCCTTCCTTTAAACGGTCCCTGGCCTGGTCAATTCCACGAAGTACCTTAGGTACTTTCATCAATATCCTCATCCTCAGTGGGAAAATGTAAAAGCTTTACACTTAACCGTCTGCACCACTACATATAGACAGCGTGTGAATTTGCGCAAGCTGTAAGGATGGAAAGTTTTTGTAATTTGCAGGGGGGCAATAACTATGTAAATAAATATCAGCTCTTTTTGCAGTACTGGTCCAGAAAAGCACTTTGGCACACCAGCGAATCTTTACAAATACGAAATAGAACACCTAGATGCGGAGGACATAGATATAAGCGAAATCATGATAGTGGACTACACTCAGCTACGTAGAAGAAAGGCACTATTCTCCAGGGACAAAAGCAAATTGTTCATAAAGCAGTATGTCGAACAAGATGACAAGGGTATGTTTACAATAAAGCAAACAGCACTGGACGAATTTGGAATTACCAAAATGAGGTGGGATCAAGTGTATGCTGGACCTGAACCAAAATTCGAGATGTCGAAAAAATTGGAGAGTCCGAAAATTAAAAAGAAGAAACAGAGACAAGAAACTTTGGCAAAGTATCTGCAGAAAAACGGGGTGCTCCCGCAAATTGACAGCAAAGAGAATAACAACTTGTTGGAGCAGATGAAGAAAAGGGAGGAGGAATTTAAGAAAAATAAGCAGCTGAGAGATGAGGAAAGGATAGCCGATAAGCAGAGGAAGAAGGAGGAAAGCATACGGGTTGCACAGTATTTGAAAGAATGGTCAAAACCAAAAGAAGATTTAGAGTTGGAAAACCAAGCCGTAAGTATAATAAAACACAAATCATAAATGAAAGGTTCATAGCTAAAAATGAGCAATTTTACTAAATAGGTAATTTGAAAACTATAACTATTTATTTTAGTAATTTTTGGCTAACTTTCTAGGATTCCTTAGTTTGTAGGTGTACATTTTTAGGCAGTCGCTCAAGGGCCTTCCGATAAATTTCTGTCTAATCTCCTTTTGAAAGAAATATATGGATCAGCAAAAATAAAAACTAATATTTAACAATATTACTTGACCCAAAATTTTACTAAAAAAATTTATATCAAGAACGTGGTAGAGCCATGTATACGCAATTCTTGGAGAGCATGTATGTCTTTGTTCAACCTCTGAGTGAAAGTTAAAATTTGTGAATTCCATAAATTAATAAATGAGTGCTCTCACTGGTTCTAAATAAGGCAGGATGTTAATAATTTTGGTTACAACTTTCATCATATTAGGCTTATTATTTTGTACTGGTTTAAGTGATTTATCTAAATAAATTCCTTTGCCATTTTATTACAGTTCAAACTCAAAAGCCAGTCCATTATTCTGTTAAAAAGGGAGGCAACTGAAGCAACTCTTATTTTATTGCATTAAAACTGCACAAACCTTCTGTAACTTGGAAGTTTTTTTCGGTTCAGTATTTCACTATTATGTAATGGGGAACTTGAACATGTTTTTTATTTCTTTAATATATTTGCTTATCTGTAGAAAGAGCACGTACCAAACATCAGCCCTCAAATCGCAATATTTAATTTGCAATAAATAATTAAATTTGTGACCGCAAGCTATTCATTTGAACAGACACGAAAAGCGCGTGAATGGTCGTGATGACACGCCGCTCGATCTATTGGAAGGCAGTGACAGGAGTGACAGCTACACAGAATTAGAGAAGGCAGAATGGAAATTAAACGTGAAAAATAAACAGTTCGGCGAGCCATTTCTAGAGGGCTCTGATGTAGGTCAAAAATAAGAACCACCTAAAAGTCTAAATTTAACAGGTACTTCTTTAACTGAATGGTGAGGCCACGGGACTAGTAATTCGTAGGTCCCGAGTTCGGTACCACATGAAGACCTAGTTTTTTTTTAATAGGGTACTTGACGAAATTTTACAAACTTGATAAAACAATTCCTGGATACTTGCCTAAGACCCTACGATTATTTAAAAAATATATATTTACGTAATTAGCAAGTTATTAGACTTTCTTTGAAATTTGGCGGGAAAGCATTTATGACATCACAAGTGTTTTGTAACGGCAATTTGGCAACATAGCGATACCACTGAAGTGTTCTGAGACATAACCCTATTCGGCAGTGAAAGTTGCAAGGAAAGTTGAAATTTCAAAATTCTAACCTCAAACTCCCAGACTTATGATGCCCCGTGAAACCACTTTTAGCATTGATTGATTCCTTCCTCCATCGACGATTTTAGTCAAGAAGGTTTTTTTTTTCGTAAATACTGTAATTTTTTTGGCTAGGTTGGGCCTAAAGTCCGGAATTCGGGCTCAGTACTTCTAAGCACTATGGCGTCTTCATAAACGCGCCTTCAAGATGGTCTCTAGGCCGAGGTTCTCTCTTTATTAATAACACATAATACTGTATTATTACTACAACGTAGGTACAAACCTTTGCAGTTTTATCCCATGGATTTCGGCAGACGCTAACAGCATCCAATTTCGGCAAATTACGGATTGTCCTTTCAGGGTCCATGTCCAAGATACCTTACCTTACACATCTAACAACACGATAACTAGGTCCGCAAACAATATATAATAATAAATATCAATAACAAACTATAATAAATGGCACAGATATTATCTACTGATATTTTGATTTAGCGAGATACGGAATGACAGTTGGCATCACGGGATGTCATCTGCCGATCAGAAAACCATACGTGTTAGATGACATGTGGATATATGAATATGGTTAGATGCCTAGGTGGGCGGGCAACTTTGCCAAATACGCGAATATTTCCCCCATTATTGGTACCTGAATATTTATAGTATGTTCCGTATACAGATATTTTAACTAAAGTGTTACTTGGCAGAGATGAAGGATATAGTTTCCAGCATGTGCAGCATAAACAGACACCATTTTGATATAGAGGAGTCAATATACGGAACATATTCGTAATAAAAAGTCTATGTGACAAAATTTGTGTGTGCAATTGCGTTAGTTAAAGCTCAAAGGTTTCAATATATTAAGTAACAGATATTCATAGACAAGCTGGAGATACTTGAATAGAAAACTGCAATTTGCCTTTGTTCCACGAATGATTGCAAACGGGCACCGGCAATGTTACAGTTCTGTATCTCTTGAGAGGCACAGAGTTGCCACATTTGGCATTCTGGACAATAGAACGACGAAACTGTAGATCTCAGCCTGAACAAAATTGTGCAACTTTGTCTTTAATTATCATAAAAAAATAAGGGTTAAAAACCGTTGTTTCATTTATTACGTGTTATGTTGGTGCATCTACTGTAAACAGAGTACAATTTGAGAGGAATTAAAAATATTGTCAAGTACCTTATTATTACTGCATTCTTCCTTTTATATTTATCACTGATTATCTTTTTTAGTAATAATTGGACTATGGTTATTATGAAGATTATTACTCACAATCTACTTCATAGTGTATTTTAAGTTCAAAGTACCTACCTACCTAATATGAAATTGTCGGTAGCAGGAAAAATGTAATACATTGCTCGATGCGTAAGCTCTTTTTGGCCTTGGAGGTAGCTAGTAATTTAAGTAAACATGTAATTTTAAGAGAATGATAGTGGACTGTCCCAGGAGGGCCTTCGGGGTGGTCTGTAACAAAGAAATTAATTAGTGAACATTCGGCCAATTACTGGTAGTTTGATTGGATTATGTAAGCGGTAAAATAAAGGCAAGATATGGAAAAGCGAACGGCCTAGCTAAGTTTATGAACTTTACCCGATTTCCTAAAAGAAAGGAGTCTCTAGCCCATAGTTGAGCCTGTAACAATCTTCTACCCCCATTGGCTACTTTTAACCTCCCCTCGGTATTAGAAACCCTTAACAAGTGGTAAAACGAAAATAAACTTATTAAACCTGATAAAACCTTGTCGGTTGATTTTATGAAGGATAAAAGAATGAAGATTAAAACCCGGAAATTAAGTAACTTCGTTACACTACAAACCTGAGAAATAGATGTACTCTCTGTTCAACGAACGTTCATACTTACGTCACAACTCCCGTCCTTGTCTGAATCGTGAATACAACTGATATCAATCGTATATTCATAAGTAAGAAAAGGACGGGAGTTGTGACGTAGGTATGAACATTCGTTGACCAGAGAATAGTTCATATGTCCCCTATCAGATAAATCGCTAAAATCAGTTTAAAAGAATACTACTAATAATAATCTATATGATGTGGGATATTTGATTAAATACACTGAACATGTAACAGTATTATACACTTTCAATGTATTAATCATACAAAATTCTAAACAAATTCAAATTCCGACTGCCCATAATTTCTTGTTGAAAGGATTATTTTAGTGTTTATCCCTTGTGCCTTGTGCCACAAGTTGAATCGATGAAGATAATAATTTATTTTATTTAGTTCTTGTTGTTATGCAAGATAATTCAAAAAAATCTTTTTTCACAAATCATTTCAGAAAATAATCTACTGTGGGTCTGGATTGTATTAATTTAATTTTTGAAGGTAGTGAAATAGATAGTAATGTGACTCCAGACTGAGACTATTGGAGAAGCCGGTACGAAAAAGTATCTTAATGCTCGTCTCTTATTTATTATTAATTCAGTTTTGCATGCGTGATTTTTCACAATAAGTGCAACAAAATTGTAACTATATAAAAATCCCGGGGTCAAAACCTATTGACATGTTAACTTTTTTATTTCTTTAGGTACTACCTGTGCCAACCCCGGTTAAGTGCAGAGTTCCGGAGGACTACTTTGGTGATGCTATTATGGTTCTAGAGTTTGTGGACACATTTTCCAAGCTCCTCTCCACAAAGGACTTCTTTCCTGGCGGATTCACGTTCGAGGTCATGGAGAGGGCTTTGGTCGAAAACGAAGTGGCTGGTCCTTTAACCGACATAATCCAGATGCTTTTGACCGCTATTTTTAATGTTCAAGATGAAGAGTCCAGCCAATACAGAACGGCAGTTGAAAATGCAAAAGGTAAGCAATTAATTGAGTGTGGAAGGCAACTTTTGGCAGGTTTTGGTATCTGAGTGCCTTATTCCTGACGTTGCTCTGAATACCTCTGGGGCCACAAACACAAAAAAAATTTGTCGCATGCTTGGATTGTCTCAGTATTGTAGTAGTTCCTGGTTCTGTTAATTTTATTTTATTCAGTTTGTAACTTTATTTAGAAATAGTATTGTAATTTGTATAATATTTTTGCTGTCTATAGAAATAACCGAAGAAGACCTACCTGACAACCTTAGCCTTACAGACGCAACCCATCTCGCTACACTTGCTTCGAAGTGGAGCAACAAATACCAGGGCATATCCCTGAGCCGCCTCCCACTCTATTCCCTAACCGTTTCCGAGGTTTTGCGCCTTCATCTCCTGTCGTCGGGCGCCCGGATTAATGAAACCGGGGCTAGATGGCGCTATGCCCAAAGGGGCGGATATACGAGCGAGGACGACCCCGGTTTACACCTCAGATTACACCAACCGCACATTTTGAAGGCACTAGCAATCTATAATGTCGTGGAGTTGACTATTGGCGACAAACTGAAGATTATACATTGCCTGATTAATCAATTGTTGACGTATGCCGACGTAAGGGATATAATCGAAGAGAGGTTAGAGAAGACCAAGCAGCTGAAGCTGGAGTTGAGGTCGACGCAGGCGATGGAGCGGAAGAGGGAAATGGAGTTTACGACAACTAGGGCGAGGATGAAGAGGGAGAACAAAGACGATCCGATGTTGAGCGATAAGATCGAAAGGTTGACGGAGGAGAACGAGAGGAAGCAAGTGCAGAACGTGAAGAAGATAGAGAAGTTGATCAAGGCGATCAGCGAGGCACAGAACATATTGGGGTAAGAGCAATATATTTTTTTGTGTTTATTGTATATTTCCAACTTTAAAGTTTACAACAGGGAATCTTGAAGTTATTGAAAACCAAAGAAAAATAATAAAACAAAAATAATGAAAAAAAAACAGTGTTACCCATTTGTTTTCGGGTCACCCTGTAAAAAGTTTATTAATTGTGCGATATGATCCTTTTTTTAATTATAGAGCTTGATAAACTGCATTTTTTGAACCAAATCGTTCATACAAAATTCAAGGCCTACTATGCCAGTTTCTAGGAACAAAATTGTAATAAATCACATTAGTGACTTTTTAGAAAAAAACTGTGCATACCACTTTATTCGGCACTCCTCAATACGGGCCTGTACCAAATTTTACCAAAAAATCTCAAGTAATAAAGATTTTGTAGAAACATTAAAAATGTACATTAGGTTCTTATTTATTATCAAAAGTTCATAGTTACCATGAAAAAAACTATACTTTGTAATATTAGCTATGTTCATGGAGTAATCCCGAACTAGTAACTGTCAGTGTCAATGGGCGTATTCGATTGACAAAATGAAAAAACGGGTTCAGGTGTTCCTGAATCAGTAGATATCGAAGAAATTTTCATGTGTCAAACGAAAAACACTAAAGTCTATCCAAGTTACAGCGGCAGTAGATATAAACAAAGTCACATGACCGCCTTGCGATCAATTACCAGGGTCGGACTAATATGAGATTCCAAGTGGCTTGTAATTCTGAACTAATTCTTTTAGAAGTTCTAAAATTTGTATTTCTACCTTTCGTGGATCTTTATAAATTTCCTTAAATTAAGTAGCAACATAAATTTACAGAATATACTGCTCGCGATCCGATCTAAAATATGCAGGAAACTCGACTGAGGGAAGAGCCGGCCCTGCATTCTGCTCGCCGCGTAAACACTTGACATTTTATGACGGCCAGAACAATAAGAGAATAGGTCACGTGGTGGCCAATGTTTTAATCCACTGCCTCTGTAACTTGGATAGACTTTAGTAACACCACCAATTTAATAATATTTATTTTCTAATATGTGTAAAACCAATATCCAATCACAATAGCTGATCTCACGAAATAGCCGGTTCAACAAAGATGATCCGATATTGCTAAATTCTTATCAATCGAACGTGCTATACTGATCTGAAATCAGTTTGGATTGATCCAGATCACTTATTTATTGCCAATCGAATACGTCTTATGGGCTTGGTGGGTTTGAATTTTACAACTTCTTTGGGCCAATTACATTGATGCTTACTAGTTCGGAACCAGTTTATGCTTATGCTTACACAGAATAAAAGAAAACAAAGACAAAATGAAAATCACAAAAACTACAAAACTCTTTAAAAACCTATTTAAAAGAATTAAATTCTTTTAAAATGTGGTACAGGACTGTTCTGACAGGTGCTGAATCTGGATTCTGGAACTGGATCTGTGGCATGCACAGACTTAAAAAAATCGCTAATGTGATTTATTAAAATTTTGCTCTTAGAAACTGGCATAGTAACCCTTGGATTTTGTATGAAAGAGGTCATTTTTGCTCCAGTGGCGGAGATGTGGGTACCCAGTTTAATTGGTTAATTAAAAACCAGTTGTATCCTGTATAATTGCAATTTTTTGTGGACATTGAAAACACAAATAGTATATTATGCAATCAGTATTTTTAATGATACCTGTTAAGACTTAAGTATGTGAATACGATTGCCATTAAAGGCCAGTTGCATACACTACTTTTTCTAGGACCAGTCATACTAATGAAAAATAGGTACTTGAATTCTCAAAATTTATTAAATGTATGAGGAATATGGAATATGATCAGGTGGATGCCAGCGGGACTAGGGCCCAATGGCGGTCTAGTTTATTTTACGAGGGCCGTGTGTCTAGTGGACTCAATATGACAGTTCTGAAAGCTTTCTGGAATGTCAATAAGAGACTCCATCATATTGCACATGATTTTATCTAGGGTTATTCTATTGGCGGAGTGTCTATGTGAAAGTCTCTTTTATTAATTAAGGTATACAAATATTGAATTTCAAATAATACTATATAATGAAGCAACTGGTGCCTACTGAAAACAGCAATGTAAATTTTATTATATTGGAGAGTTGAAGTGATCACAATATGTATATGTAAACCTGTACTTGTTAACGCATAAAAATTAACGTTTACGGAGGTCTGAGTTGAAGTGCGGAATTTCACGAAACCCTTAAATCACACGGTTTCTAAGTTTCAAAACACTGCGCGATAAACGTCAGTTTTTTTTTGAATTCTGTAACAAATCGGTTATTTTGAGAAAGATAACGTGGAACGCCACTGTCAGTTTCTTAGAGGTGGATTCGTAGGAAAATTTTTCTTATTGGGTTCCCAGGCCAAAGAGATAGGAAATTCAGACAATGGCCCCAAAGTGGTAGGAATTGGAATTGGAAAAACAAAACCCAAATCTCGGGATCCCGAGATCAATTTTAATAATAAATTTAAAAAGAAATGGCTTGTGGCATATGGGATTCATTGGATTCTCTATAAGAATCTGCATGTATTACAATTCTATTAAAATCAACACCTTTTTCAAACATTCAAAAGACCTTGTTGATCCATAAAGAAGGCAAAATATTTATCTAGATTTTGGAACATGTTTTGGAACATGTTTTGGAACATTTTTATTATTTTTATTTTTAGGGTGGATGATATTCTTAAAGGTGATCGTCAATCTCTGTTGTTACTGTAATTTCCAAGCCAGATCTTGAAAATAGTAAATTTTACTATGTATGTATGATGAGTAAAAGAATAATACACTTTCCCTGGTACAATTTGGTTTTAGAATATATTTCTTTACTAAATTTGCAACATTTTTTTAAGCGTTCTAATACTTTTTTTTTTTTCGTTATTTGCGACATGCTTATTGCTCTTGTATTCCATCATTTGGTTTTTTCATAAGGGTTCTGACCATACATTTCTCATAATATATGTAGGTCATATTTCTTCGGTGAATCGGAACCATAATAAAATAATTTCTGCTTATTTCGTCGTTATTTGACAGACATTGACAATTCATCGTATAGTTTGAAATGTTTTGATTAACGTTAAGCAAGCTCATAAAAGCACGCAACCTTATGTAGATCCATAAACGTATATGCCAGAATTTTTCTACAGCGCATGTGCAGATGGCAAATTATATGTTAACATTTATGTATGGCTGCACTTCAACTCTCTAATATCATTCACCTACACTTACACTACAGATGAATGTTGCTAAGGAACACTAGCCAGCAAAGAACAGTTCCTTGTTTTTGAAATTGTTACATTCCAATACAAGAACCCTAATTGTATCAAATGAAAAACAAACAGTTTAGTTTAGACAGTTGTCTGTAAAAAAATATTTTTTAATTTTGCAGCTATGATAGGGCGTACCGAAAATATCTCAGAATCGACTCGGTACCCGCCATATTTGTTAACTTTGAAGACGAACATGCAGGCACCTGTATGGGCAGCCCGGTAAAACAGTACTCAAATGCCGTAAGCGCCGACAGGAAACAATTATTATCTCACGTCAAAGAACTATATGAGAATCTCAATACCAGCGACAAAGAAAACAAAAAATCTCCCAAAAAAATTAATGGCAGCAGAAGTCCAATTAAAAAAGAATTTTCAGTCAATTACGATGAACTCTTGATGTGCTCGAGCAATCGAGATACGTGCGTACTACATTCCGCTAAGGTTAGGAGGGTCAAGTGGTCGTTTCTGCATAGCGAGGAACACGTCGACCAGCTTTTGGGGAGTTTGAATCATAGGGGCATTAGGGAAGGGGAGTTGATGGATGTGGTGAAAAACGACAGGGAAAACATTATAAGTATTATCGCGCAGACGCCTATAAGTCAGCTGAATCCTGAGGTGGAGGTTAAGATTAAGGAGGAAGAGGATCAGAACCAGAAGGCGCTGCGGAATTCCAAGAAGAATAAAGACAGGTAAGCAATAATGAAAAATAGTCTATAGACGTTAGATTGTTATTAACTATTGTCAGTTTTTCCATTATAACCATGGAATTGATAAGTACAATGGAAGTCGCACAGGTACCACTTTCATTGTTGTTTGGGGCAGCCAACTCTAGACAGAGATAGGTTTCAAATGGCAATAAGTAAGACAAGGACGCCTAATGAATGTGTCAGCTGATTCAGGCAAAGGAGGTATATAGGGATGTTGCATATTAATGGGTGAATTTAATGGGCATGTTCCGTATTTCTCTTTATTGTATGATCTGTATTCCGAAATTCGGGGCTTGTTTGTAGGAATGAGAATTTTTCTATTTAACCACAATTATTATGTAAATATTGCACAGAAAAACATAGGGAATTTATAAAAAAAAATACCTACATGGCAATTTTATGTACCTGGAAGTAAATTGAGACAAATAAAATAGAAATTCCAAAATAAAAGTTTATTTTAAAATAAAGGCGACAAAATATCTAGGATAAGGTATACATTTTCAACTTTAATTACTTATCTTAACTGATTTATTAATTTTAAAATTCAATTTAATAGGAAGAGCATGTAATTCAGGTAGCTTTTACATATTTTTATATAATTTTTAATGTTTAGGCATCTAACAAAAAGAATTACAAATAATTACCTCATTAAAGGGACCAGAACCTCAAGATTAATTCCATCTTTGACTACGAAGAGCTAGGTTCATTAGCACAATATTTGCCAGTTTTTCCCTTGATAGAGTTTCTATCATGACTTGGAAAATAAAAAGCAGTAGTAATTACATACTTTTTAAGTCTGCGCTGCCCAAAATTCTCTATGAAATTGCTCTCAATAAATTGTTGACTACAAATGCAAGTAAATACTTGTAGACAGTACAAAATTTTTCTTTTTTATTGCTGCAGCAATCCACTTGTCTCTAATATTATCACCTTATCTCTTTGAAAACTGCAAAGTTATTAGCAAAGATTTTTAAGACTTACGAATGGAAAGGAACCCCACTATTCTTATTCTTTCCGCCCCGTTTGGTACATCCAAATACACAACAGGAGTTGACCCTCGTTTTTGTAATTTACAACTTAAACAGAGATAACATAGCCACATAGCTAAATTAAATTTTCTCTCCGATCTAAAAATAATATTAAACCAAACACCGAAACACCAACGAAGAAAACTCAACGCCGTTTTATACGAAACTGCCACCATGACACGAACTCAAATCAAATATAAATAATACAATAATTACTCCTATTCGTATTGGGACTTGGGACAGAAGGAAAATTAAAATGACGTTTGAACTCGTTTGAAGCACAGGACACAAAAATAGAAAGTTAGGACAAACACCTCTTTTGTGTTATGTGGTTTTTGCCGGAATCAGCTGATTTATTTTCTATTTCACTTACTCAAGTTTAGCCAGTTTCTCTCTACACTCCTTCCATCTACTTGTCAATTCAATGATTATAACATAGATTAAAGGAGCCATAGCATTGTTGAAACCGTCCGCAAAAAAATCCTGCTAAACCAACTTTCAATCTTTAATTTTGGAGCGAAAACAAATTAAAGAAGATTTGCTGACAAAAAATATTGTTAGCATTACTCAATGACCTACGTCATTGGCATTACTATTTTTGGTATTGTGCTCATTTAATATTTCAGAACTTCATATACAGTGTGTAGATCTTATGTTGTTAATAAGTTAAGAAACATGAAATACTTTAAGAACTACCATTAGCTATTATTTTAGACGAAATATTTATGAAACAAATAATGCAAAATTAAGCCCTAATACAAAATCTGAATTTTGATTTTTTAAATTTATCTCAACTTACACATAAACTTCAGTTAAATAAACAATAAAAATAAAATAACAGTTTGTACGACGTGGAAAAACTACTCTGCATGTCCTCCTCCAACCCCCACATATTTTCAGATTTTCATTTTGAATTTTCGTAAATAATTCAACTTAAAAAAATGGAAACATAAAATTCAAATTTTACATTTTATATTAATGCTTTATTTTGTATTATACCCCGATTACTGTAAGAAGTCCCGATTTTGGCAGATGACATTCTCCACAAAATCCCTAGGAATTTTTTGTTAACCATAGGTATAACATTGGTATATGTGTCTCAACCAGTTAATGACGGCACTCATTGATTTATGATGTGAAAAGTTACCCAAGTGATACGAAAAAAAGAGCATAATAAAATGAAAACCCTACTGCAATTACGATTATGCCGCTACAAATAAAAATAACTATGACTACAACTCATTTTAATAATAATTTCAAACGTCATGGAAACACTTTCGTTTTGGTATTTTGTAATAATCAGCTGCTTTTGGCAACGTCTAGGGGCGGACTCAGGCAAATTTAGCTTCGGTGTGTCAAAGTGACAGTGAAGGTTTTCCAGATCGTTCAAACTGGTTTAAACATTCGGTAATGAAAATATTCGCGGGTTTTCTACGTTTTCTGAGCTTTACCGTCCTCTGTGTTGTTCTTGTTCGTGTTACTTTTCGTGTTATTAGTGCAAATGGGCTCGTTACTGACCTGAACTTATGACCCGGTTGCATTTTTTGCTGCATTAATGCCAACTTAGGATATCGAAATTACCAATTGACGGTCCCAGTAAGGACTTCTTAAAGTAATTTGAGTATATCATAATTATAAACAACTGTTTTATAAGCATCTGGTCTAAAATATAAAATAAGGTAACTTCTGTCTTAAAGAATCTGCATGTTTTCTTAACTTGTTAATACCCTTTAGGATTATCTAGGATTTTTATATGATATAATAAAATAATTGTCTCGACAGGCAGAATTTTTTTATGAAGAATGACTTTTCGTCCTATAATTAATAATTACGAATTTCCTCCTCTTGTGAACTCCATCCATGAACACACTGTATATGGGAGTTTTTATATTCTTGCAGCATTATGGAGTTTTGACTATTTTTTGCTATAACATTTAGAAATGAAATCATAGATAGTTAGCGAACAAAAGAGCATCTAATGAACCAAGTTCTGACTTCACTGTGTTATTTTTATTTTATATTTTTATTAACAACATTCTTGTTTTTCTTTCTGTGTTTGAATTTTTCTAATTAGGTATTCAAACTCACGCACATACTTATTATTTTAATATTACTTTAATATTTCTGTCTAGAAAAAAAATTTTGACAAAAAATGAAATACGGCCCTGGCAGCCCTGATTTGTTGGTTGGTACGAGATAAATTCTGGGGTTCTATTATTCGGCAAGACGAGTATAGTTGGGTTATTACATGTCTATTTCCTTCTCCCACCTGTTTATTTTATTCACAAAAATAGAAAAATAGGATCCTCTTAAAACCAATTTTGTGTCAAAACTAGTGCTTAAAATTTAAAATTTCATAGGCCGCACAGAGAACTAATATCTTTCCAGATACGAGGATGCAAATCTCGGATACCCCCTCGACATGAAACCGGAAGAAGTGATGCACAATGCCTTGATCGACAACATCTTGGAAATGGAAGAGAAAATATCTGCCGGCAACTTGGGGATCTTGCGTGTCAAAAACCGCGAAGAATGGAGGAATTTCCTGCAAAACCGCCAGTATGCTAAAATGGAGAAGACGATAATCAAGAATGGGAACAGCAAATATTCCAGGGTCAAGAAGGGCGAAAAGAAGAATGGCAGCAGACCTGCGACACCGGATATGTCAGTGAAAGTCGAGGTGAAGGATTATCAGGATCCGGGGAGATTTGTGGTGGATGGAGAACAGATTACGGAGAATGGGGATACCGGATTGGACCAGCCAGAGGAATTGAGAGAGGCCGTGAGGTGTTTGGCAATCGCGCTGGCGCAAGTTGCCGAGGGGATTGACTCGAGGTACCTAAAGAAGCCACTAGGTGAGTCATCTTCTGGAGTTAATAAATTGTTTTTAAATTTAAGTTCTGGTATCTTCCCAAAAGGGAATTAAATGTGAATTTTTTGAAGTTTCATTTTTGTAAAAGGCTGCTACAATATTTTTCATGTATTAAATACTATTATAAAATACTACTATAAAAATAGTAGAGTTGCCAAATGTCCGGACATTTATTTTCAGAGAAATTTCCAGCCAATGTGTCCGTAATATGTCCGGACATTTATCAGACATTTATAAAATAAGCTAAAAACATCACCATCCTATTGGATTTAAGTGGAGCTTTAAAACGATATATTATTTATATACGTTTTTAAAATTTTAAATAAAACTAATAAAAGAACACGTCATGCGTGTAGCTTGTTTAAGATAAGTCTTCTTGCAGAATTTGCAAATTCCACATGTTTTATTGTTTTTTTGGACTTTTTGGAAGTAATTCCATATTATACCACTTCTTTTACCCATTAATAAAAGAAAATAAGAAAAAAGCACACACAGCAGATATCTTATGGAGGGAAACCCTTCCAAAACGTGTTGTTATAAAAAAATTAAAAAATTTGAAGTTAAGTTTCGCTTCTTCTATTTAAAATATTTTGAAATTTATTGGACACATACGAGCATTTTTGAATGTGACATGTCCATAAATGTCCGTGCTCGGACATTTATGTCCGGTCACAAATAAGTGTCCGGCAACACTAAAAAATTGTCAAAGTTTTGTTTTTGTATCTAAAGTAGAGATGAGAAAGTTCCCTCTTTACGAAAATTCCCGGAAAGTTTCCGACCAAAATTTCCGAAACTTTCGGAAGATTCCATTTTTCTTTTTTTAATGTTTACTTTAATTAGTCACACTTAGAGCTTTCCAAAAATACCAAATATGTCATATTTTAAGTGAAATTTGCTAAAGATATTGTAGAAAAGGTATAATATCACAAAATGTAAAAGTTTTGCTTTGTAATTCGTATTTCATGATCATAATTCAAATTTTCACTTTCAGATTTTAAATTATTAGTATTATTAATTATTAATTACTACCTACAGTAAAAAACGTAGAAAGTGACTTTTTTTGTTGACTTTTAATTTTTTGCAGACTTAGCTGGGACAAAAAACCATTACTCCCGCTAAACCAAAAGTGATATGCAACCGTGTTGTGCAGATTTTTTATTCACTTTACTAGTCTAATGAAAAATTGCAATAAAATCGTCATCTTAATTTAAAAAATCGGTTATTTGGCGATAACTTTTTTGTTTGAAATTAAACTATTTTTTTCTTGGCGGCATTGAATTTCTTGAAAAAAACTACACAAGTTTAGTTTTTGAACCATGTATCTTAAAAATTACCGAGATAATCGCTCGTAACATCTTAATTGCGTCACCCTGTACAAAAGTAAAAATAAAACGTAAGGATAAAAGATAAAACCAAATATGAAAGAATAATAAATTCACATTGTTCATATTATCATTATTTATCTAGTTTCACTTATTAAACTTCAGAAGTCAAAAAGTCTAATAAAAAAATATAATAAAATATATTTGATGTGTGGTCTATAGCACAGTTCATGATTCTTCTTTGTTCTTTTTTGTATTTTTTAGGTTATGTCATGAATCTTGGCCAAGCATTTATGACGGCAAATTTAAAATTTGAATGTTTCGGAAACTTTCAGGGAGAGTTTCCTATACCTTCAAAGTTTCTTCCCGGAAAGTTTCAAAAACGGAAACTTTCCCGACTTGGAAAGTTTCCGTTGCCCATCTCTAATCTAAAGCGATTTTAACGTTATCTTTCTATGAATAAATATATTTTTAAGTATCCTGATTTTAATACTGATTGTATTTAAAAATATTGCATTGATTACAATCATTTTAATCACAATTTTAATCAACTTATTTAAATCATCTCAACCCTGATACCAGGCCAAATACCAATAACACCGGCTACGAGATACTCTCCCTTGGAACTACCAATAGAAAAATAGAGACCATTTAATTTGTTATCCTTGACCTTCATACATTTCCGAGGTGTCAAGTTTCAAATCGGAACACACTGTAGATGGGTAGAGTCTCATAACATCTCATCATATCCAGGTCCGGAATTTACTAGTGATGTAGATGCGGGTAATCAGTATCATAAATTCATTACTAAAAGTCCTTTCCTGCCGTACCTAAAAATTTACGAAGTCTTTGTCAAATTTGCAGCTATGAATTTATCTGATTTAAAGTTGGATCTTTTGAATCTCTCTCATATGTCAAAATTCAGAAGATTCTCAATGTGCAAGTTATAACATTTTTATGATTATATCGTTCAGGACATGGGGATGTGACCAAGACAGACGTGTCCAACCGAAAAACCGAATACGACGTATTGGACAAATGGGAACAATCTCTGCTTTCGTCTACGAGTTTCAGTCAAGTTTTCCTGCACTATGGCACCCTAGACTCGTGTGTAATGTGGTCCAGGTCTGCCCTTCTGGCCAGATGCAGAATATGCAGGAGACAAAAGGATTCGGAAAATATGCTCCTCTGCGACCTGTGTAATCTTGGACATCATTTGTATTGCCTCAAACCCAAGTTGACGGTAAGTCTTAGTCAGAAAGTTATGTTTATTATAACGATTCATATCAAATTAAATTTTTCATACGTCAGGAAGTTGTGCTTATTTCTCTAGTGGTCACAATCCGATATTTTCCTTAGTCGGTGCCGAAGGGAGACTGGTTCTGTGACAGGTGCAAGAAACAAAAAGAGCAAGAAGCTAAACTGTTGAGCCCTGAGCCTACTCCCCAGAAAAAGAGGAAGATATTCAAAGAAGAAGAAATAGACGAGGAGGAAGAAGTTGTAGAGGAACAAAGCGAAGGAGAAGAAGAAGAAGAATCAGTCGATGATGAAGAAGAAGCAGTCAATGAAGAGGAGGTCGAGGAGGAAGAAAGCAGCGAAGAGGAAATTGATTCTGATGAAGAAGAAGATGAAGAAGATGAGTAAGTAATTTTTTTAAATATCAACTATGCAAAAATTCACATGTGCTACTTTGCTAGAAATGTACTGCAATTTTTTATTATACTGACGCTCGGGTTACTTGGCAAACTTCTCAGGTAAGAAGGGAAATATTTCTAAAAACATCTGGCTTGCTATAGGTGATACTTATTTTTTCATTATCCATTTTCTTTCATGTACCTTGTTATCCTTATACTACTGAAAAGGTCAATATCTAAATTACTTTAGATATTGATATTAAGAAGCAGAAAATGTTGCAGTGTCCATATTTGGTACTACATTTAACTAAACATTTAGTAATTTCGTGTAGAAGGGTCTACCTTTTAAAAATATTTTATTATTATTATTATAATGGCTCGATGCTCTGGAGTTTTGAGCTTGTAAATTTATTGTCGTCAATATAAACTCTTTATATTTCATAATTAAGTGATTTATCTGAATGGGTTACTTGACCTAAAATTCCATCGACACTATTACAGTTCAAATAATGGGGAACTTGCACAAAAATTAAATTTGAAAAATATTACTTTCAAACGTAATTTATTGCCTACTTCAGTAAAACTCTGTCAAAGCCAGAGAGAAACTACTGCGTGACAAGAAGGGAACTGCTAGCAGTGGTCAAGGCCGTTGAACATTTCAACAAGTATTTATATGGACCACCTTTCATATTAAGAACAGATCACGCATCACTAAAATGGCTATTCCAGTTCAATAATCCAGAAGGACAAGTGGCAAGATGCCTTCAAAGGCTGCAGGAATATGACTTCAAAGGGTAACACCACAAAGGGGACAACCGTAAGAATGCTGATGCATTGTCAAGAAGACCCTGTAATGAAGACTGTCATCACTGTAGTCAACAGGAATTAAGAGAAAACCCGGACCTAATTTTATGTAAAAGAACTATTGTCTGCGGACCTGAAAATTGGGATATTACTAAAATGATCGCAACAGCTATGTTCGAATAAAAACATTATATAACTTGTTGAGTGCCACAAGGCACCGTATTAGTCCAGTCTTGTTTCTGATTTATATTAATTCTATTCAAGCGTAACCTTAAATTATTTGCCGGTGATTCCACTATAATATATTTTGTAAATACTCGTAGTTTTGTTTGGCTTCAAACCTTCAAGTTAACTTCAAAACAATTCAATTAACTTCAAATTTTGAAAAATCATACATGATAAGCAGGTCAAAATTAGATCAAAATCTTTGTTCAAACTTAAACTTTAATGGCAAATTTATCAAATACTAAAATATATCCAAATTAGATGATGAAAATCGGAGAGGAGCCACATGGAAAATTTAAGAAGTCACATTTGGCCACTAATTGACATTATAATTATTATAAAAAAATATGCATATAAAAATATTATTTAAAGCAAGAACATAATATATTAACATAATAAGGTCTTTAAAACATGTTTTTCATTTATTTTTAGTGGATTTTTCTGACAAAAATGCTAAACAAATTGGCAAATAAAAATAATTGGATCATGCCATTTGTTATGTCATTGCATTATATTTTCAGACCGAGTATGCACATATTTTCTTCCAGATTGGATTTGATATATTATATGTTTAGAGGAATTTATATGGAACACTAGGTAGAATATATTAAACTCTCTTGTCCATGTCTGACCCGATTTTGTAATATCCATCCATGAGTAAGACCATAAGTAAATTCTTCTAGGGTAAGACAAGGATGGGAGTTGTGACTAGGTCGTAGGGGTATGAACATTTGTTGAAAAGAGTTTTTTTTATATTTTGCTGCTTCTTAATATTAATTCGTTGAACAGTTTTTTTTATACATATACAGGGTGATTCAGTTTTATTCTGCGACACTTCAACAGGTGATAGAAAACCAAAAAATAACCGCACTTTCTTTCATAAACTATATCATTTTAAGGCCTTATTAAAAAGTTACAGGGTGTTAAAGTTTTAATAAACATGTGGTCTTTATTGAATATTTACCAAACTAGTTGAGATATTTAAGTCATATTTGCTACACGTTATAACGGCATGGGTTAGCATAAAACCTGTTAATATCAAACACCTTGAACAACCAGAAGTAGGTAATTAGTTGTATTACCACCTTTTATTATACAAGGTGGTTCTTTTCCTATACAAGTTGTATAGCAACAAAATGTATTCAATTTCTTATGTATATTTTAATTTTAAACAAAAATGCCCTCTTGGTAATTTTTTGTATGTGTCTTGGTTTCGTGGCAAATTTGATTTTTTTTATTATTTTGGGGCATTTCTGAAAAATTATCTAAAACGTGCTCCATAGGTATCACTTAAAGTAGAAATAATGTGTTTGCTGCTTGAAATAAAGTAACTTTTTCCAATAAACTTACCTATTTAAGGCTATACTTTTGAAGATACAGGGTCTATTACATTTAAGGAAGATACAATTAATGTTACGCTCTGTATCTTGAAAAGTAAAACCTTGAATGGGTAAGTTTTAAGTTTATTGGGAAAAGTTACTGTATTTAAAGTAAGAAAAATTTTTTTCTGCTTTGAGTATTACTTATGGAGCGAAGTTCTAAGCTAATTTTTCAGAAGTACCATGAAATAATACGAAAAAATCAAATTTGCTATGAAACCATGACACATATAAAAAAATGCTAAAAGAACGTTTTTATTTACAATTAGAATTTACATAAGAAATTGAATACATTTTATTGGTATATACAAGGTGGTTCGTTTTTTTTTCTAAAAACAATTATACTATTTACCCACTTCTACGCCACTGGTTTTTTAAGGTGTTTGATATTAACAGGTTTTATGCTAATCCATGCCGTTGTAACGTGTACCAAACCAAATATGACTTAAATATCTCAACTAGTTTGATAAATATTCACAATATTCCACATATTTCTTACAACTTTAACACCCTGTAACTTTTTTATAAGGCCTTAAAATGATATAGTTTATAGAAGAAAGTGCGGTTATTTTTTGGTTTTCTATCACCTGTGAAGTGTCGCAGAATAAAACTGAATCACCCTGTATATTTTGCTGCTTCTTATTTTAATTTTATCAGTAATTTAAAAAAATCTTCTGTATGTTTCTTATTTGTACAAAAATGGATATTTACCTTGAACTAACAGTTGCAACTTTCTTTATTAGCTTTTTATTCTTAATTTTTTTTAAGCGACAACACGATATTTTAAAATGAAAACTTTCCAAATATTGAACAAAAACGTTTTTATTATTTTGTATTATTGTCGTGGTTGTCAAAATTATAATTTTTTATATATTTATATATTTCTGTTCCTGGGTGTCAACCATTTAAATCATGCAATCCTGTGTTATTACCATCTAAATTTTTCCTCCACTACTAACAGCTGGTTCATACAAAAATGTTTTCATTCATGAAAATAAAAATGTTTATAATATTTTGAAAAATATATATAAAAGAATTATAACATTAAACCATGCCTATTTTATAATGTTATGTTTCACCTTCTAATTGTTTTTAAAAAATGTAAAATGTTTTGCTCTGATGAAGGTCATTGTATTGATCGAAACATTATGTTAGCAATAAGTAATACCAATACCTCAGAAAAATGGAAAAAGAATTTTTTAATTAATTTTATATGGTAATAACACACGATTACATGATTTAAATGGTTGACACCCACGAACAGAAATATATATATATATAAAAAAAACAGTTTTTAGCTGGCTAAAAATATTTTTTTCTTAGCTGATTTTTTTACAATGGAAAAAATCCGGCTCTCAACACTATTCAACTGTTTTGAAGCCATTGCAAAAATTACAAAATAAAGTGATAAAATGCCATGTTTTTATTTTATAAAAAATTCTGCACCAGTGGTGTTTTTAACATTAAACCACCCTGTCGATATATTTTTTTGTTGTGTGGCGCCAATGGTGTCCGCTTAAAACAACACAATGCACAGGACTTTTATAGTGTTAGACCAGCCTTTATTTTTCTGAGGTATTACCCGACTCCTGATAAAGGGGCTCAAGAACACGTGTCCCTCAATGTTTGTAATAATTATTTGTTGCCAGGGAAGTGAAAAACGAGACCTGCAAAACGTGTGGCTCTGAAGGCGATTTAATCGTCTGCGAAAAATGCAACATGAACTACCACATAGAGTGCTGCGAACCGCCATTGCGGAGACCACCCAGAGGACAATGGACCTGCCACAACTGCAAAAGAGAAGACGGCCATCATATGACAAACGGCAAAGACACTGGTGAGTTTTCTTCATTTTGGGAACATTACTGATAGTCCTTGTATCAAAATTCAAATTGGCAATGACTGGTCATTATTGTTTGCATATCGGTGCATTTGACCTACATCCATCGATTTACGATTCTAAATTAGCTTTTTGGCTTGTTGACAACTAGGAGAGTGTGGACATATGCTCGGGAAACCTATGAACATGTGTGAGTAACTGATTTTTCTTTTCTCGCCATTCGCTGATAAAGCAGTCTGGGAGATTGGATGCGGATACGTAAACAATGAGCGACGCTGCGCTGCTAAAGCCAAACATAACATCCACGCCTTTGCTAGGTCTCTCCGCGGGATCTCAGATTCTGACGGTGGGTTGTCCACGTTATTTTTAGTGCGAAGATAATGCTTTTGAAGTTTACATGTCATTCGCTACACCTGCTAACATTTCTTTGTTTACCTCCATCCTCCATTTTTGTTCTTATCTTTACATTTATTTTGTGACATTATTCATGCATTTTGAATGAGGATATCTTGTATCTCACACTTTATATTTAGTAAAAAATAAAAAATAAACATTTCTGAGCACTATCCCTTTATTTTGCAACATTGTGCATTTCCTTTGCTTGTTATATTTACCTATTTAAAGTTTTAATAACCAAAATAACATTTAATATTATTGACCTTCTACAGTAATGTTTGCAGAAAATGCATAAACAAATTTTTCATAAGACAATAAAACAATATTAAACAACACCAAACATTCAATGGGTAAATTAAACACTCATAAGTTATATTGATTTATATTTTAAACAGAAAATTATAATATGATATTCCTAATGTGTGTACAACACTTAAATAATACATGACAATCACAGTAACAGATCTTTGAATTTTCTTATGCTCAGTCAGTTTTCATTGCTGCTAATTATTAAAATTTGTCAGTCAAATAGGCCTCTGATTGGCACCGTCGCAATAACAAGGCCCGCCAGCTGAAAGCGATGAGTCATCCAAGGGAGGTCAGCCTAAGGCGCCAAATTCAAATTTCGAGGTGTCAACTTGGTAAATTTGGTAAAAAAACACTTTAAAATGATTGTTTTACAACACGGATAATAATCTGCGAGAGTGAAAGTCACATTTTTAAGGGGTTTTGGTGCATTTAGATATCTACCGGTAAAATTTTCGTAAATGCCAATTATTTCTTATTTGCCTGCCTAGATACAACAAATTCAAATAAATAAAACCATAAAACTTACTGATTTCAAGGTGGTTAAGTTTAATCACGTAAAATTGTTAGGTATAACACTCTCCAACAGTCCAAACCAAAATCCTGGAAATCTGTGTAGGAACAAAATCTCTTTTGATGGCCTTAACCCACTTTTCCCTTAAAATGGAGTCTTTAGGGAGTTGGAAACGGAACACGTCCACGGCATGTTTTAAATTAGTCCGAACCTATAGACACAACCTAAAACCTATAAACTAAAATTGAACTTTAATCACTTTATTCTGAACCACTGCTGTTTTACCACCTTATTAATAAAACTCCACGTCCTATATTACTAAAAAACACAGTCCAACACACAACAAACGTTCTTTAAAACAGGAAAATCGCCAGACAAGTAAAGGTAAACAACTTCAAAAAGCAACCTCCCGACCTCCCTGTGATGACGTAGTGACGTTTCGCGTCGCCAGCTGGCAGGCCTTTATCGTTGCGACGATGCCGCTCTGATACCATTTTTTCCCTATATCTGGCTGGTAATAATTACCAAACTTTGATCATTCATGACTTGTCAGTTGCCAAAATCAAAAATGGTAAAAACCAACTAATAAAAAAACGATTATTAGCTTTTTAATCAAATTTTTTGCTTAAATTTTAGTAGTTCACTTAGTTCAGTTTTTATCTCAAAATTTCTTGTGACCATGCGCGAAGTGATGGAAAAATATAATATTTTTGAATTTTCTTAATTCTATAGGGTGCCCTGTTTATGCTTCAAAAAAATCTGTGTGTGGGCCTTGTGCTCAAAAAATGTGAGTTTGTCCTATAACATTTTTCTCTTAGATGCTTGTTGAAGAGCTTTTTTGAAATTGAATTATGCCTATACCAAAATAAGCAAGCTGCTGAACTGAAATATGACACTGCTGTGTTTTGGGGGTGGAGAATAAGCTGAAGATTTCAATTTCTATGTGTCTTACATAGGGCAACAGCCACTTGTGCTGTTTTTGGATTGTGCTTTTATACATAACTTTTTTGATGTTATCTCTTTGGTCTTGCAGTTTCATCATTTTCGTACTTTTTTATTTTGCAATTAAAGTGTGTACTTGTTTCATAAAAATGAGTGAATAAAATAAAATCAACTATTTGCGTTGAAATTGGCAAAAGGTGCAAATTTTACAGAATAATGATTGTACAATCATTAAAGTGTCCCTACGAACAGTATGTCCATTTGGCATTTTTTTCTTAATTTTGAATGTACAGCTGATCTGTAACATTTGAAGGAGATAGGTGAAAATTTTTTGTGTCGAATGTTGGTGTTGACAGATATTTTGGGGGCACATTTTTCTAATTTCAAAGCAAACGGTTGACTTTATCGTTATAAAACAAAAGTGTACTTTAGTTGCAAAATGAAGAGATAATCCCAAAAAAGTCGAGTAAAACCAGGATCCAAAAACAGCACAAGTGGTACCCCCTGTGAGATACGTATAAATTGAGATCTTAACCTTCAGTTCAACAGCTTGATTATTTTGGGAGATATAGGCATAATTCAATTTAAAAAAAGAACTTTAACACCCTGTATTTCAGACAACAAGCGTCTAAGAGAAAAATGTTATGCGATAAACTCAGATTTTTTAGCACGAGATCTCCCCCACTAGGGTTTCCAGTCCCGGTATTTAGTACCGGGATTGTCCTGGGATTTTACCCTAAAAGTATGGTCCCGGGATTTTCCTCATGGTCCCGAAACCTTAAAAGTCCCGAATTTTTTTATTACGTTATGAACACCCCACCACTGAGCGGCCAACCGTGCGGTGTGGAATTATTACAATTTTTAGGTTTCAAACTGAAATAAGAATACTTACTTGTATACTTAGTCATACATTTAGATTAGTTGGAGTTGGAGCTACTTTAGTTGTGTGTTGTGTTTTTTAAGTCATTATCATCAGTTTTAGTTTATTTTGTGTTTGTTATTTTGTAGGTACCTACGTACTACCCGTCTCTGTATAAATAAGGGTACTACCCACATTTAAATAAAAATATTTCTCTTATATAAACTTTTCCTCTCAAAATTTGTTGTAAGGAAACATCATCTTGATTTCGGGACCATTTTTCGGGACTAGTACCGGGACTTAAAATTTGGGACCAAAGTCCCGAATACATTTTTCGGTCCCGGGACTTGGGAACCCTATCCCCCACATAGATTTTTTTAAAGCATAAATGGAACACCCTGTATAATTTAGTAAGTAAATGAAAGTGCAAAATGTGTTATTTTTCCTTATTAATTCTCTTTTTTGTTCAAATGCAAATAACTTTTAACAAATTTAAGTAAAATACAGAAATATGTTTGGTATGGTTTTAGCCAATTTTTGACTGTCTACAAATCAAAACTATACTAAAGATATTTCTATCCGGCTGATTGACATGACTACAGGGGGCAGAATGATTTTCTCTTTAATTCACATGTAGCCCTTGCTAGGCTTGGGACCTAAAATACTGGGATATTTAAGTCAAGACCTAATAAAACTTTACATCTTGTGCAACATTGTCATAAAAATTATAATGTGTAAAATCAATGAACATTACTGTATGTACATATTGCTTTAATACTAATTTATTATTGTAGAGTATCGTTTTTAATTCCCTTTTATGCCTTTTTTCTTATAGATTCGGGAGATGAGGTGATTCTAAGCAGGCGATCGCATAGGCGGGAAAATGGCAGGGATGATTTGCCTCTGCACAACGCCGCCTTGCAAGAATTACTTTGTGACGTGATGAAACAGGACGATGCTTGGGCTTTCCTCAAGCCTGTCCAAAAGAACGAGGTAAGAACTTTTTACTGCCAAGAAGACAGTTCAAACATTATGGTTTTAAATATACTTCAGGATTGCAGTCTTGACTGAAAATCTATAACACTGTTTCTTTCCCAGGTACCTGACTACTATGAAGTTATAACAAAACCCATGGACTTTGGCCGAATCAAATACAAACTGAACATGGGCGACTACAATGAAGACCACCAAGTCATGGTTGACGTTGCTCAAGTTTTCGAAAACTGCAGCAGATACAATGAAGTGGACTCTGAAGTATACAAGTAAGTAAATTCTAGGAAAATGTTGTACCACGATAAGAGGACAATACCTATCACTCTAATGTGGATTATCTTGTAGTTGTGGTGTGAGACTAATGAAATACTTAGTGAAAAAAGCGAAAGAATTGGGCTTGCGGGTACCTAACGAAATGGACGATGAAAACGACGTGCAACCGAAATCCAAAAAGCGTCGCATAAAGTGATAGTATTACCCTACGTTACAGTCTGGATGTTGATGAGTAAAAAATAGAATTGTTTTTGTTTTAGATACGTCTTCATTTCCATTTTTATTTTTAGTTGTAAATATGTTTTTTTACTATACATTTAGCAATTTTGGTTGAAAATAAGTTATTGTGCGGTATACATTTACACTAAGTAGCTAGGCGCACCCTATTTATTTTTGAAGTCATCGATTGATGGATTTTCTTATAAAAAAAATAAGCCTTAGAAAAATAAATATGACAGTTTCTAGAATACTCCTTTCATTTCATTAGTAAAACCTACCAAAAAATGTGGTGCTTCCGGATCTTAAAAAAATCCAAGATTCAAGACCACAAGAATTGAGGAGAATTCAGAATTCTATTTGAATACTATGCTTCAAAAGATTAAAACTATACTCGAATCAAGTAACTCTTACGCCTGGCGTAAATAAAAGCACGTGTTCGATGACATTCCGCGAACTAGGGCGATTTGTCTATAGGCCACAAAATATCACGCGTGCCTGACAACAGGGATGTACTCGATCGAAAGTGTATTTATGCAGCTTTATCTTGTTTTCACGTGCGTCTAAGCTATTTAGACACTGCCACAAATAATTTTGTCGATGTTTTGATCTATTTTAATGAAGCCAATAATTTTTTCCGAAATATTCTGACGTAAACAATTGTAAAAGTAAAACATAGATGGCAACGATTATGATTTTGAGCAGGTCACTTTTAAAAATGACCGCCGAGACATTTACGGGCTTTTTGACAATGGTGCCATTCGACTGCTTGTGAAAATACCTTTAAAACAAGACTATATGTATGACTTTTGATTTAAAAAGTACAAGAAAAGAGATAAGGTAAAACAAAAATAAATATGTATATAAAATATGTAACATTTCTAGTTACAGACAGATTTAGAAGACCCAACGAGTAAATGAAATAAAACTAATTCTGCATAGATATTTTGATTTTATTTTGTTCATTACTATAAAAAACAGGTGAGTAATACCTTTTAATTCCTATCAAGGTTAACAAAAGTTTACTTCTTTCTTTGAAGTAATTGCAGACTATTTAATTTTGTTTGACCATTTTTCAAAGTAGGTACTAAAACTAGGTAACACATGCAGTTCATATTCACAATATTCTAGGTTAGAAATGGTTTTGCAGTTTTATAGGGTACAAAAGGAGGGTTTTTTTTTTATAAATGACCATAAATGCTCATAAGTGACCAAAAATTCTTATCAATTCTCTAACTGACCACTATAAATGCTCATAAGTGACCAAAAATTCCTATTAATTCTCTAACTGACCATATTTATACAAATGATCATAAATGCTCCAAAATTGCCGGTCAGTGACCAAAAATGACCACACTTTTAAAAATGACCTGCTGTAAATGCTCAAAATGCTTCTGCTCCTAAATGCTCCAGCCCTCTATAAAGTAAAATTAAATAAAGGTTGTGCCTGAATGTGGCTCTGGCGAATATTTCAACACCACATGCTCTTGTTGACATCAGGCGTCGGAATTATTTGATTTTGGTATAGAAGCAAGATAATGCAGCTTTTGGTTGGAAACTTCAGCTATAATAGGCCTGTTCCAAGAGAAATCACAAATCATAATTGGTTGATTGTTTCTGACAGCTTTTTTGAAAATTTGGTTGGCTCTAACCAGGGACTCTTTAAAGTAAGGGGACCCAACATTATACTTGCCAACGTGAGGCCTATTCTTTCATCATTCTAATGATATCAGTAATGCCAAGTATGCCATTTTATTGGAGAATCTATGAATATAACAGGTACTTTGATTGTTAGTAAAAATTAATAATGATTTCCGTGATTTCTAAAAATTAGACTTGACAACGTTGTGCCTCCAAGTGAAGAATATGACAACTGTCAAATGAAACAAATTTATTATGACCACATTACCTTTAATTGACATACCTGAGTATCTGGAAGTTAGAAAACTTAAAAAATTGTTAATTATGATGGGAAATATTTTGCCTCCTTTAGAATCTATGGCACTGGCATGTCACATAAAACCTGATGGCAGTTGGACACTGACATATCATAACCTTGTACCAGCCCCCTTGTGGACTCCTTGGAGTCTTAAGAAAACAAACTTCCCCTCAAGGCTTTACTTTTCCTATGTGATAGACTGAAATGCTGGGTCCCCTTATTTTAAAGAGTCCCTGGCTCTTAACTGTTGGGAACTTTCTGATGGAAACCCAATATGCTAGAGTCTACAGAATATAAATTATGATCTTTTATTTGCAATAAAATTTACCCTAATAAGTTTTGCCCATAAATAATCCCACCCCCCTTTTCTTTCTCTCAATCACCCCCACTGGAGATATAATAAAAATATGTACAAAAAGTTACATTATATGACCTTTCACATCTCCGAATTTGAAATAAAAAATATCCTCTGAAGAATTCCTGAGATAAAGGAATAATGAGGTGAGGACACTAAGGGTGATTCAGTTATGATGTAATACAAAATTAAACTGCAGATGGGGCAAAATGGTTTAATAATACAAATCCGAAATTAAAAAGTTGATTTACTCGGGTGATAAGATTGATTTGCCCCGCGTAAACTTTTAATTTTTTTCCTTTTCCTGTTTATTAGGCCTCTCCCACTGTGTGGTTAATTTTTTTTACATCAACCTCTATACATAATTTGATTGAAATCTCTTTTTTTCTATACTGAAGAATATCTGGATCCACACCTGTGTTTTTGTGATATGTTGAGTAGAAATAGGAACATAGTTTGAAGAGGTAAATCTGGGGGCAAATGGAATAAAGAGGTGCTTCCGTTTTACATTATTTAATTTTCTTATCATTTTTTTCCAGTTCCCGTAAAATTGTATCAATCGAGTAATAAATCATTTTATCCTGCATATCCGGTGATATTGCTTTCATTACTTCCCTTTGTACATATTCCACGAGATTTTTCTGCTTGTATGTCCTCCGCACCTGTTCAGCTTGCACTTGATAATCTAATTTCTTTTTCACTTCTTCATATGCGTACATTTGCCTCAGCCTAAACGCCTCTTCCAACTGCAAAAGAACATTTTCCCTTTTTGCTTGAAGCAGCAATTCTTGGCCTTCAGTCTGAAACTGGACATACTTTTCGTTAACTATTTGCTCCTCCAGATTGTGTATTTCGTCTAATCGATGCTGGTTAAACTCTCTCTCGTAATTGTCAATTTCCTTGTCCAACATTTTAGATGTTTGGGGGCCAAGGTATTTGATGCAGGCCCATACCATAACCAACACCGATAATCCACTGTAGTAGTTGTGTTCAAGAACGTAGAGTTCTTTGCTGAGGAGGTATGTGCCAAAGGTGAACACAAATGTTGCCATTCCCGTGACACCAGTTTTGGGCATAAAAAATTCCCACCACTCTGCTGGGATAAAAGCATAGATGACCTGAAAAACAGTAGAAATATGTCAAATATATCTATTATCGACTCGTCGTTAAATCACACTTTATGACAAAGTTTCACACGCGTTAGATAAAGCATTATGGTCCACGAGTGCTCTAACAAACAACGGGCGTTAAAGTTATTAAAGCCAGCTATTATCAATGCCTGACAGTGCAACACCAACGACAGCGTAGATGGGTTGCTATTATAGGCAATGGAACTGCCAGGTGACATGTATAGCAGATAAGGTTGCTGATTGAGAACATAATGTTACTTTAAACATTTAAACCGATAGCACAGTAGTAACAACCAGTAAACTAACTTGCCGTCATTTTATCGTGCAGACCAGAATGGTGGAAGGATGGAATGCGCGGAATGCATCAGGGACATATTCGAATATACTGGAAATCCCACCAGTCAGTACCAAAGTGAGTCTATAATATATCTAGCTTCAAATAATTTAACTGTTGAAAAGATCACTTGCATCAAAAATGAGTCTCCTCTGCTGAGATGAATGGTGCCGACTAGAGGCCCTATATGACACGAAAAGTGACAGTTATTCGTTTTAGCAGAGGTTGGACAACGATCGGATCTCTCTCTCTGGCGAGGGTCTTATTTTCCCTATGAAATTCATTTTGTGCAACAGACATATATTTTTTCGCTCTTTCTATCATTCCCCTAGCAGCAGGATGTGTCAAAATTGGATTTTAAGGTTAAGCTAACGACATTTAACTGCCATAAACGTAGGTAGATGAGGGCACAGTTTAAAATGTATAAAAATATAGATAAAACCAATAAATTGAGTAGGTAGTAAGTATATTATTTGCAAAGCTTCACTAATAATAATTATTGAAGTTTGAATGGAAAAGTGAAGAAACATATAATTTGTTCCAAGCAAACAGCAATTTTAGGATATCAGGATAAAAACATTTATTAAATTTTTGTAGGAATGTGGTATACTTATGTAGATACATAAAATTAAACAAGGCTCTAGCATACCAACTAACTAAACTTTCGAATATTTCTTCAATAGGAATCGTAGCTGCAATAATAATTATTATTCCTTTCATTTAAAAATAAAAATCAAAAAGGTCTTTTAAATGGTTTAAACTGTATGGTTTCGTTTCTTCAAACTCTCTTCTTATACCTACCGTCAAAATTTTAAGACAATTAATACTGAAATTTGTACGGAATAAAAAGTTGGAAAGTTTGTTTTGGTAATATGAATCAACCACTATTGAAAAACATGGTTAATAGAATTAGGCTGAATAAAAAAATGGTATTTAATATCGATATTAGTCTTTCTTTCATTTTTTGTAAATAAAAGTTAATAACTTTTCAATGCAAGAGAGATCATCTATATTTCAAAAAAGAAGACAACAGTATTTTTGTTTTCAAAGATATATTGTAAGTAAATAGGAAAAATCAAACTAGTACAAGTTCTCAGAAATTTATACATATTTAATGGTTCTTTCTTGCTAAAGTCACTTTCATCAAACGTTGCAGGAGAGGATCGTTTCTTCGGCACAACCTGACACTCAAAATCCATGTCGGAGAAGTGAACCTGTGAAAGTTAAAGAACTAAATTTAAGCTACCTAAACATAATAAAACGCTGCCATCAAATGCTATTTTTTTATCAGCAAGAAATTTGTAATGGAATATTAATACAAAATAAGCTCACACATTTAACTGACTACACAAAAAGGGTTCTTTATATAAAATTCCCACCCGTGTGAACTTTTTTTTTGTCCGATTTTGTTGGCCTTAGTGGAAAATAAAGCTCCTTCAAAACTGTCTCTCTCTAACAGTTATTATAAATTCTAAAATATCCTTACAAGTAAGATTTTGTAAGTATTTTATTGCTATTCGTGGTGTTTTTTCCTGTAAGAGGTTTCGAAAAAATGTATTAGAACAAGTATTTACGAATTAAATTATATTACAGTCTCTTTCCAAATTTCACGATAGGAAGAATTTTCTAATTGCAAACAACTTTTTTTGTATTTTTTAGTTTTCTCCTTTCGAGAAGCAACGAAAATTTTAAAAAATTAACAAAATAGGTCAAAAAATTATGGAGGTGTAAGTTTTGATGTGGAAGATCCTGTATAGTTTTCTGGAATATACGTCTCTTCGTTATGAGAATTTTGTCGTAGAAAAATTTCCTTTACAGTAACAAAATATTATAAACCAATCCAAAGTTATCACGCACAACTTATATAATAAATACATTTTTTGTTATTCCATGAAACGAAAAATGCCTATGCTGGTCCAGTAAATACCTATACCCAACAGGTTTTACCTCCTTGAAGGCAAAAACTTTAGAATTATCTCTTTAACATTGGGAAATTTTCATAAGAATTCTAATAAGTGGTTTGTATAACCTTATGGACTTTTATTGAAAACAAATAGGTACTATAATATTTAATATTAATTTAGGTACCTTATGTTATGTTGCTGATGCAGATTAAGGAAATTATTCTGCAGATTAAAATCACAGATCAAACAAAAAATAAAAAGGAACTAGATACTTATGTAATTAAATTTACTTACCTCGCAAAGTTTCGTATCATTTCCAACTCTCATGTTAGGGTATTTCATTTGCACTTTCCATCGTGCTCGTTCTTCTGCGCTTTTTTGAAAGGGTGTTAAGAAAAATCCATCCTGCTCAGAATTCTTGCAGTTTCTTATTACGCAAGATGTCATTTTTACCTTTTAACACTCCTTTTTGCAAAAGAAAATTAGCACGCTCAATAATTGTATATTTATTTCTTAACTATGCTCAATAATTTGTTGACAGTTTGTTGACAAACTGACACCTGCCAATATAAAAATATAATAAAAACAATGTTACTAGATCTGCCAAAATCTGTTGTCCAACCTCTGTTAAAACGAATAACTGTCACTTTTCGTGTCATACAGGGCCTCTAGTGCCGACAGAAAGATAAACTACGGAGTATTGTTAATACCATGCGGATAGTGCATAAAGTTTTGTATGTATCATGGGTGCAATATCAGCATTTATAGCCCTTGCCATGTAGTGTCTATCCCTTAGCATGCGCCGCGGGCTATTATAAAATACCCTGGCCATAAACACCTCCTTAATTACATCTTTTCGCCCTTTTTTATTTTTATTTTTATGTATTATACAGGGTTATTCAAAAACAAATGCCACCCGTAACACAGCGGTATTCTACTCCAAAAATAAAGTGACCCGTGTTTTTTCTTTTCGTTCAAAGCCCTATGTTAAGGGCCCCTCGGGCCCTTAAAAGGGGCCCTAAAATTTCGTTTTTTCGCTATATCTTTTAACCGGCTTTATCGATTTTAATGAGCTTTTGCACACGTTCATAGATAATTATGTCACATAATTATGCTATAGTGCAGTATCCGCAACCGCCAGAGGGCGCCACTTGTGCCAACCAGTTTCATTTATTATGCTCAGAACTTTTTTGCCCACAGTTAACATGTAAATTAATTTGAACCACTTTGTAAAAAATTCCATTCTCTACAAAAAATGATTCTGTTTTTTTTTTTCATAAATTTTAACGTTTCGGAGATAACGCCATCATGCACGTACCACGAACCCACTCATATTAAACATTAATGGGATAATGATCTAGTTATTTTTGGAAACAAACAATGAAACAATCACATTTACCTTTTGACCATGTTTTCTAAAATTCAAATACAGTTTTGTTGTAATTTAATACATGTAGTTAAGTTTCCCTAATAAAATAATGATACAAATACCTAATATTGAAATAACTACAGCAAATGCTCAAAAACTTTCAAATTCTTAGCATTTGCTTGAAACTAAATGTCAAATACCTACTTAATAAGTCCTCTTAAGTCTGATTGTTTCCAAAGGTAACTAGATCATTATGCCACTAATGTTTAATATGCGTGGGTATAGTATTTCTAAAGTCACTTGGAACAGCATAAAAACCTGTGAATTTTATACAGGTGATTTCGGTTGATAAGTCTGGTATTTTTACCAGTAGCAGAGCGTGGTAAAAGCTATGAAATAGATCGCGCCTCGTATATCACTATGTTCCAAGTGAGTTCATTTATATTTTACCAGGGTAGCTCGAGAACAGGCTCTTCCTGCAATGAAATACGAGTCAAAACACTTTTTTAACCATATTAGACCGCACCTGGTATTATAAGTAAAAGAAGATGAAGGAGACAGAGACGATAGATATTGTAGTAAAAGCAATTGACTGCATGCTCGCCTAATATAATATCACCAAGACTTGCATGGGCTACACGGATAGACAAGGGCTACACTGTTCGACGGCCGGCCACTTGTACAGTGAAATGCGGTGGATAGGTGTGCGATAATTTCACAGATTTTAGGAAATAGTTGTAATCGATGTGGCTTTTTAGAGACCTTTTGACAATATTGTATGGTGCATTAACCTTTACGTTGTGTTTGACGACAACCTTAAAAAACCCTTAAAAGTTAAATATTATGTTGCTTTTAGAATATGAATATCTTTAAAAAACTGCGTGATGCTTATGTCCTATATTGAGTTTTTCTTATGCAATTAGAGTTTTTATGCTGTTTCAAGTGACTTTAAAAATATTATACAAGGTATGTGCATGATGGCTGAATTTTGGGAGTTATCTCCGAAATGGCACAATTTATGGCAAAAATACTAGAATAATTTTTTGTAGGGAACGGAATTTTTTACAAAGTGGTTCAAATTAATTTACATGTTAACTGTGGGCAAAAAAGTTCTGAGCATAATAAATGAAACTGATTAGCACAAGTGGCGCCCTCTGGCGGTTGCGGATACTACACTATAACATAATTATTTGACAAAATTATCTATGAATGTGTGCAAAAGATCATTAAAATCAATCAAGCCGTTTAAAAGATATAGCGAAAAACGAAATTTTAGGACCCCTTTTAAGGGCCCGTGGGGCCCTTAATATAGAGCTTTGAATAAAAAGGAAAAACACGCGTCACTTTATTTTTGGAGTAGAATACCGCTGTGTTACGGCTGGTATTTGCTTTTGAATAACCCTGTATATACAGTTTGTTCAGCGTATGTTCGGCCCTATGTCACAACTCCCGTCCTTGTCTTACTCATGACTATATGACAGATATCGGTCGTATATTCACGAGCCAGACAAGGACGGGAGTTGTGACGTAGGGCCGAACATTCGCTGAACAAACTGTAATAAATGCTATCACTGTTTTGGTAGTAGAAAAAAAGTATACAGTTTGTTCAGCGAATGTTCGGCCCTATGTCACAACTCCCGTCCTTGTCTGACTCGTGAATATACGACCGATATCCATCGTATATTCACAAGTAAGACAAGGACGGGAGTTGTAACGTAGGGCCGAACATTCGCTGAACAAACTATACATATTATTGAAAGAGCAAGTAATGATGGTTATGACTCATTTGGATAAACACATGTATTGCAAAGTTTATCCTTCAAGTAATGACTAATATTACTTGCTTGTAAAAAATATATTATACTCAAATTATTTTAAGAAGTCCTTACTGGGACTGTCAATTGGTAATTTCGATATCCTAAGTTGGCATCAATGCGGCAAAAAATGCAACCGGGTCATAAGCTCAGGTCAGTTAACGAGCCCATTTGCACTAATAACACGAAAAGTAACACGAACAAGAACAACACAGATGACGGAAAAACTCACTAAACGTAGAAAACCCGCGAATATTTTCATTGCCGAATGTTTGAACCAGTTTGAACGATCTGGAAAACCTTCACTGTCACTTTGACACACCGAAGCTAAATTTTCCTGAGTCCGCCCATAGACGCTGCCAGAAGCAGCTGATTATACCAAAATGAAAAGTGTTTCCATGACGTTTGAAATTATTATGAAAATGAGTTGTAGTCATAGTTATTTTTATTTATAGTGGTATAATCGTGATTGCAATAGGGTTTTTATTTTATTATGCTCTTTTTTTCGTATCACTTGGGTAACTTTTCACATCATAAATCAATGAGTGACGTCATTAACTGGTTGAGACACATATACCAATGTTATACACCCATGGTTAACAGAAAATTCCTAGGGATTTTGTGGAGAATGTCATCTGACAAAATCGGGACTTCTTACAGTAATCGGGGTATAGGTATTATCACAGAAAAAATAGTTCCACAACAGAAAGCTCCTTAACACTACCTGTCAAATGGACTCCAACTTCAGACCACAGGAACAAGCAGATTGCATTTCTTAATGAAATGATATTTTCCTAAAATATAATCTTCCCAATTTGTAGATTAGCCAACATCTAATAGTGGACCTCAATATCAACGCATTTGGAAAATATTAAGCTTAAAAGTAGGAGTCCATTTGACAGCTGTCATTAAGGAGCCTTCTGTTCTGAATATATTTTCTGTGGTATTATCCACGATAGACTTACCCACGTTTAGGGTTTCCAGTCCGGGATCTCGAAATCCCGGGATCCCGGAGGGGTTTTAGATGGGATCCCGGGATTTCAAGATCCCGGGATGCCGGTAGGGTCTCGAAAATCCCGGGTTGAGATATAGCGGTCCCGAAAATCCCGATTTTTTTTAAATGATCGAACTTTAATCTGTTCTCGACGGTTTTTCTGTAAAATGCATTTTTTTGTACTTTATCGCCGTTTTATTTAGTTTTACCCAAGTTATTTAAGTATTTATTATGATACAATCGGGGATTCACCTTTTCATTTCACCTACCTAATACAATATTATGTAGGTAAATATATAAAAATGTTTTTTATTTATGTGTTTTTAATAAATTTTTTCCGAATGTCTGCATTTTTATTTGCTATTGCTAATATTATGCATTTTAATAAAAATATTATTAGGATTCATCTCGGGATCCCGGGATCCCGAGATCCCGAGATTTGGGTTTTGGATCCCGGGATTTGGATTTTCATTCCGGGATCTCAAAACGGGATCCCAATCCCGAAAATTGGAAACCCTACCCACGGTATGTCATTGCGCATCTTGTGACGTCAGTTGCGAATCAGAATTTAGTTTTACACAGCAATAGATACTTTTTTATGGGTTTTTGCTTATTTCTTTTAAAGAAATGTTGTTAAAAATATGTATCATTTATTACTAGATAAATGAATGAATATTCTGTTGATAAAAAACACATTTAATTTGATAAACTGCACATCCCGGCATTTTTGGCCTATTTCAAAGCACTGTCGAGCTGGACTTACGATCAGTCAATTGTTTACACTTTCTTTCTTGACACATCAAACTGTAAACTATAAAAAATCGTAAAACAACCGCAGCCGCTGCATTATTTAGAATTCGTGATTCGTAACTGACGTAGATGCGCAGAATTGCCTTGTTTTCGGATTCGTTAGTGACATACCGTGGGTAAGTGTATCGTGGTATTATCCTTTTATGTAGTGACCTTGATTATTAATATTGCGAATAGAATAATTTTACAAATTATGCTAGCTTTATTATAAAATTTTTAAACTCTTACTTCTCACTCAAAAGGTACCTATATGCATGGAGTCAAAGGTATAGGTAACGGTATTTTCCGAAAGAAAAGTTTTCAGCTTAGGTGGTGAAAATTTTCTAATTTGAAAATTTTACCTGACAAATATTTTAATTTGAATATTGTTCCAGATAATAAAATTACAAGAGGAAAAAACAAAAAACTTATTTTAATGTCTGTGGTTCACGTAGTTTGGTATAAAATACTAATTATTTACCTACCTTGGCTGGTTTTCTAGAGGACATTAGACATTATTAGAAAGTTCAAAAGACTTACCTTCCCAGGTTCACCTCGGACAGGTCTACCAGGTGTTGCAACTTTGTTAGATCCATCGTCGCTGCCAGAACTATTTTTACCACTAGGAGTAGGTGTGTCTCCAGTGTTTCCACTACTACTTTCATTGGCTTTAGTGGCACTACCAGTATGTTCCTTTTTTGGAACTTCTTTATCACATTTTCCAGAATTATTATTAGCAAGACTACACGCATAATCTTCTATATTTATCTCGTCCCAGCATGTACTCTTCAGTTCATCTGCTTCCATAAGCAACCCTACATTCAGCTTATCCAGTTTGTTAACAGGGTGAGTTAAAATGGTGCGGTATTCTTTTGATAAGCGACTTTGAACACAAGCATCTTTCTCTTTCTCTGTCAAAATTTTCTGCAAAGTCTCGGCATCATCTGCTAAAACACCAAAGGCTTCATGATCGGGTATTTTGTTTAACACTGTGGCTTCTTTCAGTTCGTTTTTCTTGGAAGTGCAACACTGCTTTGTGATCGACTGCAGCAACGAACTACAATTTGTGTAAAGGGACCGAATCTGTTGCAAATTTTTAAACATATCAATGCGCGATGAACTAATATTATCGAAAACTATATGAATTAAACGAAAAACATGAAAACTAGGGCAGGGCTAAAATAGTTAAAGAAAAATTGAAAAGTTTTAAACTTCAAAATTCAAATCAAATTAAGTACCATAATTATATAGGGAAGTACGATTTTTCTTAAATCATAGTTTGTCAGCCCGGTTCCATAAAACACACGAAATGAATCTATTTCACAGACACAACAATGATAACTAACCTCGCTCACCTCTAACCATAGAGATCATATTATATTGATCTCTATGCCTCTAACAATCTGTGCCTCTAACTCAGTTCGAAGCTGTGTTCGAGAATGCAGAGTGGTGTGGGATGTCGGTCATCAGCATGTTAGTAACTAACCTTGGGTCGTCGGCACCTTTGAATAAAGAACGACAGGATCATTGTATCAAATTAAGGAACCGGTCGACGGTCTACGAGTCCCTATTCGAGGCTATGTATTGTTGTGTGTTGTTGTTGTGTATAGAGGATGGAATGTTTCCGGTTTGGCACTGAAAAATAATTCGGGGAAATGAACAAATATCGGTGTTAAGGAACAAACACAAGCCTCACAGCTGACTAGGTATATTGTCTTTTTTGCCCACACAGTATATATGATAAACTGATAAGTACACTTATAAGTTCTTAATGATTATAAGGTACTAGGTACTATGAATAAAAATACGGTAAAAGTTTCCCATGGTGTAACCTGCCCCAATTTTTTTGAAATTTTGGCTACCCCATATTTTCGACTTATCACCACACTATTTTGCACCTTTTGCAGAATCGAAACTTCGTGAAAACCCGCGGAAAAACCGAAATTTTGAAAGGTTTATGCTGTGTTTACGTCCGGGCCGGCCGTTGGTATCGCCCGACATTCGGCGCGCGCCGAATGTCTGGCGAAAATAACCTTCAACCAGTGACTAATAGCCACTGCTTCAACATAACCGTTGATTGAGGATCCTTCTTCCATCGACGACATAACAAAATAAGCTCACTAGATTTCAAAAGGGCCGACCTGCGGACTCTTCCAAACTCATCTAGTCGCCATTTTGATGCCCCCATGCGACGGGTTACCATGGTAACGACGCGAAATCTGACGGGAGGATAAATCCCACTTAGGGTTCCACGTTTTCATTGGTCGACTCAAGGCTACCTGAATATTAAGCCTCTGGTCTTTTATTCAATAGCCCGGTTTTTCCGCTGGTACCTATTCGCGAAGTTTCGATGTTGCAAAAGGTGCAAAATAGGGTGGTGATCAGTTTGAGCTGCATAGAATAAAAATTCATGGGGATTTGAGGTTATTTCTTAATTCATTTGCATAATTTATGTCACAACGGGCTACTGAATACAAGACCAGATAACCTTGAGTCGACCAATGAAAACGTGGAACCCTAAGTGGGATTTATCCTCTCGTAGGCCCATACTACCAAGGTTCAGGAATATCATCTGTTTATCCTGTGTTATTATCAATGACGTCAAAACCTATAGAAGTGGTTCCCCATTATTAAAATGCCCTTTATTCTGACTCCAAGATTAAATATATCCATACTACTCTAAAAACATGCTACAAACAAAGACAGAAAGTCAACCATCAACCAACTATACACGCGGTGATTCCCGGTTATAGTTCCTCCAGAATCACACTTAGATATCGCATGTTTTTTCTTGTTTGGGGGCGCCGGAAGCATCGGAGCCTCACCTGAAGACTCGGGGGATGGTCTAACGACGCCAGCCTCCGAGCCCAGAGTCGAAATAAGTTCGCTACGGCTCGACAAAAAGGGGCAATTTCTGACAATCTCGCGACATTTTCGGAATAATTTAATGGAGCGCTTAGATTGTGATTAGTTCTGGGCGTCAAGCGTTTATCAAAACAAATCTGTCAATACGTTCTGACGTCATTGGTTATTATACTACCTCAATGAGCAGGCCAGACCCAGACAGAAAACATTAAAAATGTCTTAACCTCTAACTAAAGTCCAAACATTTCGTCAAAGTTTGAAATTTGAAATCAACTTGCATATTTGAAAAATTGCTAAACTGTGGAACCCTTTCAGTTTCTATGGTCAAACCAAATAAAGGCTCTTTTTTGTAATCTCTATCTGTATCTGTGATAAAAGCATTGCAGGAGTATAACGAAATGAATGCATATCTTTATCAGAACATCATAGCTGTGATTAAAAATTTTAGTGGCCTCTCCAAAAATTGTTTCAAAGAACTGCAGACGTTATTTCCTAAGTTAGATTTATTATTAGTCTTTTTTAATGTATTTGTTACGGAAAGCTTGTTTCAGCATAAGCTCAGACACACTCTACAGCATATTATCATTTGAATATCATAAGCGAATGAAAATGAATCACATTAAGACACCAGCAGTAAAAAATAAGTATTGGAATTTATATAAACAAGGTATAGATGAAAGAGAACCACCAGGAATTATAATGAGAATGGCCTTACACTTTGACGTTGCACCATGTTTGATAGCAAAACTGGTCATACAAAAGTATTTCGAAGAGTTGCCGCATGAATCTGAAGACCAACAAAACTGCAGCAACATTAATGCAAACATATATTTACGTGATACAACTTTGATTCCTGACATGGACTTGGCATATGAAGCATATTTGGTAAGTAAATTCAAAAACTCCTCTACCTACTATTAGTAGGGGAGCCCAAGATGCTAAATGGGCATTTACGCGAGCGTCGTGGGGACCTATTGGATTTTGAAGATTAGATGGTAGAAAGAAAAAAAGGTTATATGATATATACCCTTCCACCGGTGGGGAGAGCGTCTGCAGGCTTTCACAAATAAATGTAAAAAAAAATAGTCACATGGAGATATTCGAGCGTGTCAGATATTGATAGTGTATATGCCCCAAGTGTCTCCAATAACGTAGGTATGTTAATCTGCCGGTTTGCATGGTAGGGGCGGCCGTACGGAAGGGTTAAAAATGGGAAGAAAAAAATTTACTCGAGTGCGTCAGATATTCAGAGGGGATGTTAAGTGAACCCGAAAGAAGCTCCCATTCAATAGACTGACGATTCGGATGTGACGCCAGCTCGTGGCGGCTTTTTGAAAATGCAAAAAATCGCCATTTTGATTTACTCGAGCGCGCCAGATTTTCATATAGACGGTTCAGCTTGATGTCCTGGTCGTGCTGATCCATAATCTGACGATTATATGGACGGATTTCTGTCGGTTTGAAAAAAAAAAAAATTCATAATTTTTTTTAATGAATATTTGCGTTTTCTAAGAAAAATATGTTGTCTGTTAAAAATTAAGGATTTTTTGTCTATAAAACATATGCTCTTAATAATTTATTTTCTATATTACAGGGTGTTGAACGTGGACTTTTCAAATATTTTATTACCTATATTTCTTAAACTAAACAAAATTTGACAAAACGTCTAAAATAAAACTTATAGATAAAAAGCAGATCTATCCAAATATCAAATAAAAAATGTACGTTCGTTAAAAAAAAATTCGAAGGACGCCGCGACGCAGAGCGTCGTTTGTCAAATATTTTCAATTTTATCTTAATTTAGTCTTCGTTTGGTCCCATTTAAGACCCCGGAAGCAGATATATTTTTTCTCTTTTCGTTTGCCCACAATAGGCCAGGGACATCGAGTTTTAATAACCCTGTACATATAATACCACGAGTGCTATGATCAGCTGTGATGGCGTGATGGCTGGCGTGTGGGGACGGTGCGAGAGAAAGAGTGAAAGGGAAAGAGAGGCGCGTAGTGGGAAGGAAATACATGCTTCACTGCAGCTAGCTGCACGCCCTAAACTTTATAGGTAACGCTTTTTTTTGCAAGTTTGTGACCCTCCCACCACCTCACGTCACGCTCAAATCGTCAGATTATTGAAATGCACACTTTTCAGCATGTAATTAATCCATCATATCTTAATCTGACGTGCTCGAGTATATCCATCCATCTATCGATTTGTTTTACTATTCTGATCGGCTGCCCTACACGCGCGGCCCTGTATAGAGGGCTTAGATATGGTGGACGTACTCAACAGGGTGCAAGGTATCCCCCCATATATGTTAATCTGCCGCGCTTGAGTAAATCCCAAAATCCCCTCTTGGGCTCCCCTACTATATATTTTATTGCGATTACTATTTAATTAAAGTACCTAACCATTTTTAGTGTACAATATATGATAACATATATAGTCCGCTGACAGATGTGATGAAAGCGTAAGTATTTCCTAAAATATAAAAAGTTTTTGATAGGGTTTTGATTTGACGACTAACCTTTATGATTACTCAGTTTTATTTGAGGTTTTATCCCATATTTAGAGAAATAAATAGTAAAGAGGCTATATCAAATTCATTTGGCACGGATGTTTGTATAGAATATATATAGACGTCAGCTTTATCAAACAAAAGAGAATGGGGGTTTATGTTTAATAAACATACACTTAAAAGCAAAAGCCTTATTTATAAAAACGCAATTTAGATCGTGGACAAAAGCAAAAAAATAACTTTTGTTTCACCTCTAATAGACTGTCAGACAGTGACAGATTTTCTTTACTGATTTTCTCATTTATGCCTTGGAGAGGGTTGAAAGGTAAATCGATGCTGAGTCGGAAAATAGTAATTTTAAGTTTGGCCCCGTGGAAAACATGGAAAATTCGATTTTTCAAAACAGAAAAAAAAGGTACTAATTCTCAGTTATGCCATGTTCACCCTATGATTTCTTATACTATTCTGACCTCGAAAACCCAAAGGCATAAGTGTAGCGTGTGAAAAAGGGGTTGAATTAAAGGTTTGACAGATCACACAAAGAATGACTTGGTTTACTGACTCCGTCAGTTATGCCGTTCGAAATGGTGAAAACTTATATCTTCACTAGCCCAAAAATTGATTGGCAGAAGTGACGCGTGGGGAAAAATGCTCTTTTGGGTCGGAAAATAAGTCTGAATTTTTTTTTTTGTCAACTGATTTTGTCAGGGATAAAATGAATTGCAATAAAACTTTCTATAGTTTCAGAGGCATGAGTGCAGAAATCAGTTGACGGAAAAAAAAAATTCCGACTTATTTTCCGACCCAAAAGTGCATTTTTCCCCACGCGTCACTTCTGCCAATCAATTTTTGGGCTAGTGAGGATATAAGTTTTCACCATTTCGAACGGCATAACTGACGGAGTCAGTAAACCAAGTCATTTTTTGTGTGATCTGCCAACCCAAATTCAACCCTTTTTCCACACGCTACACTTATGCCTTCGGATTTTCGAGGTCGGAATAGTATAAGAAATCATACGGTGAACATGACATAAGTGAGAATTGGTACCTTTTTTTCTGTTTTGAAAAATCGAATTTTCCATATGTTTTTCTCGGGGGCCAAACTTAAAATTTCTATTTTCCAACTCAGCATCGATTTACCTTTCAACACTCTCCAAGGCATAAATGAGAAAATCAGTAACGAAAATCTGTCACTGTGGGCTTAGTAGTGAATCAACTTTGACTGGGGCTTCATTTTATTGCAGTTTATACCAGTATACTGCGGATTAAATATTATGTTAACGTTGTTTGTTATGTCTGAGATATTATTAAAAACTATTTAGAAAAATTAAGTTTAACACTCAGTATCTTTTTATTAAGCATTTTCGGACCATGTTCACGTGAACTTTTTTGCCTAAAATGAGATTTCCTACCATCAGTTTTATATATGACATTTACAACTTGGACACCCTATATAATGTGCGATTACTCCTGGTTAAAAAGAAATCTTACATGACCTTTGGATTTATTAATTTCAGTTCCCTTGGACAGCAGTACGAAATAAAACTTTATAATATGGCAACTGCTTTGGGCTTAGCATTTAGAGATGAAGAACACCTGAGGAAAAGTGGATATGACAAAACTCCAGATTTAAAACTAGAAGTTCCTATCGCAGTTGAAGGATTTGTAGTAAACTGGATCGAAAGTAAGGCCCTTTTTGGGGATGAAGAAAACCATAAAGAATATATGAAAAATCAGTATTTGAGCTATTGGAATAGGTAAGTTTTTTGCAAATGGAGTTACGACATACATTACTCGATATTAACTGAGTCACTAAATTCTTGAGTCTACAATTCACCGATGCCTAAATGATGATAAATGCATGGATCCCACAAAAAAAGGATGGTATAGGTTTCATACTTGTTTTAGATTTGGTCCAGGTCTTGTGATATACTGGTTCGGGTATCTTGACACCATTGTTGAACCTGAAGACAAACGATTTATCATAAGGGATGATATGCCAAAAGATATAGTCCAATATACAGGTATCTTAGAAAACATCTCAATATAAATTCATATTCAGTGTGTCCGCGGATGGAGTCCGCAAGAGGACAAATCGACCAAAAATTTCATTTTTCGACAAAAAGTCATTCTTGCTAAAACTTTCTGCTTCTCAAAAAAATGGTCTACTTAGGGAATTTGTGATTTTTTTATACAGTGTGCCCAAAAAATACAAAAACATGAAATACCATCAAGAAAACCTTTATTTTTAAAAATATCAAAAACTTTTACTTAGAAAAGTTGTTTAGAATTAAAAGATGTGTGTGATTGTCAGTTTTCAAACAAATCAGCCAACTTCGATTTTTTTTATTGCCAAGTGTGGAACTCCTTTGTGTTTAAAAATATCAACAACATTTATTTAGAAAAGTTTAGAATTCAAAGACGTGTCCGATTGTAACTTTTCAAGCAAATTGGCCGACTTTGATTTAAATAGGTAAAAAAATCAAAGTCATCCGAATTGCTTGAAAATTTTTAATTCTAAACAACTTTTCGAAGTAAAAGTTTTTGATATTTTTAAAAATAAATGTAGTTTATTTTTGGTGGTATTTCATGTTTTTGTATTTTTTGGGCACCCTGCATAAAAAAATCCAAAATTCTCTCCGTAGACCATATTTTTTTTGAGAAGCAGAAACTTTGATCAAGAATGACTTTTTGTCGAAAAATGAAATTTTTGGTCCATTTGTCCTCTTGGGGACTCCATCCACGGACACACTGTATATTAACGAAACATCAGTTATCCTAGCTTTAAATTTATCACCCACTAGATTTTTTTTGCATTACTTTAAACTTTAATATTTTCTTTTTTTCACAAAATTTAATTTTTAAACTTAATTTCCGCTTTTATTATTGATATTGATAACTATGTACCTTGTAAAATTTTAGTAGGTACTTAATACATAATTTTTGAAATTGTGATAGTGTTATCATTAGTTTAAAAATATATATATATATATATATAAATTAGAAAACAGATAGTTAATAAGTGAGATAAGTAAGTATAATTTTTTGGACGACACCTTTGAAAGAAAATGTAAGCATTCCAGTGAATACCCACCAAATTTGTTGCTCCAAATGTCACGTTATGGTTCGTCTGCTCCTTAATATTCTTTGTGGTATAGGGCTTCTAAATTTGGGTAGGCAACGGGTCAGTTGATTTTTGACAGGTCCCTGTATAACTAGAAGAAAAAGTCAATCCGAGAAAAGTCAATAATGTCATTATTTGCTGATTTTGGGCAGTTACGAATAAAAGATGTATTAAATCACTTCTCTTTTATTGGCAAAAAGTTTCGGCCATATCCAGGGTAACGCTACGCAAGTAGAAATTTATGATGTGTAATGCCAGAATGTTTTTTTGGGTTAGAAACCCATCTCAAAACTGTCAAAATGTTGCAATGGGAATGTCAGTAAGTGGGGTGAAGGTAAATGATTTTTATCAATTAAAACTGTCGACTTCACCAGAAGTGTGAAGATCTGAGAGTACGCAACTTGAATATGGCTTTAATGTTTCATCGTTTGAGTTGTCATAAAGATAAACATTTTTAATTTTTATTTCATCAAGGGAAAGTACGCAAGGCTTCTGTTCTTCTGTCAAATCTGCCTTTTTAACAATCATAAAAACCTGCAACAAGTAATACCTATAAACACATTCACATAATAAAAATGATATGGTTACCTTCTTTAAAATCCCAGGTTCTAATTGTATTTTTTTGCACCAGGCCCTAATAGACCGTCAGACAGTGACAGATTTTCCTTACTGATTTTCTCATTTATGCCTTGGAGAGGGTGGAAAGGTAAATCGATGCTGAGTCGGAAAATAGTCATTTTAAGTTTGGCCCCCGGGGAAAACATATGGAAAATTCGATTTTTCAAAACAGAAAAAAAGGTACTGATTCTCACTTATGCCATGTTCACCGTATGATTTCTTATACTATTCCGACCTCGAAAACCCAAAGGCATAAGTGTAGCGTGTTGAAAAAGGGTTGAATTAAGGGTTTGGCAGATCACACAAAAAGTGACTTGGTTTGCTGACTCCGTCAGTTATGCCGTTCGAAATGGTGAAAACTTATATCCTCACTAGCCCAAAAATTGATTGGCAGAAGTGACGCGTGGGGAAAAATGCACTTTTGGGTCGGAAAATTTTTTTTTGTCTACCGATTTCTGCACTTATGCCTCTGAAACTATAGAAAGTTTTATTGCAATTCATTTTATCCCTGACAAATTCAGTTGACGAAAAAAAAATTTCCGATTTATTTTCCGACCCAAAAGTGCATTTTTCCTCACGCGTCACTTCTGCCAATCAATTTTTGGGCTAGTGAGGATATAAGTTTTCACCATTTCGAACGGCATAACTGACGGAGTCAGTAAACCAAGTCATTTTTTGTGTGATCTGCCAAACCCTTAATTCGACCCTATTTCCACACGCGACTCTTATGTATAGTATAAGAAATCATACGGTGAACATGGGATACGTGAGAATTAGTACCTTTTTTTTTTGTTTTGAAAAATCGAATTTTCCATGTTTTCCACGGGGACCAAACTTAAAATTACTATTTTCCGACTCAGCATCGATTTACCTTTCAACCCTCTCCAAGGCATAAATGAGAAAATCAGTAAGGAAAATCTGTCACTCTCTGACGGTCTATAAGTGTCAACTCTGCCGAAAAGCGATAGCCCTTTTTAAGCACCAATCTGTAGGCTAGAGAACCCGCATAATGAATAATAATAGCTTTTGATATGTCTTCGATGGTCCAAATTATACGTTTCTTAGGTTGCTTTATTTCTAGAATTTGGACTGGACTGAAAATATTTTTCAAAACCTAGTTTTCATTTTCAGTCTTTCAACTTCTTGTAACAATTTGGTAATTGTTCCATCTCTTTCATCATTCGCCATATTCGTACTGAAAACAAAAATTGTAACGTTCAAGTATTTACAACAATTAATTTTGTATTTTATTTCAGACAAGTCTAATCTCAATTAGTGTTTAAATTTTTTGTTAGACTGACCTTCCTTTTGTCCATTGTAGTAGTGCAAGCATGAAATTGTGAACGCCCTACATTGTTATTTACATCATCACCATAATCCTGATCTAGAATTTAATTCTAGAATTTTTCACATTACATTTATCTGCTCGTTTGCACGTACTGATCCAAATCTTCGACAGACTTTCTTCGTCGGGGGAAGCGAAAGAGCATCAAATCACGCACAAAGTGTTTTGATTTATCTGACTTACCTGGCCACTGCACATTTGCACAATGCATTATAACACCGGCTAAGTGCCACCAAAAATCAAATAATTCAGTCGAAACTAAAGAACAAAATTTTTCCACTTTGGTAAGTAGCCATAAAACTCTTATAAAACATACTAGAGGCCAATTGGCATTTAAAATGTTACTGAAGATGTCACTGACATGCGCAATATCATACCTTCTTTTCTTTATATCATGGTCTTGGACCACCCAAGTCGACATTTTATTTTCCTAACATCAAAATTCAAATATTTTAAATTGAACTTGACTTGACATTGATAATTTTCGAGACATTGATAATTGATTGATTTTTACGTCAATTTTTTTAGACGCGCTTTTGTCGAAGTGACGTAGGTGTGCTGAAGAGAAGAGTTTAATTTTTGTTCGCCTAGCTAACATATCGTTATGTGTGTATCGTGGCTATACCTACCAGATATTTTCAACCTAAATGTAATGCTGGTTGTAGATTATTTATTGACATAATTTTTTTAATAATTTTGCATTGGATGCTTATGAATCTATCCTAAATTAAATTTTTTCGATATATCATCAAGAACACCATTTACTTCAAACTATGTTAGATGAAACTTTAAAGTTTCTCAGGTCGACTATCATTTAGTTATAGAGGGACTCTAGCGTATCCAAAGATAATCTAACCACTAATAAGATGTTCAGAGACTCTACAATTTCACAAAATGGTGTATTCATTATAATTTATGAAAATAGGCCGAGGTATCTAACCTAGATATCTGATAAGATAATTGTCCAAAAAATAATTCAGGATGAGACGTAACTTGAGTTAAGTCATTTTGTTAATTTTTTTACGAACTTTGTTAAAATTTTAAGCGGCGTATCTCATATTAACCTGTTGCGACTCGAATAGCCCCGATGTAATAATTAAGTTGAATGTTTTTTTCATAATGTAAATAGTGTTTGTGAATAATAGACAACATGGATGTGGTAGTATTATGGAAGGATGGATCCAAAAATATTGTAGACATACTTTCAAATTGTTAAATGAATCAATAAAATTAAAGTAGGTAGTGAAGTGAAAATGTTTTTCATTAAAAAGTGGTTTTACGGGACAGTGGTAGTTATTTATGCTGAATTAAATAATAATATAGACAGCGACAGTTCTGATGATGTTCCTCTAGCAAAATTAAGAAAACAAGAAAGTCCTCTAGGAAGCGACAATGATGATGTTCCACTTCCTAAAATTGCCAACAATAAGAACCTGTTTGAAGTTTCTAAAAGTAAGTATACTATAGGTACTTAAAACAATAAATCCTGATTTTAACGTTGTATATGTTTTTAGAAGTTGCAGAGAAAAGTATAAAATTTGAAGGTATAATATGTGAATTTTTTCACAAATTTTCTTAATAAAATGCTATTTTCAGCAAATTGTATGGGATTATTATTATCCTGCTTTTGACATTATTAATGGCGTAACTATTTTTGGTATCACCATACAATGATTCTTCAATTTCACATAGTGACGTATCTCATTTTTTGTAATTTTTTGTAAACTGGTAGCATTTTTTTTAACAACCGATCAATGAACATGCAGTTTACATAAATATGCATCTCTTATTAAACCGAATATTAGAATTGACACTGCTACTGTTATTGATCACGACTCGAGTTACGTCACTTCGTGATATTGACGATGACTTGTATATGCCTTTCACTAAAATTTTGTTTATATCACCTGAGATGGTGTTGAGAGGAAAATTCCGGTCTCGACAAAGAAAACATGTTCCAATGGATCTCTGATGGTATAATAAATGTTGCAAATGAAGCTACGAAGAAACCAAATCCCGAAAAATCAAGAAAAGTTTAATAAATAAAGTAGGTATATTATATGTTTCTGAGATATCAAAATCAAGTTAAAAAGTATTAAATATAAATGAAATAGAATGAAATTTCTGTCACAAAATATAAAGGTTAATATCTGGAGGATGCTTTGTCATTGATCTGACCGGGAGATTTTTCCATGGAGAGTAGTTTTGATTAAGAAAAATATTTCATATGGTTTTCAACAATGGGTCTCGACACCTGAAAAACAGTGTCAGTGGAATACTCCATGATAGAGACAGGTATTCTTGAGAATTAATTTAAATTTTGCAAAATGTTTCGTTTAAAGTGTACCTTAAAATGTTCAATTCTTTGGCAATATTTTTTTTTGCAATTCGCAGAAATTTTTTCTCATGATAATAACCTGAAAAATTGACTGTCTATGACTGCTTTATGCAGTGTTTTCGATCTGTAACCACTGACACTGATTAAATGCTGGAACAACTTTTTATTTTCTATAATTTTTCTTAATACAGTTGAAATAAGATGAAACCAAACGCTGCAAAGTCATTTTACTGAAATGTTTGGATTTCGTTCTGACATTTGGCAAAGCCGCGCCCGTTGGTCGCTTCATTCCTCAGCCCGAGCTTGACCCACTGTTTGTTGAATGGATGTGGGGCATTATTCATGCAAAAATCTCAAGAAAGTGGCTTTATATTGTTCGATTTCATCTGATTTCAACTGTACTAGCAACTATCAAATTTGTTTTACTATTTCATGTACACTCTGTACAATACAATGTATGTTCAATCGATTTATATAGGTGTATTGTAGGTTGTAAATAAGTCAATAATATCAATACAGTTTTTCAGCCAAACATTGTGTTCTTGAAGATATTTCTTCAAGTTTGATTTCATCCTCGGCAAAACTTTGGTACAGCTGATCAAGTTTAGAATTTATATCCTTTAGGGTTTGTTTTGTATTGAATTGTTTCCAAAACTTGCCATCGTTTTCTGTTTCCTCTACATTTTTCGATTGATCTTGTTCTGGCTGATCATCGGAAATAAATTTCTGAAATAATAGATAAATGTAGGATAAATTTGAAATAAAATGACTACCTACTTCCAGTTCTGAATCGATTTCATTAAGCCTATGTCGTTCACTTTCGTTGCATGCAAATGCATTAGTTGTAGATTGGGGCCAGTCTTGTTCCACATCATTTCCAACCATTTCCATTTGTTCGTCATCTGATAATTGTAGACTTGAAGTGGGCGTTGCAATGTTGAATTTTGTGATACAAGTCTCTTTTGCTTCTCCTATAAATTAATATTTTTTAAATCTTGTACACAACTAAATGAACCAACGTTTTTGCGAGTTTTGCTTCGATTTAACTGTCATGTGAATTCCTTAAAAGGCTTCTTCTTTTCGAAGGGATTTGGATTACTAGTGTCATCTGTTTGTCTGAGAAATAGATTCTTGTTCCATCCCTAACGAATATTCTTGACAATAACAGTAACCATTTGAAGTATTTACATTTTAATTCGTGGATAACGAATGTTAATGCTTTTTTAAAATGTAAACATAAAAATAAAAAAGTAGGGTTCTTAACTTGCATACTATTATTGTACCATTTTGTGGGCTGTATTATATAGATGGTGTGTACTTTTATACCAATACAACAAATACTATGTTTCGAGATATTCACCTTAACTTTTTTTTTTGTTTGAAGGGTAGTGAAAAAGCAAATCTATCTGGGTTTGCATTTTCACAATGGCGGGAAGGTCAAAAGAAGAGATTTTTTTAAGACTTTTTAACCAAAAAGAAGTTCAAATGAATATCTGGAAAAATAAACTCCTGTCTTATAAACACAGCATCTGTAGTATTATAGTAAATACATTCAATAAATTTGCTTACAAATAGTACAGATTTTTATTTATTGTTGTTCGTCTTAATTATTAGACTCAAAAAGAACAAGTATTTTATTGCTATAATATTTCATAGTAAAGTTCAAACTGATCTTTTCCATACCTTCGTCAATTAAGAGTTGCTGTTGTAATAACTTTTCTTCATCTGTTAACCAAAACTGTGACATTACACCTCCAGATGCTTCTTTGGCGAGCTATATAGGACAGGTAATTGTTTGATCAATAAAATGCCAAGGTGTAGTTAGATATTTTCCCCATTTGTTCACAACAAGTAAATTTGACTCAAAGCAGTTGCAAGAATAATAAATAATATTGGTTTAGATATAAGAAAATAGAAGATAAGTTTTTAATTACCTACCCTTATGTTTCTTTTAATGAAATCATGTTTAACATTTTCCTTTAGTCGACCTGATTTTGATTGCAGGTTTGAGTTGTTGATAATTTGTTCTTTCTCGTCATCTTCAATCATATCAAAATTGAAAATATCTTGTTTATGGCATGATTCGCTTTTGTGTTCTGTTTCCTTTCTTGGATCATATTCGCATAATTTTAGAAAATCTTCTGCATCTTTTTCACAAGATATTTTGTTTTCTGAGATTTCCTTACACATTTCTCTTTCAGTTTCTAGTCTTTTTGTTCTTTCATCCTAATACAAACGAATAGAAATAAGAGATATTTTTGGGATCCTAATTTCCTTTCATAAAGCAGTTTTGTTTATCATGTGGATATTTTCCCTATATCCTAATGTCAAGGTATAAAAATCCAATTGTATAGTTTGAGCTAATTCCTGTATTATTATACTCTCAATACAGGGGTGTCCATAAGTTACTGCCATGTGATATTTTACTCTTAAAATTATAAGAACCGCGTTTTTCTTTTCAAAATCCTTAGCAACCAAAACAACTTTTAACACAATATGTTAGTGTTTTATATAACCATTTTGTAGTATACTGTACGAAATTTGAGCAAAGTCGGCCAACCCATCCAATAATATAGCCGAAATCCGGAAAGCCCACTTTTAAGAGTCTAAACTGTTTGCGAAAAGGAAGCCACGGGCTACAAAAATGATTTTATGAGCAGAATACCGCCCTGTATCGGACAGCAGTAAATTAATAATAACCCTGTATGTAATACCTTGTATTGACTAATTGTACTTGCAATTTCTTCTTCAAAATTCTTGATAAATGCCAATTTTTCTTGGACTTCAGGTGTGTTCTTAAGTTTCCCAAAAGTCTTTTCCTCTTGAATCAATGGCAATGTACTTAGAGGGGGTAAGAATCCAAGACTTGATTTTAAATGTTTCACATTATACATCATTTCACTGTAAAAGTTGTCAATTCTCTGCAAATCTCTGCTTTGATTTCCTTTAACAAAATTTGAGTTGAGTAAAACGCAACGTTTTAATTTAGTTTCATGAACATTTCTGAAATAACAGAATATACAGTACGTCCACTGTTAGAGTGGTTTAGAGGAAAAACTTTTCTATTTTACATTTTATGGAAAAAACATTTGATAAAAAGTTTTGCATATATTTAAAAAGGAGGCTGCCATGGAGAAGCTTAACATTTCTTGTACGGTGTTCAGAAAAATAAAAAATATGAAAGTGTCATAAGAGTAAGAGCAAACTACCTTTATTTTTAATCTTTCGAAAACGTGTCAGTTGGAATAAATGTTCCTAATTAAAAGTTACCAGAGAATTCTCATTTGTGGCAAAATTGACCCGCTTTGACTTTTTGCAAAAAATTGTGTCCAAGGAGTAATAGGGAAAAGTTTCTTATTTTAAGTGCAAGCAAAAAGTCTCCTCGATTGTGCTTTTTGTCGCACAATATGAAATAAAAAAAAATTCCTTTTTATTCACTCTAACCGAGGATATAAATTTTTCAAAAAGCCAAAGTGGGCCAATTTTGCCATAAGTGGGAATTCTGTCATTCTGTCGTAACGTTGAATTCCGTGCAACTATTCCTAGTGACGCTTTGCTGAAAGATTAAAAATAAAGGTAGTTTACTCTTGAAATATTGTGCTTGTCCGTGGCAACCTCATTTTAAATACAAACAAAACTTTTAATGTAATTTAATTGTAAATTTAATGTAAAATTTTTCCCTCTTATGCACTCTAACCATAGAAGACATAACCGTATTTGGATAACATTGAAGGAAACCGGGTTAAGTAATTATTTGTATTTACTTTCAATGCAATTTATTTATAAAATTCTAATTACAATAAAGGAATGAAATAAACAATTATATTCAAGATACCAATTAATCTCAAATTAAATATCTAAAGATGTTGGGAACTTTTTAATATAAGAAAAGAAATTAATACTTTTAGTTCCCTATACCATTCTAAACAATTTTATCATCTCTTTATAACAGAATACCTACATATTTTAAAAAATTGCAATATCTTTTAACACTCTTAACATGAAAAGTTTAAGTTTTAACAGTTATTTCTTTGCTAATCCCAGCTCAACTGTATATTCGATAAAATTTTGTTTGTTAAACATATTCACAAAAAGCTGCGCTGCTAATATGGACCAAAATTAAATACATTTTTTTGCAAAAAGTAGTTTTGACAGTATTACAATAAAAAAAACATCATTTTTACCTTCCATAAAAAAATACTATGGGAACTGGGAAATACACTGTTATCACAAACAAAAATAAACAAATAAATAGTAATTGTTAAGTTGTGACGGGTGACGTACCACTGGGTCCGCCAGCCTCTATATCCTCAAATTTGAGACTGCCTCTGATCGGCTTCCAGGTTTCGTGCACATCAGAAGAGTCTGTATTTGGCGTCCGCTTTGATATTTCTTCTAATACTGCTTGCTCAGCTTTGCAACTGGGTTGTTCTGTAGGTAACCTATAAATTGGAATAAGTGAAACATGCTAATTAAAAATAATTATTTTCACTAATATCATTGTAGTTATTAGTAGTAATGTTATTATATTCTTTTCCTGAAGCTGTCAGAATAGGGCGTCTCAGTTCACTTGATATAAACTCTATGGATCTGGGTAAGCAATACAAGGTTATTTCAATTAAAAAGCATGCTCCTTATTTTTGAAGTTTTTGCTTCGAAATATTTGTTTCATATCTACCTAATGTTTCCAATTATGAATAAGTCTATTGCTATCAACACATTACCTAAAAATAATAAGCTGATCTGGTTTACAGTTTACTACTAGTAATTATAAACATATCACACATCTTTTTAACAAAGCTTTACATCTAAAAATAAAAAAATACCTGCATTGCTATTATTGGCAAATACAATAACAGCTTCCCCATATCCAAGTGGGTCTGGAATAAGAATAAGTGAATACTGACGGAGTATTAGAAAAGTCAAAATAAATAAAAACGTTTCTCTGCTTTTTAACTAAATCCTCGGAAATACTGCACTTATAGCAAAGTAGTTTTTTTTTGTCCTTGAGGTAGGAACTTTTATAATACATACCCGGGTTTTACCAATTTTGCTAGTTGTGACGCAGATTTTGTTCTACTATGTCTCCTATTTTTCTTCTTGAATCTCCGCCTTATCTCTTCATCACTGCTCTCTTCAGTGTTGAGGTCCTCGCTGGAGATCCATGTTTCATCTTCCTGGATAGGAAAGGAGGATAAGATTGTAGATTTTTATATAGTTAGACTTAGGTACTATAAGTAGGCTACTTTTTTTATATTCAGTGAAAATTTAAGGTGTTTTTAGGCTTGATCCACTACCTTTACTTTTAGAGAACCTGTTATTTTAGAGATTAGAAGCGATAAATGACATTTCTACAAATCGTAAATTTTTCTAAAGATAAAAAAATGGTTGACGTGAATTAAAAAACACAGTAGATAGAAAAGCATACACACCAACGATATATAGGAATAGATATATTACCAAAGCGACTTATTTTAATAATAATAATAATAATATAGTTTATTAATAAATAAATAATAAACAAGGAGATACCCACGAAGCAACTTCCAAGTTGCTTGTTTGGGGTAGACAAAACATCCGTTTTATAACTACTACAGCAGTGCAAGCACATACATACACTACAGTGGTGGGCAATGTCATAATTGAGAGTACGAGTCATAACCGGGACTAGGTATACATAATTACAGTAGTTGATCGTCTTAAGCCAGGAAAAAGAAACAGGTAAGCTTAGTATCACAATTCTAATTAAGTAATAAAAGATCATTGAAAACAGTTATATCAATTGGTATTATTTACTATATTATGTATTTCGGCTCTTTCTATTCTTTTTAATGAGTTCGGAATTTTTCTTTTGAATAGACTATAGCTAGATATTCCCATCAGATCACCAGGTACAAGTGCATAAAATTTTGCAGCTAGATATAGACAACTTCTTTGTCCAATGGTTTTGTAACATCTCGGTGTCAGAAACATTCTTTCTTTGTTCCTCGTGGAATAATGGTGTTCGTTTTTTGTTAAGGGGATTTTCCCCTGATATACGAGAAGAATAACTTTTAAGCAAAACAGTTGTCTAATATCAAAAATATGGCTCTCTGTGAAAAGTTCATCACTGGGAAAAGTTAACTGTTTTCCATAAATTATTTTTAGAGCCCACTTCTGAACAGTGCTCAAAGGCAGAAGGTGACTATCGCCAACGCCACCCCATCCCACTATTCCATATGATATATGGGACTGAACTAGGGCAAAGTACAGAATTCTCAAATCATGTATATCAAGGTAGTCTTTAAGTAATTTTAGTTTGTATAGTATGCACCTAATCTTGTTTGTTATGAATCTTATGTGGAGGTCCCATCGTAAATGTCGGTCCAATTGCACGCCTAAATACTTTATAGTATCCGTTTCTGGAATCTCTGTAGACGAGCCGATATACAATGTACCCAGATCCGGAAGGTGGTTTGCGTATGATGTAAATGGTAAATATTTCGTTTTACTGGTGTTCAATGTTAATTTATTGTGTTGGAACCATTTGCTAATCCTCGCAAAATCGATCTCAGCTTTTTCTTTTAGTTTGTCCCATGATTTATCTGAATAGGTTATTACGGTGTCATCTGCAAAACATACAATGCTGCCTTCAGAAGGGAGTTGTAACAAACTATTAATATATATAATAAATAGGAGCGGGCCCAGAACCGTACCCTGAGGAACGCCAAAAGTAATTTTTCGCTCTATACTACTTACCCCATCAATATTTACCACTTGTGTACGATTCGACAAATAGCTTTCTAACAGTCTGTGGACACACCCTCGTAAACCATAAGACTCTAATTTGTTCATTAAAATGTCATGACTAACTGTGTCGAAAGCTTTTTTTAAATCAACAAATATGCTTAGAGTTGGTTTTTTTTTGTCGATCATGTCGTACAAGTGGGTACTAAGGGTGTAGATAGCATCTTCGGTTGAGCGACCCTGACGGAACCCATATTGATTACTGGATATGATATTGTATTTATCCAAAAAAGCTGTTATACGCATTTTTAAAATTTGCTCAATTATTTTAGAAAATACAGATAGCAATGATTCATGATTTTAAAAAGATGTTATTTATGGCACATTCAAGGTTTCCAGTTTTTTGATACGATTTAGGTTAATTTGTAAATATAAGTATCTCAAAGCATATACAGGGTGTCCCGAAATTAGCCTGACATAATTTACCAGCGTGTTCTACGACCTAAGTTCCTATAAACATGGCCTCAAAAATGCCCCCTAATGGGGCTATAGCCCCCGAAAGGGGCAGTTTCACAAACGGGTTTCTATAAGTATTTCCAGAACGAACAAAGATAAAATTCTGAAATTTGGTATGTGATGTACCTGTGAGATTTTACATTTACCGAGGTAGTGATAGTTGGACATTCTTAATCATAGGCGTCCCAAATCGGGGGTTTAGGAGTTAAAATTACCCAAAAAATGTTTTCTACACTTTTTTCCAGATTTCTTGCGAAATTATGAAAGTTATTCTACGAAGAAAAGATGCTCTTGTTGAACTTCGATAGCATGCATCGTTTTCGAGTAAACTCGTTTTGAAAATTTTTTGCAGAGTGCCATGAAAATGCCTATTAGAAATTAGCCTGCCATAGTTTACCACCACGTTTTTTGATACAAAAAAATTAAAAAAGTTCCTATAAACATGGCCTCAAAAAAGTCCCCTAAGGGGGCTATAGCCCCCGAAATGGACACTTTGGCAAACGGTTTTTTCTAAATATTTCCAGAACGAACAAAGATAAAATTATGAAATTTGGTATGTGATATACCCGTGAGATTTGACGTTTTACCGAGGTAGAGACAGTTTGACATTCTTCATCATAGGCGTCCCAAATATGGGGGTCAAAGTGTTAAAAATATCCCAAAATTTTTTTGTGTGCTTTTGTCATGATTTATTCTTTAAGTTAAGTCACACACCAAATTTCAGAATTTTATCTTTGCTCGTTCTGGAAATATTTAGAAAAAACCGTTTGCCAAAGTGTCCATTTCGGGAGCTATAGCCATCTTAGGGGGCATTTTTGAGGCCATGTTTATAGGAACTTTTTCATTTTTTTGGGTCGCAGAACACGCTGGTAAAATATCGCAGGCTAATTTCTAATACGCACTTTCATGGCCCTCTGCAAAAAAATTTCAATACGATTTTAATCGAAAACGGTGCACGCTATCAAAGTTCAACAAGAGCACCATTTTTTCGTAGAATACCCTGAAATTTTATAATTTCGCAATAAATTTAGAGAAAAAGCACACACAAAAAATTTAGGGCATTTTTAACCCCTTAAACCCCCATTTAGGACGCCTATGATTAAGAATGTCTAACTATCGCTACCTCAGCAAATGTCAAATCTCACAGGTACATCACATACCAAATTTCAGAATTTTATCTTTGTTCGTTCTGGAAATATTTAGAAAAAACCGTTTGTGAAATTGCCCCTTTCGGGGGCTATAGCCCCATTAGGGGGCATTTTTGAGGCCATGTTTATAGGAACTTTTTTCATTTTTTTAGGTCGTAGAATACGCTGGTAAATTATGGCAGGCTAATTTCGGGACACCCTGTATATTTATGAATATGATATACAAGTCTATCAAAAAACTATTTATTATGCATTACAAAATAGGAAAGACTGAATTTAAGAAATGCCAATGTAAACAAATTACCTCGTCTTCTTCCCCCCGACCCGCTAATGTAGAAACAAAATAAAACCGTGTTATTTGTATTAGCATTCCTATTCCTATACAGGGTGATTCATTGGGAATGGGAAATCCCGAAACTGGGGGTAGGGGAGACCAAAATATTGCGATTGAGTCCAACATTGCTTAAGCAAATGTTGTTTGTTTGAGAGATACAGTGCGTTCAAGTTCTTTTTTAGATTGAATTATGGCTATATCTACCAAAATAATCAAGCTGCTGACCTGAAATTTGGCACTGCTATGTTTTTGGGGATGGGGCCAATTTCTACGTATCTCACAGAGGGCGCCACTTGCGCGGTTTTTGGATCGTGCTTTTACTCGTAACTTTTGTGAGGTTATCTTTTTGGTCCTGCAGGTTTGTCATTTTAGCGCACCTTTTCATTCTGCAACAAAAAGGTACTCTTGTTCCATAACGCCCAAATCAACCGTTTGCATTTAAATTGCCGAAACGTGCCCCAAAACACCTGTTGACTTCAATATTCGAAAAATAAAATTTTCACCTACTACTTTCAAATGTTACAGATCAACTGTACATTGAAAATGAAGAAAAAAATGCCAAATGAACATTGGTCGAAACACATTTGTTTTCTTGAAATAGGGTGTCCAAAGTTTGTCGAGTTTCAATTTGTTCCATTTTGAAAGTGAACATTTTTTGGGACATTGTTCATATGGGTTTTTTTCTCGCTTTAAATGGTACAGTCGTTGTGCAATATTTGAAAGCAGTAGGTGAATATTTTATTTTTCGAATCTTGAAGTGACAGGTGTTTCGGGGCACGTTTTGGCAATTTCAACGCAAACGGTTGATTTGAGCGTTATAAAACAAGAATACCTTTTTGTTGCAGAATGAAAAGATGCACTAAAATGATGGACCTGCAGGACCAAAAAGATAACCTCAAAAAAGTTACGAGTAAAAGCACGATCCAAAAACCGCGCAAGTGGCGCCCTCTGTGAGATACGTAGAAATTGACATTTTCAGCTTATTTTCCATCCCCAAAAACATAGCAGTGCCAAATTTCAGGTCAGCAGCTTGATGATTTTGGTCGATATAGCCATAGCCACTGTATCTCTCACACAAACAACATTTGTCTAAGCAATGTTGGGCTCAATCGCCATATTTTGGTCTCCCCTACCCCCAGTTTCGGGATTTCCCATTCCCAATGAATCACCCTGTATATCGTTAATACGCGCCAAAGTAACTCCAACATTACTAATAATGGGGTCTCGCTATTTACGTACGTAACGAAAGTTTTGAGACAAATGTTGCCCCCACACAATCATTTTATGCAACAAGAACAAAATTGCAATTAATTGAGAATCATGGGCCGCTATGTCTTCTACAATATTATTGTTAAGAAATATTATGTTAATAGTTGGTCATTTACATAGTTCAATTGAAGATGAAAATTTGAAGAAATTGAAAATTGAAGTATTTTACTTTTGTCTCAAAACTTTCATTACATACCTACGTTATTATAACTTCTTTTCTAATTAATTTATGTGTTGTCTTATAGATGCTATACATAGCATAATCCAACATTTGAACTTACATCCACTTTTACTTTATTGTTATACTTACACATCCACACTACATTCGCCGATGAAAAATAATTTTGATTAAATTTTTTTGTGGATATGCTTTACATATTAATCGGATACCATAATAATTATTGTCACAAAACTAAATAGAAGTCTACAAAAAAGAAACAAATACTTCTTTTCCTCTGCTTGCCTGTGTATTCCTTCAATATTTTTCCGAATAATGTAAAAGAACTTTAAACAGCAGTAGCTGGAAAGATGTATAGTAACGACATCCAGTTTACTTAGAATCCGAAAACACTCAAAAGTTTAAAAATTCAGTCTAAGCCAAACGTATGAAAATTACAGGTCCCTAGGTACCGATCAGAAAATAAATAAAAGATATGGGAAACCAAGTCTTTGACCGTTCAGCCAGCGTCTTCTAAATATGTAGAGATCAACTGGGATCTGAACCCAGAGTTGCATCCACATGAAGCTTATTAAATCTTTAGCCAAGAAAATAAACAATGAGATGATCATTAACGTCCCCAAATATACAACAAAATATAGTTCAATGCCTTATGGGACTAACTATTTTCGGTAACTGACAGAGTGAACCAGCATCCAATATCAGTAAGGAGTTCTTAAAATAATTTGACTATAGGTGTCGCGGTCTTGCGTGACCGGCTGATGGTCGATAAAATGGGCGATATATGAAAAAGTAGAAATGTGTGCCTTTTATAATGTGTAATTCGACAGCCTACAAATTTACAACAAATTATATTAAAAATTATGTTTTCATCTCAAAACCCACAAAAACCAACTGAATAGAATTAAGGATCCATCACACCAACGCAAAACATTGGTTGCGGCGGCAAATATATCGCGGTGAAATATTCGCCCCTGAACAGTTCCAAAGATCATGAATATTATGATCTTTGACAGTACATATATAGCCGTGAACATACCGGCGCGTTAGGCGAAAGATTTTGCCGCCAACTATGAAAGATTTTGTCGCAAAATGTTTCGCCTTGGCGCAGGGCCGTAGCCAGACAGAAACTTCAAGCAGGGCAAACGACTTTCCTGTCAGGGCAGTACACATTTGAGAAGTGAGGGATGGGTACCTACAGGGCGTTACTTTGTCGGTGGGGACAGGAGGGGGGGGGGGAGGGGGGTAAAAAATGGAATTTAATTTTCGTTATTAAAAATCGCGCCGCAGGCGAAAATTCGTGAAATTGTCAAGGTCAAATATAATATGAGTATACAATTTTAAGACGCAATGTACAGCACGTACGTGGTGATTCAACATTTTGACCCATAAAATGGCTTTTTTCGATCTGTAGCGAGCAACACGCATAATTTCAAACTTTTGGTCAATACAAATTTTAATCTAAGTAATTACTCACATTTTGAGACGAAAATTATTTACAAATATTTATCACAATGGCAGTTATTAGGCTTATTGCGCAAATGCTAATAACGGCCATTGTGATAAATCTTTTTAAATAATTTTTGCCTCAAATGTGAGTAATTACTTAGATTAAAATTTGTATTGACGAAAAATTATGGGTGTTGCTCTCTAAAAAAGCCATTTTATGGGTCAAAATATTGAATCATCTCGCACGTGCTGTACATTGAGCCTTAAGTGAATGGTAGGTACTTTTTTTTGCTAATTATGCGGGCCCATAATCATTTGTGCAGTAAGCAAGAATACTCTGTTTTCTTTCATATCAAAGTTCTATTTTATTGTTGATTTTTAACCGACAAAAATCCAGCAATACTTATTAATAACAACACTGAACACCACCTTTTGTGATGTGGAAGTAAAAATAAAAGTTAGTGCTCATAGTGCCCATAAATTATATTTTTTCAAAGGGCCACATTATGTCTATAATTTTTGCAAAAATTTTCTGGCCAGTGTACTAGGTAGGTATGGGTAAATTGAAATTTGTTTGAAGGTGGGGCAATAAAGATTGTTGTTTTTTAAGCGGGTAATAAAAAGAGTACATAGAGGCGTCTGCTCACTAAAATGCGCCGCAGGCAACTTTTCTTTAGAAAAGTTAAGGACAAATTCAGTTTAAATGAAGTATAATAAATTAAAAAATCATCATGATGTCTTTTTTCCTAGTTTTTTTTTTTTCAATGAAGCAGCGCCTTATTAGTTCAGGAATATTACGGTCCAAAGTGCGATATATCCGACAAAATTCATAAAGTTTTGAAAATTGGTGGAAATAATCAGGACAGCATATGTAATAATAAACCGAAAAGTTCCCATCCCTAAATTGTGTGCTTCATCCCCCAGGACGTCCTTTCTACCCCCATTTTGAGGTTTTCTAGATTATATCGGAAACCGTGTAATTTTCGACAAAAATACCTATATACAAAATTGTTCCTTGGAAAATTCTCTATCAAAAAGGTTTTTAACACTTTTTTCCTAAAATTACTAATAACCTGGGAAATATGGCGCAAACATAAGGGTTGGTTCCGATTAGCACTCTCTACAGTACGATCTAAAACGTTCAACGCTTAAAATAGCAGTAGGCACTAAAATGTATTTACAATTTTAATAAATAAACAACTTTCACCCCCTCACCTCTATAAAAAGAAAGTGTTGTACAGGGTGTTCCCGTATATTTTGACCCACCCCTAGAGCCTTTATTTTTCGAGTTAGAAAAAAATTACTTAAATGAAAGTTGTAGGGTACCAAGGTGTATTGTCCCAAAAATAATGGATTGACAGGAATGCTCTTGCCTAAGTTGAAATGTTTTTCCATGGCAACCTTGATTAAATATAAAGATCGTATTTATCTGCAATTTGGAATATCATGCGAATGCTTAGAGCAAACATATAACATATTTATATTGTTGGAATCGGAAAAATGCGTGAAATTAAAAATCCACAAATATACAGGGGGTTCAATTTAAAAAAAAAGTGAATATTTTTCATAAATTTGCGTCGCTCATTTGTTTTATCTAGTAACAGATCCTAGCGGTTCAGAAAAAACCCTACAACTTTCATTTAAGTAATTTTTTTCTAACTCGAAAAATAAAGTCTCTAGGGGTGGGTCAAAATATACGGGAACACCCTGTACTTATTTTCACACCACCCTAGAGGTAAAGTACTTGGCGCTTTTTTTTAAGTGGTATCCCCTGTAGGCCTAATCCACTAATTATCAAATGTTAATTATAAATCTTGGTCGTCTTCCACAGATTCAACATTTAAGCATGATTGTCCATGGCAATGATAACTCATTGTAGAGCAACGCAAAAGAACCAGCTCCCGAATCTGTTTTAACGCCTATTTCATGTTCGTGTAAATTAGGGTGCGAATACAGGTGTAGTTGCAGAAGAGCAGGCTTGCGTTGCTCTATTACAATGTGTTATTATTGCCATGGACAATCATGCTTAAATGTTGAATCTGTGGAAGACGACCAAGATTTATAATTAACATTTGATAATTAGTGGATTAGGCCTACAGGGGATACCACTTAAAAAAAAGCGCCAAGTACTTTACCTCTAGGGTGGTGTGAAAATAAGTACAGGGTGTTCCCGTATATTTTGACCCACCCCTAGAGACTTTATTTTTCGAGTTAGAAAAAAATTACTTAAATGAAAGTTGTAGGGTTTTTTCTGAACCGCTAGGATCTGTTACTAGATAAAACAAATGAGCGACGCAAATTTATGAAAAATATTCACTTTTTTTTTAAATTGAACCCCCTGTATATTTGTGGATTTTTAATTTCACGCATTTTTCCGATTCCAACAATATAAATATGTTATATGTTTGCTCTAAGCATTCGCATGATATTCCAAATTGCAGATAAATACGATCTTTATATTTAATCAAGGTTGCCATGGAAAAACATTTCAACTTAGGCAAGAGCATTCCTGTCAATCCATTATTTTTGGGACAATACACCTTGGTACCCTACAACTTTCATTTAAGTAATTTTTTTCTAACTCGAAAAATAAAGGCTCTAGGGGTGGGTCAAAATATACGGGAACACCCTGTACAACACTTTCTTTTTATAGAGGTGAGGGGGTGAAAGTTGTTTATTTATTAAAATTGTAAATACATTTTAGTGCCTACTGCTATTTTAAGCGTTGAACGTTTTAGATCGTACTGTAGAGAGTGCTAATCGGAACCAACCCTTATGTTTGCGCCATATTTCCCAGGTTATTAGTAATTTTAGGAAAAAAGTGTTAAAAACCTTTTTGATAGAGAATTTTCCAAGGAACAATTTTGTATATAGGTATTTTTGTCGAAAATTACACGGTTTCCGATATAATCTAGAAAACCTCAAAATGGGGGTAGAAAGGACGTCCTGGGGGATGAAGCACACAATTTAGGGATGGGAACTTTTCGGTTTATTATTACATATGCTGTCCTGATTATTTCCACCAATTTTCAAAACTTTATGAATTTTGTCGGATATATCGCACTTTGGACCGTAATATTCCTGAACTAATAAGGCGCTGCTTCATTGAAAAAAAAAAAACTAGGAAAAAAGACATCATGATGATTTTTTAATTTATTATACTTCATTTAAACTGAATTTGTCCTTAACTTTTCTAAAGAAAAGTTGCCTGCGGCGCATTTTAGTGAGCAGACGCCTCTATGTACTCTTTTTATTACCCGCTTAAAAAACAACAATCTTTATTGCCCCACCTTCAAACAAATTTCAATTTACCCATACCTACCTAGTACACTGGCCAGAAAATTTTTGCAAAAATTATAGACATAATGTGGCCCTTTGAAAAAATATAATTTATGGGCACTATGAGCACTAACTTTTATTTTTACTTCCACATCACAAAAGGTGGTGTTCAGTGTTGTTATTAATAAGTATTGCTGGATTTTTGTCGGTTAAAAATCAACAATAAAATAGAACTTTGATATGAAAGAAAACAGAGTATTCTTGCTTACTGCACAAATGATTATGGGCCCGCATAATTAGCAAAAAAAAGTACCTACCATTCACTTAAGGCTCAATGTACAGCACGTGCGAGATGATTCAACATTTTGACCCATAAAATGGCTTTTTTCGATCTGTAGCGAGCAACACGCATAATTTCAAACTTTTGGTCAATACAAATTTTAATCTAAGTAATTACTCACATTTTGAGACGAAAATTATTTACAAATATTTATCACAATGGCAGTTATTAGGCTTATTGCGCAAATGCTAATAACGGCCATTGTGATAAATCTTTTTAAATAATTTTTGCCTCAAATGTGAGTAATTACTTAGATTAAAATTTGTATTGACGAAAAATTATGGGTGTTGCTCTCTAAAAAAGCCATTTTATGGGTCAAAATATTGAATCATCTCGCACGTGCTGTACATTGAGCCTTAAGTGAATGGTAGGTACTTTTTTTTGCTAATTATGCGGGCCCATAATCATTTGTGCAGTAAGCAAGAATACTCTGTTTTCTTTCATATCAAAGTTCTATTTTATTGTTGATTTTTAACCGACAAAAATCCAGCAATACTTATTAATAACAACACTGAACACCACCTTTTGTGATGTGGAAGTAAAAATAAAAGTTAGTGCTCATAGTGCCCATAAATTATATTTTTTCAAAGGGCCACATTATGTCTATAATTTTTGCAAAAATTTTCTGGCCAGTGTACTAGGTAGGTATGGGTAAATTGAAATTTGTTTGAAGGTGGGGCAATAAAGATTGTTGTTTTTTAAGCGGGTAATAAAAAGAGTACATAGAGGCGTCTGCTCACTAAAATGCGCCGCAGGCAACTTTTCTTTAGAAAAGTTAAGGACAAATTCAGTTTAAATGAAGTATAATAAATTAAAAAATCATCATGATGTCTTTTTTCCTAGTTTTTTTTTTTTCAATGAAGCAGCGCCTTATTAGTTCAGGAATATTACGGTCCAAAGTGCGATATATCCGACAAAATTCATAAAGTTTTGAAAATTGGTGGAAATAATCAGGACAGCATATGTAATAATAAACCGAAAAGTTCCCATCCCTAAATTGTGTGCTTCATCCCCCAGGACGTCCTTTCTACCCCCATTTTGAGGTTTTCTAGATTATATCGGAAACCGTGTAATTTTCGACAAAAATACCTATATACAAAATTGTTCCTTGGAAAATTCTCTATCAAAAAGGTTTTTAACACTTTTTTCCTAAAATTACTAATAACCTGGGAAATATGGCGCAAACATAAGGGTTGGTTCCGATTAGCACTCTCTACAGTACGATCTAAAACGTTCAACGCTTAAAATAGCAGTAGGCACTAAAATGTATTTACAATTTTAATAAATAAACAACTTTCACCCCCTCACCTCTATAAAAAGAAAGTGTTGTACAGGGTGTTCCCGTATATTTTGACCCACCCCTAGAGCCTTTATTTTTCGAGTTAGAAAAAAATTACTTAAATGAAAGTTGTAGGGTACCAAGGTGTATTGTCCCAAAAATAATGGATTGACAGGAATGCTCTTGCCTAAGTTGAAATGTTTTTCCATGGCAACCTTGATTAAATATAAAGATCGTATTTATCTGCAATTTGGAATATCATGCGAATGCTTAGAGCAAACATATAACATATTTATATTGTTGGAATCGGAAAAATGCGTGAAATTAAAAATCCACAAATATACAGGGGGTTCAATTTAAAAAAAAAGTGAATATTTTTCATAAATTTGCGTCGCTCATTTGTTTTATCTAGTAACAGATCCTAGCGGTTCAGAAAAAACCCTACAACTTTCATTTAAGTAATTTTTTTCTAACTCGAAAAATAAAGTCTCTAGGGGTGGGTCAAAATATACGGGAACACCCTGTACTTATTTTCACACCACCCTAGAGGTAAAGTACTTGGCGCTTTTTTTTAAGTGGTATCCCCTGTAGGCCTAATCCACTAATTATCAAATGTTAATTATAAATCTTGGTCGTCTTCCACAGATTCAACATTTAAGCATGATTGTCCATGGCAATGATAACTCATTGTAGAGCAACGCAAAAGAACCAGCTCCCGAATCTGTTTTAACGCCTATTTCATGTTCGTGTAAATTAGGGTGCGAATACAGGTGTAGTTGCAGAAGAGCAGGCTTGCGTTGCTCTATTACAATGTGTTATTATTGCCATGGACAATCATGCTTAAATGTTGAATCTGTGGAAACGACCAAGATTTATAATTAACATTTGATAATTAGTGGATTAGGCCTACAGGGGATACCACTTAAAAAAAAGCGCCAAGTACTTTACCTCTAGGGTGGCGTGGAAATAAGTACAACACTTTCTTTTTATAGAGGTGAGGGGGTGAAAGTTGTTTATTTATTAAAATTGTAAATACATTTTAGTGCCTACTGCTATTTTAAGCGTTGAACGTTTTAGATCGTACTGTAGAGAGTGCTGATCGGAACCAACCCTTATGTTTGCGCTATATTTCCCAGGTTATTAGTAATTTTAGGAAAAAAGTGTTAAAAACCTTTTTGATAGAGAATTTTCCAAGGAACAATTTTGTATAGAGGTATTTTTGTCGAAAATTACACGGTTGCCGATATAATCTAGAAAAACTCAAAATGGGGGTAGAAAGGACGTCCTGGGGGATGAAGCACACTATTTAGGGATGGGAACTTTTTGGTTTATTAATCCTTATGCTATTCCTAACATACCCACCAATTTTCAAAACTTTATGAATTTTGTCGGAATAAAAACGTAATATTCCTGAACTATATATCTACGGCCCTGGTGAGGTGACCGGTGAACTTGTGGCTCAGGCTCAGGCAGGGCAAACATTCTGCCAGGCAGGGCAACGCCCCCTGGCTACGGCCCTGCCTTGGCGTGAAGGTAGTCCCTGAGATTCTCCGCGTTTATGTGGGGATCCTTTTCAAATAAATTTTAACGTTATTTGTCGCGCGATGACGCGTAGGTATATCCGAAGCAACCGAAACGTCAAATATGCGCTTGCGCGTGAGTTCAATTATCAACAGTGACATATTTTGCTAATGGACACCTGCCATTGCCACAAAAAAATTATTTATACAGTGTTGTTTTAATAAAAGTGTTAGGGGAAATTATTTCCCGTTTAGTGATACCTATCAAGCAATCTTTCGTAGCACAAAAAATGTGGTTGCCATTTTTTTTTTTAAATGGCACCATATACGTTTTTTGGTGAAAATTGATACATTGGAACTTTCTGAATACGATTCAATACAATTTTAATGGCCAAAATCAGAACAATGGGAAACTGTCACCAGCTGTCAGTTGCTTGTAACTGTGTGCATTGTTACAGTAAACGTACTTTTTTACTCAATTTTCTGTGTACTTAAGTACTTAGTATGTTAACCTGTATTCTTTCCGTTTCACTTAATCCAAGCGCCATTATAACTTACTAAGTACTTAAGTACACAGAAAATCGAGTAAAAAAAGTACGTTTACTGTAACAATGCACACAATTACAGGCAACTGACAGCTAGTGACAGTTTCGCATTGTTCTGATTTTGGCATGGCTAACTTGATGTTAATAATTATTTTGATAAACATTGTCAATAGCATAATAGAAAACTTAATTTTTTTGTATTTTTTTTCTTATGCGACCCCATTAAAATTGTATTGTATGGTATTCAGAAAGTTCAAATGTATCAATTTTCACCAAAAAAGTATATGGTGCCATTAAAAAAAAATAAATCGGTTACCATGGCAACCACATTTTTTGTGCTACGAAAGATTGCTTGATATCACTAAACGGGAAATAATTTCCCCTAACACTTTTCTTAAAACATGTTTTTGATATGAGGAATATTTGAAGAAACATAAGCAATATTCCACTATTTCTATCCACACTGTAGATTAAAAATATAATATGTATTTGGTTCCTAAAATAATATTCTCCGTCTTTCAGATCTTTCACAATAAAACTTTATTTTTTAAAATATTTTTCTCAAAACAGTTTATTTGCCCTCAATTTGGCATTTCTTATCAAAATATAAAGCTCTCTCGATTTAATCAGATAAAAAATGCAGAATTTAGACTTAAAAAATTCTAAACAAAAAATATTTTGAAATTACAAAAAGTATGGTGATATTAAACGCGATTTGTACTTCTTACTAAACTCTATTCAAAGTAAACGCAAGTGAAACATAAACACAAGTTGTTGCTTGGCTAGAGCGTGATACGCACCTGATCGGCTTGCTATTGGCTAGCCGGCAATAAAATCTGACCCTTCGGGCGAGTGCAGCGAGTCTGTATTTCTTACAGAGGTGTATTGAGTTGCAAGTGGACCTTTATTTTTTTCGATATAATTCTTTCCCTGTTTATTAATTGTTGGAGCTACGATTTGTGTTAATAGTAGACATTTGCAGGTAAGTGAATGACTAGGTGTGCCATAAAAGTTTGTTTTTAAAGTGCTTAATACTGGGGCATATTATTTTAATATTTTATATTATAAAATTCATAGAGATCGTCCTTAATGCGGCCCTGCCTCGTATTAGCCCTCAGAATTGTTCACGTGCTTCCATCATGTAAATGTTTACGCGCCACTTGCACTTAGTTTGATTAGAAGGTAGGGGTAGGTGTAGGTACGTAGGGTCTGAAAATTGTCAGACCCTTTAGGTAATAATATAAATGTAGATTACAGATATTATTTCAATTTGCAGACTTGTAGTGCCTGCGATAGAGATCCGCATTTGCGGAACTCTATCCACTGCCTTTAAAAAATTGAGGCAGCAAAAGGACGAACGATTTGCCATAATATTACCTATACCTTTATTCTTATCAAACGTATTTGGCCGTTTTTGACATTGATTAACGGACCTCGTAAAAATATGAGATTCATTCATTAAGAGAACTGCCTACCTATTAGGTATTGTTAATGTTGTTTTTCTTCGTTTGGGATGTGCAAATAGGGCTATAAACAATACCTAAATAAATTGTTAAATACTCCGTTTAGTGAATGCGAAAAAGCTTAACGATGTTCTATAGTTTGTCAGATGTCAAAACAGGTTTTTGGGAATATTTCGTTTAATTCAAAATTTTGGGCATAGTGGCGTATCATCCCAAAGTTTGTTCACTAAATGTTGCTATAATATGATGAATAAAACGAAATCACGTCTTTTGACAGAATAAAATGCAAATTTTGAGTTAGGTAAACGAGATATTCACAAAAAAAAACGGTTTTGACAACCGACAGACTGTAGAACAGCATATTTTGGCGTTGATTGAATTATTAAACACTTCAGTCCACGCTATTAATTAATTTTGTTCGTGATAATATATACATTTATACAAAAATGCTCTCACCTCGTGTGTGTTTACTTATCCTTAACGCTCAACTGCTTAGTTTTCATTAGCATAAATAATATCTTGTTAGCGTTTGTGATCTAAAAAGCGAGGTAAATAGCGCACAATGATATTAACAAAGAGTCAACGTACATGACAATCATTTAACTAAAAGCCATTTTTCAGAAATTGTTTTTGAATTTCCATTGTCAAAATCAATATTGGTTTTATTAAAGTGAGCAGTCGGCAATAATTATTGTTGTCGGTAGGTCATTTTTTATTATTCGATAAAAATTGGTGGAACATTAAAATATTGCCAAAATGCCTAAATAAAACAATAGACAATAGAACATTTAAATAACAGCACATTAATAGTGATTATACACGATTTCATTATACCTATATACTATTCACTATTCATCATTAAGCCGAAATGCCCACTACGAAACTTAAAAAAGGTGTTCTTTCTGTGAAAAACAAACAAACATTTGCTTATGCAGGTACTACCAAAGTCTAGAGAATACTATACTTTGGTACTACATTCCCTTGTCCGTTTTCTAAGTAACTACTTATAAGTATGTATTCACTTGTGTCATCCTCTGAAATGTCGGACACTTATTATAAACACCCCGTATAATACCGAATTATTAAATGTGATGTGAAATAAAGCCACATGTTTAATGACGTTCCGCGATTGGTCGGTAGGCTATAAAATTTCACCCGACTCGGCAACAGGGACGTACTCGATCGCAAAAGTGTAGTTATGCGGTTTTATCTTGTTGTTTTCAGCCACAAATAATGTTTCCGATGTTTTGAACCATTTTGATGTAAATAATTGTAAAACTAAAATTCAATAAAGGTCGTGCCTCCGTGCGGCCCTGGCGAATATCTCAAAGCAAGTGCTCTTATTTACGCCAGGCGTAAGAGTTGCTCGATTTTAGTATAGATAGGTAATTACATTTTGGTAAAATCTCCAGAAATATCCCCTCTTAATTGTCAGAAACTTTTTCCAATAAAACGTTTCGATATCTTCTACGATTAAGACACTTCGCTTACAAGAAACTTAGTTTACTGTTCTTGTAAAAGCCAAGTCCAATCGATTTTGATGGTTTTCAAGATGTACACAGCTGACTGAAAATATAAACCAAGTTTCATTGAAATCCGACTTAGGTTAGCAACACAGATGGAACAAACACGAAACAATAAAATATAGCTTTTCATTTGAATGTTAACATTGTCAAAGTGGAATTTTTCAATTCGAAGGCCAAATTTTTTTTTGTGTTCACGTATGCTATCTTTTGCCCTTTGGATGTGGTGAGGAAGCAATTGACAAAAAAGCATAGATATCTTTTGGTGTTCTGAAAATACTTTATTTTAAAACGTTTCATAACTTGGGGGTTCTAATCAAGACACAACAACTGTTAACTGTGTTGTAGTAAAGAGAAAGGGAATCGCTGCTGGTTGCTTATTGTGGTTTTACCGAAATTCTCTGGCACATCGCACGACGGGCCACTGGCCTAGCATGAAACGCGTTCTTAGCCCATATGAGAAAAATGTTAAAAATGAAAAGGTAGTTAATTTTGACTTACATGTAATTTGAAATATTGGTATTTATTTGCAGATAATTTACCAAATGTAAAGCTAGTGTCAAGTGCTGAAATATATATATTTGTGGCGATTTCGAATCAATCAAAATACAATAAACATATTTTATGAAACTATCATAGTCAATTAAGAAATTTTCAATAAAAACGATGTTAAAAAATAATTATATTTGGTCCTATTTACAACCAAAAAATGCACTTTATCATACTAAATGGTAAAAGGAATTTGAAGAGGTTATATTGAGATAAAATGAAGTTTTAGGGCGTCTTTCAAAAGTAGTTTGTTAAATATTGACCTGTGAAACGAAATCCCGGGCTTTTGCTTTTCACTTCTGCTTTTGCAACCAAAAAGCTGAACAATACACCATCGTAAGAGTATATATATATATATATATTTTCCTCTTAATCACTGTTACTTTTAATTCACAAATTCTAGAAATTAACTCCCAACGTACTTGCTTTGTTTGCCACATATAAAATGGCCGCCGTTCAAAACGACGCGACGGAACAAAATCTAATCTCTTGTCTAAGCCTATAGCATCTATCGTTGGCTTTTATCAGAAAAACTTGATTTGATTCAATACAACTTTTGTCTGAAGCGACTTTTTGTCTATCTCAAAAAAAACAGTGTATGTAAATTTTCAGCAGATCACCTTATCAATATTTTACAGGGCTTGTTGGAAATGAAAAATCAAGAGTTTATATGAAAAACAATATCACCACATTATTTATTCTGCATTTTGTAAAAGATGCCCATTAGAGTAATGTCTCCTTTGTTTTTTAGTCAGTCAGTTATACAATAATAATCTACTATGCATCAGTTTGCTATTTTTTGTTCGATAACTTCATTTCGCTCACCTCCTTCATCAGCCTCGCGTGCTGGGCATGCTTGAACACTTTCTGCGCCTCGCTGCTTTCCGTCGCTCCTTCCATGTCCTGGTCCTGTATTTACTTCAGTGCTCCACCGGTTCCACCACGGCCTCTCTGAAAGACACAGCACACGCACACCGTCAAATCTTTCGCTAATAATGCGCTCGTATGCACGCCGACGGCAGCAAAGTTCAAAGGCAGGCCCGGCGGGAGCCTTGACTCGATTCTCGAAACCTGAATCTTTTATTATAAACAAAACAAACCGAGCTTATAAATAGGCGTAGGCAAAGGTGCACTCGCTGTACGGCCGTCGGCGGCGAGGGGCCCTCCGGCCGGTTTCGAACTGACGTGATTGACGGTTCTAGGCGGAAAGGTGAGCGTCGATGATAGGTGGTGTTCTGGTAGGTACAAGCCGGGCAGTACCGGCAGATGCTAATTAATGCTAATAATGAATGAATAACTAATAATCACGAATGACTCATAGTTTTTAAATTTTGCCGAGAACAGTAGTCATTCATTATATTATAATCGCTGATCTAGTGTAACCAGGCCACGCATGAGGGGGAAGGCAGTTGCGTGATGAGCTCGAGAACCTCAAGTTGAAGGTGGGGTACCGAAAATATATATGGTGACCCGTAATTCTATATACGCGGCTCTACTGTGGGATAGGTAATGAATAAATAACGACTTAGATACGCGATTAATTATTTTAATATTCAAAAATGCCACGAACAGGGTTAACAAAGCATACAAGTCAATGCCTCGAGCGCTCAAACCCCAATGTCCCTTATGGACCTATTTCACATCACCTTCGATATTATTTATTTATCTTAAGATTTCCTAGACTAAACATCACAAGTGTTCAATAAATAAGCTGAATAGGTCTTTCCAATATTTTAAGACCCTGGTAACTTATATTCCTAACACTACCAGATATTCTTCTCGTCGAATTATGAGGATTTTCTTAATAACAGTGACTATAGAATAAAACGTTTGCTTGCGAGGCCCTCCTGTAGATATTGGGCCCCTAAAGGGGTTACCCAGTAACTTATTGAGTCAGTTTCATTTCATTAATTCAAGGCACCAATTTTTGAATGGCCTTAGAAGGGCCAGGGGCGGAGCATTTTTTGAATATTTTTCAGCTTGGAATTTTGGATGTCAGTAGGTAGAAATTTTGAAAAATTTTGAAAAACTTATAGTACGTCATCTCAGACAAATAATAAACATAGACCAGGGACTCTTTAAAGTAAGGGGACCCAGCATGTCCCAGTCTATCACATAGGAAAAGTGAAGCCTTGAGGGGAAGTTTGTTTTCTGTTGACTCCAAGAAGACCACAAGAAAACCGAGAAAAACTACATCATTAGAACTACTAGTCCTAATCTTATTAGTCCATCCCGAAATCTGTGAAAGTTCTTTGGGTAGATACATTCAACAAGGGAAGAAACTTCAAGTATACATATTACAAATAATTTAATGAGGAACCTGGTAACAAGGTGCAATAGCGACAAATTCTTAAATAATCAAAATCGGCACTACTGACTTACCATACTTATTAGTTAAATTCGTGGAAATAATTGCTAGAAATCGATTTCAACTATAAAATCAATTTCTTTCATTTGACAGTTGCCACATTCTGTAGTTATACTCGTATACACAAAATTGTCAAGTCTAATTTTTAGAAATCATGGAAACCATTATTAATTTTTACTAACAATCAAAGTACCTATTATATTCATAGATTCTCCAATAAAATGGCATACTTGGCATCACTGCGACCATTAGAATGGGGGAAAGAATAGGCCTCACTTTGGAATGTATAATGCTAGGTCCCCTTACTTTAAAGAGTCTCTGACATAGACTAACCTAAAGGCTGCATTGTAATCAGCCAACATAAAAAATGCCTACTCAAAACAAAAACAAGAAATTTGACACTTAAGCTTGCATCGTATGATAACCAGAGGTTACATTTCCTATATCACAAATCCAACACTTCACTCTTCCCTTCTTGCTTAAAATTCACTAATTACTAACTTAAGTGTATGTCTTTTGTCCAATAACCCCAAAATCTCCTCAAAAAAAAACAAGAATAACGCAAAAGTAAACACTCGAAATACATCAACACAAAGTGGCGAAATCTCAATGTACTCTGGATCAGCTGTTGGGGCATAATAAAGCAAATGCGCAACGATCACAAAAAGTTCGTGCAACGTTGCCACGTTAGCCACGTTAGCCAGAATAAGATATTATTTATAGACCAAATAGGATCAGTAAATTCACAAAACCAGTAGAATTTATTGTTAAATGATAACTGTCAAAATTTTTACTATATCTGGATTGTGGATTTCAACTAATTGTTTCAAATTGATGTTTTTTAACGTTGGTTATGCATTTATTTCTAAGTACAAGATAAATTTATGAAGAAGTTTGGCAGTGGTGCAGTCATTGCATTGTTTTGTTTTAGATTTCTATTACTAACTCAGACAGATAAATATTACTAATTTTTTTTATCTTGGCAGGGTCTGTATTGTATTGAATTATTAGTCTATGTTTATTATTTGTCTGGGTACGTCATAGCTTAAAATTTAGTAAGTTATTATTGTGAATAATTATTGTGATTGGCTAATTTGCCGTATTTAATAGAAAATTAGATAATTCCTCGTATTTTTTACAACATGACAAATGACAAAGATTCTCAGAAACGGTCGTTCTTCAAAATAAAATAAAATCTTTTTTTTTTTAATAATTAGAGAACAACCCTGGAAAATAACGGGTTTTGTTTAAACGTTGCTGTTGCAAAACCCGTTTTCTTTTTCGAAAAATTGTCGAAAAAAAAAACGGTTTTTTGAAAATTGCATAACGATCAAAATTTGTAGTGAAATGTGACATGCTGATGCCAACGGTACCAAATAACTATAGGGTAGGTACTTGCAGTGTATTTACCTACCACCTTAAACATATTTTTAAGTTGTTGCACTCTGATTTTACACAAAAACAAAAACATTATTACCAGAATTTTGCAACTGATTATCCTTTACCTAATATGCCACAAAAACATCCCTATTTATTTATAATTACAGGTACAAAAATCCATCCTTGTTTTAAGTTTGAGCTCATTAAAAAAACTATAAATATCCGACGACTTTGGTTTTATATTAATTAATACTAATTTTCATTTTTAACACCCGAACTACTGCGTTTGCTTTTTGAAATTTTTATTTAATCCAACCAGTTTAGTAGGATCTTTATTAATGGTTCCCGTATTAATTTTAACCACGTATTTAAATTGAAATAAAGATCTAAAAAAACTTTAGGTATAAATATGAAAATAAACCGATCTCCTGAAATTTGGCACATAGTCTGTTTTCCTCAAATTTAATGAAATGTTTCCTTAACTTTTACAGGAAAGGTACGGAAACGCAGAGGCCACCTGTGACAAAAAAAAATCTTGGCGTTATATTCCGACTTGTAACTCGGAATTCCGACTTACAACTCGGAATTCCGACTTGCAACTCAGAATTCCGACTTTTAACTCGAAATTCCGACTTACCACTCGGAATTCTGACTTACAACTTGGAATTCCGACTTGTAACTCGGAATAATTGCGACTTTTAAGTCGGAATTATTCCGACCTTGAAAGTCGGAATTATGGCCTCTCTGCGCTTCCGTAGAAAGGAACCTTACTTAAACCAATAATAAGTTTTTGGCCCCTTTAAAGGAATACTTAATTTCTTAAAAATAAAAATGTAGCTAAAATTATTATACTTTCTAATAAAGCAGGCGTTAACCCCCAAACGTCAAATTTCAACTCTAATTAGTGCAGTCAATCCGGGGTCACCCTGTGTATCTCATTTGGAATTGTGTATCTTACCCGTCTTTAGTTAGATCACAAATATACCTAGCTTCGTTGTCTGTGGTAACAGCGATATATGAAAACTATGTATAATGTTCAAGTTAATGAAACTGTATCTTATCAGTTGTTATAATTAAAATATAGCTACCATAAATATAAACGTGTGCGGCGTGCGGCCATATTTCCAACGGCAATTCAGGTGGATTCAGGATTCAGGTTAACGGGGTCATTTGTTATTAGTTGTTACGATATTTTTATGTAATGCCAGAACCTATTCAGTGGCATGCTGTGCAAACACTCCAATACTAGGTCAATTACCCTATTTATAAAAATATAAGTACCTACAATATAGGTACGGTGTGTCCATGAATCGACTTAACTACCTGCAGATACTTGTGAAAATTATCCTAACTTATATTTTTTGGAGAAGTCATTCTCATTGTTACACACAAGAAGACATTTTTCTACGACCTGTTTCGAAGTATTTTTTTTTTTACTTTTTGAGTATTCTCTTCAAGGAAAACAACAAACAACGGTTACCCATCATTAACCACAGCACAGAGGTAACAGGTAGATACAGTTAAGCAACATAAGCACTTACACGTTGCAGGTGTAGGTATATCCTATGAAGAACACACGATACACAACTCGTCTACTAGATAATAGTGGTATTGAAATGCGACATTGTACTAAGGTTTCGCGGTCTAACTCAGTAAATGAAAAGCAGTTTGCGACAAACAAGTTTACCACTCATTTGGAGTCATACGGTAATTACATTCGCGGTTAATCGTCGAGAGCTCGTCTTCCCATATTCGTACATTATCCTTTTATTGTGTCTAATTTGAGCTTGTAAATGTTCTCGTAAAATGATTAAATGCCACAAAAGAGATTAATTTAGATTACGAACAGGTTAACAGGTGTCTAACATAAACATGGAAGGTTCTAAGCGAAATACTAAGCGAAGGGGAAGATGAAGGTTTTTTTAAACGACTATTCTAAGTCAATAAGTATCATAAATCACAAAAAGCAAAGCAGGCCAATTATTTTCAAATTTGACACAATTTCCTAATGAAATTTCTTGGATTCTTTTACAGAGAAGGCACATCAACCAAAAATAAGTTTTTGTCTCCTGCCAAGGTGATTCAAATTGCTTTCTATAACGAAGTATGCCTGAATCCCCGAACGTCAAATTTCAGATCTTATTTTTTTATCATTTACACCTATAGTTAAAAGTCCATCCGTGGATTCACTGTTTAACGCTTGGTAAGTGGTACCGACCTACTTCTATTAAAAAAGTGTCGAGAAAATTTAAAATTAATACATTTTCACCAATTTTATTTCGACTTTCGATAAATAATCGAGTAGTTTTGTGAAAATAATAACAAAATAAGTAGGTGTTCGAAATTGAGCTCCTTATTGGACCTCAGCCTATCCGAATTTCTGGATTTGAATTATTTCACATTTTATTATACTTGCCCAAATAGATACCTAAATAATAACGCTTTATAACAGTACAAGGTCGTCTACAGTGCACGCATTTTAAAATAATCAAGGCAATATATTATGGAAAACAGGAAGCTGCGTAATAATTATTATTACAAAACGTTTGAAAATTATGGAAACTCCAATAGTAACGATCATTTGTTTAAATGCATAATTTGCCTTTTACGATAATTTCGTTATTTTAATTTTCGCTAAAGTGCACAATAAATGTCCGTAGCCTTCTTGATTATTTTTGCGGTTTGTGCCATTCAGTTGTTGCTGCTTATTTCTTCTTTTTATTTTTGAGTGAGAAATTTCATTTTCCATTTCCATTTCACGAACCGGAGATAACAATAATTGGACACCTAATCAGATCGGACGCACTACCCTAAAGCTGTGGCACAGTGATCAGTGATCCTCAAGACCAAAAACCACAAACAAATCAAGCATTAAAAATTCAAAGTTCGTGGAGTACCTATATGTTCAAAAAGAAAAAGTTTTCTACTTGACACATCGGACGCCGTTGCGTATGAAAAAATAAATACGCACCATTTTCAACGAAAAACCTAAACGATAATGGCAAGTGCAAATAATGATCAAACTTTACTTTTACCTTGATACGATGAATATTATATTTTTGATATTTTACATGAAAATATTGGATTAAATGAAAAAACACCTATAGAAAAAAGGTGCACTATTAGTTGTTTGCAGACACGAGTTACATAAAAACCTTAGAAAATTTGAAGTTGAGAGCGGAAGGGACAATTATTCAAAAAGAACTAATCTCAAACTCGAAAATATCTAAAATAATAAAATATTTGCAAAATATTTTTCACCGCGTGACGTCTATGCATTTGACTGTCTACTTATTGTGGACATTCAAAACATTAGCACACTTAATCGCCTCTATACCTATTTCTTTGTTACAACAACTTGGTTCAAATATATAAATCTAAACTTAAACACATACCTACCTATTCTACTGCTTTTTATTGTTTTTTATTCTTACCGTTTCTCTTCTCTAGGTAAATTATTTATTCCGTATTAGCTTTCGTCTCTGATTTGGGTGCTCTCTCATATACACACAAGTACACACACGTCTTATTACACATCTCACATTTAAACATTGTTTGTTGTGCAACCAAAAGCAAGAACATTACTCGTATATTATGGTTTTTATCTTATCTCGCATAATCATCTTGATCATACACCCAAATTAATTCATTTATAGTTGCTGCTCTGGAATAATTCCATACAAACAACACAACAGTTACCCGCTCGCTGGTATGTCAAGGAGGGCCATGGGGCATGAGTGGATAATATTAAGTATATTAAAAAAAAACAACCATAATTAATTAGGTACGCCTAGTCTAATTGATTTAGGCGCAAATAACTCATATGAATATTATTTACGTTCAAGTCAAGGCATTTGGAACAGGTTTTATAACCAAGACTGCAATAGAAAATGACCGTAATGAAAATAAATGGGTTTTGTAGACGAAATAAATAATTTTCATCGATAGGCATACGGCATAGTATTGGAATCCAAGGATAGTAAGTATCTGTACAAAAATAGAAAATAAACATTAGGATACCTAGTAATGGCTTATTGTTTTTGGAAATTATGAATTTGATTGTCTAATGGAATTTGATTCTCCAATGGTCTTTTAAGGTAGTACCTATGGTCATTGATTGAAGTATTCAATGCTATGGTATAGGCATAGGTATTAAAAAAGAGACAATGCAAAATTATACTGTTAGTTAAAAAACGTAATAAAGCTATGGGAACGATGGCTTTATGCTTTACATGAAAAAGTGTATACAGGGTGGCCCACCACGAACTGCATCGATCTATATATGGAAAACTAAAAGTAGGAAAATTCTGAAAATCTGGCACCTCACCAATGCCGATGGGCGCTGCTCAACTAAAATATTTTGGTGAATCTGGCACTTCCGGTTCTACCGGAAGTCGATATCAACTTTCTTATTTCAAATGGAACACCCTGTATATTATTCCATTTTTGCATTCTAGGCATCATTTTGGAACATAAACATGCAACATGTCTTATGTCTAAATCAACCATTTTTGAGATATTTGCATTTTTCCGAACAAAACTACAGGTGCAGACCTAAAGTCAATTAGCAATTTATACGAGGAAAGATTTTTCAAAACGAATTTTTGGCATCGTGTAACAGAAGCCCTGACCTACTGATCTCTGCTGAGAAATAAATCCGTTCTTATACAGGGTGTTCACAAAATATGAATAAAAATTACATTCAAAATGTGCTTAAATCTCGAAATTTTTTTTAATGCGATCTTATTCACCACTAAAAATGATGACAACTTTGTGTAAGGTTTCCTATACGCAATTGCAGTAATTTTCAATTAATTTACGAAAAACCCACTTTTCGCCCATAAAATGCGGGGTTTGCTTAATGCTTGGAAAATCATATTAGCCGTGGACGTTGAAAAGACAATCGCGGCTGAGGAAATGTCACTTGGTTTATAAATTATTGTCAACAATAATGCCAGCGCGCTTAAATTACACAAACGAAGATTATTTAAATTTGTTTATTATCTACGGAGAATGCAACAAAGTAATATCAAGAACGTGCGATACATAATCTTCGTTTGTGTAATTTAAGCGCGCCGGCATTATTGTTGACAATAATTTATAAACCAAGTGACATTTTCTCGGCCGCGATTGTCTTTTCAACTTCCACGGCTAATATGATTTTCCAAGCGTTAAGCAAACTCCGCATTTTATGGGCGAAAAGTGGGTTTTTCCTAAATTAATCGAAAATTACTGCATTTAGGTATAGGAAACCTTACACAAAGTTGTCATCATTTTTAGTGGAGAATAAGATCGCATTAAAAAAAATGGGGGTTTCCATTTGAAAATTTCGCACATTTAAGCACATTTTGAATGTAATTTTTATTCATATTTTGTGAACACCTTGTATAAGAACGGATTTATTTCTCAGCAGAGATCACTAGGTCAGGGCTTCTGTTACACGATGCCAAAAATTCGTTTTGAAATTTCGCGGTTTCCTCGTATAAATTGCTAATTGACTTTAGGTCTGCACCTGTAATTTTTTTCGGAAAAATGCAAATATCTCAAAAATGGTTGGATTTAGACAGAGGACATGTTGCATGTTTTTGTTCCAAAATGATGCCTAGAATCCAAAAATGCAATAATATACAGGGTGTTCCATTTGAGATAAGAAACTTGATATCGACTTCCGGTATAACCGGAAGTGTCAGATTCACCAACATATTTTAGTTGAGCAGCGCATTGGTGAGGTGCCAAATTTTCAGAATTTTCCTACTTTCGGGTCACCCTGTAGACCCGAATAACTTGGCAAGGAAAGCCCAAATCGAAAAATTTTATATGAAAGACCCCCTTTAAAACCACCTGCCGAACACCCCTTTAAAGTATTTACTATACATTCTGACTCGTCCTGTATATTTGAGGATAATGCTCAAAAAGTTAACCTTTTTAAAAGCTTTTATTTAACTTGCAATGTATGTATGTATGTATGTAATTTGTTCGGGTGGAATCTTGCAACTCAATTTTGAAGCAGATATCTTCAACCGATCGAGCTGAAATTTTGTACACACGTTTAATTTTGATGACAATGCATGATTATATGTGTGACGTCATTCTAAATCCAACATGGCGGATCACCCAAGATGGCGGACTAGTTAAATTTCAACCGATCGAGCTGAAATTTTGTACACACGTTTAATTTGGATGACAATGCATGATTATATGTGTGACGTCATTCTAAATCCAACATGGCGGAACACTCAAGATGGCGGACTAGTTAAATTTCAACCGATCGAGCTGAAATTTTGTACACACGTTTAATTTGGATGACAATGCATGATTATATGTGTGACGTCATTCTAAATCCAACATGGCGGAACACTCAAGATGGCGGACTAGTTAAATTTCAACCGATCGAGCTGAAATTTTGTACACACGTTTAATTTGGATGACAATGCATGATTATATGTGTGACGTCATTCTAAATCCAACATGGCGGAACACCCAAGATGGTCATTAGAAGGTCTCCTCATTGAAGAGCTAGACTGTTCTAAACTAACCGGCAAACGACCTTGCAACAATGATGCGTTAACTGAGATGAATAGACTCAGACACCTGGCCAAACTAAAAATTACAAAATAAATTAAAAGTAAAAAAATATTTTTAAAAAAAGCTTTTATTTAAATGCGCTAAAAAGAATAAAATAATCTTTTCTTTTAAAACTTTTACTATCAACTTATAACGTCATTCCACAATTTATATGATATAAAAGCTTGTCGCGAGATTTAAGTTTTCAAACTAAGTAAATACCACTACTTAAATCTCGCGACAAGCTTTTATATCATATAAATTGTGGAATGACGTTATAAGTTGATAGTAAAAGTTTTAAAAGAAAAGATTATTTTATTCTTTTTAGCGCATTTAAATAAAAGCTTTTTTTAAAAATATTTTTTTACTTTTAATTTATTTAAACCTAAAACCCCCCCATGGAAAACCCCTAGCTACGGCCCTGTTGTAGGAGATAAGCCCGGTATTATTTTCATACTTATACCAGCGTCCAGAGATATACTAATTTCTCTAGACTTTGCTTATACTTTTGTGTTCGAGATTCAACCGTGCTTTCCGAAATGATTGCTTTCAATAAATAAAGATTACTCTGCATTATTGCCTCGAAAGCATCCTCATTCTGGTTCATACAAATATTTAAGGCCCATAAATCAGGGATCCCTCAAAACATTTGGACACCCGGCGGCTGAGCCTTCAGAATTTATTGCGGCGCACTGTTTGCCGCGCAAACAAATGAACCCATCGACAGGGCGAAATTAATATGGGATAATAATTTAATGGTAGGGGGTTGGCGGGCCCCTGGTATGTTAATAGGGGGCGGTAGTCTGAGGAGTGTGCCACCGGCGCGGTTACTGGGATTATTCGGGGATCTTTATTATATGCTGGGTAATAAAATATGGACTGAAATAGAAATATATTAGTTTCATTAGCCAGCAACCGAAATAATATTTAGGGGCAAAAGTTATATCAGGATCAAGGTTGGATAAAAATATCATAGCATATTTGTTGTCTAGGAGGCTTACTTAATTATCTTTAGGTAGGTACACCTAGGAATATCATTCTATGAAAAAAATAGTATCGGGTCTTAACCGGTTAATTATATGTACAGAGTGTTCCCGTATATTTTGACTCACCCCTAGAGCCTCTATGTGTCGAGTTAGAAAAAAATTACTTAAATGAAAGTTGTAGGGTACCAAGGTATATTGTCCCAAAAATAATGGATTGACAGGAATGCCCTTGCCTAAGTTGAAATGCTGCATAAAAAAGTAAGTTTATATTTTTTTATAAATTTGCGACGCTCATTTGTTTTATCTAGCAACAGATCCTAGCGGTTCAGAAAAACCCCTGCAACTTTCATTTAAGTAATTTTTCTCTAACTCGAAAAATATAGGCTCTAGGGGTTTGTCAAAATATACGGGAACACCCTGTACATATAATACCTAATTGTCCATTAACCGGTTAATTAACAGGTTACTTATTTTTCAAGTTTAACCACTAATAGTAAGGTTTTATTGAATCGCTCTTAAAAACAATCTGGTACCAAAAACATAATATAGCTTTTGAGCCTATCGCAAAAGGATATTAAGGTAATTTTCCCAATAATCGTCCAAAATAAAATATTTTTTACCAAATATATGGTTTGTGGTCATGTTAGGAAAACTCAAACTGTATATTATTCTAGACATAGTTGTTATTAAATTAGTTCATGAATTGTTTACATTAAATTTAGATTATGATTATTCTAGTTCCCGGAGCGATCCCGAATTGGTTGTGAACTACAGTCCGGCAAACGAAAGAAGTCCAATTAAAAACGCAGTCTAACCGCCCATGCCCACATTAATAACATGCGGATGGCGCTTAGACTGAGTTTTTCATCGGACTTCTTTCGTTTGCCGGACTGTACATACAGGGTGTCCGGAAATTACGTGCACATACGGAAGGGGGTAATTCTTTGGCCCATTTTAAGAAAAAAACTTCATATGAACGTATGTCGTAAACGTCCTAACTTTTGAAGTTCATTTTTTAAAATTTAATTTTGGCTACTTCTCCCGAAATAATCAAGCTGCTGAACTGAAATTTGGCACTGCTATGTTTTTGGGGATGGAGAATAAGCTGAAAATGTCAATTTCACCGTGTCTCACAGATGGCGCCCAATATTCGAAACATAAAATTTTCAACGACCGCTTTCAAATGCTACAGATCAACTGTACCTTCCAAATGAAGAAAAAAATGCTAAATGGATATTGGTCAAAACACCATTGCTTTTCTTGAAATAGGGTGTTAAAATTTTGTCAAATTCAATCCTTTCCATTTTGAAAGCGAATAATTTTTGGTGCATTGTTCATAGGGATTTTTTTCTTCATTTTGAAGGTACAGTTGATCTGTAGCATTTAAATAAAGCACTTTAGCTAGTGGTGATCTTTTACCATTATCTCGTGAAGTATTGAAGTACTTTATAAGGGAAAGTTGTAGAGAATGTAATAATGTACACATAAGAAAAAAAATTGCAAAAAAAATGTTTGCAAAGCCACCCCTATTGCGGGGTTCGTAACACGACTTCGATGGTGATTTTTTGGGGTTATAGGTAGGTACTCAGGACGCTACCCACAACCAACCCTGAAAATATCTACCTGTTAAGAATTGTTTTTCTTCATGTATAATTTTCTTGGACTATACGTTGTCGCGGACAAGTTTGAAAAGCCGAACAAGTACTCATTGCAAATCTCTATTTAGAAATATTATTTCTAAATCATTAAAGTTAGTTTATCTTTAATAATAATAATAATAATAATAATAATAATAATAATAATAATAATAATAATAATAATAACTGCAACTGCAACTGCATGCCGAGTTCTGCAGGGAGTTTCCACACATGCAAGTGTCTGAACAAAGAGTGTCAGATCAGTATCGAACTATTCTAAGAAATAACCGAATTCCAGAAACGCGACTTAACGCTATCAAACGGGAAGTTGAGCTAGAGATCCACGGCGAACACATAGACATAGATGACAACAACAACAATGGGGAACTTCAAGAGCCTGGACAACAACTAGAAGCCGAAACGGTAGAACCAACAACCGAGAGTCTGGAACGGGTTAACGAAGAACATTTTGAAGGCTTGGACACACATATGAGACAGGCAGTATTGCGATACGAAGGCACAGACCCACTTAGCAGGCCACCGCTACCAAGATTAAATTCTTCCAGGAAACTTGCGATCGTGCTCGATCTTATGAACACAAGAATTTTACCAAGCTATGTTTCAGTGACACCAACATTAGAACGTATGCACATGTTAATCTACTGTGCCGCAACGGCAGTCATCACTGTAATGGGTGCCAAGATCCGAACGGCCCAAGAGTTGAATCGTGCAAGACCAGAACCACGAATGGCTCAATGGGAAATGCGACTAAATCGGAAGATCGAGAGTCTCCGTAAAGACATAGGACAAGTGACGGAATATATCAGAGGAGTTAGAACTAGAAGGATCCAGAGGGCGGTGCAGGCAGTAATGAGCCGCACCCAAATGCATTCTCGGCATGACCCCGCGAACATCACTGCTCAACAATGTCTTGACACATTAAAACAAAGACTTTCTGTTTTCGCAGGGCGTCTGAGGAGATACAAGGCTAGTAACAACAGGAAACGAGACAATAAACTCTTTGAACGATCAGAAAAGGGTTTCTACCGTGCTTTTAATTCTAGCGCCGATGCCACAAATGCGAGTTACCCTAGCAGAGAACAGGTCGACGGTTTCTGGAGAAATCAACTTGCCACACCAGGTCCATACAATGTCAGTGCAAGCTGGATCAGCGAAGAACGCGAGATGGGCCGGAACTATAGCCAGATGCAACACGAGCAATTCACAACCGCTGAGGTCTCCGATGTCATCAAGAATTCCCACAACTGGAAGGCACCAGGTCCAGATCATCTCCAAAATTATTGGATTAAGAAGTTGTGGTGCACGCATGAACAAATAACTACCTTAATTAATGAAGTCTTGCTCGATCCTCTGAAAATGCCATTGTTTCTTACACAGGGTGCAACTTACCTGTTACCAAAAGACCAGCGGAATACGGATAACCCTGCCAAGTACCGCCCAATAACCTGCTTGCCTACGCTTTACAAGATAATCACATCTTGCCTTACGCAGCGAATATATGCTCACTGCGAGCGGAACAACATCATTGCAATGCAGCAGAAGGGCTGCTCGAAGGGCGCAATGGGATGCAAAGAGCAACTCATCATAGACTCTGTCATCTGCAACCAGGCTCATTCCAAGCAACGAAACCTCCACATGGCTTATGTGGACTACAAAAAAGCATTTGATTCCGTACCTCACGACTGGCTCACAGGTATCTTAAAGCTGTATAAAATAGATCATCATACAGTTTCCTTTTTAGAACACGTTATGACAACCTGGCGCACTAAGATACAACTCAGAACCGCAGACAGTAACATCGAGACCGACACAATCAACATCCGAAGAGGGATTTTCCAAGGAGATTCACTCAGTCCACTGTGGTTCTGCATGGCGATGAACCCTCTATCACATCGGTTGAACTCTACAAAATATGGCTTCGCTATCAAAAGCAACAACGCAGAAGCGATCAAGTTGAATCACCTATTATATATGGATGATTTAAAACTGATCGCCGCAACCAAAAACCAACTAACGCAAATGCTTAAAATTGTAGAGGAGTTCTCCAGGGACATCGGAATGCTGTTTGGACTGGACAAGTGCCGCACCCTTAATATCATCCGGGGAAAGCTCGAACAAAGCGCACACGAGTTGCAGGACGGCCAGGAGATCGAAGCAATGAGCAAGGGAGATACATACAAGTATCTCGGGATGAAACAAGCTCAAAGGATAGACCATCGAACAATGAAGACTGATTTAACGAATGAATTCATCAAGAGAGTAAGACAAGTAGTGCGAACTGATCTTAACAGCAGGAATTTGTTTAAGGCCCTGAACACGTATGCGTGCTCTGTACTCAGCTATTCGTTCGGAATAGTGAATTGGACCAACACGGACATCAACAACCTGCAACGAAAAGTTAGGACACTACTGACAAAAGCTCATAAACATCATCCCCGTAGCGCCGTAGAAAGAACAACTCTGCCACGTCAACTAGGAGGAAGAGGATTGGCAGATCTCAGCAAGCAATTGGACCAACAAATATTAAATCTGCGTAATTATTTCTACAGGCAGGCCAACAGCTCCACACTACATAGGGCTATATGCGGAGCAGACGTCTCAACACCGCTACGTCTGACGGAACACGAGCGTCAAAATCACCACCGAACCGACAACGATAAACTACAGAGGTGGTTGGGGAAGCCGCTGCACGGGAGACATCCTAATGAGGTTAACCAGGAACATGTCGACCAGTTAGCGTCGAACTATTGGCTGACCTCGGGACGAATGTTCCCCGAGACGGAAGGCTTCCTACTGGCCATACAAGATCAGGTTATACCAACTCGCAACTACCTAAAATTCATTGTAGGAGATGCATCGGTAGTGGATGACAGATGCAGATACGGGTGCCCAACTTCAGAAACAATCCAGCACATAACAGGAGGATGTCAGATGTTCGCATCAACGGAATATAAGGAACGACACGATTCGGTTGCCAAGATCTTGCACCGGGAACTGGCGGAAAAGCTGCTGCTTGTGCAGACAGAAAGGGTCCCATATTACAACTACACACCTGAGCCTGTTCTTGAGAACAGCAACTACAAGATGTACTGGGATCGTACAGTTCTGACTGATCAACGAGTTGCCCATAACAGACCGGACCTTATAATAGTTGATAAAATTTCTAGGAAGACAACTCTGATTGATGTGGCCATCCCGAACAACAACAACCTGCGTGTGAAGCAAGTCGAGAAGATCGCGAAGTACAGAGACTTAGAAGAACGAATTAGAAGGCAATGGGAAATGGAGAACGTCCAGACGATTCCAATCATCATGTCAACAACTGGTGTTATACCAAAAAGTTTGCTGAGAAACATCAAGGAGCTGAATCTAACTGATAGTCTTTACAGGTCCATGCAGAAAGCGGTACTACTTGCGACAGCCCGAACCGTCAGGAAATTCATGGGGAATGCAGGATCGTCCAAGAACATCAATGTCACCTAGGGCCCGATAACATGGCAAGGGTCTCGTCCGAGCCAGATCCTTTTGGTATCCGGGATGCCCGGGATCTGAGTGAATGTTCCCCGTAGAGGGAGTGCGAATGCCTTTTGGCTAAGTCGATATAATAATAATAATAGGGATGGGTCTGGCCTGTGAGAGGGGCAGATTCACGGGTGTAACGATCCCGCGATTCCCAGTTACGCATGGAGAGGCTTGGCCTGTGACAGGGGCAGACCTACGGGTGTGACAATCCCGCGATATCCAGTTGCGCAGGGAGGGGTCTAGCCGGTGACGGGGGCTGATCCTCGGGTGTGACAATCCCGCGACTTCCAGTTACACAGGGATGGGTCTAGCCTGTGAGAGGGGCAGATCCTCGGGTGTAACGATCCCGTGTTTCCCAGTTAACGCAAGGAGGGGTTTGGCCGGTGACAGGGGCAGATCCTCGGGAGTAACGATCCCGCGTTGTCCTAGTTGACCCGTATGGGTAGCGGGTTAGAATACTCCTATCGTGGCTCCGCGAGTCGTAAAAGGCGACCGAGGGCCGTCACTCCCACGTTACGGGAGAAACATATGGAATGGAGATTACTAGGAGTTTTGTCATAGGGCCGCTGCCTGGGGATCGCCAGGGCATGTCTGGAGCCGGCGCTGGACATGACAGCGAGCGGGACGTCGGTGACAGGGCGCTGATGAGGCGGGCCCCTGTTGCACAAACAGCTACAGCCCAACAACTACACGAACATCTACAACATGGGAGCCAAACGAGAACTAGGGTTCCACCCACCGAAGGTGCTGCGCGGGAACTTCAGCCAGCGTTCACAGAGGCGGGATTACAACGACGACGCATGAAATGGACTGTGTCCATGAATGAATCGATTATGCGTATTTTTTACAGGGTGACAAACTTAGGACAAGAGATGATCGGCTACCGACAACAACTGCATGCCGAGTTCTGCAGGGAGTTTCCACACATGCAAGTGTCTGAACAAAGAGTGTCAGATCAGTATCGAACTATTCTAAGAAATAACCGAATTCCAGAAACGCGACTTAACGCTATCAAACGGGAAGTTGAGCTAGAGATCCACGGCGAACACATAGACATAGATGACAACAACAACAATGAGGAACTTCAAGCGCCTGGACAACAACTAGAAGCCGAAACGGTAGAACCAACAACCGAGAGTCTGGAATCGGTTAACGAAGAACATTTTGAAGGCTTAAACGCACATATGAGACAGGCAGTATTGCGATACGAAGGCACAGACCCACTGAGCAGGCCACCGCTACCAAGATTAAATTCTTCCAGGAAACTTGCGATCGTGCTCGATCTTATGAACACAAGAATTTTACCAAACTATGTTTCAGTGACACCAACATTAGAACGTATGCACATGTTAATCTACTGTGCCGCAACGGCAGTCACCACTGTAATGGGTGCCAAGATCCGAACGGCCCAAGAGTTGAATCGTGCAAGACCAGAACCACGAATGGCTCAATGGGAAATGCGACTAAATCGGAAGATCGAGAGTCTCCGTAAAGACATAGGACAAGTGACGGAATATATCAGAGGAGTTAGAACTAGAAGGATCCAGAGGGCGGTGCAGGCAATAATGAGCCGCACCCAAATGCATTCTCGGCATGACCCCGCGAACATCACTGCTCAACAATGTCTTGACACATTAAAACAAAAACTTTCTGTTTTTGCAGGGCGTCTGAGGAGATACAAGGCTAGTAACAACAGGAAACGAGACAACAAACTCTTTGAACGATCAGAAAAGGGTTTCTACCGTGCTTTTAATTCTAGCGCCGATGCCACAATTGCGAGTTACCCTAGCAGAGAACAGGTCGACGGTTTCTGGAGAAATCAACTTGCCACACCAGGTCCATACAATGTCAGTGCAAGCTGGATCAGCGAAGAACGCGAGATGGGCCGGAACTATAGCCAGATGCAACACGAGCAATTCACAACCGCTGAGGTCTCCGATGTCATCAAGAAATCCCACAACTGGAAGGCACCAGGTCCAGATCATCTCCAAAATTATTGGATTAAGAAGTTGTGGTGCACGCATGAACAGATAACTACCTTAATTAATGAAGTCTTGCTTGATCCTCTGAAAATGCCATTGTTTCTTACACAGGGTGCAACCTACCTGTTACCAAAAGACCAGCGGAATATGGATAACCCTGCCAAGTACCGCCCAATAACCTGCTTGCCTACGCTGTACAAGATAATCACATCTTGCCTTACGCAGCGAATATATGCTCACTGCGAGCGGAACAACATCATTGCAATGCAGCAGAAGGGCTGCTCGAAGGGCGCAATGGGATGCAAAGAGCAACTCATCATAGACTCTGTCATCTGCAACCAGGCTCATTCCAAGCAACGAAACCTCCACATGGCTTATGTGGACTACAAAAAAGCATTTGATTCCGTACCTCACGACTGGCTCACAGGTATCTTAAAGCAGTATAAAATAGATCATCATACAGTTTCCTTTTTAGAACACGTTATGACAACCTGGCGCACTAAGATACAACTCAGAACCGCAGACAGTAACATCGAGACCGACACAATCAACATCCGAAGAGGGATTTTCCAAGGAGATTCACTCAGTCCACTGTGGTTCTGCATGGCGATGAACCCTCTATCACATCGGTTGAACTCTACAAAATACGGCTTCGCTATCAAAAGCAACAACGCAGAAGCGATCAAGTTGAATCACCTATTATATATGGATGATTTAAAACTGATCGCCGCAACCAAAAACCAACTAACGCAAATGCTTAAAATTGTAGAGGAGTTCTCCAGGGACATCGGAATGCTGTTTGGACTGGACAAGTGCCGCACCCTTAATATCATCCGGGGAAAGCTCGAACAAAGCGCACACGAGATGCAGGACGGCCGGGAGATCGAAGCAATGAGTATGGGAGATACATACAAGTATCTCGGGATGAAACAAGCTCAAAGGATAGACCATCGAACAATGAAGACTGATTTAACGAATGAATTCATCAAGAGAGTAAGACAAGTAGTGCGAACTGATCTTAACAGCAGGAATTTGTTTAAGGCCCTGAACACGTATGCGTGCTCTGTACTCAGTTATTCGTTCGGAATAGTGAATTGGACCAACACGGACATCAACAACCTGCAACGAAAAGTTAGGACACTACTGACAAAAGCTCATAAACATCATCCCCGTAGCGCCGTAGAAAGAACAACTCTGCCACGTCAACTAGGAGGAAGAGGATTGGCAGATCTCAGCAAGCAATTGGACCAACAAATATTAAATCTGCGTAATTATTTCTACAGGCAGGCCAACAGCTCCACACTACATAGGGCTATATGCGGAGCAGACGTCTCAACACCGCTACGTCTGACGGAACACGAGCGTCAAAATCACCACCGAACCGACAACGATAAACTACAGAGGTGGTTGGGGAAGCCGCTGCACGGGAGGCATCCTAATGAGGTTAACCAGGAACATGTCGACAAGTTAGCGTCGAACTATTGGCTGACCTCGGGACGAATGTTCCCCGAGACGGAAGGCTTCCTACTGGCCATACAAGATCAGGTTATACCAACTCGCAACTACCTAAAATTCATTGTAGGAGATGCATCGGTAGTGGATGACAGATGCAGATACGGGTGCCCAACTTCAGAAACAATCCAGCACATAACAGGAGGATGTCAGATGTTCGCATCAACGGAATATAAGGAACGACACGATTCGGTTGCCAAGATCTTGCACCAGGAACTGGCGGAAAAGCTGCTGCTTGTGCAGGCAGAGAGGGTCCCATATTACAACTACACACCTGAGCCTGTTCTTGAGAACAGCAACTACAAGATGTACTGGGATCGTACAGTTCTGACAGATCAACGAGTTGCCCATAACAGACCGGACCTTATAATAGTTGATAAAATTTCTAGGCAGACAACTCTGATTGATGTGGCCATCCCGAACAACAACAACCTGCGTGTGAAGCAAGTCGAGAAGATCGCGAAGTACAGAGATTTAGAAGAACGAATTAGAAGGCAATGGGAAATGGAGAACGTCCAGACGATTCCAATCATCATGTCAACAACTGGTGTTATACCAAAAAGTTTGCTGAGAAACATCAAGGAGCTGGGTCTAACTGATAGTCTTTACAGGTCCATGCAGAAAGCGGTACTACTTGCGACAGCCAGAACCGTCAGAAAATTCATGGGGAATGCAGGATCATCCAACAACATCAATGTCACCTAAGGCCCGATAACATGGCAAGGGTCTCGTCCGAGCCAGATCCTTTTGGTATCCGGGATACCCGGGATCTGAGTGAATGTTCCCCGTAGAGGGAGTGCGAATGCCTTTTGGCTAAGTCGAGATAATAATAATAGGTCTCCGATGTCATCAAGAATTCCCACAACTGGAAGGCACCAGGTCCAGATCATCTCCAAAATTATTGGATTAAGAAGTTGTGGTGCACGCATGAACAAATAACTACCTTAATTAATGAAGTCTTGCTCGATCCTCTGAAAATGCCATTGTTTCTTACACAGGGTGCAACTTACCTGTTACCAAAAGACCAGCGGAATACGGATAACCCTGCCAAGTACCGCCCAATAACCTGCTTGCCTACGCTGTACAAGATAATCACATCTTGCCTTACGCAGCGAATATATGCTCACTGCGAGCGGAACAACATCATTGCAATGCAGCAGAAGGGCTGCTCGAAGGGCGCAATGGGATGCAAAGAGCAACTCATCATAGACTCTGTCATCTGCAACCAGGCTCATTCCAAGCAACGAAACCTCCACATGGCTTATGTGGACTACAAAAAAGCATTTGATTCCGTACCTCACGACTGGCTAACAGGTATCTTAAAGCTGTATAAAATAGATCATCATACAGTTTCCTTTTTAGAACACGCTATGACAACCTGGCGCACTAAGATACAACTCAGAACCGCAAGCAGCAACATCGAGACCGACACAATCAACATCCGAAGAGGGATTTTCCAAGGAGATTCACTCAGTCCACTGTGGTTCTGCATGGCGATGAACCTTCTATCACATCGGTTGAACTCTACAAAATACGGCTTCGCTATCAAAAGCAACAACGCAGAAGCGATCAAGTTGAATCACCTATTATATATGGATGATTTAAAACTGATGGCCGCAACCAAAAACCAACTAACGCAAATGCTTAAAATTGTAGAGGAGTTCTCCAGGGACATCGGAATGCAGTTTGGACTGGACAAGTGCCGCACCCTTAACATCGTCCGGGGAAAGTTCGAACAAGGCGCACACGAGATGCAGGACGGCCAGGAGATCGAAGCAATGAGCAAGGGAGATACATACAAGTATCTCGGGATGAAACAAGACAAGTAGTGCGAACTGATCTTAACAGCAGGAATTTGTTTAAGGCCCTGAACACGTATGCGTGCTCTGTACTCAGCTATTCGTTCGGAATAGTGAATTGGACCAACACGGACATCAACAACCTGCAACGAAAAGTTAGGACACTACTGACAAAAGCTCATAAACATCATCCCCGTAGCGCCGTAGAAAGAACAACTCTGCCACGTCAACTAGGAGGAAGAGGATTGGCAGATCTCAGCAAGCAATTGGACCAACAAATATTAAATCTGCGTAATTATTTCTACAGGCAGGCCAACAGCTCCACACTACATAGGGCTATATGCGGAGCAGACGTCTCAACACCGCTACGTCTGACGGAACACGAGCGTCAAAATCACCACCGAACCGACAACGATAAACTACAGAGGTGGTTGGGGAAGCCGCTGCACGGGAGACATCCTAATGAGGTTAACCAGGAACATGTCGACAAGTTAGCGTCGAACTATTGGCTGACCTCGGGACGAATGTTCCCCGAGACGGAAGGCTTCCTACTGGCCATACAAGATCAGGTTATACCAACTCGCAACTACCTAAAATTCATTGTAGGAGATGCATCGGTAGTGGATGACAGATGCAGATACGGGTGCCCAACTTCAGAAACAATCCAGCACATAACAGGAGGATGTCAGATGTTCGCATCAACGGAATATAAGGAACGACACGATTCGGTTGCCAAGATCTTGCACCGGGAACTGGCGGAAAAGCTGCTGCTTGTGCAGACAGAAAGGGTCCCATATTACAACTACACACCTGAGCCTGTTCTTGAGAACAGCAACTACAAGATGTACTGGGATCGTACAGTTCTGACTGATCAACGAGTTGCCCATAACAGACCGGACCTTATAATAGTTGATAAAATTTCTAGGAAGACAACTCTGATTGATGTGGCCATCCCGAACAACAACAACCTGCGTGTGAAGCAAGTCGAGAAGATCGCGAAGTACAGAGACTTAGAAGAACGAATTAGAAGGCAATGGGAAATGGAGAACGTCCAGACGATTCCAATCATCATGTCAACAACTGGTGTTATACCAAAAAGTTTGCTGAGAAACATCAAGGAGCTGAATCTAACTGATAGTCTTTACAGGTCCATGCAGAAAGCGGTACTACTTGCGACAGCCCGAACCGTCAGGAAATTCATGGGGAATGCAGGATCGTCCAAGAACATCAATGTCACCTAGGGCCCGATAACATGGCAAGGGTCTCGTCCGAGCCAGATCCTTTTGGTATCCGGGATGCCCGGGATCTGAGTGAATGTTCCCCGTAGAGGGAGTGCGAATGCCATAATAATAATAATAATAATATAATATAGCATTTATTGCCCAACAGGTAACCCCCATTTACAGGACAAGTATATAATAAAGAGTAAGATAATCACATATGCATATTAGGTACTAATAAACTATACATAAAAGACTACATAAAGAAAGCAGGATAAAGAAGCAATATAAAAAAGTAATATAAAAACCCGGATATAAGTGACAAAACATTACAGTGAAAAAAGGCAAATAATTATGGTGTATACACAGAACACAGAAAAAGTTTAAAAAGTGAAGTTGTCTAAATTATCAGCAGCCTCTCTTAGAATTACATTCAGATTATGAAAATTAATATCACAGTGTTCACTCAGCTTATTAAAGTTATCACACATTAAAAACAAAGGTGTTCTAAAAAATAAATTTGTTCTCGCTCTATCACAATAAAAAGTGTTTGAGTTGCGAGTTCTAATGATAGATGGAACATAAAAATTAATTTGAGAGACGAGATCACATGCATCTATCTCGTTATGCAGAATCTTATGCAAAAACTTCAGTGCTGCACATTTCCTTCTCAAATCTAAGGACTGAATCTGAAACCTAGTTGTTAGCTCAACATATGGAGTACCCATCGCGGGATATATTCCGTCTACCCTAAAAGCCAAAAATTTTAGAAACTTTTTCTGTACGCGTTCAATGGCTACTTTATGGCATCTATAAAATGGACACCATATGATTGAGGCATATTCAAGTTTAGAGCGAACAAAAGCTGAGAACAAGACTAACAAAGGACTGAATTGTGTGAAAGTACGACAATTTCTTACTATGAAGCCATATGCCTTAGAGGCCTGGGTAACCTTCCATGAAATATGGTCGACAAACGACAACTTTGAGTCAAAAATGACACCTAAATCCTTCACTGAATCGCAACGAGAAAGAGCACATCCGGAAACACTATAGTTGTGTGCCAAAGTCGATTGTTTTTTAGTATAGCTCAAGACTTTACATTTAGCAATATTCAAGTGAAGCCGGTTTTCGTTGCACCACTGATGAATACGATCAAGATCAAGCTGTAAGTGTATGCAATCCTCAATGGTATTAACCTCGGCATATAATTTTAGATCATCAGCAAATAGCACTCTACCACAACTGAGCGAGTTCGCAATATCATCAACAAACAAGAGAAACAATAAGGGTCCCAGATTCGAGCCCTGTGGGACACCTGATTTTGGAGTATATTCAAACGAGTGAAATCCGTTATAGAAAACAGACTGTTTACGCTGATCAAGGTAATTGCACAATAAGGCCAATGCAGAGGAATTAAGACCATACATATTAATCTTCTCTATGAGTATACCATGATCAAGTCTATCGAACGCTTTCGCAAAATCAGTGTATATTACATCAACTTGCTTTTGTTTGTCAAGACGGCTCGCTACAAATTGAGTGAAGCATGTTAAATTCGTGACAGTGGATCTCTTTGACAGAAATCCATGTTGATGTGGGGAAAGGACATTGCGTACAGATGGATAAATTCTGTTATACAAAACGACTTCAAAAACTTTGGCAAAGTTCGACAAAATAGATATAGGCCGATAATTTCGCACATCAGAAGGATCACCAGACTTCAAAACCGGGCACACATTAAGCCAGATTAATCTCCATCCTCACAATACAGAAAACTAGTAACCCAGAAGCAACCACATGCCTGTGTGTAGGAGGGGTGGCAATTATTATTGTTTCGGCTTCGATATATCTACCATTTGCGCCTAGCGCAAAATAGTAGATAAGTAGCAATCCCAGTGTGCCTCAGTAGGTGTAGAACAAATTAGTCCAATTAGTGAATAAATCACGTAGATAAAGCAATACCGTAAATTTAAATTTTGCCCAACGCCCAGCGCTCTTTGCCTTCAGCTGCGAGCAAGCTCAGCAGGTCCGCCGTAAGATGTCCATTAAAACCGCAAACCGCCGCCTCTGCCGCCGTGGCGCGTTCGCAGCTTCGCAGCCGGATCGAGGACTTAATTCGACGGCGGCGTCAAGTGCCGCATAACCGAGTCGTAAATCAAGCGATTATGGGCGATTATGCGGATCAATCGCACAATCGCCCGCCCACAACTGTTCGACTTTCGGCGCTATAGGGCGGCCGGGTGGTGGATGAATTGCCCCGACCGCTCGGCCGCACAGCGGTGTATTGTTTGCTCCCCACTTTTCCATCGTTATTAGGTACTCCCGAACTGATTGTAAACAATATTACTGATCGTGCAAGTTATTCTAGTCTACCATTCCATATCCCATGTATTTGGAAAAAAGTTTTTTGCTTGGTGTTTTGTCTAGAAGTAATATTCAAGGTCATAAAACTGATCCTTCAAAAATGAAAAAACTTCAATCGAAAATAATTGCTCATATTCAGTGGTAGGTTATTATAATATGTAACGAATAAAGACTATTTGTATATAATATAGTTTTTGTTAGTGATTATTTCCCTCATACTGCTTGCATCCAATAAGGTAGCTCCTTCCATAAAAATCCAACCAATCATATGCCTCTGCTAGCGATAATTGCACTTATGAAAAAGCAAAGCGGTAATACCACTTGTGCAATTATTACTTCGTTGCTTAGCAACCGAGAATCTGATCGATACGAACATGTAGGTACTTCTTGAAATTGGTGTGTTTTACACTGTTCTAAATTATGCAGCTTATAAATTATGTTGCGGTATTATTAAGCATTGTACCAATGAATTTATATAACTTTTACATTGATAAATTGTTGTTATTAGACCTCCGTCTCTGTTTAAATTTATGACACACATTCAGAAAATAAACCAACGCTAAAAGGGTGTAGGTATAATCGCATTTGCCTTGGATATCCAAGCGTCGTGTTTGTTTACTCCAACGCTACAGTCGAAGCTGTCAATAAACTCGTTCAAAATGAGTCTTTTTGGAAATGTATAAACATAGAAAAAAATAATACACAAATTATTAAATCGTATTCGTGAAATAATCTCGACAAATACCACTCGTGCCGAAAATTTTTTTAAATAATTTTATTCTCAAGCGCTATTTTGCCCATTAGCAAAACCACTCGTACAAATTGGTCTTTTATTTTCAGAGATAAAAGACCGATTTATACAGTGTGGATAGAAATTGTGGAATATTGCTTATATTTCTTAAAATATTCCTCATATCAAAAACATGTTTTAATAAAAGTATTAGGGGAAATTATTTCCCGTTTAGTGATATCAAGCAATCTTTCGTATCGCAAAAAATGTGGTTGCCATGGTAATCGATTTAATTTTTTTAAATGGCACCATATACTTTTTTTGGTGAAAATTGATACATTGGAACTTTCTGAATACGATACAATACAATTTTAATGGGGTCGCATAAGAAAAAAATACAAAAAAATAAGTTTTCTATATATTATGCTATTGACAATGTTTATCAAAATAATAATTAACATCAAGTTAGCCATGCCAAAATCAGAACAATGCGAAACTGTCACTAGCTGTGTAACTGTGTACATTGTTACACTAAACGTACTTTTTTACTCAATTTTCTGTGTACTTAAGTACTTAGTATGTTAACCTGAATTCTATCCGTTTCACTTAATTCAAGCGCCTTATAACTTGCTAAGTACTTAAGTACACAGAAAATTCAGTAAAAAAGTACGTTTACTGTAACAATGCACACAATTACAAGCAACTGGCAGCTAGTGACAGTTTTCTATTGTTCTGATTTTGGCATGGCTAACTTGATGTAAATAATTATTTTGATAAACATTGTCAATAGCATAATAGAAAACTTAATTTTTTTTCTTATGCGACCCCATTAAAATTGTATTGTATCGTATTCAGAAAGTTCCAATGTATCAATTTTCACAAAAAAAAAACTTATATGGTGCCATTTAAAAAAATAAAGTCGGTTACCATGGCAACCACATTTTTTGTGCTACGGAAGATTGCTTGATATCACTAAACGGGAAATAATTTCCTATAACACTTTTATTAAAACAAGTTTTTCATATGAGGAATATTTTAAGAAATATAAGCAATATTCCACAATTTCTATCCACACTGTATACTCGTCATCTTTCTAGGCAAAATAGCGCCTTCGAAAAAATTATCGATAAAATTTCTGGCACTTGTGATATTACATACGACAAAAGTCGGATGTAGGACCGCTACTACTCATACTTAGTCAAAATCAGAACATCACAAAAATCACAATACAATCCATAATCGGTTTTCAATTGGCCCTTACAGGTATAATGTATAGTCTAAGATTCGGAATAAACTTAACTTCTGCTGGGGAAGGAGATCGGTATATTTATTATTCATGCAGAAAATATTAGTATTTTTTATACCAGCAAGTCACAAGTTCAGTTAGGTGTGGGATAGTGTGTTTTGCATGTTTTTCTGCCTTCGATCGACCTTGGTTCGAATCGAGGTCGATGCATGCACGCACATGTCTTTACAGAAAAAACACCGCCGATGGCCAAGAGCGCTGGACAAATTGTGGAATGATGGTATTGCTCCTTAAAAAGTTTATCAGTGTGCTTTACTAATTGTCCTACACTCACTGGGATTACTGCAGTTTTCCGTAGTACTTCATCGAATGTTATCCTAGTTCTACCGGCAAAAGTCGGCCCTAGAAGCAAACGACAACGAAGACAAAAATATTAGGAATTGCCTCCCTCCCCCGCAGAAGCATTTAGTTGCTTCTCGGGTACTCATCATAGTTTGGAGTATTGTGAGGGTGAGAATTATTATTATTAGGCCAGTCGGCGGTGGCCCAAAAGTACCTGTTTTGTACTTATTTGTCATAACAGCTGTATTAATGTTGGAATCTATTCAGAACAATTCGTATTACAGGATGTTCAGATTTTATCCGGAACACCCTTGTAAAATTGTGATGCGCTGCACGATTTTGATGTTTTTTGTGTGTTTGTTGCAAGTGTTTTTACACACTTGTGCGACATATCATGGTGGCAGCATATTATTATATTCCACGGCCTGCTATGATTTTTATGCGATTTTTTTGAAAATTCCATTAGGTATTTGTTTATCGGAAATCTGACAACATAGCTTTATTCAGAATCCCCTGAAACCCCAATGTCCTAAGTTTTATTAATTGGCATCGTCGACTAACATTTCTACAGGACCTGAAAGTTTGTAATTTTTTTTTTTTTTTAATTTTTAATTGAAAATCATGAATGCTGTGGAAATATATGAAAATCGAGCTAACTTATTCAAAACAGCCCTAAAATGTGACATTAATAAAGAAAACATTAAAAAACGCCATTTTAGCTTTTTAAAATAATGCTTAAATATGCTAGATTTACGTATGATTTTTTCCATGCGATATTTTGAAAAATGCTATTGACTTTTTTTTTATCGAAAATGTGGCACCGTATTTTTAATCAACATCCCCTGAAACTCACAAGTTTTTTGAATTTACATAGTCAACGAACATTTCTACAATACCTTAAAGTTGTAGTTTTTTTTTTTTCATTTATTTTCAATCAAAAACCAGGAATGCTTTGGAAATACTTGAAAATTCGGTAAACTTAATCGAAACATCAAAAAATGTCCCACTAATAAAGAAAACGGAAAATAAACACTACCCTACCTTCTTAAAATAATACATTATTCATAGGTCGCAGAAAATTGTCATATTTAAGTATTATTTTAAAACGGTAGGATGGTAATATATTTCGAGTTATTTTTATGTTGGTGTGAAAATTGAAATAATTGATCAACATAAACTAAAGTTATGCAAAATATACTTCAAACTATTTGCAATAAGCACCCCTAGCTCCAATATTACATATGCAAAAATATTTTAATTGTGCATAAATAGGTATAGTGTAAATAAGATGTTAGGAATTAAACCCTTTTTTCCAAATTCGATTTCGTTTATTTTTGCAATTTTGATGACGTTGCATACGGGTGCAAAGTTTTTTTTACGTCTTTTAAATACATAATTATATTTTCAGTTTTTTGGCACATTTAGTACAGCAATTTCCTGAACTTTTATTTGTGTCAAAAATCAATGTAAAATATAAAATCGATGCAAAAAAGTTGCGCGCGCCCAAAAACCTCAAAAACCTAGGGATTGGACGTAGGAGGGGTTACTCAGCGACTCGCGCAGCACGGAGCATCACGGGAGTCCCACTTTCCGCGAAGTAAATCCCAGGAGGCCCATCTGCCGTTACAGCGCTGTCTCGCCAGGCCCACTTTTGATACGATACGGTTGTGGTCCACAGATGATCTAAAATACGTCCCAGAATCTAAAAGATGTTCCTTTTTTGCGGCAAAATTAACTTGTGGCGAATGCGCCGGTGTACACTAGGATTTGGATTTAGAAGTCACTGTTGGCACCAAGGTTCCTTGTTTTTAGGGCGATATTACCGTCTACAGTGACAGTGTCACGTGTGTCGAATGCGGGGTTGCGAGGGTGGGTCTGCAGAGAAACGGCCTGGTGAGAATTGAGAAGGCTCGAAGGCTGGCATGTAGAAGTCGCGGTAGGTGGCCTCACTGATATTACCATAGGAAGTAATCTTGACGAATATTTAAGAAAATATATCGAAAAATATTTTAAAAACGGCTAGTATTACCTACACACATCATTCTGAACAGATTCCAACATTCATCCAGCTGTTATGACGAAAATGCACTTTAGATGGGTGTCCCTACCAACTGGACTACCTCGTAAATTTGTAACGCACAAGTCGATAATCTATGTTCCATACATCGGCCAGTCCATCCAATATAGGAGAGAAAACAAAATTACGTCCCATTTAAGGCGCTACGATACCCCCCATTTTCAAGGGTTTCGTAGTTTACATCTCCTACTTGCATTTCTTAATATTTTCACTTGATTTTTTTTTGTGGCTTAAATAAAACTATGAAGAATCGTCGTTGTGCATCACGAACTGTGCAGGACTAATGCGACACTGTTAAAAAAATGCCAAACATACCCGAAATTCGACTATATTCGGTTAAGAATTTCGAGTATTTCCGCCGCTCAAAAATAATTCGAAAGACACAACGACGATTTAGGCATTCGATAACATTATTTTAAGACTACTTTCAAGTCGATACGTTTGTTGGTTTGGAATTAGACGTACGGAGATAGACGGGCGGGCGGGCGTTCACTGGAACTCGTAGTTCCCCTACTCCCCCTACTTCGGCCTACCTCACCGGGCTCGGGAACCACGTCAGGGGAACTTTCAATCGATATCAGATGTTTCATTTTTCATTTTATTACTCTCAGTCTCCCTTATTTGTGTTTCGCTTGTTTTGAATGTTAGAATATTACATTATGTATGTCGACTGGCATATAATAATACTCATTATTATTATTCCTCCAGGAGTAATAAATAAATAATTATTATTCACAAAGTACTTTTTGCTTTTGTGTAAAATGGTTTAATCTTTAGGACAGAAAATGGCCTGGTCGTGCAAAAAGAGTAAATTTAAATTCTAGGCCAAATTGTGCGCTTGATTTTTACTTTAAAAATGTGATAGGTACAAGTAATATTTTTGTCAAATAAATGGGTCATGTGAAGCATTTTTTGAAAACGAATAATATCCTATGTAATACGATTATTGTATCAAATCGCTGCATGATAAAAGCTAATTTATATACTTTCCAGGGGGAACGATAATAATAATTCTGACATTCAGTCAGTTTTAGAAACTTCTTCGTTAGAAGATTGTTCGAAAGTCATTTGAGTTGAAAATCGGGCAAAATAAAAATAGAGGGTACATTTTATTGTTCCAGCGTTGCTGACGTATTAATAAGACTTCTCACGGCTATAGCTTTATATTCTGAAAAGTAGATGGCGCCTATGGTCAACAATGTATTTTGCATTGTATTTTGTCTCCGGGAAGCGCATGGTGAACCAGATAACTGTCAAACATGACAGTCGTGAGCAGTCTTTATTAATACGTCAGTCAACGGTTCCAGTCTGTCGAGTTTATGACATTTTAATACATTTTCTAGGATGTTCGATAATTCAGATTTGTCAGAAGGTTCTGAGAAACTGAACGGCAGTCAGGGCAAGAATACCTATAATGTTTGATAATGATGTCGCAACAGTCACAGTGAAACCAATAGGAGTAATTTGTGGGCTTGTGTACTCTTATTCCCGTACCTAATATGGTTCCCAGAATTTGAGAGAGGGGTACTAGGGTACTAACACATATTTTGCACACTTATTATTCGGATTTAGGTATAAGTGCAGGTGCATAGGGTTTGAGAAACAAAGTTTCTGGAAAAAACAGGGCTTTGAATGAAACATTTACAAGGGATTAGAAATTAATAGCTCCTATTATCTCAAAACTATTACTTTATTTAAAAACGGAGACCGGTTTCGCAACTCTATAAATTTACCTACATCCTCAGGGCAGGTAGTAGGTATATGTATAAATAAATAAAGAACCTTTACTTATATACCTAGCCATTATATATTTGAAGTATATACATTCAGCCACAAGTCAAAGTTTAATCAATTAAAAACATTTACATAATTATAATATTTTTTCAAGTATCTCCTTCAAATTTCCTGCAAGCTCTTGGACTATAAGTGATTATCCTTTATTTATTTACTTTTTTAAATCTTATATTGTAGTCCTTGATGATGTAATTTTATAGATTAACGAAACCGCTTACTGTTTTTAAATAAACAAATCATAGTTGTGATATAATATTATACCTATGGCCTATTCACTCTAATCCCTCTAAAGTGAACTCTTATTAAAGTCTAGAAAGTATATCTCTGGACGCTGCTCTTACAGTGTAGAAAGTTTTCAGTTAGATTTATTTATTATTACACAAATATTAATATGGAATACTAGGTATATAAAACATTTTATAGAAGTAGAATTTAAACGCACTTTTTTAGTCGTAACAACACTATTATGCAGAACAGTAATTATCCAATCAAACATTGATAGATGTTCAACTGACCCTAACGTGGTTCAAGAAGAATTCGGTAATCGAATCGTTAGTTTAGATTTTAGAATTGAGCAATTACAGAAGTTTTTTTATACACGAACTCTTCATAGTACCTATGCACCTTTGCTGATATGCAAAATAATAGTAAAATTGCTTCGACGCCAAAAAGCTATGCTCCCAAAAAATATCATTTTTGCAATAAAGCAAACAGGCCACCGCCGTTTTTTAAATATTCGCGCTTCTTCGTCGGCATCGGCGAGACTCGTGTGACCCGTCGGCGGCGGCCGGCACCTGACTTATTATTTCATATTATCTACACAGGAAAAAAGACTGTTGTGATTTTAGTGAGTTCGTGTATATAGTCACTTTTCTAATCTAATCTATACTTTTGACTTAATTGCAGATGAACCAATAAGTTTAAAATAGTTTAAACTTCCGTTAAGAAGACGTATTGTCACTTCGATACTAAAATTGGCATACTACAATGAAAGCATAACCTCGGTTTTAAAATGTCTCATGTTTTATTTAAACAATTAAATTTATTTTATTTAAATAATAATTCTCACCCTCAGACTACTCCAAACTATCTAAGAGTACCCCAGAAGCAACTGAAAAAACATAATAATTCATTGGATAAACAAAACAACTTAATTGCAACTTTTATAGGTATTGATCAATATAATCAGTAAATCATGTTTTTAAATTTTTATGGTATTTAAGAAATTCTTAGAATTTTCATATTAGAATTCATGTCAAATACAAGTTAGATTGAATCAAGTACTTTTTACTCTACTGAACTAATATCCTATTACAAACACGTTAGTAAAAAAGCTGTGACCTTGACTGAGTAATTTACCAAAATCAATGATCGCAAATTAATGATCGCAAAGGTTTTGAATCAACAATACATTTTATATCGTTCGTAGTCATAATGAACACTGTGCAAGTGAATGGCTATTAACAAACTGGGGGTTACTAGAACTTGTATCCACTAAAATTAAATGTTATTAATTTATTGATCTCATCTGCAACATTTCTGTTTTGTCAATTATAAGTTGCTACACTAGCAACTTGATTTGCATTTTACACATCATTTGCTTATTATTTAGGCAATAATATGATATATTACTAATAATTACAATTGATATTAGTACCCACAATTATTACAAATCCAGCAAAAATTCAGTGACTGTAGTTGTAATTTCAGTATAATGAACAGTTAAATGTACCCCTATTCAATTCAACACCATGAAACGTTATGTTATGTTGTTCTGACAAAAGAATGTGCTTAGAAAAGAAGTATTATAGAATCAATTCCAGAACATGCTATTTATTGAAATAAAATATTACATTTAAATTATTCATTAGAATTCAATATCAATTGTCATTGAATTGATTATTGTTAGTTACAAAAAAGCTTCTGCTTGAGTTTGAGGAATAATATCTCATATTGAATTAAACAGGGTTTTTTTACAAAGTGACAGATTTTTCTCAGTGTAGTAACTACGGCCGGCTGCCCCTCAATCGTAGCACTATGAAGGGGCAGGCTGGAGTGGGGAGTCGTGGGGACTAGAGGAAGGAAAAGGATAGGCATATCTAATCGAGCGACGTTTGTCCTGAATTGAGTCGGGCACTTCAGGCGGATTTCATAAGTATCGTAGCCTCTTAAGGGCCCATGTCTTCTAATACTGACCTGTAGGCGAAGAGAAAAATACACGAGTTCCATAATTTTACGAATAAAATGGTAGTAGTAGTAGTAATAATTACTTATGGACAACCACGTATAGTGTTAAAAGTTTTTGAAACTCCTAAATTACCAGGACATTGATACCACACGTACCTAATAACACAGACCTATATAGCTTCGCTAAGCTATATAGGTCTGTGCTAATAATAAAACCATACGAACGTAAAGTACCTATATTAAAATTCTGGTGAAAGTGCCGGTATTCTCGAAATTGGGTTGCATGATGACAAACCACCTATTAGGTAAAACTTGCCCTGTTAGTATGTAGTATGTAGGTATATATGTGTGGGTCAAATCTTGCAAGCTGAATTAATTAGAACCACTTCTTGACATCCTATTGAGCTGAAATTTTTATGATCTTTGATTATCTATGGCTACAAATTTTCTGCTGGTAAGCCATAATCAGTGTTACAATTATAAAAGAAATTCAAAATTAGCATTGTTACTTACTCGTCAATTCGTAAAACGTGTCGTCTAGGTATTTAAAAACCATTTTATAACATTTTTAAATATCTATTCCTCAACAAGTGTGTATTTAATAAAATTTTAAAAATTACTGCTTAATTTCCCAAATTTTTGTTCTGTTTGAGGAAGTAGAAGAAGTCGAGACAAAGTTAGTGTTTTTTCCGAATTCCATGAGTTTTAAGCTTTAAACATAAAAAAACGCCGATGCAAACTTTCCTCATAGGTTGGGCGAAAGTCTGGAAAAAAATCATATTTTTTTCTATTTTTTTTTCTTACAAAACGCAAAAACAGGTCAATTTTCTTTCGCTATTCCCCATTTTTTAGCAATATAAAAAAAAAATTTCCTTCAACCCTTTAGCTGGAAGCCACCCCTCCTTTTTTTTCAAATGAGAACATATGGCTTGTGTGGGCTCGTTGAAAAGCTCGTGAAAAACTGAATACGAGTATACCATTTTTTTATTTTATTTATGCTGTTATTACAAAATAAAAAACAAAATCTATATCGGTAAAAAATTCCTTTGAACGAGTTATTATTTTACGTTGAAGGAATAAAAAAGAGTGTTGGAGGCAAAAAAGTTACTCCTTTTTTCTATGGTTAGGGAAACACGTAGTATTGTAGTAATTTTCTTGTAAATTGAATCGAAACGTCCACTTTAATAATTTGGTAGTGCCAAAGTGTTGTCATTAATAGCATTTCCTACGTTAAAATTACTGCCGAATAATTTAGTGACAACCCTTTGGCACTACCAAATTATTAAAGTGGACGTTTCGATTCAATTTACAAGAAAATTACTAAAATACTACGTGTTTCCTGAACCATACAAAAAGGAGTAACTTTTTTGCCTCCAACACTCTTTGATTGTTTTTTATTCCTTCAACGTAAAATAATAACTCATTCCCAGGAATTTTTTACCGATATAGCTTTTGTTTTTTATTTTGTAATAACAGCATAAATAAAATAAAAAGATCGTATACTCGTATTCAGCTTTTCACGAGCTTTTCAACGAGCCCACATAAGCCATATGTTCTCATTTGAAAAAAAAAAGGAAGAGGTGGCTTCCAGCCAAAGGGTTGAAGGAAAATTTTTTTTTATATTGCTAAAAAATGGGGAATAGCGAAAGAAAATTGACCTGTTTTTGCGTTTTGTAAGAAAAAAAAACTATAAAAAAGATATATTTTTTTTCCAGACTTTCGCCCAACCCTGTATATCAGAAGACATAGATAAATTTTATAGGTTACACATTTTAAGAAATTTTGTTTTACTTTTAAATAGTTTTTTGCAACTTTCAAAATTGGAAGAGGACTTGCACCCTAATTGGGGTTCTTCGTTAAATACACCCATCCTTTTTGAAAATAATTATTGAACCCACACATTTCACGGTGGCAGATTCATTCTCTGAAAATGATTGTCCCTCTATCTCAAAAAAGAAACGACACCCAGAAAATCTAAAAAAAAACGCGACGTAATCCAGAAAAAGTTGCAATGAAAAATTATAATTTATTTTTCAATATTATCGCAAATGGCGCCAGAAAAAACAAAACCTAATTTTCAAAAATTCGGTTTTTCTTAAATATCACAGCAACCCATCAAAATATTTTAACTTTCTTAACGGCATATTGTTAGGTGCCCAAAGGCGCAACTTTCTCCCATTTGACCGACTTCGAATCTGTTACGGTTTCCGAGATCCCCGCGTTGAACACCGGAACTGAATAACCCTGTCACCCTGACTATAGGGCAGTCCAACGAATTCCAAGAGTTTTGAGCTATAAAAAGAGCAGATTTTACAACACAAAGTAAATTAAACTTTTCTCATGTATGTTGAAAACAGGTGAATCAGTTTTTGTGCATTTTGTTTTATTTTTAAATAGAGCTTTTTACACTTCTTACATGAAAACTTTCATTTCAAAATTGGAAGACAACTTGGACACTAATTGGGTTTCTTCGTTAAATACTTCCTTCTTAATTTTTTTAGAGACCGCGTAAATTATTTTCTTCAGGATTAGCTTTATCTTTCCAAGAACACAATATTGTCTTCTATTTTTAATATTCCACATTCACTAACAGAAATCTAAAAATTTTAAGGCATAAAATATAAGCCTTGGCCCTGAAATACTTATCTTAATATTTCACACAATGATTTAAGTTTTTGAAGGCTTTTTCTTGCTTCGTATAACTGCTTATTGTAAACACTAAATTGGTAACAATGTCCATACTGGAGGAAAATTTGCAGCATTTAAATTAATATTGAGCAATGTGAAAGTACCTATCTCGCTTTTTAAAACAATTATTTTTTATGTAGGTATAACACGGAAATAAACCAAAACTGCAATTTTTACGACGAATGTTCTAAAATAAATGAAAACTATGCAAAATTTACACAAACTGCTTTACCATCCAAGCTTTATTTGACTTCCAGACGCCATTTTGGGTTGGATCAGCTACTTTGTTGAACTGCCCTCATAGACGTAACTAGGTCGTATTTTTAGGGGGGGGGGTGATCAGGACCGGCTCAAGATTTTGCGGGGCCGGGTGGCATTTAAACATTCTGGTATAGGATTCGGCACCTAGGCAAATTTCATTGGTTCATTCGAATTCGGATCGCCAATGAATGCGGAGTGCCGAAATCTGTGCCTGAATGTAGAACGGTGCTGAACATATCAGGTCGGAATGCTGCAGTAAAATCAACCAGCATATGGAGTGCCGAATCCAAGGTCAAAATGTTGAACGGTGCTGAAACACAGGTCGGAATGTTGCAGTAAATCGGCCAGCGCGGAAAAGTAAATCAACAAGTGGAAACACAAATAACAAACAGTTTAGGTACTTTTTGCCAAAAATAATCATTTATTTAAACAAAACATTTTAGAAATCTTACACAATTATTGGTAGCCTAATGCCCCGTGCCACGCGACTTGGCATTAGGTTGATTGCACTTGACTGCTAGAGCTAAATTTCTTTTTCATTTTTGCGATTTTTGCAGTTTCACCGTGTGCTGGGCGACCAGTGACCAAAAATTTCCTAATCTACCATGCGCACAGCTGCAGAAACCAGCACTCACATATCTAAAATGTATTTTCTAATCCACTTGCATCTATTCGTATACCCAAGACAAGTCTCTTGATGAGTTTGCTGGAAATTTAACCTTGAAAAACAGACGAAAGTTCGGTCCTAGCTTGGCGAAATAGAGGTGGGGAGAATAAGGGTCAACTTGCGCAAAGTTTCTAATTTATTAAGATTGGATGGAAAGGCTCTAACTCTGGCTCTCTCATTATACACAATTTAAGCTGCGCCAAACGCAAAGCAACATTCCGACCTGTGTTTCAGCACCGTTCAACATTTTGACCTCGATTCGGCACTCCACGCTAGCTGATTTTACTGCACCATTCCGACCTGATGCTCAGCACCGTTCAACATTCGGGAACGGATTTCGACACTCCGCATTCATTGGCGATCCGAATTCACATGGACCAATGAAATTTGCCTCGGTGCCGAATCCTATACCGGAATGTTTAAATGCGGCCGGGTGCCGCATGAAAATGCGGGGCCCCGACAAGGAATTATTTAATCCATTAAGAAGAAATTTTTGAAAGTCGGTACGCTTCTTACAAAGGTATATTTTTTACATTTCATTCTGTAAAATGGTATCTAGGCCGGGGCTACGAGTTTTAATCACTTCTGTGACGAGGTATATAGGAATTAATTTCGAGTGGTGGAGGGGCAATTTTTGTGTTTTTTCTTAAACAAGGGTATTTAAAATAATTCTAAAAAATGAGCCGCAGGCGAAATTTTTTAAAAAAATTGAAGAAAAATTACATAAAATTAGTCTTGGGAAATCCCAATATCTTCAAATTTACAAGCTGGAGTGAATATTTTCAAATTCCGAAATGGGTTCGGTCCCGCCCTTCTAAATACGTTACTGATTGGATCACCCTGTACCACCCTTGAGGTGCCACACCCAAAAACGTTAATTTTAAGGCTTCAAAAAATAATGTATAGGTCTATCTACTGGTAATTTTGAATCATCTTTAATTCATTTAAGAAAAAACATTATGGAGAAGTAGAGGTTTCCGAGTAGAAACCAGAGAAAAAATGTTGGGAATGTCTGCTATTTTGTGATGCAAGATTATTTACATAGTACATATTATAACGAAACAACAATACACTGGATGAATAACAAAATAAAAGTCTGGAGTCTGGCACAGCAAAAGTACATTCTCCGACGCCCGTCTCGTCTCTCTTTCTCTCGGCAGCAGGCACGGTGTGTTCGCTCTCGCTTGCGAATTTAAATTTCAGTCGGATTTTGTGGGGGCACAAGGCACAAGATTCCGCAAGAGCAAGCGATTCGTCGAAACTGGTGAATTTAAAAAGGCGCGTGCGGTGTTCGCCGTGTTGCGTAACGTTGCGTTGTCAGAATGTTAGATCTATTCTGTTTACGAGAAGCATATCTTCGCACATCCTTTACATTTTAGGGAGGGCTAATAGAAATGTAGGGGGGGTTAAGCCCCCCTAGCCCCCCCCCCCCTAGTTACGTCTATGACTGCCCTATAATTATTTACCTCATAAAAAGAAAATGGCATAGTATTTCGTATTTCGCCGTGACTCAGTTTTGCCAACCGTTGCTGACAACCGCGTTGTTCCGTGGAAGCGCGGAGGCGACGGCGGCGGGCTGATTTACAGCGAGGCGATATTGCTTTGTGCCCCGCGCTCCGTCAATATTTGCTATTCCGACCGCGCTTTGATATTGCGTCGCTCCGCACGACAAAGGTTCGAAAATTTAAATTGCTCCGTAATTAAATAACTTGTCAGCCGTTGTCGTTGCCGCCCCCGGGAAGCGCTTGGTTTCCGGATCACGGAATCGCGCGCCTGCACAGTTTTCCACCTTGTGGAACAGGAGGCGCGCTGGGAGAAACTTCGTTTTATCTCTTCAGTTCTAAATATGGCCTGAGTATGTATAAAGAGAAAGATACCCGAACTGAAACTAAGACAAATTGAACCTGCAATATCCTGTAATTCTCCTAAACGACTAATGACTACAACTCGCGAGTTGAATGGGTAACTATGTTTTTTTCATTATTATTAGAGCATTGGGCAGTCGTCCATAGCTCCCTTTCCGTAACGAAAATTTAGCTAGAACTATTGAGTTATGGAATGGCAAGTTCGTAATTGACCAAAGGTGTATGGTTATGACGTTATGACTTCATATACAGGGTCCTCCACCTAAAACTCCCCAGGCCTATAACTTTATCAATTTTTGAGATAATTTAGCGCACGAGGCCTCAAATTGTAGGTATTTTCAAGGTCTTATAAGACAAATTAAGCTCGGTTGAAAAAACAATTGCTTCATAAAATGGCTGCTGATTGAAAACTAGTTATCCGGGCGCTTTTTTTCTGAAACACCCTGTACTAAAACAAATATTATCCTCTGGTAGAAAATTTTATTAGCTTTGATCTGATATATCACATACAATGGCATAACGTGCCCAGTTCGCAGGTAATATCCGTTTTAAAGAATTAAGGTAAGTACACTGATAAAACAAATCATTTCGATAAAAAAAATGGCATTCCACCAAACAAATATTTGTTTAGTATAAGCCAAACAAATATTTTTTTGAATATGTGTGCTAATATGTTTAAGTTGCTACAAGTTTTATTTAAGGCGACCAATTATTTTTTCAGCCAATGAAAATATTTATTGGTTTCAAAGTTTGTACTCTTCCCGTAAACAAATATGTTATTTGATGGAATAATAATAAATTCATTACAGATACCTCTTTATTTCTCTGAATTAACAATTTATTCATCTGGAATACATAATAATTAAAATCAATGACATAATTATTTGACCAGAACTATGTAATATTTGGTCGTTACTATATTACTGGCCTATAAATACCGTACTTAAATACTTACCGTATTTGGCTCAAATAAAACACTATTGGACTGGATATATATTATCTTCCAATTTGCTATTTTATATTTTTGTTTCAATCATGCGTTTGTTCGACTAGAAATCATATATTTATTTCCCGTCCATTTTAGCTATTATTTTTTTAAGATAGCAAAGATGCAATGAAACAGAAGCATATCTTGAGATTAGGAACTGAAATATAAACTTTTCTTTCCAAAAGCACTGTAATATAACCCTTTGATATTATAATGTTGATAACTTTTAATATTTTAAAATCACCTGCTTAGGTAAAATAAGGATTCGTCAACGCACAAAAAAAAACAACATATTTTTGAATAAAGCCTTTTATTGGCTTTATAAGTTTAACAAAAACAAAATAAATTCTATAAAAAATTTAAAAAAGTTTAAATTACATAAACAATCGTACTTTTCTTCTTTTAAAGAACTTTAGCGTTGACTGACGTATTAATAAACACTGCTTACGGTTGTCAAGTTTGACACTTTTTTGGCTCACCATGCGCTTTCCGGACACAAAATACAATACAATAGGTAGGTACCTACATTGTTAATTAGCGCCGTCTGTTTTCCAGGACATGAAGCCATAGCCGTGAGAAGTCTTGTAAATATGTCAGTCAACGACTTTAGGTTATATAGTGTGAAATTAACTAACCAGGAATGAAATGGCAAAAATCTGAAATAAAAATGCTACAATATATCGAATATACATTTCGGCTATACTTTTAGTTAATTTCGCCCCATAATATCCTAAATATCATCTACTAAATAATAGGTGTAACCACAGAAAATCTACTACTTACATAAAAAAGTTTTTGTGTAAACTAAATAAACAATTTTTATACAGGGTGTCCCAAAAGTAATGAGCCATAGAGCAAGGGCATATATTTTGGGTCAAAATATTATGATTGAGTTTAACAACTATACGGATCAAATCTCAATAGTTACTGAGTTCATTTTTTGAAATTGGATTATGGCTACATCTCCCAAAATAATCAAGCTGCTGAACTGAAATGTGTCACTGCGGCACTGCTATGTTTTTGGAGATGGAGAATAAGCTGAAAATGTCAGTTTCTACGTATCTTACAGTGGGCCCCACTTACGCTGTTTTCGGTTCATGCTTTTACTCGTAACTTTTTTGAGGTTATCTTTTTGATCTTGCAGGGTCACCATTTTAGTGCATCTTTTCGTTCTACAACAAAGAGGTACTCGTGTTTCATAACGATAAAATCAACCGTTTGCGTTGAAATTGGCAGAATGTGCCCCAAAACAAATAATATTTTACCTATTATTATTAAATAAATATATTATGCATTAGAAAAGTGATAAGCATTTTTATGAATATCTTTAACAATTGACCTAATTGATTTTGACTTTTGAATCAAATAGCATTGCTTAAACTTAAATAATCATTTATTTGGAAATCTATGAGCGTCGGTGGACTCAAATGTCATTGATTAAACTTAAACAAATTAGCCATTTGTTCCAAATATCCGATTAAGAATAACGCTACAATGGAGTGAATAAATTCCATTTAAATTTTATATGTATAGATGGCCAATTATTGGCACCATTATTTATTTTCTAAAGAGCAACCTTCCTAGCAAATCTATATTATATAGATATAGTCTGCGGTATTATTATTATATACATACCACTACACGCTTGCTATGGTAATTTATAAAATAAACAAGTAATAAATAATGAAGGACTAGATGCCTTACTTACCTTGGAATGAGGGACAAAGGTGGCTTAGTTTAATATTATCCAGCCAAGCTTGCACCTCCATTTTTATAAATACACCTAATTAATACACTCAAAAAAGTTCCCGATATTTGCGCGTTGTTGGTTCGGCACGGGTTCTACAGCGACTGAGGCCGGAGCGAGTCGAGGCTCGTCGCTGGGCACTAAATGAAATAAAAATTTGTTTGGTACAAATATGTAAACGCTTGTACCAAATACTTTTTTTTTTAAATGAGCTAACCAAAGAAATAACCACGAAAGAAATTAATATTTATTTTATTTAAATAATAAATCGCTCAAACAAATTTTTAATATTTAGATATTTTTGAAAATTTGTATCTGTGTAGGCGGCAAAAATTATATCAACCATTATTAGGTAAATAAAACTCTTAAAATATGAAAATGTCAGCAATTTATTATGAACTAAATGTATTTTTATAAACAGTAACAACAATTAACTAACATTCAAAGGTCCTGCTCAAAATTTTAAATCACACTGTCGACGCTCAATATTATGGTTAATCTTAGGTAATCAACATAGCCATGAAATAAACGACGGTCGTTGTCAAGTTGTTGACAGTTCTTTATTAGCAATATTTGTTTCAAAATAATACGTATAACAAAAAGAAAGTTAGCGGCTTTATGGGACTATAAATTTTGGCAACTGGTAGTATCATACCAACATCCAAGTTCTAATGGATGTGCCGGTGCTTTTATATTTGAATCGTTCGGGAAGGTAGACTACGACAGCTGTTTCCCCTTATTAGGTTCATCAAGGCAGCCATAACCTTCCCTGTATATTACATTACTAGAAAAAGTACCAAGTTTTATCAAAATCTGCCAAGTATAGTTTAGGTATGAGATTGTTGGCAAATAGGTAAGTAATTTATTAAAATTATCACCATGTATACCGAAAACGAAGCTTCAAAACATAGTTCTAAAGTTCATATTATTTTTACGAGTTCTAACGCCTATTAAATTTTCCCGATTAAAACCGGAGACACCCTAAAAAGTTTCATAGCAGAAGGCTCTTTAAAGGCATCTATCAAAAAGAATCCAACTTTTGAGATTTTTTGTCAAGTTGAAGGTGGAGCTCTATTTCTTGTGACCAAAAACAAATCCTGGGGAAAATTATGAAAAATGAAAGAGATACAGTTCGTTAAAGTTCTTTTTTTGAAATTGAATTATGTCTATTACATCTCTTGAAATAATCCAGCTGCTGAACTGAAATTTGGCACTGCTATGTTTTTGGAGATGGAGAATAAGCTGAAAATGTCAATTTCTACGTATCTCACAGGGCGCCACTTGCGCTGTTTTTGGATCGTAACTTTTTTGAGGTTATCTTTTTGGTGCTGCAGGTCCATCATTTTAGTGCATCTCTTTCTGAAACAAAAAAGTACTCTTGTTTCATTACGATCAAATCGACCATTTGCATTGAAATTGCCAAAACGTGCACCAAAACACCTGTCGACTTCAATATTCGAAAAATAAAAATTTCACCTACTACTTTCAAATATTGCACGACTGTACCATGTAGGTAAAGCGAGAAAAAACCCCATATGAACAATGTCCCAAAGAAATGTTCACTTTCAAAATGGAAAAGATTGAAACACGAAAAAATTCGGACATCCTATTCAAGAAAATGAATGTGTTTCGACCAATGTTCATTTGGCATATTTTTCTTCATTTTCAATGTACAGTTGATCTGTAACATTTGAAAGCATAGTAGGTGAAAATTTTATTTTTCGAATATTGCAGTTATCATGTGTTTTGGGGCACGTTTTGGCAATTTCGGTTGAACGTTATGAAACAAGAGTACCTTTTTGTTGCAGAAAAAGAGATGCACTAAAATGATGGACCTGCAATACCAAAAAGATAACCTTAAAAAAGTTACGAGTAAAAGCACGATCCAAAAACAGCGCAAGTGGCTCCCTCTGTAAGATACGTAGAAACTGATATTTTCAGCTTATTCTCCATCCTCAAAAACACAATAGTGCCACATTTCAGTTCAGCAGCTTGATTATTTCGGGAGATGTGACCATAATTCAATTTAAAAAAAATGAACTTCGACGCCCTGTATCTCTTAAACAAACAACATTTTTATAAGGCATATTGGCCTCAATCGTAATATTTTGGCCCAAAATATATGCGGTTGCACTATGTGCCATTAGGTATTAATGACTCACCCTGTATAAAAATATTTGTGGAATTTTTAATTTTTTAACTTAAAAAATACAAACACAACACGAATTTTAGGAACTAAACGAGAACTTAAAAATTCTTATAAATGAGACAAATTAGTCAGAGAATGTCATAGAGTGTCATGGAAAATCCAAAATGTCAGGGGTTTCCTAAATCTACATCTTCATTTCTCAATCCAATTATCCAAATACTTTTATACCCTTCCGAATTTCCATTAGGTATACAATCATAAATATCTAATATAAAATGAATTTGAAACAACTAACCAAATGAAAATTTCACATTTTAAAACCAGATTCCATTATGTTTTCTCTCTAAAACACAATGTATGACTTGTGTCGAAAAAGTGCAAAATAACATTTTTCTCTATACGAATAGAACGGCGTTTTATTCATTTTATTCATTCGGCTGCCACTGGCGGCTTGATTTCTGAAGTATAATCACAACGCGCTCCGCATCAAGGGAACAAAAGACCCTAACGACCGCATTTTATCCCCCGTCCTATGCGACAGGTATTAGGAGCCGTATAAATACGCCGTCCCTTTGCCGTAAATAATTTTTCGAACTTATTCCAGGGTTTTTCCCTGCAATTTGGGGGTCCCCTGTTTTTAAGGCAGTGGCGCATCGTATGGATTTACTTGATCACGGAAATAATACATAAATATTTCTATCTACAATCCTTTGCAACAGGGGCATATACAGGCTGTCCCACTTAAGATGGTTTTCATCGGCTTTACCTCGTGCCACAACTTGTGCACCCATACATGCAATAAGCCTCATTGGTTAACTTGTTATAAACGCCTAGTCCGGACCTGCCGGACCTCCTAGGTGTTTATAGTCGCGCTCGCTTCTCAAGAATTTAGTATGTATGTAACGCTTACCTTTGGTCTCGGCTAGCGGGCGCAGTTTCCGATATTTTAAGTCCAAATTTCGCCTGGGGCCGCAAAAAAATAAGTGCCACATCGCTATTGAAGCCCGCCAGAAGCGGAAAAGCCGTTCAGCCATTCTCCGATTTGGTAGGCGTTGGGGAGGGACCTGAATTTGGCGCGCCGCGCCGATAAAGTAAAAATAAAGTCCCTATACTAAAATCGAGCAACTCTGGCGTAAACAAGAGCACGTGCTTTGAGATATTCGCCAGTGCCGCACTGAGGCACGACCTTTATTTAATTTTAGTTTTTAATTGTTTACATGAAGATATTCCGGAAAAAAAATTATTGGCTTAATTAAAATGGTTATTCAAAACATCGATAAAATTATTTGTGGCAGTGTCTAAATGGCTGAAACAAACAAGATAAAACCGCGTAAATATACTTTTGCGATCGAGCTGTTGCCGCAGGCTCGCAGAACACGTGCTTTTATTTACGCCACGATTTTAGATATAGAAATCGATCGAGGTATCCGCAAAAGAAAATGGGTTAGTTTTGTTTGCTTTTCCGAGAATTTCTTTAATTTTCTGGCAGTTTAGTGAGTATTCACGCGGCGAACAGGTAATTGCGCGATGGCGATGGGTTATTGCTTTTACTCTGTACCTAACTAACCTAAACTAACTTGATTGTATGCAATGCTCTCGACGTCTTCTATTTCCTTCTTTTATTCGGGAAAGCTACGCCAGAAAAGCTTTAGAATCAGTCCATCAGTATAGAAAAAACTTGTAGGGGTGCTGTGTCAAGCGACATGCAGTGGCATCGCAAAAAAAAAATCCGTGTAGGCGTTTATAAGCCTGCCGCGGTTTCAGCGCGGCGACAACTTGGCACCCCTCAATTAATATTGGTCTTTGCTCCTCAAACCTCGGCAATCGTTTGTTTACATTATAGACGTAGGAGCCTATAAATGTGTTTTTTTTTTCTAAATACAAAGTATAGAATATATTCCAGAAGTTATCACTTTTTCCGAGCATCAACTTGAATCAGTAGCTTTGTTTACCCAAAATCCAGTAGTTGTAGGGCAAATTGACGATATACACTTTTTATGGAAAAACGAATGGGCAATTCAAAAATTGTGTAGACTTGGCCAAAAAGGCATGCCCGTAGAAATTATTTTTGGAAAGGGGTCTTGTCCTGCCTTCCCATATGCCAGTGGTAAAGACAATGAAACTAGGATAAATACATTTTAGTATTTTAAAACAGCCGTGTACCAAATTTTAAGTTAACTTAATATAATTTGTAGCGTCTGAGATATATGATTAAACGACCGTTTAAAAAAATTAACTCTAATATGCACCCTTTAAAAGGCGGAAATTCTTCTATTTTATACCTTCCTGTATAAATATGTGTGTTATCACTAACACACTACCTTTGCAAACAAGTTGGTTGATGAGCAATGATGACGAATATATTCTATTAGCAGGGGCGTAGGTACGTTGTTTCAATTAAATAGAAAATAAATATAAGTTCGGAGAAAATGGGCGAAAAACTGGCTGTTAACGCGGCCTGGCTATACCTACAATTACTAACTTTTTTCCATGTATAAGGATAAGTTTTGTAAAGTTCAATAAAATTTGCCATAAAGGCTCTCGAAAAGTGTCTTAAATCGGACATTGAGAAACTGGGAGCAAAAACCACATATACCTGTAGATTAAAATATATACCTCTTTTGGCCCTATTGCGCACGGTAAGACGCAGAAAACGAAAAGAGATGAAATTCGCTGCCATTTTTAACCCTATATATTGACAGTTTGAATGGTGGCTACTTTATTCCTTGTTTAATTTTTTTTTACTACTAACCTGAGAAGGCACCATAATTTACCTCATTCACGGGCGTAGCCAAGGGGGGGGGGATTATTCGCCACGCCCCTCGGTCGAAATGAGCGGAACTTTGTGGAAGTTCGTGGAAGTTTCTGGACGGCTACTGGGCTGCTATATAAGCGGCGCCGCGGCGCGTGACCGCGCTTACGGCAGTATTGTTCCATGCGAACTCGAAGCGAATAAAAGTGAAAAGTGGTGAACGAATAGTGAAGAGAATTAAGTGTACCGTGTAAGTGAGTAATTTTAGTGCGCTGTTATTCGATGACCTTGTTAAGGATAGATACGTGAATCATTATTACTGTCGAAAAATGGAGGGGAAAAAAAGGAAGGGTGATAAACTTAAAGGTATGGACTACTGGAAAAAGTGGTGTAGTCAAGGTCAAGGGGTTTCTAATAAAGAAACTAATTTGGATTTAGCTATCAAAGCTTCAGCTACCTTGCATGCTGATAAGAAGACTGCCTACCCCGAAATCTAGTTTGGAATGCCTAGATATGTGCGATAAAAACCTTTATCCTAATATTTACACATTACTACAAATCTTGGCTACCATTCCTGTATCCACTGCTACCCCAGAAAGGTCTTTCTCGAGCCTAAGGAGACTGAAAAACTGGCTCTAATGAACATTCACTATGGAACAGAAATTCATGCAGATGAAGTAGTGGATATATTTAAAAGAAAAAGCCGAAGATTTCTTCTTTAATGGTTTTAGATTTAGTGCAGAGGAACGAAATTAATTTATCCATTTCATTTAAAGTTAAGAACTTTATAAATATGTCGTAGTTTTTCGGATGAATATATAGATATTAAATTTCAAGTAAGTATATTTTTGTTGTTTTATTTACTTCTCAAACTAACCCCCCCCCCCAAAACTAAATCCTGGCTACGCCCGTGACCTCATTCCTCTATTGATAAGTAATATTTATCTCCCTAGGTAAATAATGAAAAATTTTCTATATGACATTTAAAAATTAGTGTCATTTTATCATCTTGACAACTGAACTTCCAGGCTAAATCTAATCAAATATGTAAAATATGGCAATATTTCAATGTTAGTAGTAAAAAAATTCTCTATACACTTCGGTTGAGAAGGCCATTATTTACCTCGCATATTAGGTATATCCTTCCGGTGCTACGCGCCTCAGGATATAAAAATCCTCAGGAAATAATGGCTCACTTCTCAACCTAAGTGTATAATATACTATAGTAAAATCGAGCAATCCGTACGCCTGGCGTAAATAAAACCACGTGTTCAATGACGATCCGCGATTGGTCGGTAGGCTATAAAATTTCACCCGACTCGGCAACAGGGACGTGCTCGATCGCAAAAGTGTAGATATTCGATTTTATCTTGTTGTTTTCCGCTATTTAGACACTGCCACAAATAATTTTATCGATGTTTTTAACCATTTTAATTAAGCCAATAATTCTTGTCTGAAATATTTTGATGTACACAATTGTAAGACTAAAATTAAATAAACGCCGTACCTCCGTGCGGCTATGGCAGATATTTCAACGCACGTGCTCTTGTTTACGCCAGGCGTACGAGTTGCTCGATTTTAGTATAATATATTATATTGTATGAATGAAATTGCATTATACTTTTTCAAGGCGCCGGTAAAATAATAAAATTCAGCGTGACATGCTTTTTTGAGAGATGCGTTTTTAGTTTTTAATCGCGATTTATTCTTTATATTTTGAACGGTTAATAGCATAGTCATCGTTTTCATATTTACGAGATTAAGAAATGACTTGGTAAAGCATTGTAAAAATGCCAAGAGACATATAGGTATACATCCAGATTGTGAAATTACATTCCATAGGTGAGTAAATAGGTATAATTTTTTGGCAAATAATTTTTTTTTCATTGATATTTTCTGATTTCTTGCTGATTTTTAGGTTTTCAAGAGAAAAAACTAAGTTTAGAAAGTGGCTTAATACTCATGTTAATGAATAGGATTTTTTAGTGCAACACGAAAGAACGCGAAAAGTGGCGCTCTACAATCTAGAAACCCAACCAAAGAAGCAGTGGCATCAAATTGGTAAGACCACCAAAGAAATTCATTCCGGTTCAAGAAGTAAGTGGTAACTCAGGGAGATGAGGAAAATGGAGACATTGTAGTAATTCTCAATACGGCGAAGAGAGCCGCATTTCTGGAGCAAATAGAATTAACCGAAGAAATGCAAACAGCAGCAGGCAGCAGCAAGACAACCTGTTAACTGCAGATCACCGCCAGCAAAATTATTGAAGTTTATCAAAAAAGAGCGTAATTAGAAATCACTTCACTTGCATTTTTGAAGCAAAGATTAAAGTGGTAGAAGTTGAAGTTACCAAGTTTTCTTTTGTTTGTATTAAAAAAAAAAACAAAAATAAAAAGTTCTAAGGTATAAAACTAGCAGCCTAAATATTCAGAAATAGGTATAGATATTATGTTCCTGGAAAATATTAAGGAAATATTGTATGAAAATGTTAGGTAATAAAAAATGTTTTAAGTTTCCATTTTCAAAGAAGTATAATAAAAAATATGGTTCATTACACGTCCAGAAATAGATTTTTCGGGAATTTGCCACGCGCGCACGGAAAAATCTGTATTTCCAGACTCGTAATGATATATATTATTTCATGTTTTTTATAAGTAATTATTTATAATGTAGCTATTGTATAAGGTATAAATATGCAATAACTAGAACTAGAATAATTTCCAGTTTACACAAAACGACAACCAGGACATTACATTATTTACCCGTATAAATTATTTCAAATTTCCCGCCTCATTTAGGGTTAAAAATGGCCGCCAAATTATTCCCCCGGTCGGACGTCTCTCTTGCGCGGTATATAGGTTGCTATAGGTATATGGCAAAAACACACTGAATCTAAATACCCGAGACACAATCCTCAAAATGTATGCGAGTAAAGCGTGATACTTGGCACTTGGCCCACACCGACAGTCTTGCAGAGGTAAGTTTATGCTTGCGTGTTGATGAATTCCGGCGCAGGCAAAAAATTTGTGAGGCACACTTGTTTTCAATTTTTTGACCACACACTGGCAAATATCAACGCGCAAGCATGTATGTGTATGACGCACATGTATGCTAGTATGCTAGTGTGTGGGCACCTTTTTGTTATATTTTAACTTAAGGCTTTATTAAAATAAAAGAACACGCGATGCGAAGCCACTCCAGCACATGTTGATTATTTAAACGGTTACGAGGGCCCTCGAATTGAATAATTGTAATTGTATAATGACCGGCCACTAAGCAGCAGCAACCGCGCAACCGCCCTCTAAAACTTTTGTCCCGGCCTGCCTATAGCTGGCAACGGCAACAGTTTATCGTGCGCAAAAAACTGCGGCGATATTAGCGGCCGGCCCTCGACTTTGTCGGCGAAAATAACGGGTGGGGGGAGGCGGAAGAGGGAGCGGCAACCGGGAAAACCGGCACAGATGTACAATGAAAGTATAATTTTCCCCTCGAGGGCCCCATTGTCTTCCAAATCCCCTTAATGACGGCGCTGTCGGGGGCCCGCGCCAAAGGCAGCCGGATTAGCGACGGACGACTAGGTCCTGTTCACGTGGAGAAAGATGTGATAAAAGTTGAAAGTCATTCCCGTGATGTTTATAAACAAGACGAAGTTTGAAAGCTGAGTAAAACTCAGTTTCGCACTTGGCATATTGTTTGATTTTGTTTTGGATCATAGACTTCGTTTATCTTGTGACAACTCGATCGGATTGTAATGGATCCGATTGAGTGAAGTCAAATCTTTTATTTACATCATCAGTATTGAATCCTACGGTTTTCAATCCTCTTTAGGGATATTATCTTATTATACTTATTCCACAGTAGGTTGGTGCACATTCTGGCCAACTTTTGTTTGGAAATATAGCGGCTTGACTTGAAATTTTAATTCTGATTTAATTTCAATCTATAGGGTTTACGCCGTCTATTTGAGTCCGCTCCAGTGAATTCAAACCTCTCTCAATCGGATCGAAAGCGTCGAGATAAACGTAATCATAATAGGTTTATTTTTTATTTTACCGAAAGAAGTCACTCTTCATAAAAAGTTTTGCTTGTCTTGTCACCATGGATCAAAAAATAATAAAAACTTTCAAAAGTTGAAAAGTCTAAAATTTTCTCAAGAGTAAAATGCTCTCATTTCCAGAGTTGCAAAGAAATGTTATTTAAGAAATATGTTCGCAATCTCCTTCGCAATATAGTAAGCGACCCAAGTAACAAATTCGAAAAAAAATTCGGATACATTTTATTGAATGCCCTATGGCATAGAAAAATGTGGTGGAAGTCACATAGAGGTATACTATTCATCTTGTCACGCAGCTTTTGATACGGCAGTCCCAAAATATAAATCGAAATCGAGTCGTCAAAAACATAAATATCCATCTTGGTTTGATAGAAATACAATTAAGAATATTAGTACAAAGGCTCTTTACTGCGGCGTAAATTCAGAAGAACCAAACAGTGGATAGTCAGCGCAGAAAAGAATATATTATCCAGTGACCCAAAAAGATTCTGGGGTTTTATCAACTCAAAGAAAGGTCATATTACTTGCAATGGAGCTGGGTTGAGTGATCCGGAAGATGTTGTCCAAGCTTTTGCGGATCAGTTCAGTAAATCTTATCATTATTCACCACACGGAAAAAAATAGATTTATTAGAATTTGTTTTAAAAAATAAGTAATATCACATATTATAAATTTTATTAATTTTATTAACACAACCTTGTATCAATTATTATTTATTTATACTAAAAGAATTATATTGACAATACTTTAACCCGTAAAGAAAATTCTAATAAACAAGAAGCCAGTATAAAAAAGTAATATTTAATAATATAAAATAGTGTACGGGCACTAAATAATATAACTTATTGTACGTTTTAAAATATGTTTGCTTTTAAAAACAATTTTAAAATACGCACTTTATATGTGCTATTATGTCTGGTTAATAAAATATGCATTTTTACTAAGTGTGGTGTTTAATTTAATTATCTTTGGTGTTACTTCTTACAACCTGAAATAATATCAAATACGGCGCTGCCTTAACCTCTCCGCGAAGACGGAATGCAATACAGTTTATCGGTGGATTTCATAGCGACAGTTTCGCGAGGTGACGCGCATCATTTTGGTGTACCCCTATTTATCTGCAATTTTTTTTATTAGTTGCATTGATCGTGATAAGATAAACTTATGGCAATTGACATTGGGCTTTACTACAGGAAGTTTTGTATTTCTATGTATGGCGTGCAATTGTGTTTTAAATGTAAGTTTTAATACAGGGAGTATGTAATCAATATTGTGTTTTGTTTCTTGTTCCCTGCATACGAAATAATGCAAAATTCCGGCACGAAATTCAGAAAAAAAATGTGCAATCCACGTAAATGAGGTAAGAAAAGTATAAGCAAGATATTTTTGCAAGATATATTTACCTTCTTACTTAAAATGTTCAAGCACTTAAGTTTTTTCTGATGCTGAATAGGTCTAATAGGAAATAAGTTTGGTTTCCTTTGGTAACTAACACGAAAAATCTGGGAAATCACTCGCCTGAAAATAAATTACTTGCCACTATACATTCTGAATTAAAATTAAAGGTATATTGAAGGAGTTCAAAAATATTTTTTCTTATGTGGCAATATGACCCAGAATAATTTATTTCAGATAGCGAACCTTTAAACACATAAGTACTTATATGAACCATTTTTTTCCTAAAAATGACTCACGTTGATCACCTTATAATATTACATCGTCCTTCAGTAACACCAACGAATTTTTAAATTGTTTTTTTTTTTACAAAAAATTATACAATGAATATTAATTTTTATTATCATTTTTAATACACCATATAAAATATCTACATCTATTTCAACAAAAATTTTAACTAGACTTTGTAGACTGTATTATAATGAATTATATTTCTTATTATACTGACTGATAGAGACTACAGGAAAATGTAATAAAAGTTACGGGAAATTATAATGAAGTATATTAAAAGAAATAATAACTATATATCCCTCTTTTATTATTATTATTTATTTTAATCCTTAATGGTATTGTTAGTAAACAGTATTAAATAGTATAATAACTGTTTAATATATTTTAACATAAAAAAATTATATACGTTAGTAAAGAGGATAGTAAAATACATGAGAAACGTATAATATCAAATATATAAGAATCCTTTAATATATAAAAGAAAAGATATTATATTTCATTAAAAATGGTAAAGCAAAATTATTGTAACTACTATTATACCAGATGTTGGTCCTATAGAGTATTAAAATTTACATTAATTAATATTATTTTTTTAATAACTTTTATTATCATTTTTTTTCCGTGCAGCAGTTCCCCTCACTCTAAGGATTGTTGAGTTCCAAACATACATATTTGTGGCTTTGAGGAGCAGTTCGTTTTAGTTGCCTTGCACAGTGCACACTCTAAAACCAAAACTATCGTCTGGTCCGGATTTGGCCGGTTTCTTTGGTTTAAGTCTGATGATGTTTATCCCACAGTAGGAATGCCACACGATCAACTCTTGACTAGGTTTAAACTAACACTATTATACCTATATAGAAGACGATCATGTAGTTCTCAACTGTTCCTTTATAAATTACTTTATTACAAAATTACATGTGTGGATCTAAGTAGGTACTACAAAAGCTAAATATTAGATACCTATCCTAAGCATAATTCCTTTATTTGCGAGCTTTTCGCACTAACTTTGTTGAAGTTTTCGCCAATATTCTCTATGACTCGAACGTCGAACTTACAATTGCAATGGTATAGTCCACTTTACGAGAGAATACGCGTAAAAAATTAAAAATACGAGTAAAAAATTTCTAATGTTGCCAAACTTCGAAATATAATTCTCCTTAGGAAATATAATAAATCAAAGCCATTACGCTAGTGCACCAGAATTGTACAGGTTTTTTGCGATCCGGCAACGCCTAGCAACAGTGGCGTAACTATAATACAGCAGTGTTCAATGAACACGGGCCCAGAGCTGCTAGGGGCCCACCGCCACCAAGATTCATGCAGGGCACATAAATCCGCGCCTACTCGGTTTCTCCGATGCGAGCCGATTGATGTGGTGCTGCGCAACCGACGACTCAGAATCTCTAATCGGTTACATAGAAGGCGATTGAAATTTCGCAACAATAAAAATGCAAGGGTTGGCCCCAGGCCTACTGCGGGAACGCGAAAACTGAAAATAAAATTTCGAACAGTGGTCCTTAAATGGGACATACTAACGTCAAATTATGACCAAAAATTCGCTTTTTCGATGTTTGGGGAAATGGCCGCTGTGACGTCATCGATATTTTTCCCCAGAAACATACCATATTTTCCCTATATATTGAAAGTCCTTATCATTCTCTAATCAATCTCTCAAGTTTTGTAGAAAAATATTTTCTGTATCCTTTATTGTTCAAAATTTACAGGATCAAATATGTAAAAAACATTTACTGCCCCGTTAGTGTAGATCGAATTTTGCAAGCTAAATTTGAACCACTTGTTGACATCCGATTGTGCTGAAATTTTGCATACACCTTTAGTTGTGGTGACAATACAATATGCAATACTAAATATTGTACAAAATAAAATAAAAGATAAAAATTCTTTTTAAAAACAAGCTTTTATTTAAGCCATGTAATAAAATGAATAAAATAAGTCTAGGTTTTCGCCAAATTGTCACAAGTTTTTGTAAATCAAAAAGCTTGTCGAGTGAATTGTAATTAAAGTAATTATACTTGGAAGTAGGTACTTGCTTATCAACTGTCCAATAAAATTAATTGGTACCTACTTTTATGAACATTTCGCGCGACAAGCTTTTTGATTCACAAAAACTTTTCGAAATTTGGCGTTGAAAACTTAACGAAAACCTAGACTTATTTTATTTTATTTTTTCTAATCACCAGAATCAGTTTTCCGAAATCTAGCTAGCCATGGAAACAACTGATAGTAAGAATCTATTTAAGCAGTGGCGTATCGAGGATTAACGTCTGGGAGGGGCAATCATTTATAAATAACAAAACTCTGTCGATAATTTTAATGAATAAAAACAGAACAAAAACATATTTTCTAAAATAAATAAATACAGGGTGTCCGGAAATAAATGCACCAACTTGAAAAAATGGAAAATATGACGAAAAGTTCATATGAACATGGGTCTGCAGATGTTTGGTTTTCGAGATGCAGGGTGTTGAAATTGAAATTTTTTTTTCAATTTTTTTAAGTAACTTTTTGAGACGACGACATTTTCTTGCAAAGTTTGGTAGCCGGAGTTTTTTTTTTGGGAAGGGAAGTCATAATTTGGTATTATTTAACAAGAAACCATCGACCAGCGTTCGTATCTCACCAAACAGGACAACCTGGACATGCAGCGCGGCTATTTGAGACAACAGGACACCGTCGAAAGCACCTATTACCCGGCGCAAGAAGACAGAAACCACTACGACGACCAATACGACGACTTCAACGAGGAGGGACCGTACCTGGACACGAAAGACTCGATAGAAAGCTACGCGGAGGAAGAGACCATACCGAACGGTAGGTTTACTCCCATCCCAGCGATCCGCCGACCTCATTGGCCCGAAATTCCAGGTTACTCCCACGACACGCCCACCCTGAACGCGCTCAACCAATCGGGGACGTTGCGCGACTCCCCCTCGCTCGACGATTCGTCGAGCTTGCGCCGCGGCTCCTCCCAGCTGACCGTCGTCGACCCCTACCACCCGTCGCTCCAGCACAGGCCGAGCGTGATTGGCCAGGGCGGCGCGGCGGGCGTGGCGGCGAGGAAACTGTCCAATGCGGACGTCAGGAGGGCGTCGAACGACTCGTACGGGTTCGAGGAGGGGAGGAAGGCGTCCCTGGCGGAATCTATAGGTAGGAAATGATTTTTTAAAGGGTTTAACGTTAAAGGATTAATGTTGTGGTTAGGCATGAAGGTGACGCCGCCGGAAATTGACGTGTCGGAGGAGGCGGTGCCCGCGATAGTGGAGGAGGAGGCAGAACCGGAGAAGAAGAGCGTCAGCTTCGAGGAAGAAGAAGAGAAACAGCAGAGGCCGCAGATCACGGCCAAACAAAGGTGGCTGTGGGCTTACAATAAGATCATCATGCAGTTAAACGTGAGTAGCGCTGTTGTGTTTCGTTTGTTTCTCTTGTGGCTCCTCCTTATACTGCAGAAATTCAGATTACGTGGTCAAATTGTACAAGTTTGACACATTTTATGGTGGAACTATACAAATCATGATGGTCAAACATTTTGCAGCTTCCATAATTAATTTCCTAGAAATATCTCGTTTTTTTTTGGGTTCAAAATGAAGAAGTTTGACTCTTTTGATCATTATTTAATTTAATTTGCCCTAACTTTTTTGACAGTAAACTTTTACTACATTTTGTGGATGTATCCTCTTCCCAAACGTTTTCTAAGCAAAAAAGGTATACTTGGTGAATAACGCCAAAGGTGACTGTTTTCGAGAAATTTTCAAATTTCTGCATCAATGCAGGTGCATATCGACACTCGTATGCAATTAAATTCAAAATAAAATTTAAATAAACAAGCACATTTATTTTTTGACAGTTTAATTAACTTGTTGTTTTTTTTTTCAAGAAAATTTTGTCGTCTCAAAAAGTTACTTAAAAAAATCGAAAATACACCCTGCATCTCGAAAACCAAACATCTGCGGACCTATTCATATGAATTATTCGTCATATTTTCCTTTTTTTTAAGTTTTTACCGGACACCCTGTATAACATAAAAATAATTTTTCTTCGAACCAGTAAAATCTATATCAGAAAATCAAGTATTCTTTTTTGGTCTTGAGCTCGTCAAATATCTCCTCTGGAGATATGGGTATTTCAGGGTACACATAAAGGAATGTTAACCCATTCAGTGGGTTTTCGCTAATATTGTTTCTAATAAAAATGTTTAAAATTTTCAGTTTTGAAAATGTTCTTTTTGGCGTGGCGGTGCACACTGTAATTGTGCAAAATATGTTTAGTAGGTTATTATGCCTAATAATTTACGGTTACCTACCCGCTGCACAGAATATCTAGCTAGGCTATACGGAGCGGCAGCGCGTTCGCAAATCTACTGCACAGGTTTTAATTTCGAGAAGACAAGATGAAACAAATAACAAATTGTAGATTCACTGCATTTTCAGATTAGGCCAGGAGTAGGGTAAAGTGGTATAATACGCCCCACATTTTGGAAATAATTTTTAGCATTACTGTTTTAAACGTTTATTGAAAAATAAGTGAATAGTAAATAACTAAAACACGAACTTACTCGAAAACCAACACAATGTTTCTCTAAAACAACTACGTGATTGTAATACGCCCCGGGTGAAAAGTTAATCTTAACAACCTATTTTTTATTTTCCATGCGTTTCTTTTTACGGCCACAACTGTTGCACATATTGAGGTACATCGTGCAGCTTTCATGCAACCACTTTTCACAAACTATACACCGAATCCAATCATCTTTGGATTTGGTTGAATAATAATGTTCTCCACACTCTATGCAGTCGGTATCGTCAATGTCTGAAGCCTCTTCTGAAGATGCATAAACTACGGATGAATCCTCTTCTGAAGACAAGTAGATGGTATCCTCTTCCTTTTGTCTTTTTTCAAGCAGTGGGTTTTAGATTTTACACCAGATGTACTTGGCGCACTAGAACATTTGGACAATGTGTTTTTATCAGACGATTTTTTATCAGATAGAACCCGGCGTTTCACTCTATTCTCTGGAGATGTAAGAATCATAGCGGACTGTTTCCTTTTGGAGGTATTAATAGGAATAGTTGGCACAGGAGCGATTTCTCCCAATAGTTTAGATGAAGTTTCTTTGGACTGACGATTTGTTGCAGTGGCAGTGGCGACTTCCTCGGGAATAACTTCTTTAGATGGAGTTACGTTCAATCCGGGCTGAGAATTTGATGGAGAATCAACTTCTTCAGGAAGAACTTCTGGATTTGGATCAGCACATGCAGCATCAGAGATATTAAAAAAATGTTCGGGGATAATAGATGGGTCGTATGGATAAATTCCGGTTGCCTTGAATCCGGATACTGCATTACTAACGGAAGCTGATTTAACCCAAGCCTTTCCTATCAATGCTGAAACGTTGTGTCTATTCAACTTTCTGTCTTTGTGGTTAATCATCCAGGTTTTTGTCTCTTGCGTGAAATAACTTTTCAGCGGCTTAAAAAATGATTTATCGAGAGGCGCAATGCCTGAGTCGTATGGCTGGGAAGACATAAAAGTTCAACGTTGTTTTCATAAGCCAAATCCAACAGTTCAACCGCATTGCAATGTGAGGCATGACCATCCAATATCAATAACGCGTTGCCATTACCTTTCCTTGGAATGAAGTATTCACGGAACCACTTTATAAATAAATCGCTGTTAATGTACGAAGTCTTCTGATTCATGTAAACATCGGAACCCGCAGGAAGACCATCTAAAAAATCAGGTTTTTTGTATTTTCCTTTCATTATTAGGACTGGTGGAAAAAACGCTCCTTCAGCATTGCAGCATGCTATTAATGAGATATTTTCACCCTTTTCTGTACTAGTGAGAGAATAAACATCTTTACTTCCTTTCGTAGCAACAACACGTTCTGCTTTATTGTTTACTTGAATGCCTGTTTCGTCCATATTAAATATTTTGGACGGCTTATCTAGTAAATCGTTATCAGTCAATAATTTAAGTAAGAGACCGAAGTAATCATCAACTTCCTTTCGATTCATCCCTTGCGCCCGTGCTAGTGAGAGTCCTTCAGATTTTCTAATAGACAGGATGGAATTTCTTCTTAAAAAACCATTAAACCAAATTTTCCCTGCTGACTGATCATTTTCCGAGAAACAATTCTTTATGCCCAACTTTTTGGCGAAAGCAAAAGCCATTTTTTTCACGTCACTTCTATTCGGTGCGAACCCCACTTTTCCTAGTGCCTGTATATGCCGAACTAACCTTCCTTCGTGTTCTCTGCCTAGAGCTGGATTTCGACCTAAGTATTTTGTAGAGCTATTGGCGGTTAGATGTCTTCTCAGAGTTCTTGAAGGTATACCATACTCCCTGCTAGCTGCATTTACCCCCATCTGACCACTTTTCACTTTTTCCATAGCTGTTGACATTGTAGCTTCAGTCCAAGAAGCCCTTGTTATTTTTCTTACATATACTCTGCCCATTCTCTAAAAAATGCAATAATTAGAAAAAGTAAAGCAACCTTATACTGGGGCGTTTTACAACCAAGCATGTGGGGCGTATTGGAAATCGGGTGTACAATACGCCCCACTGAAATACTACACAAACAAAATATATTTTAACTGCGACGCGGTCTCAAGGACGTTCATTTGTTTGTTTACATTACGGTCAAACAGAAAAAAATTGAACAAAAAGGTTTTGAAGCATAGCAAATGACATTTACTTAAACTATGAAACAAATGTTTAGCTGTACTTACCAGTGAATATTATTTTTCTTGGAAAAACACCAGCGTTCGTTTGTAACTAACGCATACACAATGACACACGTTTACCACGATCGGTGTTCTGCCTGGTACTGAACCAGAAAACGTATGAGAGCAGAAATATGACGGTGGGGCGTATTATGTGCCGGGGCGTATTATACCACTTTACCCTATATAATTTTTGGTATTATTAATTTTGATATTACCACAATAAAAGATACAGAAAGTCTTTTCCTACAAAAGTTTTGAGAAAGATAAGAACTTTCAATATATAGGGAAAAACATTTCGGTCATAATTGGACCTTATAGTATGTCCCATTTAAAAACCCCTGTTCGAAATTTTATTTTCAGTTTTCGTGTTCTCGCAGTAGGCCTGGGGCGTCGAGTTTGGATCACCCTGTACAGCACGTACATGGTGAATTGAAATTTTGACCCATAAAATGACGTATTTCGATCTGTAGTGAGCAATGCGCATGGTACAAATCGACCTTTATAGATTTTTTCACTTAAAACAAATCACAGGGGCCCACCTGAAACTTTAAACACGGGGCTACTCTTCCGTAGTTACGCGCCCAGTAAAGATTCTTGAGGCTCGTATTCTCGTAAGGTGGACTATAACGCGTACGATATTTTTCACTGTAATCCAAAGTTTATAAGGGAATATTTTCGCACATAAATTAGTTCTATTTTAGTTTTCTTGTATGGTTTAATGCATATTTTGTTGTGTAAATGAATATCTATCAGAAGATCAAACATTGATTAAGGTATTCGGATTCCTTATTCAATGCACCTACTCACGCCGCGAGGCGGTCCGGCAGCCCCGCGCCCCCCACCGCCCGGCGCGCGCCCCGTCGGCAACCGCCGCCCCGTAATGTTATTATTTGGCGGGCCCGATTTGTCCGTAAATCACCCGGTCGCAACCCAAACGGATTATTGGATTCGAGGGGTCGCCATGGCGACGCAATGGCGGCGCGGGGGCGGGGCCGGGCCGCCGGTCTATGCCGGGGTGGGGAGCCGTAGGGGCGGCGGCGGCGGTGGGGGGTTGGCACAACTTGCGGTGTCGGGTGTTGTTCGAAGGAGCTCGAAGGGGCGGGCGGGGGTCGCGGGGGGCGGGGGACGTATTTGCGAGAGTCGCTGCTTGCGGGCAAGTCCCTACAGGCGTAATTAAATAAATGTTAACTTTGAAGATGCGGGCGCCAATCTCGTATAAGGATGCAACTTTAATAAGTGGAATTTTTAATTTCGCGGGCCGCCTACCGAAGTTGACTTTCTTACTTCCAGTCGAAGTTTCATCACACCCCGCATCTCTTATACGATAGCTCATTCTCAACAGCCTTATGGATTCTATAATAATAATAATATAATAATTCTCACCCTCACAATAGGTACTCCAAGTGCTCCAGATGCAACCACATGGTTATGCGGGGGATGGGTGGAAATTACTATCATTTTAGTTTCATTATGCCATTTGCGGCTAGAGCCGGCTTTTTTCCGATAGAACTAGGATATAGCAGTGACTATAGAACCTTTCTATAGTCACTGGATATAGTATTCGCTCAAGTAGAACGAGAAACCCTAGAAAACCGCATAGTCCGAGTGAGTATAGGGCTATATTACTAAACCACACAGATAGAGCCATCAAGAAGCAGTTCCGTGAATCCAACGCTCTGGGCATCAACGGTGTTTTTCTAAAGAAATGTTGCATATACACATACCGACCGGGAATCATACCTACCTTATTACTTTTCAATAAAAAGTTTCACTTAGGTATTTTGACGATATTATACGAGAAGGTAGGTATCTATAATATAGAATAATTACCTATACTACCAGTCACTATAGAATAGTCACTGCTATTACTATACCTTGTTACATATTTACTATACATAATACATAATAGTCTGAGAGCTGGAGTCAAAAAAGTGTAAGAATTTTCGGAAGGTTGATATTTTCAGATTAAGTTGTATTTTTAGCTAAGTTGGGAATTTGGAACCTATTGGTGATACACTATTCTTCTTACGCGTAAATCCGCTTAAATTAATACAGTAGGTATAGTTTTAGTATAAATAGAGTAAGTTAGTAATATAAGCGGTTAGTTTTAATCATCTCCTGATGATGCTAACTTGGTTAGCGAAACGCGCGTCGAGTGCAAAAACAACGTTATTGATATGTGGATTTAAGCGTAAGAAGAATTAAGTTGTATTTTAGTTACAGAGTCAGCACTTCAGCGGTCGGGACATACCTATACCTGGTGCTGGGACGCTCGGATATGTTTTGTTTATATCTGAAAAATGATACTTTTAATTGTATTTCTGATCAGTGCATCGAAATCGCAAGGAATAATTTCCTACAACCTTCATATTTATCTTTTTTTTGGTCCAAAATTTAAAAGGTTAGGGGTTGGGTAGGTATAATCTTTAAATATAATACCCCTGTAGGTATAGGGTAGTGCTGACGCCATACGTCTCTTTATTTCGCTATCTGCCTATTGGATTCATGCTCTATATTACATTCACTAAATATACCTATAAAAATTTTGAGCTTTCCGAAAACAGTTCAGGGTTTCTGATCAATTTTATATACCTTTCCGAGCGCCCCACAGCGCCCGGTATCCCGACTGCGGAAGTGCTGACTCTACAGTGGCTCTCTATCACTAAAATACAAATCAATCTGAAAATATCAACCTTCCCAAAACTCTTGCACTTTTTTTTAAGCCATCCGCTCTTGGTCTATAAGTGCATTTTTTGGCCAATGATATATTATCATGACTCTACCTGGTTAGCCATCACTATATAGGACCTTAGCCGAGGCCTGCAGCCATCCCCTCCCCTCCGCTGCAACGTCACACTGTCAGACTCACGTTGAACGATTTGTTGACACTCTCAAGTCGAGGCGCACCGAGCCGCACGGCTGACGGCATATTCGTACATATACAGCTACAAATCTTCATATGCAGTTATCCTTCTTATGTAATGTTAAGCTCAATTCAGTTAAGACCATATTATATCATCATTTAATTGAAAAAAGAAAAGCAAGGGCAGTACCTACCTACGTCCTAATTGCAAATGTGTTACCTAAACGACAGAAAATTTGTCTCAAAATTTAGCAAAATATGTCGTTGTCGTTGTTAACAGGAGGAAATTGTTCTTGCGGTTGTTCATTACTTAATTGTAAAATGTTTGGCTACATTGGCAAACATAATATCTCAATAACATCGAAAGATTCAAAATGATAGGATACTGGTGCAAAAGCCTGAGAGAAAACTAAATAAATTAGCGGAGTAGGTATCTAAATCATATTTCTTATTTTCATTCATTATGTTATATTTATTTCTACGTACTTAATTGATAAAGCAATTAGCGTGAAATGTTTTTTTATTTTCATTGAGTTTATTACATTTGTTTCTACGTATTATCACTTCACTGACACTTCATTATCATTAATAAAAAGATAAATGTTCATAATGTTGCTTGTTGCATGAGATTTTTATGCAGTTTTCATTTCCTTAAGATCTCACAGAAGATAACCCACTTTTATCTTTGTAGTCTGCTGTAATCTGCTCTATAAAATGATAATGAGTATGACAGAGAAGCGGTAATGAGTTTGAGTGCTGCATAAAGCCACCTTTAATAATTGCTGAATTTCGTTGAGTTTATTGTGTTCATTACTATATACGAACTTAATTGTTCCGAATGCTTTATTTTATGTTGTGCATAATATTTTTCGGTTTCTTATGGTATATGTTAATAAATATTCGGGAAAATAAAAAAATGGCTCTATAACACTCCCCAAAATACCGTAACGCATATAGAATATCTTAGTTAGAATCGGCCTGAGTGTGTGACGTCATCGATCGAGTCTGCAGGCCTCTATTATAGTATAGTGTGCCTCGGCTTAGCCCTTTTTAGAAATAATGAGAATTATAGGTATTCACAAAAAACCTGTTTTGACAACATCCTTAAGAGTTATAACGTTGCATCATCATATACGAGAGTGGCGCCCGCATCTCGCCTCTTCAAAGTTAACATTTATTTAATTACGCCTAGGGACTTGCCCGCAAGCAGCGACTCTCGCAAATACGTCCCCCGCCCCCCGCGACCCCCGCCCGCCCCTTCGAGCTCCTTCGAACAACACCCGACACCGCAAGTTGTGCCAACCCCCCACCGCCGCCGCCCCTACGGCTCCCCACCCCGGCATCGACCGGCGGCCCGGCCCCGCCCCCGCGCCGCCATTGCGTCGCCATGGCGACCCCTCGAATCCAATAATCCGTTTGGGTTGCGACCGGGTGATTTACGGACAAATCGGGCCCGCCAAATAATAACATTACGGGGCGGCGGTTGCCGACGGGGCGCGCGCCGGGCGGTGGGGGGCGCGGGGCTGCCGGACCCCCATGGCGGGTTGTATAGTAGGTATACATATATTCATATAGGTACTCCGAGGAATTTCATTTGGGTTGCTTCTGGGGTACTCCTAGTTTGGAGTATTGTGAGGGTGAGAATTATTATTATTATTAGCCGCTGGCCAGTACACAGATAGAAATACAATTCTTCATAGAAAAATATTTGTTGTTTGATCAAGAATTATTTGCCAGAAATAATATTTATTTCCGTAAAAACTATGTTATTTAAACGAAGATTTATTTTTTTCAATTAAAAAATAAGTGTTTTTTGGGTAAGGTATTTAATTTGTTTGACACATTATTGTTTAGTGGAAGCATATATTATTTTCCTGAAATAAGGTATTAATTGGTGCAAACAAGAATAATTTTTATTTATTGTTTATACTTTTGGTTGTTTGGATCAACCACTTTGATATTTGGTTTAAATTTGACCTTATTTGAGTTAAATAATACTGCGTACCATTTTATATCTCACTCCAGAGAATGAAAGATAGAAAGAAAGAGAAAATATGGGAGGCATAGAGGGCGCACTCTAGTGTCGGCGTTCAGCGCTGTTCAGTGTCCGTGAAAGTAGTACCCGCCTGCAGTATCCCTGGAGGTTTTGTGCACGCAGTTTTATTATCATTTATAGTTGCCGAGTAGCCGAGTGTAGTGTGGTGTACTGTGTGTAGTGTGTATTGTGTTTTTCAACCTATTTTGTAAGTACACGCATAAACAATAATAGAAACAAATCTCAAAGAACCTACTTGAAATATATAATATAGACCACCTCTATGATGGTATGTTGGTATGTTTTGCATAGTTTGTTTTTATACCAAATAAAGTTTATTTTAATTGTATTTAAATAAATATTTTTATAGCATTACAATTTATCGTCTTTTTTCTAATCCACTTCCCATCTTTATGAATCGAGTAAACTTAATGTTTTTTATGAATGGACAAAAACTGAAATTTGTAAATAATGATAAAGATAAAGGTTGCTTTACTTTAAATAAATAATATTTTATTTCAGTGAATACCCTGAATGGGTAATTCAACCCACCACAGTTGTTTGGCGCAACTTTCTTAATTTTTTAAATAGAATAAATGTTTTTTAACATTATATATTTGTTCCTTCGAAATATATCATTTATTCAATTCAAATCATTTGTATCTCCATGGGATTAAAAATTAATTTCTTCCAAATAATATTTTATTTGTCCCAAATTAAATGCTGTTTTTAAATTGAAACAAACCAAATGTTTTATTCAAAGTCAGTCTAGGGTTCGCCGTATACAAGCATCAAATTTGTTTGAGTTAAATAAATTTTATTTGATTCAAGTATCTCTTTCTATCTGTGTATATAGAGCTGATTCGAGAAACTGATTGATTCCCTATGCCATAATACAGGGTTTCCCTGAAATGGGTGCCAAATTTTTAACCCCTTTTAAGTATGTAACTTGTCAAAAGCAACAACTTTTTCAAATAAACGTTTTAAAAAATTGATTTTTGTATCCGGTATTTTTTCCCATTAAAATAACGCTAACCAGTTTATAATAATAATATGAAGATAATATTATTATCTTCATATACCGACCTACCCAGGGCCGTATATAAGGGGGGGGTTTGGGGATTCAAACCCCCCCCCCCCCCATGATGGCTTATATAAAATTAATTAACACGCCCGGCGCCCGCCAAAATGGAAAAATAAATAATCGTACTGATCGATTGTATACTGCTTGGACAATAATTGTGACGTGTAACACGTAGCTGAAGACATATATTATGATTAACGCACAATGTCCCGTTTCGGACAAACGCGTTTTTTTATAATTTCCTCCCTTTCCTTTAAATAGAAAACTCTCAGTGTTTCCTCTTTGCGCCCCTCAGTGACACTTTCAAGGAGTATTATAGGCCTTAATTATTCTTGTATACCGAGTTTCAATTTAAACAATAAATATAACTTTGATGCTGAAATTTCTAACAACTTGTCTGGTCCGCTGTAAAAATCCGTTTCTCGGGTTTGAGTTTGTGGATGTCTTCAGCTACGTACATGTAACATGCCATCAAGGTCAAGAGTTTGCGTTTGGCAATATATATATATTTGAGGATAATGCTCAAAAAGTTAACTTTTTTTAAACCTAAACCCCCCAAATCGACAGTGAAGTGTCTCAAAATCATCATTAAAAGCTCAGAAATCGGCACTGAAGTATATAGCCCATTATTGTAAGATTTTCAATAAGTAGGTACCTAAGCCTTGGCGAGATGTAAACATCAAACGTCAAACGCGTAGTCAATGCCCGTCAAAAGTGACCAAATATTGAAATTGTTACCTATATAGCGCCCTCTTTCAGTAGATATAAATATTTTAATAGGTTTGAATCACAATCTATTTTTCACGGAGGCTGCACAATAGGCAGCAATTTGGAGTTTCTGTTGGGAAGCGCAGTGCCTCGTCATACTTGACCTAGGTAGAGCGATCGTCAAAGTCAAGCAAGGCCGCGCTCAGTCGGTTTATGGACGGGTGAGCTCTTATGATTATTTTCTGCCTAATAAAACAATAATAAATAATATAATAAAAAATATAATATCGTCGTCGAGCGTGTAATACCTCCAATGTGACAATTAAGGCGAAATTCAAGTTTTGACACATTTAGGTTCATTTTAACATTATGCGCGTCTAAGTATGTATAAAATACCCACAATGTGAAATGATAGTATTTACCCCTTACCCCTACCTATGCCAGATATTAACATCTCTAATATGCCGCGGTACTACAGAATGAGACAAAAACATCTCTTTATGTGCATTTATGTAACATTGTTGATATTACCCGTTCTAAAAATATCTCCGATGTGACATCGGCTGTCACATTGGATATAATGATACTTCGATTCGGTGCATCGGAGATATTCTGTGTTTACAATTTATAATTTCGAAGTTTTGATAGTTTCATTTAATTTTAGTGCTTGAGTTTTTAAAGCTTAAAAAAAACTAAAAGAGCTATGGCTAATTTTCTAGGTTTTTTTTATTTTCACGCATACGTAGTCAGCCATGAAATATTTTCATAATTATGTTCTATTTTATAATAAGACATACTTCAAACTTTCAAATATTTTATTTTTAGCTGGTAACAAAATAAAACAAAAATTATCACCATGGAGCTCCACCACATGATTATTTGCCCGTAAGAAATTACCTAGATCAGCTCTATCCAAATAGTTGGACAGGGAGAAATAGACTTATTTCCTGGCAGCCCCGATCCCCCGATTTGTCTGTTTTGGATGCCTTTTGTGGGGAACAGTACCTACAAAATAAAGTATGAGACAATTGCCGAATTAAGAGCAGATGTTTTGGAAGCAATTGCCAGTGTTGACAGGCGCTAAAAAAGGCCACAAATTCAGTTTTAAAAAGATGCAATATTTGCATAAATAATAATGGTGGATTGCTTGAACACCTCTTTTATTTTAAAAGGTGACCTTTTGAAATAATAATAATTTGAATTTGATTTTTTTACTTTGCTGATTCTTACACCAATCGATCGGCGATAGTTTAATACATAAATGTAGTGGAAAAAGTCAATTTTACCCATATTTATAAGGTTTGCGAAAATGAAACAAACTCCCGGACTTGTCTGGTTCTTGCACCCAAGAATGCGAGCGGTCAAGTCCTAAAGCTATATATTAACGTTATTCTGCTTTGGACTTGACTGATTCTTGCACCAATCGATCGGCGATATTTTAATACACAAATGTAGTGGAAAAAGTCAATTTTACCCAAAAGTGGACTTGTCCGGTTTTTGCACCGAGGTCTTCAATTATAAAATAGAATGTAATTATGAAATTATTCCATGGCTGACTATGTGAAAATTTAAAAAAAATCAGAAAATTAGCCATAGCTCTTTTATTTTTTATAATAACTATGCCGAGTATTATATCTTTGGAAAGCTCAAAAAATGGCCGATTTGATAAGGCCACAGCCAACTATGATTTACATTTGTAAAAAACACAAGTTTATGTCATATCTCAAAAATCACAAACAACATAAAAAATTGGATAAGATTATCTTATTAAGCCCAAAATTATCTCCAATTTTTGTCTCTACAGTTTTTCTGTATAATCAGAAATAACGGAGCTACAGAGATTTGATAAAATAGCAAAATATCTAGTGAGCCATGAATTTTTTTAAAAATCCAAAAGGGGCATTAGATTGAGCATTCAAAACTGCAATTCTTTCCCTATTTAACCATTGTTCTATCTCTGCTAGTTTGCGAGATCCCCATAGTGGGCATCGAAAAAAACTCACCCTGTATAAGCCACCCTGTTTATAATTTTTGGTAACCATTGTTGAGTTATTAATAATAATTAATGTGGCTTTGTGCCAGAGAATAGTGTTTTAAGAAACTTTATATCAAAAAACTTTTTTAGGTATTTATAATTATTTGCACACTTCTCAACATTTGTACTAAATTAATTTTATGTTTGTTCCATTTTAGATGAGAGTACAAATATATACTCTATGGTAATGTCAAAGTATTTTACTTCGTTTGTCGCAGTAATGACAACATCGGTATTTCTGTTGATTTCAATTTTACGAAATGTTGGCAGTGAATTGGAGTAGGAACCAAATGGTACCTAAGTTTTAAGGAGAATTTTGTTCATATTTACATTTAGTACCTAGTTTGCTACTGAAGTAATCGAGAACAAGGTTAAAAGAAATTGATATTTTTTTATTTCAATTCATCCAAGGAAAAATCAATTTCTCCCAAGAAAAAAATTGCTCTATCATCTGCGTAACTAATAATCTTGACATCTATAGAAAGTTTAAAAGTATGATTTAAATATATTATGCAGAATAGAACTAGGCCTATAGAGCTGTCCATTGAGGAACCTGCCGAGAAGCACTTGTTTCATTTCCTATTCGACCACATAAGTAGCTCTTTAGCAAGTCATTAATCTTTCTTCTAAACCATAACCCTCGGGGGTCTCCAGATAATTTCTTACTTTCAATAAAAGACAAACATCAAATAAACGCATTTTAATAAAAAACAAACACCAAACTTTTGTTTAAAAATATGCATTGCTTCCTTACTTGTTCACTTTTGCTGAATAGTTTTAGGGTTGGGTCATGTGTGGTTTCCAGTAGGAGAATATCCATTTCCTTTAACAAGTCACATGTCGCTGAAATAAAACAAACAGAAAATGTTTTATCACTTTCAGCCCTATTCTTTTTCGTTGTGGCCGATTCCCATTTTCGTTCATCGCATTTACTTTTCTCTGCTTTCCAATAACGTGCCATGTCAAAGCACAGAGTTGCCTGTAAATATGAGCCACGACATGTTGACATTTTTCTTTATTGAGCTTGTTGCATCGCCAGACGTTATAAAGACTCGACCGTCAGCGTTTCCAAGACATGTGGGGGATTTTTTATACCTAAGGAGCGCCAAAGCATATTCCTTTAGTTATAGAGATAAAAATTCAACATTAATTAATTAATTAATAGTCAACATAAATTAAACTCTTTGATTTTTAACATATTTTCCCTTACCACGCCACTATAGGAACTACTACGACTTATATCTAGTTAAACCTGCCACTTTTTTATTCATTTATGAGTTCTGTTAGAACCGTCTATCAAGATTAGGTAGATACTCTTTAATTATCTTGTATTCCAAAGGGCCATAAAATGAACGTAAACCACAGTCGGAAAAAATTCTTTAAAAATATGGTTGTTTTCTAATAAATAAGTAATGTATGCTGAATTTTGTTTTTTAATTGTCAAAATCTCTTTCTGACAATAACCATATATTTTTAACGATAATTTTTCATTATCTTAAACCCTAATTTATTACCTATTAGTATAATGAGATATAAATTTGCCTAACATCCTTATAAATGGAAAAATCATCATAAAGGTGAAATATTAATTTTTCGTATATATAACAAAAAAATCGAGTTGAAATTTTAGCTTCTTAGGATTAGCCCTGCTTGGTTTGAAACTATAATTTCTGACATAAATTTAGTTTGGAAAAATAACGCGGGTAGGTAGGTATGCTTGGAAAATTATGAAGAAACTAATTTCCACATCAGTAAATTGCCTTTTTTGTAGGTTTTATGACAAAATGTTATTAGGGAAACTTGTTCAGAATGAAAAACTGAGTAGGTTTGCGAAATTTCGAAAGTCTAGGCCTATTTTGGTTTTTTGGCATTTTCCCACTTTTTTTAGAAAAGTGCCCCTTTTATAAGTTCTACGACAAAATGTTATTAAGAAAACTTGTTCATAATGAAAAACTGCATAGGTGTAAAAAATTTTAAAAGCCTAGGTCTACTTTGATTTTTGTGAGTTTTAATTTCTTAGTAGAAAAAATCAAAGTCGACCTAGGCTTTTGAATTTTCTCACACCTATCCAATTTTTTATCGTGAACAAGTTTTCTTAATAACATTTTGATGTGAAAACTATACAAAATGCACTTTTCTAAAAAAAGGGTAGGATAAATGCCAAAAAATCAAAGTAGGCCTAGCCTTTCGAAATTTCGCAAACCTACTCAGTTTTTCATTATGAACAAGTTTCCTTAATAACATTTTGTCGTAAAACCTTCAAACAGGGCACTTTACTGATGTGGAAATTAGTTTCTTCATAATTTCCAAGGCATACCTACCTACTACGTGATATTTCGAAACTAAAATTATGTCACAAATTAGTTTCAAACCAAGCAGGGCTGATCCACAGATCCTTAAGTAAACTCAATCCTGGGACACACTGTATATGGCAGTTCGGCTTCGATTTCATGTTTTATACGGAGAGTCTCGAACCGGGTTTTCAAAAGCCATTGTCTGCAAGAGAAAAAACTATACTTAGTTTTAAATGTTCATGATGCACTGGTATACCTACATTAGGAACCATCTAGCACTGTTCGCAGTTGTGGCATGTTCGAATATGACTGGTGTTGGAGAGGCAATCATTTATAGATTTCTGAAAGAAAGAAGGACCACAGGTGAACTTACTAAAGCTAAGAAGAAACCAGGGAAGGAACCAACGCAAATCGACAGCGATGCTAAGTGTGCCATAAGAAGGATAGTTCACAAGTTTTATTTCAAGAAAGAGCTACCAGTATTAAATACGATCTTACAAGCTGTGAATGAAGTTGACGACTTGCTTGTAGTGAGTAGAACCGCATGAGGACATGAATATTTGCTGGGAGAAACAGAACCGAAAGTCTATTCTCATTAGACATATTCGAAATCATTTGTTGGCGATAATATTTCGAAATGAGGGAAGAAACGTTTTTTGCTTGGATGAAACTTGGTTAAACGAGGGACATACTGTTTCAAAAGTATTGAAAGACAAAAATATTCAAAGTTCTCGGCAAGTTTCGATGGAAGGGTGGTCGCAACAGGTATAAAGGAATGGCCAAAAAAGATCTTTTAAAAATAGACGGGCACCATAGGTCAGTAAGTATTTAAGAAATTATGTAGTCGAAAGAAATGGCAAAACGTGACATAATTGTGCAGCGACTGCTGCAATACAATTATTGTGAGCTTAACCGTACTACTTATGAGCTTAAGGATGTACGGCACGCAGATGATCAATTCCCTGGACATGATTACTGCAGAAAGTTTGCGAAATGCGATGCCACATGTTATTGCGGAAGAAAATAAAATCTGTAATCTTGATGAACTGATTGTCGACACTCTGAAAATTGAATGAAATTTTATTTCCAACAGTAATATAAATATAAGATATTTTCTTTTATTGGTGTTTCAAAATTTAATATTTTTGCCTCTTGAATTTAATGAGGGCGAATACACTATATAGTGTAATATAAATATGCAATGAAACTAACTAGTACAAAATATACCCATCGAGTTACCTGTCCTTTCTTCAATACAGGCAGCCTTATAAGGCTGAGTGGCCTTAAGGATGTCCACTCAGGACAGGCATTTCTCGAATGTTTGGCAAACATAATATTGAACTGCGCACACTTGGGAACATCTCTTTGCTGCCGGGCAATACAAGGACGGACAAATATTTTCAGAATACGAATGGGCGAATTACTTCAACGGAGAGCAAACAAAAATGCATTCTTACTCATATCATGTGTGTCATAAGTCGTAAAATGTTGTAATGCCGTTTTACACATTAAGTGCAGAAATTCTGCGAAACATTCCAAAGCATTTTAGAGGAAAAACATGCCTTAAGGCGATTCGGGATGCTGTGTGGGTATGTTTTTGGTTGTCAATCTTTTGAAGCTTAGATGTAGGTAAGCCATGTTTTCTAATTCTTTTCTTGAATTGTCGCATTAATTTTTAGGATATGAAACTGTAAAACAATCTTTAATGCTTTCGATAATATAAACTTCACTATACCTTTTTTATAACCATCATATATTCAAAAAAGTCTTCACACAGCAACTTTATATTTTGTGTGTAAAAACATTGAGTAAAAGATACCTTTTTTCTTTTTCTCTTTTGTTAGCTTGGTGGTGAATAATTATTGATAGGGTAATAATTACTCTCAATCACGGGCGTAGCCAGGATTTAGTTTTTTTGGGGGGGGGGGTTAGTTTGAGAAGTAAATAAAACAACAAAAATATACTTACATGAAATTTAATATCTATATATTCATCCGAAAAACTACGACATATTTATAAAGTTGTTAACTTTAAATGAAATGGATAAATTAATTTCGTTCCTCTGCGCTAAATCTAAAACCATTAAAGAAGAAATCTTCGGCTTTAATATATCCACTACTTCATCTGCATGAATTTCTGTTCCATAGTGAATGTTCATTAGAGCCAAACCATTAAGTCTGTTTTTACTTGTAGTGTTTCGTAAATAGTTTTTCAGTCTCCTTAGGCTCGACAAAGACCTTTGTGGGGTAGCAGTGGATATACAGGAATGGTAGCCAAGATTTGTAGTAATGTGTAAATATTGGGATAAAGGTTTTTATAGCACATATCTAGGCATTCCAAACTAGATTTCGGGGTAGGCAAGTTCGGCTGCAACTGCGTCTGCCTCTCGTCAAAAGATGGCTCTAGGCGCTACTATTACTACATATATTGAAACGTAATAATAATTTAACTCTTCACTCCTCGTATATTTTTAGGTAATATTTTGCTTATTTCGGGGGGGGTTTGAACCCCCGAAACCCCCCCTTGGCTACGCCCGTGCTCTCAATAATTATTTCAAAACACCACTGAATTGGTGTCAGGTGTGGGAGAGTAATAATTACAGATAGAACTTTACAGGTTAGTGGGTCTATGGATCGAGTGATGGATTTAAAGATTGTTTTCCAATTTCGCCGACGTTTCATAAAATTTATTTACTTCCTCAGGGCTCCTACAATATTACAGTTTATTTAATTAATTTTTAAATAATATATATTACAAATGTAAACATAAAAATCACAGTCATTTTAGCAATACAAATTAAAAATAATTCAATGATAATTTAACAATAAAAACAACTTGTAATACGACAACAACAAAGAAAGCATGTAAATTACAAATTTTTTATAATATGTAAACAGAAAAAAAAATTGTTTGCAACTTACATTGGGGTTAATCCTTATTGTCATAAAATAATGCATTCCAGACATACGAAGTAAAATATCATTATAAGCAACAACAGGACTCATATATAATATGGTATTCAGTGAGTAATAATTACTCTCAATAATTATTTAAAAACATCACTGAATTGGTGTCAGTTGTGGGATATCAGTAGAGTAACCCAAATATGCAAGTCGAAACCCTAAAAATATGAAAGGAAAATGTTGAAAATATGCAAATTAAGGAATACTTTAAAAATATAAATTTATTGTTTCATTTACAAATAAACATATATAATGTACATAGAAATTTCTAAATGCATTTGTACATAGTAAAAGTAACAATATTTTATTTTAAATCTTTTACGTACAGGGCGATTGAACTAAATCTATAAATATGCATTTATTATAAATTATAAAAGTCAGGTTTAAATTTAGTTGTAAAAACAATAAACCACTAAATGTTACTCAAAATTCTCAATTAAAAAATTTTGTATTCTATCAGAATATAAAAATTTATAAATGGGGAAACTCCTTTCCACACCAACAGATGTAAGAGGTGCGCTTTTAAAATTGCTCACTATCACAGGATCCAAATCGATGGATTCGGTAAAATCTCCCTTTAAAATATTTGCTACAAGGAACTTACGTCGTTTCTTCGTAGTGTTGTTTCACTTGGGACATTAAATTTGCAATACTTCTGGAGAAAGAAGTGAAGTTCTGATTACGTAGCTTTGACAACGGAATATTTGACGCTATCATTGCACGACATAGGTCTCGGTTAAAGATGTCTTTTTCATTTGGCTCCTTATTTTTGGACATTGGTTGGAAACATTGCAGATTTCATATTACTCAATTTGGCAATATGAGTAGAAGTTTTCACATGTTGAACTACTTGGAATTTTTTATCGCATGGAATCTGCAATGAAAGAAAAATTGAATTATTAAACTGAATATCAGTAGATACGTAGGTAGGAACTTAGCTAGAAATGTTAAACGAAAGTGTCGTGATTCCTGAGTGTCCCAATGGTGCGAAATCGGTTTATATAATATGTGTTATTTTTCTAGATAAAAAAATATAGATAGAAAACGAATAAAAAATATATGGGGTTCCATAATATACGAGTAGGTATCCCAAGAAGAATTTAACTTTCGAACGATTTTACACCATTGGTACACCCTGTATATTGAATATTCAAAAACTATACTTACAATTTTAACGCACGCAGAACAGTAGACTTTTTTCCCATATATTATATTCTTAGTTCTTTGTATGGCTAATCCACACTGACGCACTATTGACTTTGGGTATTTTACTTAGTAGAATAAAACAACTTCCAACACAAAACAAACACAAATCGAGGCCGACGTGATCACTTCAAAAGGAGAATCAGAAATATCATGGAGAAATATAATAATATATATAAATATTTACCTATCTATATAATGTATTCTGTCCTTTTCAATAATTGTACTTTATTAAATAGGTATAAATACCTACTTTATTCGTTTTCAGATCACCAGGGTTAGTGCCCAAAAAATTATAATTTACCTATATTATTTTGAGAAAAACAGGTACCTACACCTAGACACCGACCCCTGTTCCCAAAAATGAATGAAACGCCTGCCAAAGATTTAAATTATCCTAAATTGTTTCAATTATGCACAATATGCCATATTTTAAGGGTATATGCAAATATTTAAAAAAAATGCATATAATATGCTAAATATGCAAAATATTCGTGTTGCATATTTGAGTTGCTCTAGATATCAGTATTATTGGTGTCACAAGCTGCATCTGGACACAGGAGTAGGTATAAGTATGTGCTTTTGCTCTCTTCATCTAAGTAAGCATATATCCCTCTTTATTCTATACGGGTCATAGGATTTCAAAATCACTTCAAAAATAAAAATATCCGTTAGGCTCAAATACAGACAGGCCCTTTTCACTGATGATTTGTGCTACACAATGACATTTATGTACGGGTGCTTTGGGATTAATGCTTGGATGGGCTCACACCTAAATAAGTATACCAACTTGTAGGCTTACTCGACCATGTAATCCTTCGTGAATATCCCCAAACATGGCTTACCACAACACAATGAAAAGGGACGAGCCATGAATATCGCCAGTTTTCGTTGATACTGACAACGCCGACAACCGACAATAGGTATAAGACATGGGTTGATTTTTGTATATATTTTGTTAGAAAACATACATCTTCTAATAACCTTTTTATTGGCGGGGTCGTATAGCAGGCTGATGATCGAGCTGATTTCGAGCTGATGAAAACTGATATATGTAATGACAAATGGAAAAATATATAACATCTTCATCGTTATAACCAATGAAAAATAAATAGTATTTCTTAGAACAATTTGTTATTTATATCATGCATAATAACATAGTTTGTTCCTTATATACTTCTAAGTGCTATTTATCAGGTCACTATACATAACATTTTGGAAAAAGTTTGAATCGACATTCAATCTTCACTAAATGTACAGGGTGTTCCCGTATATTTTGACCCACCCCTAGAGCCTCTATTTTTCGAGTTAGAAAAAAATTACTTAAATGAAAGTTGTAGGGTACCAAGGTGTATTATCCCAAAAATAATGGATTGACAGGAATGCCCTTGCCTAAGTTGAAATGTTTTTCCATGGCAACCTTGATTAAATATAAAGATCTTATTTATCTGCAATTTGGAATATCATGCGAATGCTTAGAGCAAACATATAACATGTTTATATTGTTGGAATCAGAAAAACTCGTGCAATTCAAAAATCCACAAATATACAGGGTGTTCCATTAAAAAAAAGTAAGTATATTTTTCATAAATTTGCGATGCTCGTTTGTTTTATCTAGTAACATATCCTAGCGGTTCAGAAAAAACCCTACAATTTTCATTTAAGTAATTTTTTTCTAACTCGAAAAATATAGGCTCTAGGGGTGGGTCAAAATATACGGGAACACCCTGTACCTACCTATAATTAATTGCCATAATGCTATTTTGACTCTTGCCTTTATAAGCTTTGTTCCAACCAAGCAGATAACTGTTTTGGAACCGTCCTAGAACTGCTCAATGGACAAAAATGCCGGCGTTTATGTTCATGGCGCAGTCCCGCAGTCCTATATATACAGTGTGTTCCAATTTGATACTGGACACCTCAGAACTATATGAAGGACAAGGAAAACAAATGGTCTCTATTTTTTTATTGGTAGTCCCAAGGGAGAGTATCTCATAGGGGGTGGTATTTGGATGGGGTAATTATTTCATGGCCTGCTATGTCTTTTTGAAATAGCTAATTTTCAAGAAACCCTATTAGAGACTTTTTTACGACAAAATGTTATTAAGAAAACGTGTTCGGAATGAAAAACTGAGTAGAATTGCAAAATTTCAAAAGTCAGGCCTAATTTGATTTTTAGCTTTTTGTGTTAATAAATTAGGTATACATCTGCCAGTATTGAAATGAATTCACTTTCGTGTAATGTAACTCATTTACATGTTAAAAAAGTAACTAAATATATACAATGTGTTTTTTACTTTGATTATCTGTTATGTTAATTTTAACATTTATGTCAGTTAACAGATTGTTTTTTAGACGTAGGTAGTTTAAATAACTTGTATTAATTGAATAATTTCATATGTAGATTTAACATTCTAAATAATTCGTAATCGAAAATAACACAACATACTTAGTCATTACTTAGTATTTTCGGCTTCTGCAACATCGCGCAATTCCAACGTTGTTCCCCTCCATCGCCTATTAATATTATTATAATAGTTAAAAATATATTTTACACTTTTCGTTAGTAGGTAACATGAATAGGGTATGTAAGTACAGGGTTATTCACTGAGAATTGACCCCCACTTTTTTCTTTTTTAAGATAAAAGGGTGATTCAAAAAACAAAATCAATGGTTCGGCGAATACTTTTTTATTCCATGACCGTTTAGTGTACAGGGTGTTCCAAAAAAGTAGGACCAATGGCAACTTAATTTTTTTAAATGGAACACCCTGTATATTATCGGATTTTTGAAATCTGCTCATCAATGCAATCAAAATGATATTAAACTTTGTGGCATTATCTTTTTCCGTTTTTGAAAAATTCCGTATTCAAATTTTATACTAAATTTATTTAACTCGAATTTGTGGATCTTGTGATAAAGATAGACGATCAATGTAATAACGAAAAATATTTGTTTGAAACAAGAGAGTAATATAGTGAAACTCCAAAATATTTAGGAGCTTTTACGATTTTCCTGAAATTCTTTATTTCGAGAATATAATCAGTAAAATTTGAAAAGGCTCCTAAACATTTTGGAGTTATATAAATAAATTTAGTATAAAATTTGAATACGGAATTTTTCAAAAACGGAAAAAGATAATGCCACAAAGTTTAATATCATTTTGATTGCCTTGATGAGCAGATTTCAAAAATCCAATAATATACAGGGTGTTCCATTTAAAAAAATTAAGTTGCCATTGGTCCTACTTTTTTGGAACACCCTGTACACTAAACGGTCATGGCATAAAAAAGTATTCGCCGAACCATTGACTTTGTTTTTTGAATCTCCCTTTTATCTTAAAAAACAAAAAAGTTAGGTGGGGGGTCAATTCTCAGTGAATAACCTTGTACATACAGGGTTAACTATGACTTAGTACAAAAATTTTTACCACGTGCGCAGGGTGGCTTAAGAAAACATAGAAAAATATTTTTAGATTTTTTTTACGATCTTTAAAAAAACGGGTAAAGACCCCTATTTTCCCTGTAAATCCCCGCCTTTAATGACGTCATCCAATTTGGCTTCTGAAGGTACTGACAGCTGAAGTGATTTTCCGCGGTGTTGCCGTTGATTTAGGAACGGTGAAAATACCTTTTTACTCAAACAAATTTAAAAAATACATAAATAACAATCGATTTGAATCTGTACAGATGCAGCGCTATTAGATTCCCCTTACCTTAGCTCGTATCCGGACCGGTTCCTACTCTCGCGGAAAGCTCATTACCGCGACACCACAAGCCGTCTCCCTTAATACCCCCGGAGCTCCTCTGATGAATTCTTGTCCACCATCTAACCTCTTCTGAAGCATAGATAAAGGATTTATTGTTCTGAAGCCTCGGCGGTATGAATTAAGCGACGTATCGGCCCGGTCGAGTCTATGAAACGTTTTTTCGACTGCTCCGCGTTGCCCCGTTCGTCATTTCATAACTTCCTAGCTAGGCAACTAACTGTACATACAAGGTTTGTTCCAACAGGGCCAATAACCGTGCTCAAGCACGTTCAGCGCATGCGCACTACCCCACTGGCTGTTCCAACTGAATTATGTACCTACCGACACGGGACGATACACGCACTGTTCCAGCCGATTTATGGATCATTTGTGTATCGTCCTTGTACGATAAAAACGGTGCCTGGTCTAAAGCAATAACCGCGTGTACTGACATGCGCAGTGTATGGTCGTGTGACAGAGATAAACATTAACATCATATTTTTGTTTTTACGTAGATAGGTTTAAATCGATGGCTGGGATCGTGTTTTTTATTTCTTGTTGGTTTTTGGCTTGTTGGGTAGGGCGGGGAATCGTTGAACAATTTTTCCGTTCCATCTGAAATTTTCTTTGGGATCATTTGTTCCAACTCGAATTTACGTACCGTCACAGAACTGTACATGAACTAGATGATAACCCTTAAAGAACGCATGCGCTAGTTTTGCACCGTTCATGTGCGATCCCAAAGAAAATTTCAGATGGAACGGATTGTGAATCAAATCGACCAAATCACGTTTTGTGACCGCACCTAACCTGCGTGTTTAATATGTGGCTAACCGAATGTTCGGTGGGCTAACCTCACTCTTCACTCTAAAAAATTGTTCAACGATTCCCCGCCCTACCCAACAAGAAATAAAAAACACGATCCCAGCCATCGATTTAAAACTATCTACGTAAAAACAAAAATGTGAGGTTAATGTTTATCTCTGTCACACGACCATACACTGCGCATGTCAGTACACGCGGTTATTGCTTTAGACCAGGCACCGTTTTTATCGTACAAGGACGATACACAAATGATCCATAAATCGGCTGGAACAGTGCGTGTAAATTCCCGTGTCGGTAGGTACATAATTCAGTTGGAACAGCCAGCGGGGTAGTGCGCATGCGCTGAACGTGCTTGAGCACGGTTATTGGCCCTGTTGGAACAAACCTTTTCAAGTTTGGCTAGTAGCCGACGGAGGGCATTTGCGAATGTAACATGGCGTTATTTCCCAGTTTTGTCTTGATTTTCGCGGCAAATCGTTCAGCGTCTTTGTGAAAATGCCGGAGTATTCGAACGCCGAGTTAACGGACATGGTTATAATGTACGGGAGATGCGATGAAAGTGCACATCGAGCTGCAGCAGAATACCGTATTCGTTTTCCTAACAGGGCAAATATGCCTAACCCACGTACTTTCGTGAACATTGTACAACGTATGCGAAACACTGGTGTTTTGCAAGCTCGAAGGGGTGGGCCTGGAGGGCAAATGAACATGGACGATGTTGAGTCAGTGCTTGATTTGGTGGAAGAGCAACCTTCCATAAGCACTACAGCTATTGCAAGGAGATTGGGAATATCTCAGAACAAGGCAAGTAAAATAAAACCAATAAAACTGACTTCTACCAAAGACTATCCCATGTGATGGGATTGTCTTTGCTTGCACCTAATACCTACATAAAATTTAAAATGTAACAATACAATTATTTACAGGCATGGAGGATTCTAAGGGAAAACGGCCTTCACCCTTATCACATACAAAAGGTCCAAGCATTAGAAGCAAATGATTTTCCGGTGAGAATGACCTACTGCACTTGGCTACGTGATCGAATCGCCCAAGACCCAAACTTTGTTTTCAACATTCTTTGGACAGACGAATGCTGCTTCACACGTGCTGGGGTTTTAAACATGTATGTAAATTTTTACTTACTTATAGCTTTCTCTCCTCCATATTATCTTTTTTATTTATTATAAAATTGGCTATGTCAATCCTAACGCCTTCGCCAAAATTGTGAATATTTCTAATTTTTGTTTTTTTTTTTTAGACACAACAGCCATATTTGGTCCGATGAGAACCCACATGCTGTTCGGCGGTTTAATTTCCAACGTCGGTTTTCCATCAATGTTTGGGCTGGAGTTTATGGAGATCGATTAATTGGACCATACATTCTACCGGAAAATTTAAACGCTGAACGATACTTGTATTTTCTGACAAATGTTTTGTTTGATAATTTGCCACTACAAGTACTGCATGACATGTGGTTTATGCACGATGGTGCACCAGCCCATTTTGCGAGACCTGTTCGTGCACTTTTAGACGACCAATGCCCCAACCGTTGGATCGGAAGAGGAGGGCCCATTGCATGGCCGCCGCGATCACCAGACTTGAATCCAATGGATTTTTGTATTTGGGGATTCATGAAGGCGATTGTGTACGAGCAGGAAATCGACAACGAGCAGCAGTTACGTGAACGAATTGAAGGTGCAGCTGTTCAAATCCGGAATAATCATGGACTTTTTGCACGTATCCGGACTTCTTTAGTTAACCGAGTGAATTTGTGCATCGAAGTTAACGGCGGCCTCTTTGAACAGCTACTGTAGTGCTTTGCATGTGCATTTGTGCAATGTGTGCTAGTGCAGTTGTGATTTTTCGGTTACCCTTCGGGGTTTTCCTGGCGGAGGGGATCTACCTCGTCGTGGTCGTCAGGCTGAGTACCTCGCTTCAAACAAAAGGAATAGCAGAGGGAAACCAAGAGATCCCCAACAGATTTAAAAAATGTGAATGTTGTGTTGTGTGACTTTTAATGTAAAAAAGCAAGAAAACAGAAAATGGTGCAAACAATCCTGGAAATGTCAGTAAGGTAGGTGTTTCATAGGCATTCTACATGTTCCTCAGAAAGTAATCGTTTTTAAAAGGAAATCGAAATTTTGTGGTGAATCCTCGGATAAATTGATAGACGTGGCAACGCCGCGCTATTGACATATGCGAAATTTTTAGACATGTCGCGCGGGCGTCCATAGGCGGCGTTTTTTGAGGGGTTTAATACAATTTGAAAAAAAATTTTTTTAGGCTTAAGACAAATGTTAGAAAATTTTTGAAAATTTATTTTAGCAAGTCTAATTTTTCTTTATCTGCCATAAAAATTTTTGTACTAAGTGATAGTTAACCCTGTATATTACAAAAGGTCAAATTTAACACAGAACAATATTCCTTATTCCTCAAACTCGATACTTATGTACTCGAATCGAGTAACTCTGACGCCTGGCGTAAATAAAAGCCCGTGTTCGATGACGTTCCGCGAAATAAGGCGATAGGTCTATATAGGCCATAAAATATCAAGCGCGCCTGACAACAGGGATGTACCTACTCGATCGCAAGTCTATTTATGCAGTTTTATCTTTCTTTCACATGCGTCAAAGCTATTTAGACACTGCCACAAATAATTTTATCGATGTTTTCAACTATTTTATAGAAGCCATTGAAGCCAATGTTTTTTTTTCCGAGATAGTATGACGTAAATAATTGTAAACGTAAAATTAAATAAAGGTTGTGCCTGAGTGTGGCTCTGGCGAATATTTTAACTCGTGCTCTTGTTTACATCTGGCATCAGAGTTATTTGATTTTGGTATATAGATCTAATAAGTGTATAGGCACATGTAAACATGTGTTAAAATCGTAAAACCGCTTGAAGTAAAGTTGTTACCAAAATAAATGAGAAATAGAAACAGACATCAGTTATGGTAGCGACTTCAAGCCAATGAGAGCGATCCCCCGTCCAGTGGCGGATCCAAGGGGGGGGGGGCACAGGGGCAATTGCCCCCCTTGGCCCTAGATTTATGTTATGTTATAGTATAGAAAATATAATTAACCGTTTTTCAAAATCAAAACATAGATTAGATTTTGTCCTGTAAACTAGGAGTCTAATAAAAATTTGTTGTACTATTCAGACTTTTACAAAGGCCCCTCTTATATTACTATATACAGGGTGTCCAACTTTAAAACTGTACAAATCCGTAAAAATCTTCATTTTTGGAGATAATCGCCTAAACTTTTTTTTCTTTGAAAGGGGGTCTTCAAAAACCGTTTCTTTTGACCTTTCTGCCATTTTCAAAATGCAAATCCAGAGCCGGCCGCGATTTTTTTATACCCCCGATTTTCACGAAAACCATTTAGCGATTTTTTTATTTAAAATCTGACCCCTTAGCATTCATCAGAACACCCCAAAATCCTTATATACCAAATTTGAATAAAAAATATACAGGGAGTTCCATTCTGCAGGGTGTCAAAGTTGAGCAAAATAGGAATTTTAAAGGCATCTGCCAAGTCAAGATTGCCATCGAATCCCCTCAAAACAGTTGAATGCGGTCAATAGGATCACTCAAGGTGTTGGTGTGCAAAAGTTCGTTACAAAATATACAGACTGTTCTTTTCTGTGCCATCTCAAATTACTGCATTTTTGGAACTTTATCCGGGTCAAAAATCGAGTAGGTATATCAAAACCGCTCCACACACTACAAACGAAACTAAATCTAAAAAATACAGAAGTCTGCCAGTCAGTAAGTCCATATCAATTAAGGTGGCTGGTGTGCCACAACAGGAAACGCACAGAAAATGTATCATCTTAGACAGTGACTTTGTTGAGTAAGGCCCAATAATTTAAATTGTTTTTATTTGTTAGTTGGCATTTTCTAAAGAAATACATTACTTTTGTGTTTATCAATATTTTTTCAATGATTCCACAGCACTCATGACCCGTATAAAGGTTCATAAAAAATCAGCATTTTGAGATGGCACAGATCAGAACACTCTGTATATTTTGTATTGGACCTTTGCACACCAACACCTTGAGTGGTCCTATTGACCATTCAACTGTTTTGAGGGGATTCCATGGCACACTTGACTTGGCAGACGCCTTTAAAATTCCTGTTTTGCTCAACTTTGACACCCTGCAGAATAGAACTCCCTGTATATTTTTTAATCGAAATCGTATATAGGGGTTTTGGGGTGTTATGATTAACGCTGTGGGGTCAGATTTTAAATAAAAAAAATCGCTAAATGGTTTTCGTGAAAATCGGGGCAATAAAAAATCGCAGCCGGCCCTGGATTTGCATTTTGAAAATGGCAGGAAGGTCAAAAGAAACTGTTTTTGAAGGCGTTTCAAACAAAAAAAACGTTTAGGCGATTATCTCCAAAAATGAAGATTTTACGGATTTGTACAGTTTTAAAGTTGGACACCCTATATGCAGTGGTTTTTATTTGTGATCGCTGACTAAGTCCTTTTATAATAGAATGTGCCCCTCCCTTAGTGAATTGCTGGGGATCCGCCACTGCTCCAGGCAGGTACCTCTCGCTATTTTTTTAGATGAAAATATTGTTTGATTTGTTTGGTATTCCACAGATTTAATAGAGGATATTTACCGCCTTTTTGTGGCGTTTGTTTAAACATAAATAAAAAAAATTGTGAACATATTTTGACATGTAGTAAATTTCGTGTATATGATGCCACTGCGCCAATGTTAACTGCCCTCATCTCCACTAAGACAAACCTACCACCCGCCTCTGGAACAGACTGGCGTTCACGTGCCGTCGGGCGCCTTGGCATTATTAGCTTTTGGCGTGGAGCGGCGGTAGGGGCAGCAGCTTCAACCTCGGCAGCTGAATGGAAGGCAAGTTTACCGTGAAGGATCCGGCTTCGCGCCAAGTGGTCCGTGTAAATAGCTGTGTCGCCGCGACGACGGCGGGCGCCCATTGGCCGTGGACAATGCCGACAAAATATTGATTTTAGAGGCACTGGAGCTGGGGGGAGAAACGTTAATTCAGGCACATCAAACTTTTACCTTCAGTAAATAATCCAGGTTGAAAATTTACTTCGTTCATCCTGAAAGGGGCGAATAAATAAGATATTATGAATATCTACTGCAGAATGTCCTCAAATATTTTATATTTTGGCATATCTAATGGATTTAAAGAAAATATTTACTAAGCAAAATAAAAATAAAATAGTAATCCTATCCAGTTGATCAATTGCTTTAGCGTAGGTATACAGGGTGGTTCACTTTTATGTGGTAGGACTTTAACATTAGATAGAAAAAGATAATCTAAAATGAAAATTTTATATCAACATATATCGGGGAAAGCTTAGTTTCCGAGATACAGGGCGTTGAAGTGTTGGAAAAAATATGAAGTATTTTTTACACTGTCCGAACCAGTGGAGATATTTAAATCAAATTTGATGTGTAGTACCACCTTTTTGACTACGATATTTAGTGATAATATGAAGGTCCTGAAATAACCAGTGGTGGAGTTATGGGTTTTCACTATCACTAAATTTAAAAAGTAATTAGTACGGACCTGTCTCACATCAACGTAAAGTTCTTTCAATTCTCTACAAAAAGTGTATCTTGACATTTTTTTGTATCTGCCACGGTTGTGTAGTAAATAAATTATTTCGTTTCCATCTCAGCCTTTTTTGCCTAAAAATGTGTTTTCTAAGATTATTGATAAATATCGCAAATAACAGAAATTAATTATGGAACACTTATCGGATTCAGCTATTTTATTTTTAATTTTATGGAAACAATTTTAAAAATAAACTGGCACTTGGTTTGAGGTACATTACTTTATTATCATTTTAACATTTTTATCAAATCTGTATTATTTCTTAATAATTTTTATAATTCTAAATTTGTAGAATTCTAAATTATACCACGACTAGTAAAACATGATTCTTCCGCCCATAAAATGTTATTTAAAAATTGTCTTATTTCCTTTGACTACAAAATCCATCGGCAAAATACTAATGTCCTTTCTGCATCGCCGTACTGGTGAAGATAAGTGTGCCATGGAAAAGAAAATCTTATTGACAGTTAATAATACAATAATCTGTCATCCAGTAGATGAACGTAGCAGCGCCGTAGTTTGTCTTTGTTAATAATTAAAATGCCGTTCCAATTTACAAATGAAGAGCAGGCTGACATCCATTTCTGCTATGGAGTTGCAAATGGGAACTCTGCGGAAGCAGCCAGAGAATACCGGAGGCGATTTCCAAATAGGCGCCATCCGCGTCCCTCGGTGTTTGTTAACATGCACCGACAATTCAGAACTCGCGGTCTGAGAACTAGAATCGTCGAACGAGGAAATGAAAACAATATCCAACAAGTCAAACGCAACAATGAGATTCTTCGTGAATTCGATAGGAATCCTACAACAAGTAGCAGAAGAGTGTCAGTGGCCCTACGTGTTTCAAAGTCTGCAATTTTGCGAGCTTTAAAAAGAGATCACAGGCATGCGTATCATCTACAACCCGTACAAGGTTTAAGGCCCGGCGATGCAGAAAGAAGATTAGTGTTTTGCCGATGGATTTTGGAGTCAATTGAAGGAAATAGACAATTTTTAAATAACATTTTATGGACGGACGAGTCGTGTTTTACTCGTCGTGGAGTAGTAAACTTTCATAATCAGCATATTTGGGCACAAGAAAACCCACATGCAATCCGGCCAAGAAATTTTCAGGTCGAATTTAGTGTCAATGTTTGGATTGGACTGTACAACCATCATCTGTTTGGACCCTTTTTTTTGCCACAGCGAGTGAATGGTGACAATTTTTTGGAGTTTTTAGTAGCTGAGCATAATAATATGTGGGAAGACATTCCTTTAAACTTAAGATTGTTGGCTTGGTTCCAACTTGACGGCTGTCCTGAACATTTTCACCGAAATGTGAGGAACTGGTTAAATAATAACTTTCCAAATAGGTGGATCGGACGAGGGGGACCGGTCGCTTGGCCACCACGTTCTCCGGACATAACACCTCTGGACTTCTTCGTATGGGGATTTTTAAAAGAACAAGTCTATGCGACTCCTGTAGAAACAAGGGAACAACTTATTGATCGTATCAGAAATGCGTGCGATGAATTGAGAAATGGCAATTTAATCGATGCTGTTCAATCCGTTAGGCGTCGAAGTGAATTATGTGTGCAACAGAATGGATCACATTTTGAACAATTGTTGAATGTTGTACAAATTTAGAATTATAAAAATTATTAAGAAATAATACTAGATTTGATAAAAATGTTAAAATGATAATAAAGTAATGTACCTCAAACCAAGTGCCAGTTTATTTTTAAAATTGTTTCCATAAAATTAAAAATAAAATAGCTGAATCCGATAAGTGTTCCATAATTAATTTCTGTTATTTGCGATATTTATCAATAATCTTAGAAAACACATTTTTAGGCAAAAAAGGCTGAGATGGAAACGAAATAATTTATTTACTACACAACCGTGGCAGATACAAAAAAATGTCAAGATACACTTTTTGTAGAGAATTGAAAGAACTTTACGAAAAAAAAATTTACGTTGATGTGAGACAGGTCCGTACTAATTACTTTTTAAATTTAGTGATAGTGAAAACCCATAACTCCACCACTGGTTATTTCAGGACCTTCATATTATCACTAAATATCGTAGTCAAAAAGGTGGTACTACACATCAAATTTGGTTTAAATATCTTCACTGGTTCGGACAGTGTAAAAAATACTTCATATTTTTTCCAACACTTCAACGCCCTGTATCTCGGAAACTAAGCTTTCCCCGATATATGTTGAAATAAAAAGTCCTACCACATAAAAGTGAACCACCCTGTATAATTTATGTAGCAAGCGCGTAAAATCGTATTTTTTGGGAATAGTGCGTTTTTTTAAACGCTTAGTTGTAATAATTCAATTTAAAGTCGGTTTTTCTGGATTTTGAGATAAAAACCTAATTTTTAATATGGATTAAGTATTGTGTGTTTATGGGCTGATGTTGAATTACACATTATAGAAAAGGCACAAATTTGGGCTTTTCTCGTATATCGACCATCAGCCAAAAAAGACTAACTTACTGTCCCACCGTCCATAAAAAGTTGGATGACAACAATAAGGGGTTTTAGTTATATTCGGGTTAAGTTAGAAAATAATGGGTTTAAGTATGTATGCACACACAATCTTAATCGGGATCCGCTTGAAAATTTCTTTGGTTGCATCCGAAGTCACGTCACCAAAAATTTTAACTGTAGGTTAGTTTTACTAGGTGTAGGGATCGATGTTCAAAGGAAACGACGTTCTCAAGTTGCCGACGTTTCGGTCAGTATCTGACCATCTTCGGGGCACTACAAATTTATTGACGGTTATGGTTGATTAAAAATGGTAAAAAGTCACAATTATCCTCCCTCATTAATTTAAAAAAACTTAAACAATAACATGGAAGAAGAACAACAACGGGCTAATTCGGAAAACGTTAGATACTTTAAGCTCCCGTATATAAAACATCTATCAGAAGGACTAAAAAATGTCACAACTAAAAACAACAACATTAAAGTTGCCTTCAAGAGTGACAACACAATAAAATCAAAATTTTTCACAAAGTTAAAATCCAAAACACCGCCTGATCTATACTTGAATGTTATTTACATTCCTTGTCAATCTTGCGATAAATAATGTTACATTGCGGTCAGACTGGAAGATATTTAAAAAAGGAGTTTCAGAACATAAGAGTGATAGCAAAAATTACCTTATAAAACATAAGATAAAAGCAGGCCACAATTTTAATTTTGAGGAGGTGACCATCTTAGAGAATCCAATTACAAAAAAAAAAACAATCCTACATGAGATGGTACACATCAAAAAGGGTAAAAAAGTCAGTCAAGGGATATTGAAAATTTAATATTATTGATAAATTATGAATGTTATTTCTACTTTGAGGTGTTCTATAGAAGCATACCTAATATGAATTTCTTTTTTTCGATTTTTTTCTTGGAGTGGTGTCTTTACATCCAACGGCCTAGCCAGATTATCTTTTGGAATTTTAGTATCTTTTTTTACCGAATTTTACCTGTGGTATGTTAATCATAATATAAGTCATGACAAAAAATCTTTACCTTAAATGTAAGTATTTACTTTAACTTTCCAAACTAATTTTTTCTTTTCTTGACTTGTTACCATTTTTAATCAACCATAACCGTCAATAAATTTGTATTGCCCTGAAGATGGTCAGATACTGACTGAAACGTCAGCAATTTGAAAACGTATTTTTCTTTAAAAATCGATACCTACACCCAGTAAAACTAACCTACAGCAGTGACTTTCTATATACTGTATAGTCACTGCCTACAGGTAATGATTGAGGTATTATTATTTGATTAATTGTTTATTTCATTTTCGTTCGTTTTCATTTCATTTTAAGTAGATAGGTAGGTACCTAATGCAACTTTTGGGGGAAGATGTTGTCGAATTATAAGTTGAAAAAGAGGGGAACGTTGTTTTTGCACTACAATACATTTGGAAATGTTGTTGAAACTGTCTATTGTTGAAAGTGGGTAGATACAGTTTCCTCAGCATAAAACTTCTTCAAAAAATATTTCCCGGTATCCCTCAACTGTTCATTATAATTGATATTAATTTTTGTCATGAGAAACGAGAATAAACCACTTTCTCTTTTCCCTGTCTATTATTATTGTGAAAAATTAAAAAATTGAGGCCAACTTGTCACAATTGAAAATATCTGGGGCCGCGGTGGCGCCGTTCGTACCGGCGCTGACTTTTTAGACTGCATGTTTTTCTGCCTTCGATCGACCTTGGTTCGAGGCAGGCGCATGCATATGTCTTTCAAGAAAAACACCGCTATGGCCAAGAGCGCTGGACAAATGTGGGTTCACGGTATTGATCCTAAATAGGCTTTATCCGTGTGATTTACTTATTGTCCTACACTCACTGGGATTACTACGGTTTTCTAGGGTTTTTCCGTAGTACTTGAGCGAATGCTATCCTAGTTCTATCGGGAAAAAAGTCGGCCCTAGCCGCAAATGGCAACGAAGACAAAATAATGGTGATTACCCCCTCCCCGCACAAGCATGTGGTTGCTTCTAGGGTACTCCTAGTTTGGAGTATTGTGAGGGTGAGAATTATTATTATTATTATATATCCGTTCATAATATAATTATCTATATCTATAGGTACCTATATAATTACCTATAGGTACATTATATAATTACCTATAGCTTTGTCACATTTGAAATTATAGCTGACTTGAATCTGCTCGCATCTGCAAGCAAATTACTGAACTCGCCTTAACAAGCAGATCTGCACAAAACGAAAAAAAATCATTGCTGTCAACCTAACAAAAACAAAATTTCACACTCATATCCTATTGAAATCAGTTAGACACTACATTTGAATAAAGCATCCCTAGAAGGAGTGAAAGTTCTATATGGAGATGCTTTAAATTCGTGAGACGAAAAACGCCCTGTGGAGGAGCCAAGTTTTGACACAATATTTTGATATCTGACACTGTGATAGGTGCCAGTATGTAGTACTTTGATACTTTTTCAAGTTATTATGCTTAGCTGCGCGGCTTATGGTTCTTCCCTGACCGCCAAACCTAATGTTTGAGGATAATAACCCATCAGTAAGTAATTTTGTAGTTTAAATTAACTTTCGAGGTCGTGGTATAGGCGTTTGTGTAGGTACCTACTTCTTCATAATTGGAAATTTAAAATTAGAATTGCTGTATTATCAAAGATTCCTAAACTTAAAGACATAAACGTGCTTATAATTTTTTGCCCGCATTGTAGGCATTGATTTCACGAAAAATGAGGATTTCTGCATCGATTGATTTCGTCGAAACAACTCAAAGGTGCGCGTCACTGTAGAAACGGAAACGGCATCCCGCCATAGCAGGAACTATACGAGCGCCCATGGCCACTAGATACATAGGAGAATCAAGAACAGTTGACTGCGCGTAGCGCCGGCCGTCGCAAGCGCTGCCGTGGGAGAATACAATCAGTTAACTTTGAACAGCGCTGGAGTGTGCCTCGTTTTTAAGCATTATCGATCGCCCGGACTACACGACGTTGAGATCGTTCCCTGTAATTTTGGTTTTTGATGTTTAATCGGAAGTAAAATAAAAACATATCTCTAAAAAACACTCTTCCGAAAAAATAAAAAGTAATTCTACAAAAAACAAATGATTGCACATAGTGCAATAAATGTTCAAAGAGGCCACCATCTGCAGCTAGGCAATAACCTAAACGGTCATAGAAACCTCTCCGAACATTTACTAGCATGTTTGGAGTGATCATTTGAAATGAATTCGATATTTTCAATCGCAATTCGTCCAAATCATTCGCCCTGTCTTCCCGGAAGCCATAAATTTGGGACTTTACGTATCCCCACAAGAAAAATTCATTAGGGGATAAATCGGGGGAGCGTGCCGGCCACGGAATGGTTCCCCGACCACTAAGCAAACGATTCGGAAATACAGTAGTTAAGTAATCTCGAACCACTCTGCAATTATGCGCCGGGCAACCATCTTGCTGAAACCAAAGTTCATTAAATCTGTGACCTGCAACCCGCCTAATTTCTGGAATGACTTGCTGCTGCAAAAGAGTCAAGTAAGTAGGGCCAGTTAGGTTTCCATCGATAAAAAATGGTCCGATCATATTTTCTCCGAGCATACCACCCCAAACGTTTACTTTTGCGGGGTACTGTGTTCGAAACTCATAATATTTATGTAAATTTTCCCGCGACCAATAACGAACGATCGAAGGATTATGTCGGCCATGTAGGGGAAATGACGATTCATCAGTGAAAACTATGTTGCTGATAAAATTGGGTTGACGGTTCGCCATATCCATAACCCGCTCGCAAAATTCCATTCGTTTAAAGTAATCGTCGGGAAAAATTTCATGGTTCTTATGGGCTTTGTATGATCGGTAACCATTTTTTTTCAAAATTTTTCCCACTGCACCCTTACTTACGCCTAATTGCTCAGCAATAGCCCTTTCAGAAATGTGGGGATTATCATTCACTGTGGCACAAACCATTATTTCTATCATCTCCCGATAATTATGTCGGCCGTGGTTGTTGGGATGCCCATTTTTACTATGGCTTCGCGGAGTGACACATCCGTACGTTTCGAAATTTGAAATAATCCGATGCACTGTGCGTAAAGATGGTACGGGCCTATTTCTAAATGTTTCTCCAAACATGTTTATTATTTGGCGAATACTGTTGCCACCATAATACCACTTAATTACCTGAAGTTTTTCAGGTAACTGGTATAGTTCCATTTTTTCGGATAAGCTTTTTACGAAATATATTTTTATTTTACTCACCTAGGCCTGTCACCTGTGAGGCTCCAAGCACGAATGTAGCCACTGTCTGGCCAATCGGCCGCCGCGCGCGCCAGGCCACGACCTGGTGATCGATAACGCGGCCGCTAGTCAATTGGACTTATTTATTCGCCCTATGTATCTAGTAGCCGTGGGCGCTCTGTATATCCCGCGGTCGCGCGTAATCCCAAACATGCTCCTTCCAGGGATTCTTTATTTAAATAGGGCACTAGTCGCCCGCTATACGCTCCTCTCGTGCATAATAAAAATAGTATAAGAGTTGGTTACGTAGGAGTAGGGGTCACCCGGTAAAGTGGGAATTTGATCATTTATAGGTTCCGTTGTTACTGACATAGTAGAGAGGCGGGCGGGCAGAAGGCACCCTGGAAGAATAAAGTGAGTATATAGGGAGTTAAACATGCAATTTTTTTCGTAAAAAAATTGTTAAGGTAAAGTATTGAAAATTTGCGGGATAATCGGAGATAGTGCAAATAAGTATAGAGAAAAAAGTGGCAGAAGGCTAGGTGAGTCGGCAGAGTAAACTTCTACCAATTTTTACATTTATTCTGTAACTCAAAATAACACTAGTTGCAAAACGGAAGAAGGCTAATTGGAAGAATTAGGGAGATATGGCAAATAAGTAGTACCTAAGTGCGTCGGTGGCCCACTGGAATAATTACTTTTCCTGATATATTATATTTTTATTTCATCAAGTACACTATTCTGGCAATTTGTCAGCATATTCTACGATAATTCAGTACACTATTTGTCAATTGCCAGAAGTCAATTACGAAGACATACGTATATCAATAATTTTATTAATGAAAAAATATGACGACTAATATCGTTTCTAGTAAAGTGATATTTATAATTTTGAATATTTTTCGAAAATCACTATTAAATCATGTTTGAATTTTCAGTATACCGTTAAACCAGAAGTCAATTACGAAAACATTAATGGTTATAGTATAATAACATGGAAATAATTTTATTTTTTCCTGGTAATATTTATGACACTAATTCTATTTTATTTTTCACTAATACTAATTTTATTTTAAATATTTACATTACCCCGTTATATAACCTTCATTTTCCATGTTTTCATTAAAATCAATATCCTCATCGCTGTCGTATACCATGTCATCATCTTCAGCTGAAAGTAGAAATTAATAATTTAATAAAGTTTATAAATTATCGAAATCAAATTCAAAATTACCTTCCGAATCGTCACTATCAACGACAACGTCTTTCACTGAAAAATATTTAAAATTATAAATATCATTTTAATAGAAATTAAATTAGTCCTCATATTTTTTTATTAATAAAATTATTGATTCACGTATGTCTTCGTAATTGACTTCTGGCAATTGACAAATAGTGTGCTGAATTATCGTAAAATATGCTGACAAATTGCCAGAAGTGTACTTGATGAAATAAAAATATAATATATCAGGTAAAGTAATTATTTGAGTGGGCCACCGACGCACTTACTATTTGCCATATTATCTCCATAATTCTTCCAACTATCCTTCTGCCGTTTTGCAACTAGTGTTATTTTGAGTTACAGAATAAATGTAAAAATTGGCAGAAGTTTACTCAGGCATATAATAGTTGCAAAATTTTTTGCAACAATATCTCCGATCATCCTGCAAATTTTCAACACCTTATACCTTAACAATTTTTTTACGAAAAAAAATTGCATGTTTAGCCCTCTACCCTCACTTTATTCTTCCAGGGTGCCTTCTGCCCGCCCGCCTATCGCTATATTAGTAACAAAGGAACCTATAAAAAATGATCAAATTCCCACTTTACCGAGTGATCCCTATACTCCTACGTAGCCAGCTCTCCGTCTAAAAACTCATGACTAAAATGACGTTTGTAGATGACACAAATGACAGAAGTGGGCATGCGGTGCGCCACTGAACGCCCACCCCCCGCGGAGGCAGGGAGCCACAATACAGTAGCGTTGATCGCGTATCGCCAACGGCCCATGTAACCTTTTGATGGGCCCTTTCGGTAAATTAGGCCGGGCCCCCGGCTTACCTGTCGCCGATGCGCGTCGGGGGGTGTGTTCGCACGAAAATAATTCGGGCGAGGCGCGACCCCCGCCGGGCTGCGCGGATTCCTCCTAATTTGTTTCCTGTCGGCGATATATCGTCCCCCGTTTACTTTCGATTGATCGTGTTCGCCGCGATTGACATAATGAAAGGGTTGCGGGGTCTCTGAGATCTTCAATGCCCACCCGTCAGGCTTGTGTAGAGCCTGTACCGACACTATATTAAAGACCCGAGCATGACTTCATATATTTCATTGTTGTTTACGGACTGGGGCGGCGCCACTCGACGAAAAAAATGGCGACTTATTATAGGTTATAGGGGGGTATTCTGTGGTTATTGGTATGTCAGTTAGGTACTGACGTTTAAAATGTCCCAAATTTTAAATGTCCAGCTTTATTACGATTTGCCTTCTTTTTACGGTAACGAATTGTCTCTGCATCCAGTACTTAGCAGTTTTATCCCATTAACACAGCTTTTATAGGTAGATTTGTTTGTGATAACATGAAATTTTCATGCACATGAAGAAAATGGTATGCACAATGCACAATTAGGTGATTTGCAGAAGAATAACACTATTTTGGAATTATGGGATGATCTGATCAACCGGCTGAAGAAGCGAAAATTCTAGATATTATTTTGGAAGAGTATTTTGTAACGTATGCAAGAATGAAAATAGAAAATTTTGTTTATAGCTCCAAAACGAACCAATAGTCCTCAAATAAAGAAGAAACTGAAAAATCTAATGCGTTTTATGCTTACTTACACTACAACTAGCCATATGGACTTCATTTCAAACCAAAAGGTAGCAAATACACTTGCTTGCTTTTTAGACTCGCTTTTCTTAAGAAAATGTATGGAAATATGCCACGTGAACTTGTCAAATTAGAGGGACATAAACAAATATTTTATTTTATTTTGTATATTAAATTCATTTTAACAGACACATTTGCATGTTTTTATTTTATAAAAGATTCTGCAAAAATGATGTTAATATAGTGTTGGTCCAGGTAGAGCAATCCTAGTCCTACAGTTCCATCAGAACGGGGTGGTCAAGTTATGTGGATCACTTTCTTACTTTCGTAGTTAGAAAAAATTTTAAATAGAAAAGTTGTACCCATAGGGATCCGACAGGGCTGTTTGAAAGTATTTTCAGAAAAACAATTAACATCGAATATCAGAGATATGCTAAACTAAGGTTTTGTTTAATAGAACACCCTATATTTTTCTGTTTTTGAAATTTACATACATATTTCTAACGATATATTGCAATTTTCATGCCCATTGTTTCGAAAATGAAACCTTTGCGGGTATACTTCACATAGAAGAAAATATAATAATAATAATAATAATAAGATGCCTTTATTGATAACTTAGAAAACATTTTCGTTTTACAATTTAATACAAAGACGGCGAGATCTAGCAAATGCTACTCCATCTAACCGCCAAACCAAAGAAATACACTAAATATATCTATCTGCAATATGAAAAAGTCGATGCATCCAGCGCACAAACATACAACTGGCAACATAGAAGCAATTAGATAGTACTATTCTTTCCATTTTCACTCAACGTGTGATCTTATGAATTTTTTTTATATTATTCTTAAAACTAGAGATACTTATCGAATTTACAACATTGTCAGGTAGAGAATTATACAATTTAGCAGCATTGTAACTAAATGAACCCCGAAACAAAGAAGTGGTGTGCCGGGGAATTGTCAATTTATCTCTGCGGCGCGTGGGAATAATATGAATATCAGACCTTCGTACTAGTTTGAGTCCAAGAAACGAAGGACAGCCGGTAGTCAAAACTTTGTGTATAAGTGTTAAGAAATGGACTCGAAAGCGACTATCTAAGGATAACCAGTTACTGGCTTTGAAAAGTGGCGTGACATGATCGTATTTTCGTGCTCTGTAACTGAACCTAAGGCAGCTGTTTTGTAATTTCTGGAGGCTACCTTTTTCCCTACATGTCAATGCCGGCCAGTATACCGTATCACAGTAAGCCAGGCGAGAAAGAATCAAACTGTCACACAATTGTAATTTGATGTTAGTTGTGAGGTATTCTTTGTGTAAGTAGAGTAGTTTTAATTTGCCATAACTGGACTGGAGTAATTTTGAAACATGTGTTTCGAATTTCAGTCGAGTATCCAAGTACACGCCTAAATTGCGGCACAAATCAATATTATTTAATATTTGATTATTTATTCGAATTACAAAATTACCATCCTCAATTATTTTCATTCGCATTCTACCAAATAACATCATCTGAGATTTCGCCTCATTTAAAACTAGTCCATGGGACAGAGATATCTTGTAGATTGTGTCCAAGTCTCTATTAATACAAGTAGCAGCCCACCCACCCTCTGTATTATGAAACGAGAAATATATTTGCATATCATCGGCATATTGATGAGAGGTGCATGAACTGAAATATTTGTAAAAATCAGCAGTATATATTGTAAAGAGCAATGGTCCAAGTATACTGCCCTGGGGGACTCCTCTCGCCACCAACTGTGCATGTGAAGTGGTACCATTATTAAATTTAACTCTTTGATACCTGTTTTGTAGATAACTTTTAATTAAATTAGTTGCCAATGTATCCAGTCCAAAAAAAAGCAATTTTTGACAAAGTATTGAATGATTCAAAGTATCAAATGCTTTACTGTAGTCCAATAATACAAGGCAGGTATTTTCACCTTTATCACATGCTCGAAAAATATTATCTGTTACTTCCAACAAAGCTGTACTAGTACTGTGCTGCGCACGAAAGCCAGATTGTGTGCCAGGGAAAATGTTGTTGCTATCACAATGTACATACAGCTGCTGATGGACCACTCTTTCTAAAATTTTAGAAAAAGTAGGAAGGATACTGATAGGCCGAAACTGAGAAATGGACGTAGGATTACTTACTTTCGCTATTGGCATTATTTGTGCATTTTTCCATGCCGAAGGGAATTTACTAGTAGTCAGGCATTTATTAATAATATACATGATGTGGGGAAGTAGATATGGTGTTACAAGAGACAGCATTTTGAGGTTTATTCCATCACTTCCCAGAGCATTTGAAGTCAATCTACTCAGTATTTTAGATACACCAGACTCATCCATCGGGTGGAAAGAACATGTATTATTGTAATTATTATTATGCCTTTTACCAAAATAGTTATCATTTATGAAGTTGTCATTGGCATCAATTGTATTAGGTACACTGTTTTTAAAATATTCATTGAAAGTATCAGGATTACTATCAACGTCTTGTGGATCCGCCACAGGATTTGAATTGATATTAAGCCACTTCAAAGTTTTCCAGAACTGCTTCGGATCATATTTGAATTTATGTGTAAGATAAGCTTTTTTTTCATTTCTGACTGCCGTCGTCACAAAATTACGCAACTGCCGATATTCATTTAATGAGCCATCAGTTTTTAATCTCTTGTATTTAGCAAGCGCTCTCCTTCGTAACTTGATCATTAATTTCAGATTATCAGTGAGCCAAGGTGCTGGTGGTTTAGTAAACTTGGATGTTTTAATCGGGGCATGTGTATTAAATAGTGTTAACAATTTTCCGTTAAAAAAAAGCTACCATTTCATCAACATCTTCAAGATTAAAAATATACAACCAGTTTATAGACTTCAGATCAATCAAAAATCGCTCGTAATCAAATTCTGCGTAATCTCGATAAGTACAAAATCTAGCTTGAGGATGTTTTGCTACTAGTTTAAGGGTACAACTTACTAGCGAATTGTCTGATATTGATTCCATATTTATGACATTGACATCATCAACGTAACTCTTTTGAGACACTACAATGACATCGAGTAATTTCCGGGAGGTATCGGTAACACGTGTTGGATGGTTAACTATCTGATAGAGACCATACTTGTCAATCATTTTAAGCAAGATATTTTTATTAGTATTATTATTACACAAGCAATCGACGTTGAGGTCTCCACCGAACAAAACACAGTCGAACTGTGGCAAAAAACTAGCTAGAGTACTTTCGAGATGGTCCACACAAGCAGCTAAATTAGCGTCAGGAGCTCTGTATAAAGATCCCAAGCACACTTTTTTACGCCCCACTCTGACACTTACCCAAATCTGCTCCAATGAGCTATCTGCTGCTGGTGTATCAAGAATTACGAATTTTAATGATTTTTTTATGTAAAAGCAAACTCCACCTCCCCGTCCATTACGATCTTTTCGAATTAAATTGTAGCCGTCTAACAATAGGCCCCCATCTTCAACACCCCCATGCAACCATGTTTCCGACAACCCCAGCACATCACATCCCTCGTCCGCAACAAAATCTGCAAACAAGTCGAAATTGGTGAAAACCGAGCGTATATTAAAATGAGAGAAACTAAAAACACTTTCTGTATCTATCATTGATATCGCTTAATGTATACATAAATTACGTGTAACTCCCGCAATAAAGACAATTTTTCATTTTTTGGTGGTTACCAGATTTAGCGTTTTAATTCAACAATAATTAATACACTCATTCGCATTATCATAGACGAATTGTAACAACATCATAATAAATTAGCAAAATGTACTATGATGTCGAATATGTATCAATTTTTTTATATATAGGTAACAGCTAATATCAATAAAGCTAATAAGACTACGCAAAAAGGAAAATATAGCAAAAAAGAATACATAGCAAAAAGAGTCTACCGGCAGTCAGTGAACGCGATCGGATATGGTCGCACCGCACCGACAAATGTGCCGTTGTACACCGTTCTTTTATAGTTCACCTAGTGAGGAGACCAACACTTTCCTAACGCTACCTGCATCCCATCGATAGATTTTAGAGTTGGACGACCAGACCTTGTTAATTCCATACTTTTTCTTCGCAGCTGCTAAAAGCTCGTATTTTTCACGCGGCCGATCCTCGTGAATAGCTATATTCGTATTTTTTAGTTTTTCTTGATCCCGCTGACGAAATTTACCACAATGGTTCTGGGCCTAGTCCCCCCGCCTGTGGGCCCAATGCGAAAAACAAAGTTTACGTCTGTAGAAGCACACGAAACACTAAGCTTATCTTGAAACAGTGACTGAATTTCTTGGAGCACATTTTCATTTGCATTTTCATTTAATCCACAGATGCGAAGGCTATTACGTTTCTGCAGTTGCTCCAGGGCATCACACCTAGACTGCACAACTTTGATACTTTCAGTATTAGTCTTTACTTCCCGTGAAAGAGCTTTCACGGAGTTACAGACCTGCGATATTTTCTCCTCAAATTGATCCATTCTCCTATCCAGCTTTTCCTCAATCTGTCGGGCAAAGTTTGCACACACCTTGGTGATTAATTTCTCAGTTGCATCATCCTCCGATCGACTAGTGCTCCTGGTACCTCCCGCCATGGCCACGGCTTTATCGACGCTGCAGACCCACACTATCGCCACACGGCGGCTTCCATACAACTATTACTAGGTATTGCAAGAATAGAACAATACGATTGTTTTCTAGCGGTGTCGACAAGCAGATATCAGCAGACCTCCGATTGAAGAAACGTCCCAAAAATTTCGCCCGAAAAATTTAGCGAATATCACCAATTTTAGAATATTTCAGGGGAGCACGCGCGAACACGTCTACTCGCTTGCCCGATACATCGAAATCCCTATCTTAAATGATTATGAGCATTCGCCTTTAAAATAAGGCTGCATTATCCATTTTCCCATATTCCAAATTTGATATATCAACAACCTGTTGATTTAGTACAAAGTACAACTTGGACCGACATAATCGGTCTGTTTCAGCAGATATCAGTTTGAAAGTAAAAGTAGTAATACATATAAATTCGAAGCAAACAACAATAAAATTATGACGTCATGCTCGGGTCTTTAATATAATAAGGTTTTTTTCTGCAGAATTTCAGAATTTCTGCCAGGAGAATTTTGACATTCCAAAAACGAAAGCGCGCATATGCTCCTGGCAGGAATTCTGAAATTCTGCTGCTGGTGCTAATACTACTACTACTACTACTGTTTCTAACTTTTAGAATGTCCCATATTATTTAAAGGCCCAAAGCAAACCAATGGTCCACTATATGTATAAAGAGGAAACTGAAAAATCTAATGCGTTCTATGTTCTATACTTACTTATACTACAACTAGCCAACGACTTTTGGACTTTTTACAAATAAATGGACATTCAATTTAAAACCCTACTTTTACCTACTTTTAGAAATCATAAAAAAAATTAAGTAAGATGTGTATCTAAGCACTTACTGATCATTCAAGAAAATATTTGTGGGTTTCCTGGGTATTCGACCATAATTATTAAACTTGTTGCCGTTTTTAATTTTTAACTTATATCTGAAGATGGCATTAATAATATGCCGAAACGTACGTAAATAATAATAATAATAATAATAAATCAGCTTGCCACACCAGGTCCATGCAATGTCAGTGCAAGCTGGATCAGTGAAGAACGCGAGATGGGCCGGAACTATAGCCAGATGCAACACGAGCAATTCACAACCGATGAGGTCTCCAATGTCATCAAGAATTCCCACAACTGGAAGGCACCAGGTCCAGATCATCTCCAAAATTATTGGATTAAGAAGTTGTGGTGCACGCATGAACAAATAACTACCTTAATTAATGAAGTCTTGCTCGATCCTCTGAAAATGCCATTGTTTCTTACACAGGGTGCCACCTACTTGTTACCAAAAGACCAGCGGAATACGGATAACCCTGCCAAGTACCGCCCAATAACCTGCTTGCCTACGCTGTACAAGATAATCACTTCTTGCCTTACGCAGCGAATATATGCTCACTGCGAGCGGAACAACATCATGGCAATGCAGCAGAAGGGCTGCGCGAAGGGCGCAATGGGATGCAAGGAGCAACTCATCATAGATTCTGTCATCTGCAATCAGGCTCATTCCAAGCAACGAAACCTCTACATGGCTTATGTGGACTACAAAAAAGCATTTGATTCCGTACCTCACGACTGGCTAACAGGTATCTTAAAGCTGTATAAAATAGATCATCATACAGTTTCCTTTTTAGAACACGTTATGACAACCTGGCGCACTAAGATACAACTCAGAACCGCAAGCGGCAACATCGAGACCGACACAATCACCATCCGAAGAGGGATTTTCCAAGGAGATTCACTCAGTCCACTGTGGTTCTGCATGGCGATGAACCCTCTATCACATCGGTTGAACTCTACAAAATACGGCTTCGCTATCAAAAGCAACAACGCAGAAGCGATCAAGTTGAATCACCTATTATATATGGATGATTTAAAACTGATGGCCGCAACCAAAAACCAACTAACGCAAATGCTTAAAATTGTAGAGGAGTTCTCCAGGGACATTGGAATGCAGTTTGGACTGGACAAGTGCCGCACCCTTAACATCGTCCGGGGAAAGTTCGAACAAGGCGCGCACGAGATGCAGGACGGCCAGCAGATCGAAGCAATGAGCATGGGAGATACATACAAGTATCTCGGGATGAAACAAGCTCAAAGGATAGACCATCGAACAATGAAGATCGATTTAAGGAATGAATTCATCAAGAGAGTAAGACAAGTAGTGCGAACTGATCTTAACAGCAGGAATTTGTTTAAGGCCCTGAACACGTATGCGTGCTCTGTACTCAGCTATTCGTTTGGAATAGTGAATTGGACCAACACGGACATCAACAACCTGCAGCGAAAAGTTAGGACACTACTGACAAAAGCTCATAAACATCATCCCCGTAGCGCCGTAGAAAGAACTACTCTGCCACGTCAACTAGGAGGAAGAGGATTGGCAGACCTCAGCAAGCAATTGGACCAACAAATAATAAATCTGCGTAATTATTTCCAGAGACAGGCCAACAGCTCCACACTACATAAAGCTATATGCGGAGCAGACGTCTCAACACCGCTACGTCTGACGGAACACGAGCGTCAAAATCACCACCGAACCGAAAACGATAAACTACAGAGGTGGTTGGGGAAGCCACTGCACGGGAGGCATCCTAATGAGGTTAACCAGGAACATGTCGACAAGTTAGCGTCGAACTATTGGCTGACCTCGGGACGAATGTTCCCCGAGACGGAAGGCTTCCTACTGGCCATACAAGATCAGGTTATACCAACTCGCAACTACCTAAAATTCATTGTAGGAGATGCATCGGTAGTAGATGACAGATGCAGATACGGGTGCCCAACTTCAGAAACAATCCAGCACATAACAGGAGGATGTCAGATGTTCGCATCAACGGAATATAAGGAACGACACGATTCGGTTGCCAAGATCTTGCACCAGGAACTGGCGGAAAAACTTCTGCTTGTGCAGGCAGAGAGGATCCCATATTACAGCTACACACCGGAGCCTGTTCTTGAGAACAGCAACTACAAGATGTACTGGGATCGTACAGTTCTGACAGATCAACGAGTTGCCCATAACAGACCGGACCTTATAATAGTTGATAAAATTTCTAGGAAGACAACTCTGATTGATGTGGCCATCCCGAACAACAACAACCTGCGTGTGAAGCAAGTCGAGAAGATTGCGAAGTACAGAGACTTAGAAGAACGAATTAGAAGGCAATGGGAAATGGACAACGTTCAGACGATTCCAATCATCGTGTCAACAACTGGTGTCATACCAAAAAGTTTGCTGAGAAACATCAAAGAGCTGGGTCTAACTGATAATCTTTACAGGTCCATGCAGAAAGCGGTACTACTTGCGACAGCCCGAACCGTCAGGAAATTCATGGGGAGTGCAGGAACGTCCAACAACATCAATGTCACCTAAGGCCCGATAACATGGCAAGGGTCTCGTCCGAGCCAGATCCTTATGGTATCCGGGATACCCGGGATCTGAGTGAATGTTCCCCAGAGAGGGAGTGCGAATGCCTTTTGGCTAAGTCGATATAATAATAATAATAATAATAATACAAAGATGCACAACGGAGAATATTGCTGTTTTTACTTTTCTTTAATTATGGTCACCCAGGAAACCCACAAATATAAAATAATGTTCTTATTTTTTCTACTGCATGATAGGCCCATAATTAACAAAGAAAAAAATTACCACCAGTTGACTTACGTAATATTTGTTGCAATGTTAAGTTACTTCGAATGTTTTCAATTATTTAAAATGTGTTTTAAACATTTCGCCTGCGGCGCAATTTTGCAAAAACTGAATTTCTACATTTTTTAAAATTTGTGAACCTTTCCCATCGCCAAAGTCTAGCTACAGCTCTGACTGTGTTAGGTACTTCCTTGCGTTCTCTCTAGTTTTTTTTTGTTTTTATAGAAGTAACCTATACTTATATTTTTAATGAGAAATATAATGTTTAAGTTATTTATGTATTTTTTTAATATTGTTTTTTTAGAGTGAAAAATATTATACAAAAATATGGGCTGGGTCGGGCAGCTTTTCTAGAGCCGCCTCGCCACCTCTATCTCGGCAGATGTTCGAAATATCGCTATATCGTCTCGAACGGTTAGAAAAGGTTTACATGTTTATTGCTGAACACAAAGTTCAGAGATTGAATTTTGCAAGACTACATCAGAATTGGACCATCAATGATTGGAAACAAGTTCTGTTCTCCGATGAAAGGTTTGCCAGCTGCAATATCTCTCCTAAAGTACCTACCTTTTGGTGGTGGCTCTAAAATGTTTTGGGGGGAATTTGATTCTGTACTCATACGGAGTTGGGCCCTATACGTACGAGGTCTATGAGTACCCATTGGTTAGACAACATTATTGTCGGCCTTTTGCTCCGTTTGTTAGACCTAATTTTTTATTTATACAGGACAACGCTCGTCCCTATAATATGTGTCAACACAGGTTATTGGCTACCTAAATGATGTTAATATCCCTTTCTTACAGTGGCCACCTCACAGTGCTGACATGAATCCTATAGAGCATCTATCTATGGGTCTATCTCAAAAAAAAAAGATTCTAAATCGTAGACCCCCTATTGCTAATCACAACCAACTCATAGAGGTCGCTATTGAAGAATGAGAGAATATTCCGCAATCTTTTGTTGAACATTTGATATGAAGCAGGCCTCGACACATGAATGCAGTGATAAGAAGTAGAGGAGGGCCTATATACACGGTATAGGTATTAGTGTTGACCCATATAGATTTATTCTGTTATTTATGCATTTTCAGAAAAAACACATGTTTAATGAAACATTAAGGCAAATTAAGGTCATGTCAAGGTCATGTTTGACTAATTTGTAGGTGTTCATTATCATTTCAATATAACTTAGTTTTATTTTGTGTTTTTATTGTAAATATTTAGATTAATAATTAAAGTGGTGCGTTAATTTTGTCCAGGTGTTTATAAATAATTCTTATTGATCGGAGTTCATCCATTGTATTCCTAATTTGAAATAAAACACTAACGAAACAAACTTATACATGGTGTCTCAGAATAAGTGAAACAAGAGGTGTGAAAGACAAAACAAATTTAATGTAATCATTCAATTCAATTTTTTTTGTCTTTCACACCTTTTGTTTCCCTTATCATGGGGCCTCATAAATGTTTTTTTCTCAAAAGCTGAATTACAAAAGTTCTTTCATGATATATATAATTTTTTAACATAGACCTATACAATTTTATTTAGCCGATTTTATGATAAGTATAGTATTTTTTGCGGTGGTTTCGTTGCTTGTTTTGAGGTTCATAGGTACATAACACATTATATGGACTGATATAGGTTTCATGGCGATGGTATAAAAGTTAGGACGAGTATTTTATTGGGAATGAGTTTACTTCCTATATTATTAATTTTAGTTAATAATTTTTCTTCCACCAAAACTTAAGGTAGGATAACCATCAGGGCACGTGGAGGACCAGAGGTATCGAGCGAGCGGAGCAACGGAGGCAATGGCGCCGGTGATGCGGCAAATCTCATCAGGCCCGAGGACTGCCGACAAATTAAATATTGCGGCGAGGAATTCCAATTCGATGCGGAACTTCCGAGCCGCGACTGGGAATAGCACCAACAGCGGCGGCCTAACTGTATTGACCCTAGCGTCCTTTGCGAATAAAAATGTTCAGTACATTGTAAAAAACTGCAGAAGTTACATGTTCAGAATTGGTCAGAAACTCTGAAGCCGAAGTTTTATCAAAATTTAAAAAAATACCCCAGAACAGATCAGAAAAAATGCAAAGCACAAGAAGTTACAGATAACGTGCGAACATGGCACACTTTACCAGACGCAAAGGTTCATTCATTGAAATGCTTTTGATTTTGATAAAACTTCGGGTTCGAGTTTTTTTTGATAATTCCTAACAACTTCCTTCAGTAATAAATTATTTTTATAAGAAAGTTTCTGTTTCTATAATTAGCTTTTGATTTTAAAACTTCGTATTCAAGTCTTTTGGCCAATTCTGAACACCCTCCCGTATTGGAAAATTATTTCTGTAAAAAAAATTCCTAATACGATTTTTAATTTTCTGCTTCGATTGTAGGTAGCTTTGAATGTGTAGGTCACATGTTTCTTAAAGGGTCGTTCTAAATATATAACATGTATACAGTGACCGGCAGAAAGTTGGACACAAATGGAAAACTTTTTTAATATTAATTTCTCATAAAATTTTATTCTTGATAAAAGTTGGTGCATCATTTCAAACTCAAAACGCATATATCAAAATTTGAATATCTCTTTTTGGATACGAGGTAGATTGGTAGATTCAAAAATGTCAAAATAACTCAAGAGTAAAGTACCCTTATTTTTTAAAATACGGTCAAAAGTTACTTACAAAAGTTGTTTGGAATCAAAGGTGGATGTCAGATTTAAAGTCACAGCCACCTAGTAAAAAAAAAGAAATTTAACTTTTTTGTATTTTTTTCGACCACCCTGTGTATTACAAAAAACAAAATACTGAAAGCGCAACTTATCATCGGATAACACATGAATTTGCTACTAAACTTTAATTTTGTTCGATTAGCAGCTAGAAATTTAAATTAATCGAAATCAGAGTTTAAAAATATTAACTGTTTGTGTCCAACTTTCTGCCGGTCCCTGTATATCGGCGGAACCGGAAAAATATTTATATATTAAAAATAGCAAAAATATACAGGGAGTTATGTTTGAGATTAAAAAATCATATGCTTAGTATGCCACGATTTGGGCAATCCCGTAGAAAGCTTAATCAGCCGTAGATAGGTAACTTCAAATGAGAGTAACTAGGATTTAGTAAGTTTTCTAACCTAAAAAATTAATAAGTTCAGTTTTGGTCTTTCACACCTATAAGGGACACTATAGACAGGGTGTCCCGAGATTAGCCTACTATATGATCTTACCCACCTATTAGACTTATTTTTTCTTAAATATCACCAAGATCGTTTATAAAACAATTCAAAAGGAGATCCCATCATGCATCGTCGTTGCTTGTAAAGTCGAATCATCCATCTGGATGAGTTGACATTTCTATCCATATTTTCCTTCATTGTAAGAGTAGGTATTGCCTTATCTGTGTTATTTATAATCTAATAATTATTCTCCTGTTACTGGGACTGGGTTACTTACTATTGTTTTCTACAGTAGGTATACTACTAAGACTTAGGCAAATTCTATTTTATGTCTATTAATCAGGAAAAGCCTACTTAATTTTCTGAATTAAAAATTCGTAGATACCTAGAATATCAGAAACTAAGCGGGTCTTACCTGTACAGGGTGTTCCCTTATATATTTTGACCCACCCCTAGAGCCTTTATTTTTCGAGTTAGAAAAAATATACTTACCTACATGAAAGTTGTAGGGTTTTTTCTGAACCGCTAGGATCTGTTACTAGATAAAACAAATGAGCGTGGCAAATTTATGAAAAAATATAAACTTACTTTTTTTAATGGAACACCCTGTATATTTGTGGATTTTTGAATTGCACGCATTTTTCCGATTCCAACAATATAAATATGTTATATGTTTGCTCTAAGCATTCGCATGATATTCCAAATTGCAGATAAATACGATCTTTATATTTAATCAAGGTTGCCATGGAAAAATATTTCAACTTGGACAAGAGCATTCCTATCAATCCATTATTTTTGGGATAATACACCTTGGTACCCTATAATTTTTTTCTAACTCTAAAAATAAAAGCTGGTCCGGCTATGGCAAAGTCTAGAGACTCGTATTTTTATAATTCAATAGCTAAGGAATTTATGACATGTTCCGAAAACACGCCGTTACTGCATGGAAGACAATGAATGAAGAGTTTGCTTTCATAATGCAAACAAAAATAACGTAAGAACAAAAGTTTACACATTTTCGCTTTCAGTTTTAGCTCTGGATTTGATATTATTTACCTATGTAATTTATTACACCCTCGAGGTATATCTACTAAAGTCCTATCACTGTACAAATGTTGACACGCAAGTTAAAACAAGTTTCGTTTCTTGTCTCACATTGACTGTATTGGTAAATCACTAATAAATTGCAGCTATATGTATATACGCTACTGTAAAACATTGTAAACCCAATATGGTAAGCCTAAAGCGTAACTACTATTGTAATCAAATCATGATGATCAAAGTCGCTTCCGAACGTAGGTAAATGCCATAAAATGTCAACACAGATATTTCTAATTTATGACTCTGGTATGCAATGCAACTATTATTTTTCTACTATCTTCCTCCAGGTGTTTCCTGTCCAATGATCATAAATAATTTAAATATGCGATGTTGTTGTTTCGTCACCTCGTGTAAACTGAATGTTGTAAGAAGTCGTATAATATGACGCCCCTGGCAAACAGAACCGAAGAAAATTGGTAGGTACAATACATTGTTTGATAACAACAAAATGTACATCGCGAGTAATAGAATAGCACATTGCTCTCTGGTAGGTATCGGCGATGTGTTAAATGGAATAAATAAGTAAAGTTAAATCATCATAGTTTGGAAGACAAAACAATGGTGTAGGCATTTTGATCTTGTAATCCTGGTTAAGCATTCGAAAAGATAAAATTATAAATTTAATAACCCGGTTTATATAGGTGACTCTTTAGAAAATTTAAATGGAAAATATCTCTCCGAAATATATATACAGGGTGGTCCAACTTTTAGGGGCAAAATTTTAGGAACTTATAGAAAACTTCAAAATAAATAGATTTTTTTCAGGGGTAATATAACAAGTGGTCTGCCTATTATCGATAATACCTTTCGTTAATTTTAGGAATTATAATCCCAAAGCTGAAAATACCACGACTGCGCAGCAGGAGTGGTATTTTCTTAGCATTGGGATTATAATGAGTGATAAATTAAGGAAAGGTATTATCTATTATTAGGCATACCACGAGTTGTTTTTAAAAAGAGAATTTAACAACTGCAAATAGTTAGTTTGACAGCTAGCTGTTATTTAGATTGAACTTTCTCTGAATGTGTTTTTTGTGCTAATAGATATTTAAAGATCAATGTGTTAATTGAAAACATATATATTCTAGTCCTATATTAAATTTGGTAATGTGAAAAAGTTATCGGGTTATCAGTTTTAGCTGCCACAATATTGGTTTATCCTAACTAGGACGTAACTAAGAGAGTATGATTTCAGCGATTATTTTCCTCATACTGCTTGTATCCAATAAGGCAGCTCCTTCCGTAAAAATCCAACCAATCATCTCTGCTAGCGATAATTGCACTTGTGCAAATTATCAGGGGTAATATAACAAGTGGTGTGCCTATTATCGATAATACCTTTCGCTATTTTTACTAACGAATTATATGAGTTATAAATTAAGGAAAGGTATTATCTATTATTAGGCATACCACGAGTTGTATTTAAAAAGAGAATTTAACAACTGCAAATAGTTAGTTTGAGAGCTAGTTGTCATTTAGATTGAACTTTCGGTTCTGAATATGTTTTTTGTGCTAATAGATATTTAAAGATCAATGTGTTAACTGAAAACATATATTCTAGTCCTATATTAAATTTGGTAATGGTAATGTGAAGAAGTTATCGGGTTATCACTTTTAGCTGCCACAATATTGGTTTAGCGTAAACTAGGACGTAACTAAGAGAGTAGGATTTCAGCGATTATTTCCCTCATACTGCTTGCATCCAATAAGGTAGCTCCTTCCATAAAAATCCAACCAATGATGTGCCTCTGCTAGCGATAATTTGCACTAGTGCAATTACCGGTAATTGCACTTGTGCAAATTATCACTTCGTTGCTTAGCAACCGCGAATCTGTTGGATACAAACACGTACCTACTTACATAATATATTCTAGTCCTATATTAAATTTGGTAATGTGAAGAAGTTATCGGGTTATCACTTTTAGCTGCCACAATATTGGTTTAGCGTAAACTAGGACGTAACTAAGAGAGTAGGATTTCAGCGATTATTTCCCTCATACTGCTTGCATCCAATAAGGTAGCTCCTTCCATAAAAATCCAACCAATGATATGCCTCTGCTAGCGATAATTTGCACTAGTGCAATTACCGGTAATTGCACTTGTGCAAATTATCACTTCGTTGCTTAGCAACCGCCTCCGTTTAAATTTATGACACATTCAGAAAATAAACCAACTTTGACAGGGTGTAGGTATAATCGCATTTGCTTTGGACACCCAAGCGTCATGTTTGTTTACTCGAACGCTGCAGTCGAAGCTGCCAATAAACCCGTTCAAAATGAGTCGTTTTGGAAATGTAAACATAGAAAAAATTAATACAGAAATTATTAAATCGTATTCGTGAAATAATCTCGACAAATACCACTCGTGCCGGAAATTTTTCTAGATAATTTTATTCTCAAGCCCTATTTTGCCCATTAGCAAAACCACTCGTACAAATTGGGCTTTTATTTTCAGAGATCAGAAAATACAAGCCCAATTTATACTCGTGATCTTTCTAGGCAAAATAGCGCTTTCAAAAAAATTATCGATAACATTTCTGGCACTAGTGATATTACATACGATAATACCACTAGTATGTAATATCACTAGTGGTAGAAATTTTATCGATAATTTTTCGAAAGCGCTATTTTGCCTAGAAAGATCACGAGTATAAATTGGGCTTTTATTTTCTGATAAAATCCCGAGAGCGAAGCTCGAGGGATTTTATAAATAAGAAACACATTTGTTTTACAATTAGGTACACGGTGGCTCACTATAAATTGACACCCCCCCTTAACTTGCTAGTTTTTGAGGTTAGAAAAAAGTTTTTTACAAAAGTTTAAGATACTAATACTAAGTTTTTTGTGACGCTATTGGACCTCATAAAGTGTGTTGTAGAATGCCGTGGCAGACATAACTTATGTTTTTTTAAATGGCCCACCTTGTATATTTTTGGATTATTGAATTCTACACATTTTTCTGCTTCCAACTAAATATATAGGTATATGTTATATGTTCGCTCCAACCGTTCGTTCAGAACTGAGCCTTTTTTGTTGGGTCACAGTTCACAGGTTGCCGCATAGAAGACAAATGCCAAATTATAGTAATAATTTTATTGACAGTTTGCAAGTACATACCACTTTATGGAAAACTAAATGGGCTATTTTAAGATTTCAGAGAAAAATGAAGAAGGGAAATTGAGAGAAATGGGAAATTTTAAATAGTAGGTAACATTATAGTTAATAAACTTCATCAGATTTAATGTTGTGTTTAGTATTTAATATGTGGATTTGCTCGCGAATTCTACCATTCAGTGTTTCTACATTTCCCGGTCTGTTACAATAAATTTTGTTTTTTAAATAACCCCGCAAAAAATATATAAAAATAACGGCCCTCATAAAATAAACTGGACCGCCATTGGGCCCTAGTCCTTCCACCAATTTTTAGCCACCCGGCAGAGGGCGCTGGCACCCGCCTGGTTAGCCGCCATATTGTGTGCAGTCTAGGGGATTTAGAGTGCATTCTAGGGGAAAAGCGAAATTTGTGGTGGCAACACAAAATAACATTTGACAACTGCCAACCACAGCTCTCGTGCATTTTATATTTGCCGTGTTCAAAATTTCAAGTGGGCCCCTGTGTTGTATTGTATGTTTGAAAGTGCGGTGTAGCAATGACAAACATTGTACAGAATGTCCCATTTTCGGTACTTCTGCAAGTTATATTTATATTTGGAAATTCTAACCTCCTAGAAAAACCCGTGTACGCCACTGAATTCTACACGAAAAAATCTATAACGGTCGATTTTTACCAGTGCCTGAAAATGGCAAATTTTGAAAATCACCTTGTGTTTAAAAACCTAAGGAGGCCGCATGAAAATTCTGTATATGAGCCTTTCTTTTTATGAAAAAGTAGGTCAGTGTCCCGAAAACCGCAACTCCCTATTTCTGAAAATAACCGAGATACCTCGTAAAGTATCGCAAATGGGACACCCTGTAGGTGCATAGAGAATAATCCAACTTAAACTTTGTATTGACCAACAGTTAAAAATAATGCACAATGCACTACAGGTCGAAAAACGACACTTTATAGGTCAAAATGTTGAATCATCATGTACGTTCTGTACAGGGTGATTCAAACTCGACGCCTCAGGCCTACTGCGGGAACCCGAAAACTGAAAATAAAATTTCGAATAAAATGGAATGGAATGAAAAACATGGAATTTTTTCTATTCACTAGGATCGGTTTTCCGAAATCTAGCTAGCCATGAAAACAATTGGGATAGTCAGAAATTATTTCAAAGTAGATAATATGTTAGAGTGCCTTGTGCACCATTAAATTTGTTCGACTGGAGTATTTTTTAAATCTTTGAATTGTGCTTGTTACTGACTTGTTTGCCATAATAGTTTGTTACAAAAAATGTTTTTTAAAATTCCAGTTGAAAAAATTTAATTGTGGACAAGGCAACCTAACATTCTCTTAAATATTTTCTGACTATCAATTATTGTAAATTTTGAACAATAAAAGATACAGAAAATCTTTTCCTATAAAAGTTGTGAGAACGATACAACGATTCAATATTTAGGAAAAAATGGTATGTTTCTGAGGGACAATATTAATAACGTCACAGCGGCCATTTCCCCAAACAACAAAAAAGCAAATTTTCGGTCATAATTGGGCCTTATAGTAGAACCCCTGTTCCAAGTTTTATTTCCAATTTTCGTGTTCCCGCAGTAGGCTTGGGGCGTCGAGTTTGGATCATCCTGTAGGTACATTTACTCTTAAGTTATTATACATTTTTTGTACAACCCTTACATTTTTATTGTTGCGAAATTTCAATGGCCCTCTATCCTCTATGTAACCGATTAGAGATTCTGACTCGTCGGTTATTACGCAGCACCACATCAATCGGCTCGCATCGGAAAAACCGAAATTTATGCGCCATGCGTGAATCTTGGTGGCGGTGGGCCCCTAGCAGCTCTGGGCCCGTGTTCGCCGCACACTCTGAACACCCTGTAGTTACGCCACTGTTGACGTTTTCAATAAAAATTAAATTTCAAACAATAAATGTGACGAAGTTGATTATAACTATGTTACTATTTAAAATTTCTTATTTCTCTCAATTTCCCTTCTTCATTTTTCTCTAAAATTTCCATAGCGTGAACATACTTGGAAACTGTCAATAATTATTATTACTATAATTTGGCATTTGTCTTCCATGGCAACCTATGACCCAAGGAGTAATCCCTCACATAAAAGGCTTAGTTCTGAACAAACGGTTGGAGCGAACATATTTATAACATATTATATACTTCGTTGGAATCAGAAAAATGCGTAGAATTCAATAATGCAATCCATTTAAAAAAACATAAGTTATGTCTGCCACGGCTTTCTAGAACACACTGTATAAGGTCCAATAGCGTCACAAAAAACTTTGTATTAGTATCAAAAATTTTTTTAAAAAACTTTTTTCTATCCTTAAAAACTAACAAGCCCTTGGAATTGTTTTAAAATTTCAGAAAAATTGTATACACTAAAGCGGTTTAAACTGAAGTAGATTTTCTCTGGTTTCAGCAGAAAAAAGATTTCTGTGTGTTTGTGACGGTGTCTTCCTAACGTTGGGTTGAAATTTGGTACACATACCTAATTTTACCTAAAATGGGACGGTTCACATTGCTTTTGAGCAAAATCGCTCAATACCAAGAGGTGGAAGTGGGGAGAAGAAAAAATATATTCTTCAGTTTTTACGCAATAGCTACAATAATATTTAGCTAACGAAATTATTACATAATTGTTACTAAAAGGGCGGTTAGTGGTTGAGACGCTTGCTGTTAAGTGAAATAGCTAGTGATAACGTCTTTTTCTATATTTTTGGTGAGAAGGAATTCAATTTGGGTGATATTTTGCAGAAACAACGTAAATCAGGATGGTTAAGAGAAGATAAAAGGTTAAAAAAGTTAAAATGTATGGGCATATTGCGGGATGTGCGTGCAATAATGGAATTTACTCTTAAATAAAACATTATGGCAACGGTTTTGTTATAATAAAAACTGGTATTAAACACTGGTTTTTACTGGTTGTTCCTTAATTATTGTTTAAAAAGTCTTCCCAAATTCAATGGCATTACACAATGTTATGCCCTGGTAATAATTCTAGATCCATAAAACAATATTTTGTATTTAAAAAGTGACTTGCTGTATTATTTTAATTTAACATTGGAGAAATTCAATTGTTTGTTGATTTAACTTAAGTCCAGACTAAACCAAAGATCAACACTATCCAGTTAATTACGACATAATCCCAGGTATTATTTTAGTGCGTACAGACGAATGACAATTAACAAATTTTCAAGGGAGTTTGCAAAAGATTACAGAATTTGTGACTTTAGACAGAAAAATCCTATACAATCTCATTAAGGCATAAGCACATCACCTAGGTAGGTGTACCTATACAGAGGGTGTCCCAGAATTCTGATTGAAGGGAATTTGAAACCGAGCAGCTGCAGTAATGTTTCCCTGAAGACAATGTAGAGTTTTTGTTGATCAGTTGAGGTCAGTACCTGGCCAGCTCAAGCAAGCAAATATTGAAAAACGAAATCTTTTGTTGAATTATCTCACTAAACCAAGCATTTTACTTTCTTTCCCACACCTTTCACATTTTAATAAGTATCTACTACCTACCTAACCTTTTGGTGTTTTTTATACATATATATTATACCTAACCCTTCCGTTTTTGTGAGAAGCAGAAGTAACAGATAGTGCGGGATGGTATGTAGCAAAAATTATTCAGATTTTTGTCAATGACGATCCCTATTAATATATGGGCAAGTTTTTAAAGTCATCGATTGCTCTATTCAACTTCCATCAAAGCGTTTGTAAAATCAACATGTTTGCTTTGGTGAAATTCGTCGGGCGGTTTTTTAATTTTAATTTCATCCATTGATCAACGCTCTCAACAAAAATGAAAGCCAGGGCCGTATATAAGGGGGGCGGTGTTTAGGGGGTTCAACCCCCTCCCCCCCATGCCCGGCGCCCGCCAAAATGGAAAAATAAATAATCGTGCTGGTCGATTGTACTGCTTGGCTTGGACGATTGCAACATGTACCTATAGGCATCAAGGTCAAGCGTTTGCGTTTGGCAATATATATTTGAGGATAATGTTCGAAAAGTTAACCTTTTTTAAACCTATCCCCCCCACGGAAAACCCGTAGCTACGGCCCTGATGAAAGCCATTGAAAGAGACGGATGCGTGTGAGTTTTGACATTTTGAGGTTATGTGCCCCCCCCCCCCCCCCGACAATAATTTCTGGTTGCGCCACTGGCCTGCAGAATACTACAAAATTATTTAAGTGATCGTCACCAATGGGTCTTTGCCTTTTTGCTGCACTTCCTATACCGGAATTCCAAAGGGTTCAATACTGGCCCCTTTGCTGTTTATTATGTGTACACGTACAGCAGAAATTATAATTAGGTCAAGGGTTAGTAGGATTGCATATGCCTATACAGGGTGATTCAGTTCTGGTGCTCAACATGGGGATCTCCGGAAACCGTAACAGATACGAAGTCGGTCAAATGGAGGCAAACTTGCGCCTTTGGGCGCCTAAGAATATGCCGTTGAGAAAGTTAAAATATTTTCATGGGTTGCTGAGATATTTAAGAAAAACCGAATTTTTGAAAATTAGATTTTATTTTTTTCTGACGCCATTTGCAATAATATTGAAAAATAAATTATACTTTTTTATTGCAACTTTTTCTGGACTACGTCATGGTGTTTTTAGATTTTCGGGGCGACGTTTCGTTTTTGAAATAGATTGATCATCTTCATTTTTTTAAATACGGACCTGAATTTTTTATTCCATATTTCGAAATAAATCGTTGTTCTGAGTACAACGATGTATGACACATACATATTTTTTCCAGTTTTAGCTGCTAAAAATGCACATTTACTAAGAAAAAAATTAATACGGTCCTGGACTATGCATTTTTCTCTTTTTTTTTTCAGCAACCCATGAACATATTTTAACTTTCTCAACGGCATATTGTTGGGCGTCCGAAGGCGCAAGTTTGCCTCCATTTGACCGACTTCGTATCTGTTACGGTTTCCGAGATCCCCATGTTGAGCACCGGAACTGAATCACCCTGTATATGCTGACGATACACAATTTGTTATCATTGTAAAGCGTCTGAGCTATGCTGAGGTACTAATAAACGCCGATTAAAATATGCTGTTTATTTCGCCGCCTCAAGCTTTTGCAGGGCCGGGTGCTGCATGAAAATGCGGGGCACCGACAAGGAATAATTCGAGCCATTACGAATAAATTTTTAAAAATGGCGTATGACGTCACCATACCCACCGCTAACTCTATTTTTGTTCCAATTAGACCCCTATTGGTACACCACTAGAATGATATATTATGATATATTTTTCCGCATGATGCCACTTTTTAAAAAGTTCCGCCGATTTCCTAACAGTAAGCCGGGCGACGAGTTTGGATCAGTCCAGTGACGTATATAGAACTTAATTTCGGATGGGGGAGTGACAATTTGTGTGTATTTTTTTTAAACAAGTGCATTTAAAACAATTCTCAAATGCGCCGCAGGCGAAATTTTTTAGAAATTCTAAGGAAAATTAATTAAAATGTGTCTTAGGAAATCCCATATATTATCTTCAGATTTACCTACAATCTGCCGTGAATAATTTCAAATTCCCTGAACACGGGACTCAGGATTCTATCAGAGTCAACTGTTCTGTCACCTTTCAGTTATGGCTGTTTTGTTTATGATTCCTGTTTGGACTTGGTGGATTAGAACACCCAACATGTTCAAAATAATTGTTGTCAATATACCTATTCTTGGCCTTCGTAAATACGACCATGTGTCTGCCTAAATTAAAGAACTTTCGTAGTTAACTAGGTATATGAAAAATAGACGGATGCTTCTAATGGAAACATTCACTTATCAAGCAATTCATACATTAACTCCTTTATACAGTGACCGGCAGAAAGTTGGACACAAATGGAAAACTTTTTTATTATTAATTTCTCAGAAAATTTTATTCTCGATAAAAGTTGGCGCATCATTTCAAACTCAAAACGCACATATCAAATTTTAAATATCTCTTTTTCGATACGAGGTAGATTCAAAAATGTCAAAATAACTCAAGAGTAAAGTATCATTATTTTTTAAAATACGGTAAAAAGTTACTTACAAAAGTTGTTTGTAATCAAAGGTGGATGTTAGATTTAAAGTCACAGCCACCTAGTAAAAAAAAGATTTTTTTTGTATTTTTTTCGACCACCCTGTGTATTACAAAAAAACAAAATATCTACCGCAAGCGCAACTTATCATCGGATAATACATGAATTTGCTACTAAACTTTAATTTTGTTCGATTAGCAGCGAGAAATGTAAATTAATCGAATTCAGAGTTTAAAAATATTAAATTATTGTGTCCAACTTTCTGCCGGTCCCTGTATAAGGTCTTCCGAAATGATGTGCAAATAATTGGAAGAATTTGGAGGTCTTTCATATAAAAATTTTCGATTTAAGCCTCCCTTGCAAAGTTATTCCACCTTTAAGTGACAAAAAATTTGGTTTTAATTTCTTTTCTCGAAAACGATTAAATCTAGAAGTTTGAATTTCGTTCTCGTAATCTTCGCAACTGTCACATTCTCCACCTATAGGTACTAGCTTACAAAACTGCTCTATTTCGAAAGTTTCGTTTACACTACTGCTACGTTGTACAAATTGGAAACTGAAGCCGGTTCCAATGTTCAAAAGGCTACTCAAATCACCACTGTTATAAAGTCGGTGAGTCTTGTTGTGAATGTTAGTTTGTTAGTGTTATTAGGTTAATAGTTTATGCACTTACACTCCATTTCCCTTTAAGGTAGGTAGTATACAGTGTGTCCCACTTAAGGACTGACCACGCCTGTAAAATTTTTATTTATAGCTCGATTTTCATAAACTTTTTTTTGTTGGATAGAGCTTCAAAAATGGCATCAAACACATAATACAGGTGCCTCGTGCGTTAAAGTCATGGCCCACTGAGACGGTGTTTTAGTGCTGAAATTTCGAGAAGTACTATTAGGGATTTTTTTAGAGGAAAATTAATGCCAGACTCTTATTCAGCATTGTTCGAAACCCAAACGTACCAATTTGCATTGTCGTAGCTCTACAGGGAGTTTCAAAATTTTTATTGCCCACCCCGTAAAATTTTTATTTATAGCTCGATTTTCATAAACTTTTTTTTGTTGGCTAGAGCTTTAAAAATGGCATTAAATGCATCATTCAGGTGCTTCCTGCGTTAAATTCATGGCCCACTGAGACGGTGTTTTAGTGCTGAAATTTCGAGAAGTACTATTACGGATTTTTTAGAGGAAAATTAATGCCAGATTCTTATTCAGCATTGTTCGAAGCCCAAACGTACAAATTTGCTTTGCCGTAGCTCTACAGGGAGTTTCAAAATTTTCATTGCCACACTTAAGGGCTGACCACTCTCGTAAAATTTTTATTTATAACTTGATTTTTATAAACTTTTTGTTGGGTAGAGCTTTAAAAATGGCATTAAATGCATAATTCAGGTGCCTCGTGCGTTAAATTCATGGTATTATTAGGGATTTTTTTAGAGGAGAATTAATGCTGGTTTCTTGTTCAGCGTTGTTGAAGAACATAAGCGGGTAGGCCCTATAGCTAGCTAGCCGTGATCGTGGGAAAAAAAATAAAATAAAAAATCAATGAGCGCCACCTGTCTTCAACCCTGTGCGGTTCTTGCCCCAAAATATATCACCCCAAAACAGGAAATGGGCTCCTGCCTCCCAAAATCTCTGATAATATTAAATAATAACAACACCATAAATTTAGTAAATCAGGTACAGTTTATTGAGCCATTAAATAATGCATAAAATAGGTAGGTAGGGATTCCACCAAACTTGAACGCAACAACATCTATGTCAGAATATGACAAATAAATTACATTAAAACAATTAGGCAGACTAGGCAAATAAAAGTAAATATTATTAAAAAAAGGTACGTTATGCCTTTAGGAACTGAGGTACGAGGCGAAAAATATGTATAATATTACGTAATACTTTCAAATATTAATAGTAGGTATCCGACAAACAATTATTCACCAATCAGTTGGCACTTAAATGCAATAATAAGAAGACTAAATGTGTATCAATAACAGTTATTGGTCCCGGGATGTAGCTACATCTGAGTTACACAAATTTAAACATGTTACACAACCCTATGTGATACCCTAAGTATATTCCTGTATGAAATATATTACGTATACTGGTATTTGCAAATAAACTGGCAAAATTATGGAGCTCTACATTTAATTTAGACTTATCTGCATGGATCGGGTGATCGACTTGTTGGAGACACCGGGCGTATTCTCAGCTCCTATCGACGTCTGACTCGTGCGGCACAACAGCCGCGTCTCTGGAGATTGCTCTGGTGGAGGACTCAGTAGTTTGGTAGGTACCAAGGGAGGAGGGCGAATGGACCGTGCCCTTCTACTCTGATGCCTTGTCCTCACCAGCTGGAGGTGGTTGGAGGTTACGTAAGACAACGACGAGTTGATAAGGCTTGTTTCGCAGCCTTAGAATAAGAGGCCTGAGGAAGGAAATGACACAAATAGAACCTAATACCCTCAAATTACGGGAATAGACATACCTGAGGTGGTGGATGGCCTCGTGGAGTGCGATGAGAACCACTTGTGACCGAAAAAACTTGAAAAACGGGCAGATGAAACCGTCAAATAGACAATAGGGCCCAAATAAATATGATTTGCGACCCCGCAGCACTCGATTTCAAAAACAGTCACCCTTTTTGGAAAATAATACGGCTTTCACTCGGTTCGGTGGTTTGTGATCGACGGCGATTGTCTTACTGACCCGGAAGGTGAATTTTGGAGGTCGAAAAGGTGCCTTCCTCGGCCTAGCGACAAGAATCGGTGCATTCGAGTACTTTAGAAATATACCAAGCGGTCCAAAACTAAGCAACCCGCAGATCTATACAATATTCAATAGCCCAAGAAAAGTTCAAATAATATGAATTAACAACTTATTAAATTATTTATTTATTAAAGCCTAAAAATAAATGTAAAAAACAAGGAGAAAGATTTTCACGGATCATTAGAATCTACCAGAAGATAATAGGACTAACAAAATTATTAATAAAACAGATTTTAAGCCCGTAACAGTAGGTCACTAAAATATTCATGAGGAACTCATATTCTTTCAAAAATTTGTTAGCGAACAAATTTTTTATTTAATTTAATATCATCAAATACATGAATAAACAACACAACATAACATAAACTCAAATTTCAGTCATTTCAATTAGTCCTCCATTTTCTAATGCAAATTGGTACGTTTGGGTTTCCAACAACGTTGAATAAAAATCTAGCATTAATTTTTCTCTAAAAAAGTCCCTAATAGTACTTCTCGAAATTTCAGCACTAAAACTTCGTCTCAGTGGGCCATGAATGTAATGCACGAGGCACCTGAATTATGCTTTTAATGCCATTATTGAAGCTCTATTCAACAAAAAAAGTTTATGAAATCGTGCTAAAAACAAAAATTTTACAGGGGAGGTCACTAATTAAGTGGGACACTAAAAATTTTGAAACACCCTGTAGAGCTATGGTAATGCAAACTGGTAAGTTTGGGTTTCGAACAACGCTGAATAAGAATCCGGCATTGATTTTCCTCTAAAAAAATCCCTAATAGTACTTTTCGAAATTTCAGCACTAAAACACCATCTCAGTGGGCCATGAATTTAAGGCACGAGGTACCTGAATTATACATTTAATGCCATTTTTGAAGCTCTCTCCAACAAAAAAAAGTTTATGGAAATCGAGCCATAAATAAAAATTTTACAGGGATGGTCAGTCCTTAAGTGGGACACACTGTATATTATATTTAATTATGCATGTATTTCCTTGTGTAGGTAAAATACTAAAGTACCCACTAGATAACTATTTTTTTTTTTCAAATAGGCATTAAAGTGTCCCAAAATCGTCATTAAAAGCTCAGAAATCGGCATTAAAGTAGCCCATTATTGTACGATTTTTTCAATAAGTAGGCCTTGGCGAGATGTAAACATCAAACGTCAGACGCAGATCCATCGCGCGTCAAAAGTGACCAAATATTCAAAACCCGGCCACAAAAGGCCCATTTAACTTTTCGTACACATTGCGAAATTGTTACCTAGACCAGCGCAATCTTTCAGTATAAATATTTTAGTAGGTTTGAATATCAAGAGATTTGCTGTGGAGGCTGTACAACAGGCAGCAATTTGGTTTGTCTGTTCGAAGACGCCGTGTCTTATGTCTTATCTTACTTGACCTAGGTAGAGCGATCGTCAAAGTCAAGCAACGCCGCACGTAGTCGGTTCATGGACGGGTGATCCCTTAATATTATTTTCTTGCCTAATAAAACATTTTTTTTCCGATTTCAAAAAAAATATAATATGTACCTCGGCACTGAACTTCTTTTTATGACTCATGTGGTTTATTTGCCTCAGCCAGAGGCCTCGGCAACTAAATTCCACATGAGTCATAAAAAGTTGAACTTCAGTGCCTTGGTACATAAATAACTATTTCTTGAAATCGGCAGTAAAGTATCCCAAAATTGTCATTAAAAGCTCAGAAATCAGCACTGAAGTAGCCCATTATTGTACGATTTTTTCAATAAGTATAGGCCGTGGCGAGATGTAAACATAAAACGTCAGACTCGGAGCCACATCGCCGTCAAAAGTGATCAAATATTCAAAACCCGGCCAATAAAGATTTTCGTACACGCATTACGAAACTGTTACCTACAGCAGCGCAATCCTTCAGTATACACATTTTAGTAGGTTTGAATATCGATAGAATTGTTATGGAGGCTGCACAACATGCAGCAGTTTGGTTTTTCTGTTCGAAGGCGTCGTGCGTCGTCATACTTGACCTAGGTAGAGCGATCGTCAAAGTCAAGCAACGCCGCGCGCAGTTGGTTCATAGTGGTTTACTTGCCTCGGCCAGAGGCCTCGGCAACTAAATTCCACATGAATCACAAAAAGTTGAACTTCAGTGCCTTTTTTTGTCTTTTTAGATTAAGTGTAGGTACGAATAGTTTATAGCTGAACTTCGCATCATGTCTCTCTTGATATCAGAGAAAATAATGACTATTTATTATTACTATTTTGGCAAAGTTGGGAAGACGGTGGGAAGACCCCGTTCGCCGACGGCACTGCGTTCGGCGCGCTCGCAAAATGGCGGCCGTCGGTATCGCCCCCCCTCCTCTCCCCCTCCGTCTAAGACATCAATAATGTATTGAGTGTCAATAAAACAGCGATCAATCCGTTGTCGCACTCAATACACCGAAATCCACTATCCGGACAATTGAGGCGACAAGCGCGGGCGCGCCCGGAATGCGACCGGCTGGCCGGACGGTGGGGGTAGGGGGGGAGCCGGAGGGAGGGGGGGGGGGGGGGACGGGGACGTTATGGAGGTGCGACTGAGAGGCGGCGCCAACCGGGATATGTTGGGATTCTTGTCTTTTTTGCTAATGTCAAAACATGCAAATTTTTTTATTATTGAAGCGAGTAATAACCATTGCTTACGAGTTAAATACTATATTTTTTTCTACGGCCATAACATCGAATGAAATTTGTTTACGTAGGTACCTATATGGATCGCACATAATATCAAGATTACGTCTCTATCTTATATTTTCGAAGATAAGTATGCGATGATTTAGCGTAATTGTATACTTCTTAGCATTGAATAATGCGACCATAGGGATGATGCTTTGTATTTTTCGATAATTCTTCGAAGTAGGTATACAAGAAGAACACTTTCGGAAAATGATTGTGTGTGTTTTTTGCTACTTTATTCCATGAACTGTTTATACACTGTGTCCCGGATAAGAATGAACAGCATGGGGATATTGCAAACGGTGAGAGATAGAGCAACGGTTAAATGGGGAAAAAGTTGCGCAATTTCGAGGTCAATAAAATGGCACAAGCAGATTTCTAATATCTTTTTTCGTTTTTGAGTTATTTTGAAAAAAGTAAAATTTTGCGTTTTCGATTTTATTTTTTTCTGAAGTTGTTATCACAGATAGAAAAAAAAAAAGAAAAACACTTTCTTATGGCACTTTTTAACGGGCTTTAAGATGGAGTTTTTAGATTTGTTCTACAACGTTTCGTTTTTGAGAAACCATCTTCATCAACTTTATTTTTTTAAATACCTACGGACCTGGATTTTTTTTTTGCAGATTTTGAAAGCACTTTTCATTGCAAATACCATGATGTATGACACGAAATATTTTTAAATTATTTTGAGACAATTATTCTGAAAATTCCCTTTTTTTCCATTCATTTTTCTCTAATGCGGCCCTGTATTTAATAATAAGAAGTCTAAATATTAATCAGTATAGTCAACAATTTAACTTACAACTTATCTTTCGATTATTGGAGAACCAAAAAAGGACGGCAAAGACTAATAACAGTCACATGCGATAATAAAAAATAAATAAAAACCCCCACCTAGAAGGCTTTGAAACAACGAAACCAACCCCTTGTCATTTGTCATAACTCCCACTGTATCATTTAGTCAACAATTTGTATCATTAGAAATGGAGGGTGCTTTTTCAAATGGGGACAAATGTAACATGTCAGCACGTTATATCTTGCGTCACAGAAATAGTGTAGAGGCCGAACGAATGTATTGTTGCAATTAATAAATGGCAAAAGTTTTTGGTTTCATTGGCTTAAAGCATTCTTCTCACAATTAGAAAAAGCTAATAATTTACTCCAAAACACAATGCGACACTGTTTGCTGTACAACAACAGAGGAAAACACTTACCAGACAGGGCCGTATTTAAAAATATTAAGTTTTCGAAGTAAAAATAAACTGTAAATAAATTGTTGTCAATACTGACACAGACCTATAGCGAAGCTATATATGTCTGTGATACTGATTAATAATTAGACTTCTTATTATTAAATACAGGGCCGCAATAGAAAAAATGAATGGAAAAAAGGAATAATCAGTATAATTGTCTCAAAACATTTTAAAAATATTTCGTGTCATACATCATGGTATTTGCAATGAAAAGTGCTTTCAAAATCTGCAAAAAAAATCCAGGTCCGCATTTAAAAAAATAAAGTTGAAGATGGTTTCTCAAAAACGAAACGTTGTAGAACAAATCTAAAAACGCCATCTTAAAGCCCGTTAAAAAGTGCCATAAGAAAGTGTTTTTCTTTTTTTTCTATCTGTCATAACAACTTCAGAAAAAAATAAAAACGAAAACGCAAAATTTTACTTTTTTTCAAAATAACTCAAAAACGAAAAAAGATATTAGAAATCTGTTTGTGCCATTTTATTGACCTCGAAATTGCGCAACTTTTTCCCCATTTAACCGTTGCTCTATCTCTCACCGTTTACAATATCCCCATGCTGTTCATTCTTATCCGGGACACAGTGTATACCAATTCGTACTTTTTCCCCGATTTTTCGGGTAACAAATTAAGTGAACCCTCTTTCGCCGCATTTTGTATTTCGGGAGGAGTGCTTATTTTGGTGTCTTCGTCACTAGAACTCATGTTAAACAGGAAAGAGTTAAAAATGCCATTTGACAACTTCAACTAATTTATTATGGAAGCTTCCCTGTCAATCAAGGCATACGTGATTGTTGTGATTTTATTGGAACAAAATTACTCAGATTGCAAAAAATGTGATTTACTTAATTTGATTGGTTCATATATAGCCCGTGAGTAATGGCCATTACTCATGGGAGGAGTAATAAGTCTTATTACTTTTTTAAAAGAACCCATATTAAGGACAAATTACTAAATGGCCGTAGAAAAACAATTTACATTTTAGAAAAATATCAAATAATTACAAGAAGAAAAAAGGATCGGCGCTTCCATAGTTGGGGTACTGGTATATTATTACATACTGTGCCTAGCATCAAGATTTATGAATAGTAGATTCTGTAATGAGGTCGATACTCGTATCGAATTTTTTCATTCTAAAAATTCGATACGAGTATACTCCAAGGAGACCACATAAGTGGGCTGGTACAAGGTTATGTTATATGTCAGTGTCCAGCTGCCATCAGGTTTTATGTGGCATGCCAATGCCATAGATTCCAAAGGAGGCAAAATATTTCCCATCATAGTTCACAATTTTTAAGTTTTCTAACTTCCAGATAGTCAATAAAGGTAATGCGGCCGCCTGTAGTAGTCCCAATAATTGCAACCAGATTTTTCTTGTCTCACCTTTACGAGTATCGAATTTTTTCATTCTAACCGAGTAACAGACTGTATTTTCTCCACGACCATTCGTGAATGTAATTATTTTCCACGACCAGAAAGTCCAAAAACAATTAAATTAAATTTGAACAAAACAAGCAGGTTCTCTCATTTTATAACTTAAAACATGTTCGAAAATACCAGGGACTCTTTAAAATAAGGGGACCCAGCATGTCACATGTCACAGTCTATATCACATAGGAAAAGTGAAACCTTGAGGGGAAGTTGGTTTTCTGTATACTCCAAGGAGACCACATAAGTGGGCTGGTACAAGGTTATGTTATATGTCAGTGTCCAGCTGCCATCAGGTTTTATGTGGCATGCCAATGCCATAGATTCCAAAGGAGGCAAAATATTTCCCATCATAGTTCACAATTTTTAAGTTTTCTAACTTCCAGATAGTCAATAAAGGTAATGCGGCCGCCTGTAGTAGTCCCAATAATTGCAACCAGATTTTTCTTGTCTCACCTTTAGTAATCCTACAATTCCCATTACGTGGGCATTACGTATAAGTAGGTAGCTTCAGTCAGGGCTTTTTTTAAACAGTTTTTATCTACAATTATAAGTTTATTTTACGTTTGTGAGGTACCTTCGGAGAGAAATAAAATTACAAAAATTTTATAATGAGCACCGAGAAAAACTACATGATTATTAGAACTAAGTACAAGACCTAATCTTATTAGTCCATCCCGAAATCTGTGAAAGTTCTTTGGGCAGATACATTCAACAAGGGAAGAAAGTTCAAGTATATACGTACCTATTATACCTATACAGGGTGTTCGAAAAATAGACGGAGATATTTTAGAGGGTAATTCCCTGTTAAGAAATATGAAAAAAAGTTTCTATAAAGATGGGTCCGGAAATGCAGAGTTTTCAAGATACAGGATGTTAAATATATTGCATGTCACTGGACAAAATTGGTTTATCATCAAGTGCCTTGGAAAACAAATAATCAAAAGCATTTCTAGGAAAGAGTGTTATTGCAACTTTTCCAATATCATAACATACACTACAACCAATTTTGTCTAGTGACATGCAATAAAACGGTTTTTATTTTTTTTTTCTCGAAAACGAAGTGAGATAGGAAAACAATACAAGAGGGAAAGAAGTTGTATTTTTAGATGCTTAATCAAACAAAAAATATTAAAGTTACAAAAAAGGTAGTGGCGTACATTTTTTTGATAATAATATTCGCTAAGGTGCCCCCCGGGACGCCACTGGACTTAATAAATTTAATCTAGTTAGGGCGAAATTAGCCTCTTAATACAACAAATAACATTGCCAAATTTCAACAGAATCGAGTAAATAATTTTTAAGACATTAATAATTTCATGTTTTATTTTTTTTTATTTAACATCCTGTATCTTGAAAACTGCATTTCCGGACCCATGTTTATAGAAACTTTTTTTCATATTTCTTAACAGGGAATCACCCTCTAAAATATCTCCGTCTATTTTTCGAACACCCTGTACATATTACAAATGGTTTGAGGAACCTGGTAACAAGGTGCAATAGCGACAAATTCTCAAATAAGCAAAATCGGCACTGACTTACCATAGGTACTTATATCTATTACTTAAATTCCTGGAAATAATTGCAGGGAACCAAATTCAAATATAAAATAAATTTTATTCATTTGGCACTTGCCATATTCTGTGTTTGTTTGACAGAACATTGTCAAGTCTAATTTTTGAAATGCAAAACACTCGAGAAGCAAGTATTTAAGAATAAATCATCTCGCTCTAGAGTGAGAATTTTTAAGATCTATTATTAAAAATGATTTTAGAATAAGGTACTTACATTCACGAATGATCGTGTAGAAAGATTGTTCTTTGAATGATTTGCAATATAGTGTTTATATACGTAATATAAGGGAAAGTCGCCGAATTTCGGATACTACTTTAAATTTACTAAGTATTTATTATACAGAAGTGTTTTTTATTTATTTTTTCATATAAGCATATACAACGTGTTATAATGAAACAAAATTTATTGTCAAAAGAATTTTACTAAATTTGTTTTTTTCCAAGAAAACGAATGTATATGAATTCGGTCCATTTTGGTGCGACCGAAAAAAGGTTCCTAATTTCGGACACTGTATCCGAAATTAAGAGACTACTTTCTACAAGTGTAAAAACTATATATTTAAACAAAAGGAGCACACATACGTTTTTTCTAGCTTCTTTATTAGCTTGTTTGATTGATTTGTTTTCCTCTGACCTCATTATAATAGCCAGTTTCAATGGATCTGTCACTTTTTCTGAAAATAAACAATTTACTCGCAACCAGCATATTTTATTAAGCCAGAATTTTGGGTTTCTGGTATCCGAAATTAGGAACTTCAGACTATCCGAAATTAGGCACCTTTTCACTTTTTAGGTTAGAGTAATGCAGTACTGTTATTTTTGAAATCTGTTTTAATTGTGACTAGAATACCGGCTTAATTAATATATTAACTTACCTAGGACGCAAACACAAAATTCTGGAACGATTATTTCAAAGATAGACACAGCTCAAAACGCGACTGAACATAAAACTCCGCCATGCAATTTAGACGTTTGGAGCTGCCATCTAATGGAGAGAGAGAGTACCACCACAATATTGCATAGTGGGTTTAATTTGACTTTTTGCATTGTATAGGGTGAGGTTTCAATTTAAAACAACAGATGGCTTCTTAGATAAACCACTATCCGAAATTAGGAAACCATCCGAAATTAGGCGACTTTCCTCTACTCAATTTCAATGTCATTATGTTCTTGGTTAGCAACAAAAAAATGCTATGTTGGGCCTGCAAAATTAAGAAATAAACCACAAAACATTTATTTCGACCCATCAGAGAAGTGATCGCAGTTGGCCGTAAGCTTCGTTCGCAAGACAAGTGAAAAGTGAAATATATATACCTACCATGCTCTTTTCCCCTTTTTCCCTATCCAACAAGAAAAAGTTCATGAAAATCGTTTCAGAAATAGAAACTTTTTAAGGGCCTTCGAGAACGGTCATCGCTATTGCTAATCCAACTATTAAACCCTCATATGCATAATCTCGGCACAGAGCAAAACAAACAGCATCAATATTAGGTTTGCCGAAGAGCTTAAAAACGGTCTGACGCCGCACTCCACCCCCAGGGCCTGTCCGCGGAGACCGCTGCACGCGCTATCAAAGTCTAGTGCGCGCCCCGAAAGCCTCTTAGCAAATCCGTGTTTTATTGTGTGTCGTGTTTGCTTTGGCGTGCGCTCGGCCCTGTGTCTCGAGCTCCGTAATTGCTGTTCAGTCGCTGTTTGAGCGGCATCAGTTCGATGGCTGTTAATTTGGTTTCCATCGGGATCGAGGGTTGTTTGCGTACATGACACAAAGACGCACGTGTACTAGTATTACGGTAGATACGGTAGAAAATTGTGTTTGTTTTGAGTGGCCATAGCAAGCAAGAGTCAAAAGCAATAGTTGCAGCAAAAGTGCAGTAATTAATGAAATACTTATATTAACGCTAAAGGTGCCTACATGATGTAGGTACCTACATCTCTAGCAATAGTAATATATTATTATTCCAACATCGCACTGTTCGAAGTAAGAGTCAATTCATAACTTCCTCTGTTTCTTCATTCTGTACTCATAAGTATGATTTTATTGCGGAACAAGAAAGAAAACATTGAAGTTGGATATTCGAAACTTACAAGAAGCTAGATGTCAAACTAAATGGGAACATTTGCCACTATTTCTATTATTAGAGTGAAATAATAAGGCGATAACTGTATTTTTCGATGAGAAAAACATAAAAAATTCACAGATTTTGCAATCCTTGCACCCACCGGAGATATTGGAAATGATAACACCATATACAGTGTGTCCACGGATGGGGTAAATAAGAGGACAAATGGACCAAAAAGTGAAAGATACGAAAAAATGTTTTTGTTTATAAAAGTTTTTGCTTGCTTTAAAAATAAGATCCACGATGCCAAAAATTTGTTTTTCTTGTACAGGGTATGCAAAAAATACAAAAACGTAAAATTTTATGAAGAGTAAAGTTGGCTTTTTATAAATTTTAAAGCAAAACGTTAAATAAAAAAACTTGTTTGAAATTTTAAAAGAATTCTTATTCCAGACTTTCAAGGAAAAATTTGAAATTTCTAAATTACTCTTTTAAAACCGAAATTTTTCCAAGTCATATTCTGACCTTTTTATTTGATTACGCCATTGATAACTGTTACTGTGACATATTTGTCAAAATAAGAACGATGTTGTCTTTAAAGCAAAGAATATTTATAATCCAAAATTACAGAAACGGCGAGAATAGTTATCGCTACGTTATTGAGAAGTTTCAAGAAAAGTTTCCAAATGTACAATTTTTAACCATACTTTGGAAGATGGGGACAGTTACAAACGCTTGGATTTTTGTTTGTGGGTCGGTGATGAAATTCTAAATAACAACGTGAACTTTCATAAGCTGATAATGTTCTCAGATGAGTCATCCTTCGGTACAAACGGCACTGTATAGCCTCTCAGCATGTGAGATACTGGAGTAGGAAAAACCCAGAGTTTAGAATTGCGAACCGCCGCCAGTATTTTAAAAAAGTAAATGTTTGGCGTGCTATTTCCTATTATGGGATTATAACATATTTTTTTGATAATACGTGTAATAGACATTCTTATTTGCATATGCTGGAGTCATTTCTGTCAGACAAGTTAGAAGAATTGCCTCCTCAATATCGCCAAAATATCTATGTATTTTCAGCACGATGGGTGTCCTGCCCATTATGCTACAGAAGTCAGGGATTGGCTCAATCGCAAATTTGGAATTCGTTGGATGGGCCGAAATGGCCCAATTTTGTAGCCCCCTAGGAGTCCCGACTTGACAATTTGTGATATGTTTCTACGGGGGCGCATTAAACAACTAACATATGAAAGACCCATTGAAAATAACGAAGAAGTTTTAAAGCAGAGAATTTTAAGATCGATAGAATCAATTTCACTAGGAGAAATATAAGAAGCAGCTTTAGCCATTTACGACGTCGGTTAGAAAAATGCATAGAATATGGAGGAGAAGTTTTTGAAAAATAAAAATAATGTGCCCCTAATTGTTTCAAAGTTTAATAAAATAAGAAATATTTCTTGAGTATTACAATTATTATTTAATATTCCATTAGTAATTTTATTTAACCTCTCTGTAATTTCGGATTATAAATATTCTTTGCTCTAAAAACATCTTTCTTATTTTGACAAATACGCCACAGTTATCAAAGGTGTAATCAAATAAAAAGGTCAGAATATGACTTGGAAAAATTTCGGTTTTAAAAGAGTAATTTAGAAATTTCAAATTTTTCCTTGAAAATCTGGAATAAGAATTCTTTTAAAATTTCAAACAAGTTTTTTATTTAACGTTTTGCATTAAAATTTATAGAAAGCCAACTTTACTCTTCATCAAATTTTACGTTTTTGTATTTTTTGCATACCCTGTACAAAAAACAAATTTTTGGCATCGTCGATCTTATTTTTAAAGCAAGCAAAAACTTCTTCTTTTTCACTTTTTGGTCCATTTGTCCTCCTATTTACCCCATCTGTGGACATACTGTATATACGAAATATAATTAACACAATTTATTTACGAGTTGGTAGTAAGCATAAACATAATTTTTATTTAAACTAACTTAATATTATAGGTATTGGATGTCATCTAACTACTGTTCACGATTCACGTCACAACGTTCGCCGGCGAAGCTATGCGTCAGCGTCACCGCGACAACGCTGTCTTTCGAACGAAACTGCTAATTCGACTCCCCCATATACGAACATAAACATTTCCAGTATTAAAACAACCAAACTTTACGAAACGTTACTTTGCGAGGTAACCTACACCTGACACCAGGTGACAATAGCAAAGACAAAGGCTGCATCTATTACCCATATACCTATACCTAGCAACCTATACCGCGCAAGAGAGACGTCCGACCGGGGGAATAATTTGGCGGCCATTTTTAACCCTAAATGAGGAGGGAAATTTAAAATAATTTATACAATATCTTGGTTGTCGTTTTGTGTAAAATGGAAATTATTTTAGTTCAACGTACAACATAGGTCCAAGATTATATTTATTTATTATATTATATAATAGCTACATTATATTCCCCTAAATAATTATTACTTATAATAATAATAACCTATTTTCCAGGAACATATCTAAGTATACCTATTTCTGAATTTTTAGGCGGCTTGTTTTATTCCTTAGAACTTTTTATTTTCGTTTGTTTAAAAAATACAAGCAAAAGAAAACTTGGTATAACTTCAACTTCTACCACTTTAATATTTGCTTCAAAAATGCAAGTGAAGTGATTTGTAATTACGCTCTTCTTTGATAAGCTTCAATAATTTTGCTGCCGGTGATCTGCAGTTAACAGGTTGTCTTGCTGCTGCCTGCTGCTGTTTGCATTTCTTCGGTTAATTCTATTTGCTCCAGAAATGCGGCTCTCTTCGTCGTATCGAGAATTACAATGTCTCCATTTTCCTCATCTCTATGTCTCTATGAGTTACCTACCTCTTGAACCGGAATACATTTCTTTGGTGGTCTTACCAATTTTGACACCATTGCTTCTTCGGTTAGTTTTCTAGATGGTAGGGCGCCACTTTTCGCGTCCTTTCGTGTTGCATTAAAAAATCCTGTTCATCAAAATGAATAGAACACGCATACATAGAGTCCTTCCAGAGAATATTATTGTCGATGACACCTATAGGGTACTAAGCCACTTTCTAAATTTAGTTTTTTCTCTTGAAAACCTAAAAATCAGCAAGGAATCAGAAAATATCAATGAAAAATAACAATATTATTTGGCAAAAAATTATACCTATGTACCTACTTACCTATGGAATGTAATTTCACAATCTGGATTTAAAAGTCTCTTCGCATTTTTACAATGCTTTACCAAGTCATTTTTTTATCTCGTAAATATGAAAACGGAAAGCTATTAACTGTACAAAATATAAAGAAGAAATCGCGATTAAAAACTAAATCGCATCTCTCAAAAAAGCATGTGTGACGGTGACTTTTATGATTTTACCGGCGCCTTCAAAAAGTATAATGCAATTTCATTCATATAGTATAAAAAAATATAAACTAGGGAGAAAGTAGCCGCACCATTCAAACTGCCAATATAGGGTTAAAAATGGCGGCGAATTTCATCTCTTTTCGTTCCCTGCGCGCCTTGCCGTGCGCAATAGGGCCATAAGCGGTATATGTTAATATATACAGGTATGTGCATCTACCGTCACCAAAATGCATACGCTTGCTGTCAATTGTTAATTAGTGACCCTGTCTCAATTTTTCTAGGTAACACCACCTCACCCAATGCTATACGCATAGAGTGTCAGAACCATTGTTGAAATTTCCGCGAGCACATCAAATATATTTTGCATACAATTTTATATAAAAACTAATAACTAATTTAAAATACTTACACCTCAACTTAGTATCGAGTTTTAAGAATTGTTAGACATTACTATTTATCTGTTTTAATTTGTTTCGTTCCAAAATTAAATTGTGAAGGTTGGTTTGCCGGAAATTTTTGCGGACGGTTTCAGTAATGCTTCTGCATATATTAATATGTCTCTTTTAATCTATAGTTATAGCAGTGACTATAGAAAGAATGAACAGTTGTCCTAGTTTTTCTCGCAGCGAATAGTCGTATGTAATATCACTAGTGCCGGAAATTTTATCGATAATTTTTTCGAAAGCGCTATTTTGCCTATAAAGATCACGAGTATAAATTGGGCTTTTATTTTCTGATAAAATTTTTTCTCTGAAAATAAAAGCCCAATTTGTAACGAGTGGTTTTGCTAATGGGCAAAATAGGACTTGAGAATAAAATTATCTAGAAAAATTTCCGGCACGAGTGGTATTTGTCGAGATTATTTCATGAATACGAATAATTTCTATATTAATTTTTTCTATGTTTACATTTCCAAAACGACTCATTTTGAACGAGTTTATTGACAGCTTCGACTGTAGCGTTCGAGTAAACACGAGGCCAACGATAAAGACAGGCCACGGCGCTAACGCATAATCGCGAAGTCGCGAAGTCACGTGACCAACTTAGTTCTATATAATGAAAGGCATTTTTGGAGATAAATAGAAAAAAAAATTCGTAACAATTTGGCGAGTTTTCTTTCATCTATTACATTACGGATTTGTGCATCCAAGCTTTCTCTAATTGTTTTTTCAAAATTTTCAACCTGCCTCAGCTGTTTTAGGCTGAGAGTTAAACGGCACTGCACTCACAATATTTTGGCACATTCTCAAAAAATTTTGGGACATCACCTTTCTTTAGCTTAGGTGATATTCTCTATAGGTATTTTCCTCCCACAACACATTTGTCCACTTTAATTATTGTTTCACTTTCTTGAAAATGTGTTAGCCACACATACTTAAGGGTTTTTTAGAAATTAAATCTCAGTTGGGATTTGACGAATCCATTTTTGGCGGAAATTTTCATCCCGAGGCAAAATAACAAATGTTTGTTATGCCGACACTTTCTTCCCGGCTTTTGTAATATGTATAAATATAATATAAACAGACCCAATATTTGGTATTTAGGTAAAATGAAGAAAACTAACCTTAGTAGGTATACTGTAAATATTCACGAGGTCTTAGTTGATCGGCAGCGTGAAAGACCATATCAGGGCGTAGGTCGACAACGAAAATCCTCGAGTACGTTACAACACTGATTTATTTCGCACAAGGTGAATGGTGAATACAATAAATACACAAACCCGAACGTTGTCAACGGGAACGGCTTCCAGCCACCCGGACCGTCTAAACTCGCGGATCTCCCGTAAGCAGTTCTCCCCTCTGTGTCTCAGGCTCCACTGTCCAATACTATAATACTGTCCCACCCAGACACCCAGAGGCCATAATAACACCTGGGCGGTTCCCCTCCGCCAGGACACACGCGCACTAGACACAAACTTGTTTCTAAAATATAAACTAAGACGTTTAAAAACACTTTAAACATTGAAATCTTCTCAAAACCCAAGCTGCCGCTTTCAGTTATGTGACAAATGACATGTAACGTCTGACTAAGATGATCACGTGATTTTTGTGCGCCAGGGCCTGTCTTTATAGTAGGCCTTGGAGTAAACAAACATGACGCTTGGGTATCCAAGGCAAATGCGATTATACCTACACCCTGCCGGCGTTGGTTTATTTTCTGAATGTGTCATAAATTTAAACGGAGGCGGAGGTCTAAATAACAAGAATTTAGCATTGTAAAAGTTATATTTATATAATGCTTAATAATAATTAATAATAATAATAATAATTATCGCTAGCAGAGGCATATCATTGGTTGGATTTTTATGGAAGGAGCTACCTTATTGGATGCAAGCAGTATGAGGGAAATAATCAAATTAACATAATCCTAATGTGATAAAATAATAACTGACATGCCTCTGTGACTAAAACTTGGACTAAAATATACGCAAAATTATTTGCTCATTGTTGATGATCCCGTTGCGACATTTTAATTTTTTTTTGTAATAAAAAAATTAAGCGGTTAGAATGTAGAAGAATTTTTAAACATGAATACGGGGATACTTCATTTATACCCCTGGTAGTAACTAGAAAAAAAAAAGAAAATATCCTGGTATAGTTAAGTATAATAAGTTTTATATCCCTATACTTACCGAAATTTATTTGTTTATATAACGTTAGTGGTTTTCGAGAAAATCTAGGTAACTTTAGTTTTAAGCTTAGGTACTTTAATAGGCTATAACTTTTACACGTAATTTATTTTTTTTAGTCCTATTTTCTGAACACCGTATATAATTCGTGGAAGAGAATGCGACATTATCCTGTTAAACGTTTTATAAATACATAATTGAAGCCCCTGGCTTAAAAAGGGTGTAAGCCACAAGTACACTAAAATTGAGATTTCTGATTTAAACTTAATATTTAATAAGGGTAGAAGCCACGCAATTAATTTTTCAACTATTAGTTAATAGATGGCGCCACCGTATCAAAAGGACCTTATTCATATTACTATTTTACCGGCAAAAATTTTCAGAATAAAGCTATAAGCCACCGATATGGATGCTCAACATGCTAGACCGTCTGGCGAAAATTATTATTTTTCTAGTGGCTTGGAGGATGATAATGAGAATCTGTGGGATTCGGATGATAGTATAAAGGACAGGGGCTATTTTGCAAGTGATAGTAGTGACAGTTCTTCGTTATCCTGATGCACAACAGGGAGGAGTTTATCCTACTGTGGCATATACCCTTTTACCGAAATTATTTCTTATTTAATTTTGACTTGTTTGAGGCTTACTCCTAAATTTCTACTGCATATAGCCTTTTACCGGAATTATTTTTCTTATTTAATTTTGACTTGTTTGAATCTTACTCCTAAACATCAAATTTTATGATTATTTACCTAGAAAACGCCGTGTTCGTTTGACAACACCTGAAAAGACACTAAATACGTCGAAATCTTGGCTCAAGTTACACAAATAAATAAAAGGAGGTTTATTTTGGTGTAATAAGGATGCAAGCCACAATTTTTTTAAATAAGCCCGTTTAACACTAATATAGTGCATTCTTTTATTATTGGACTTTACATAAAGCACAATAGGTGCTAATTTCTGTGTTCCTAGAACTTTAAAAATAAATTATTTTTTAAATTGGATTTGACATATTTAAATATATGTTTAAACCTTTTTTTCTCAAAATATGCCAAATGTGGCTTATAGCCTTTTTAAGCCAGGGTCTTCAATTGAATCTGAGCTAGAACTTGATAAATTGTCGCACGAGCTTAGACAGCGGCTATTTTGCAAGTGATAGTAGTGACAGTTCTTCGTTATCCTGATGCACAACAGGGAGGAGTTTATCCTACTGTGGCATATACCCTTTTACCGAAATTATTTCTTATTTAATTTTGACTTGTTTGAGGCTTACTCCTAAATTTCTACTGCATATAGCCTTTTACCGAAATTATTTTTCTTATTTAATTTTGACTTGTTTGAATCTTACTCCTAAACTTCAAATTTTATGATTATTTACCTAGAAAATGCCATGTTCGTTTGACAACACCTGAAAAGACACTGAATACGTCGAAATCTTGGCTCAAGTTACACAAATATAAAAGGAGGTTTATTTTGCTGTAATAAGGATGCAAGCCACAATTTTTTTAAATAAGCCCCTTTAACACTAATATAGTGCATTCTTTTATTATTGGACTTTACATAAAGCACAATAGGTGCTAATTTCTGTGTTATTAGAACTTTAAAAATAAATTATTTTTTAAATTGGATTTGACATATTTAAATATATGTTTAAACCTTTTTTTCTCAAAATATGCCAAATGTGGCTTATGGCCTTTTTAAGCCAGGGTCTTCAATTGAATCTGAGCTAGAACTTGATAAATTGTCGCACGAGCTTATAGTCCATATTTTCAAGTGAAGTCAGTAGACTTTCTTCAACACATCTCAAATGTTTTATTTTAATGTTATGTTTTTAAAAGGAATACACCATTCGATAACTCTTAAACTATTGATTTGAAAAAATCTACTTACACCATTGTCACCATTGGATTCTACGTAATCGATTTTCGCTTTTCGCCATTAAGTTTATCATGGAAAGTGAGCCTTTAAAAGTGTCAAATTTGGACCACCCGTTATAATAGTTACAATAATTTGATAATAATTATTGCTCTAATTTTATAAAGGCAATCAAGTGCAGCTGCTCTATTACTTAAACGTTTAATTTTCGACAACAATACAAGTTGTAATTCTGTTTGATTTCTCCAAAATAACAACCCTATGTGACCCTACTAGCAAGCAATTCAAAATCTCAAATCCTTTCTGTTTTCGATTTGCCTTTTGGGAAATAAATACTCAGCTCCTGTTGTATTTAAAGTATACTTTTTACGGCATTATATTCCGTTCGGAAATCCTTTGTATTTTGTATCCCAACAAACTCCGTCCCCTGCAGCTAAGCGCTATATACGCTGCGCCGGCCCCATCCAACTCCGACATCCTTCTTGCATTACCCTGATGTTTGCGCTGCAGGACGCTGTTTACCTTTTGCAGCCCGGCGCAGTTGCACTTTCTCACGGCGGCCGGGGGTGGTGGAGAAGCCGCGACCCCTCAGCCTTCGGCTATGTCCATACGACCATAGAAGAATCTACTTACGACGGTATTTTCAGTCCTTCCTCTCCGCTAGTAACCTAGTCATACACCTAGTACATAAATAGTCGCCTGCCCGTGACGTCACGGTGGTACAAACAAAGCGATAGTAATAACCCAAGCAGCATTTTTAGTCGCCGTTACGTTCCGGCGACTTTTGTTTGCAACTTTAAAGTTGTGATTACGTAATTACTACGTTCCTATTACGTCCCTGCGACCAAAATGGGGAACATTTTGAGGGTGATCATATATTTGTATAGGTTGCTATAGGTATATGGAGAGTGATAGATATGTAACGGCGACCACCTAGCAACTTACATCGCTATACGACGCGCTTACGTTCCGGCAACGTGGTGGAGACGTAGCAGCGTGGTCACCGCTACTTTGTTGGATTTGTTTGTTTCTTTACATTCGCGTCCTCGCTTTGTCTTTGTCTAAATAATTAAAAAGTATTCTAGCCCAGCATCCTCCGTCATTTTTCAATAACCGTGGAAAATGGAAGTCCCTAATATTTATTTTTAACTTATATCTATGAATATGGTAGATATAAGAAAGGTATTAATTTGCTGATTTTTTTCTCGTTGCTAGATTCAAGAAACTAAAACGATTGAAAATTTTCTGGCAAACATGACATTGATAGATTGAAAAGTAACAACGCGCCCTCTCAAAATGCATGTTTTAACACTTTTTTTTCGGGAAGATAAATAATTACGAAAATGTGCGAAATTACCTAAAAATTGCGAAAAATGCTTTTTTAATATTTCTATAAGTTATACGAGTTCATTTTTGCTCAATTTTCTCTTTTTGGGGACAATTTTGAAGAAATAACTATTTCGGTACCAAAGGAAATTGACATTTGATATTAATGGCGTCTATAATTTTATAAGAAAATATGGCGTAATTTTCAGTAATTACTTCTAAGTATTATTTACCTTAAAATGGGTGTTTGAAGGCTTTGCCACTTAACTGATGGTAGTAACGGCAACAGGACTTTTTTCACTTTAAGGTAATTCCTACCTTTAAGACGAAAATTAGTTTTAGATATTTTAAACTCTAAAGTCCCAATTACTAGAAGAGGATTTCAAGGTTCCAGAAGCCTCGTTTAAGTTCCGAATGCTACTATACTAGGTTCCATTTGGAACTTTAACCTATAATTTTTATATGAGAGTGTTATTTTCAGCCGGTGTGTTTTGTGCTATATTTCGAAATGTTGATATTTAAAATTGTAACCACTCAAGAGAAGCGTTTTGTAATTTTGTATTGAAGATAGGTGCTCGTGTTTCGATTCGTTTCATCCAACTGCTGCTTTAATTTTCTATAAAATGTGAATGTGTGTCTATAATTTTTCTTCTTTCTAATGGCTGACATTTTCATCACTTCGCAAAAACTACCGAATCCTTCAAACGATTGTAAGGAACTAAATGCAGTGCAAATCTTGGTCCCTATAGAAGTGACAGTTACTTTAAAGTATTTTTTGTAGTAATTGGAACTTTCTAGTAATTTTAAAATGGAGTGGGAAGTACAACTTACCATACAGTAGTTTTCTCGAGTAGCGCGGGAAATTTAATTCCACTTTAAATATGACTATATAGTTCCGTAACTTTGAAGGTATTTCTAAAGTCGCTAAGATGTAGAAGTTACTTTCACCGTTACCATAAAGTAATAAAAACTTTAAAGTGATAATGATAAACAAGTAACACAACAAAGTAATTGCGGCCATTGAATATAACTTTAGAGTTAACGTGACTTTAACGTAATTTTGCATAGTAACAATTCCGTTCCAGATACTTCAAAAACTACTTAGAAGTACTGAAACCATAAAGTTCCAACTTGTAGTAATAATTACTACAGAATTACTCATACTTTCTAAATATAAGTAATAAAAACTAATAAGTCGATTTTTAAGTAATAATTACATAATAACTACGTATTCAAAGTTCCCATCTCAGTTACCGCAACTTTAATGCTGCTTGGGAACGTGCCTTCATTGATATTGTACATTGTACAAATACAAATCAAATTAACTGCACTGCAAGTTGGCGACATTCAGCTTAAGGCTGCTCTTGCTCTTCCATAGTAGTGCATATTATCTTCACGAAAAAACGCCATAAAAAGTTTGCAAATAACCTAAAAAAAGAAAAGTACCTGCGAATTTGCTTGAATTCGAGGAACGCTTTCATTGGCTTGAGGAAAACTTGAAGTCTCTGCTGCGCAATTGGGTAGCGCGCGTCTCACGAGCTGTTGTTTCATTGTGCAATGTGCACACAACAGTAAAAACATAACTATCGCGGCATAAATAGACGCCGTAAAACTGAGGATAATAGCGGCTGCACGCAGTGTGTCGTACGGCAGTGACGTGTGACTCTCTCTAGCCGTTGTATAACCGCGCCAAATTCGCCGTTTCTGCTTTGCATTTATTTCGTTAAGAATTGTATTTAAAGTGGTTTTATGATTGATACATGTTTCTCTAGATTTATAAGATCTGTCGATTTCGGTATTTCCAATTTCAACCGAAATCTAGACAGATCTAGCCCAGGGCCCCTTTCACACAAGGGGCCCGGCCAGCAACGGCCTCACCACGGTGAAAATTAAAAAAAAATTAACGTAAACGTACCAATGCCTGCCACCTTGCCTAAACCTGACACATGCTTTATTTAATTTAAAAAATAAGGTAATAAGCAGATATAAATCCATTCTATTGAAATGCTTATGTTGGTAGAAATCACAGTTATGAATTATGTGTGTTCCTAAGATAGTCATCTTGATCTCTCTATTTTTACTGACTTTTCAATTTATAGCGAAGTTATATTCATTGTAGTTTCTTTAGAAAAATTGTTTAGTGCAGCGTTGTAAAAAATAGTGTGTAATTACGTGTTTTATAGTGTGTAATTACGTGTTTTTAGTATAGATTTTTAAACGGAATTAATTTTTGTGGCTTATACTTCTAAGCAAACAAAGTAAGATAATAATTTAGAACTATTTTAAGTTTTTGAAGATTTTGGTTGGGGTGTTAGCTACTGGCTTATGTTATGTTTGTGCTAAGCCAATGCCTGTCGTAAGTGTCAGTCCATGGTAAAATCACAAGTCATGCACAAATAATGATCTCTAAAGTCTGTAACAAAAAACCTTATAATGGTGTACAAATTTCGCGTCAATGGGTTAAATATTTCCAATTCCTAACACCCCTGTCAGCCATTGGCTATACAATTGGCACTGACTATGGCAGACTTCGGACGTTGGGTGATCAGTCAACGCTTCGGAGGTGTGTCTTCGTCTTCAAGAGCATCAGAACATGTATAGATTTGTCACTCAACGATTCTGAGGCATGTCTTCTTCTTGTCGAAAGCGCTGAACAGGACCAATAACTACTACTACGATCTTTCCAAGTTTACAATGTCAAATTAAATTAAATCATTCAAAATAAGTTCAAAGATGTGTAGTTACGAAACGACCCTAGAGAATTTATGCGGTCTGTCAGGTGTAGAGAAGAAACAGTATTTTTAGAAGAAAAAAAAAAGAGAAAGATAGGGAGAAGAAAAAAGGGAGGGGAAAAGAAGAACAATAAATAGAAAACAGAATACATTTACGAGAATCAATATTATCATAGAAAAATAAATGAAATGGGTAAATAAAAGCGAACATTAGTTTTAATAACAACTGTGACATAATGAACAAATAATAATTTACAAAATTGAAAATCCAAAGCTTTCTACTCAAGAATAAGTTACTATATGTTCCAGAAATGGGAATATACGAATAAATAAACATTTCTACATACAATAATCACTTGTGTTTCCCTTTTTAAAAATTGGTGTGACAATTTTTATAGGGTGTTAGGATTTGGGCTTATCAGATTCAGGCTAAGGGTCTAGTCAAAAATCGCTATGTCAGTTATTGGATAAAAAAAATATAAATTTTAAAATTTTGTTTACAAAATACATTGCAGATTTGATTTGGGCTGTTGGTAATTATTTCCAGTGATGTCTTTCCTACTTACTCCATATTAAGAATCATCAACAAACGCACCAAATTGATTTTTATAGATTAAAATTTGATAAATCTATCCTTAAGGTGTCAGGCACTGGTAAGTTTACGTTACCCACAAAAAAAATAAAAATAAGTTAGTCACACAGCGTTAATTGTGGGCTCTGCTGCCATCTATACCCCGTCAATCGTACCTATATCAGTTTGAGGTTATTATTTGCTTCTTTATGCTTGAGAAACGATTCGCTTGAATCAACTGATCTTTCGTTTTTGTGAAGTGTGAAGTGTTAATTTATACAATTTTTGAAGAAGAAAAAGCAGATTTTTGACTACCAAACGGGGGGCCTCATAATAGTGTTAGCCCTGGGCCCCCAGAACTTACGGTCCGCCCCTGATAACAGAGAGAAACCAGATTTTTGTATTGCACCTTTCAAGAGTTTTAAGTAGCTAATAGGTAAAAAGTTGAGAAACTATTATAAAAAATATTATAAGAACCAATACCTAAAGGTAAAGAGCAAGAGATTTTACAAGTATTTAACAGTTACAACCAATATATACAATTTACTCTGGAACCTGAAAATCATAATAGTGTACCTTTCTTGGACACTAAAGTGATCAGAAAAGCAGATAATAGAATAATATTGGATTGGTATACTAAACCAACTTGTTCTGGTAGATACACTAATTATTTTTCGTACCACACTGAAAAAACTAAAATAAATTTAGTGCTAAGTATGAAAAATAGAATCTGAAAATTATGTCACCCATCACTTATAAAAAAGAATTTAGTTAAATTAAAAAAACTTTTTATTGATAATTCTTATCCTGAAAAACTTTTAAACAAATTATTGTTTTCAACAAGAACATCTAATAATATATCAGATCAGCAACCTTTAGATCAACAACCTAGTACAATTTCGAGTAATAATATTAATTTAAATCTTAAAAGATACAGATCTTTTCCTTATATTAAAGACCTAACACCAAAAATTTCAAATTTATTAAAAAAAGAAACCAATGTCATAATTGCTAATAAAACAATAAAAATTGTAGGAAATCTCTTTACGAATCTTAAGGACAAGCTAAATACTCAAGATAGGTCTAATGTAGTTTATCAGATTAATTGCACTAATTGTAATAAAACTTACATTGGTCAAACATGCAGAAGCATTAAATCTAGAAATATTTCACATAAAAGTGATATTTGTCTAAGGTCCGAATCATGTGCTTTATCTCAACATGTTAATTCAACAGGACACAAAATGGATTTTGATAATACTAAAGTTTTGGCAACTGAAAGAAATTATTTTAAGCGTTCTTTTCTTGAAATGTGTTACATTAACCAAGTTGAAAATACTCTTAACAAAAAAACAGATATTCAGGACCTTAATATAATTTTTTCAAATTTACTTTTCTTAGAAAACAAACCAAATTTTACTAACAACAATAATAATTCAAATATACCTAGATAAAGGTATAATAATAGTAACTAGTGACATTTATATACCTTTAAAAATAAACTATTTTTTAGTGTCATATTGAACTAAACTTAAAAAATTTAAAAAATTTTGTACTTTTGCCCTGTCCAATGCAAAATTCAAACATTAACATCTTTACATTATATTAGGAACTCACTTAATTGTAAGTAATTTTGAAATTTATATCACAAAAACTATTTTAATGTAATTTTAGAGTGACTGAAGAAGCAGTTAAACAACTGCGAAAGCTTTCACCAATAAAAAGTCTTCACACTTAAAAATTGGCTTATTTCCCACTAAATTTGGTTCTTGTTGTTTTACTAGTCAAGCCACGACTACCCCTCCTCTTAGAAAATATTATAGGTAGTTAGGTGTAGTATTATTATATTATTATGATATAAGTCGGTATTTAAATACTCGAAAAGTATTATATATTTCATTCATACATGTGCACACTTCCCTAAAGTGCGATATATATGTAATTAATTTATTTGTTAGATAAAGGATATTTTATACCTTAAAATATGCAAATCGCAATCTAAAGAGTTCAACGAAAACTGAAAAAAACTAATCCAAAAATAAATATATTAAGCCACTTGTAAGATCAGCTGATACCTATAACTTTTCTTGAATACTTCGTTTTCGTTTTGAATTCTGATGTATTGTTTTAATTGTTTCAGACATTCATATAATAATTCAGTGAAAAAGTATGTAGTTTAGCAATAATTGTGTAGCCAATATTCTCTTTTGTTGTTGTAAACCACTTAAAAAATGATACTATAATATTTTAAGCTTCGACTGTTTTGTATTAATCCATAATTAAATAGGTACACTAAATCATAAAATCTATTGGTGCGCCCAATCTTTTCCATAAAACAGTCCGAATTTATAAACGCTTTGGTGCGGGCAATCTACGTCTGCACAGTTGAAAATAATATGTTAAATTTAACATTTTTTTGATGTTCCATCTGGTCCACACACAAAAATATGTAAAATGGCTGATGTACGTGTCTGTCAAATTTTACGTTATGCGTTGTGTAGAAAATGATTAACTGAAAGTGTTATATTATTTTGAAGTATTATTGTGTCAACTTATACATACAGATTTGTGAAAATAAAAGTTAAATGGACATTAAAGTTTTGTTGTATTTACGATGGTAGTGTGTCATATTGAAACTTTCCATATTCAGATTAACAAGTCAGGTAATGTTAATTAGACATTTGTCATTATTTATATTAACAAAAGCGTGAGTTGAAGTAACATCTAGGCATATGTTAAATAGAGGAAAAACGACAGTGGTTTTTAACATTTGATCTACGTAGTTCTAACATATAGCTATAGTGAAATTGACATTTGATCTAAAGTTAAGAATACACATATAAATAGTACTTTTAACATAAGATTAATAGTAAATAAATATATTACGTAATAATTACATTATTATATACAGTGTGTCCACATTAAGGACTTACCACCCTTGTAAAATTTTTATTCGTTGATCGATTTTGATAAAAGTTTTTTTTATAGGTATAGGTATTCAAAATGCGCATTCAATGAGTAGGTAACTTTATTTTTGGATTGTAATCATATAAGAAAAAAAGTATTATTTTTTTATTTCTAGATATTACCTATTTTTTTTAACATTGGAACAAATGTTTAATATGCGCATTTTTAACCTAACAAAAAAAGTTTATCAAAATCGGTCAACAAATAAAGATTTTACAGGGGTGGTAAGTAGGTACTTAACGTGGAGACACTATATATTATATTATATATAAATGTCTATATATAATAAGTGTCTCGTAATAATACCTTTCTCGATACTTACCTTTTAATAAACTTTATACTTTTACTGTTTCTTACACTGCAAAGGACTGGAACAACACTGCATGACTATAACTTGTTTTATAAATCTCGGGCAATAACATCTTAGCAACTAGCAACTATGTGAAGTAAATGGGTGATACTTGCAAAATGAATACAACAATTTTGATTTGTGATTTTTTTTATTTCAAAACAAAAGGTTTACATATTAGGATTAGGCAGATTAATAATAATAATAGAAGATACATCTATACTATATAAAATAAATATCAAATTTTTTCTAATAACTATGATAACTATAGGTATACCAATATACAAAAGGCAACTTTTTAAATTTATTCAAAACAATTTAATAACAGGTAAAATTAATAATTATTCAAATAATGTAGGTACAAAATCTAAAGATCTAGGCGGAACAGCATAAAAATGAGAAATAAGGGCATTTGTTAGGTGCGGCAAATTCATAATTAAAGAGCCACCCCTGGTTAACATAATACCTACATATAAAAACCCTGGAAGTAGGTACTTATATATAATAATATGTGTAGGAATTTGAAATATCACTTACCTGGATTTTTTGTACACACGCTGTTACCGTACTATTACTACACAGCAACACACGCTATTAATCGATAGGAATTGGCACCTGGCACGCGACGCAATTCTGGACTGACTGAGATGAAAACGACTTGACCAAGTGTGATAGCCGGGAAGCGAAAACAACAGTCCAATCATTCGATTTTAACAAATACTGCGTAGAGACTTACATTTTTATGAGTCGAAATGACACTGAAGTTTATGTTGCGTTGCAAAATGAATAACTTAATATGTTAACTCTACATGCATGAAAGTATTAAATGTACGTATTCTGTTATTCAAAACATATCGAAATAAGTTAAATAATAAATGTTAAACTTAACACAGAAGATAGTTGCATCAACACATTGCACATATTCAGTAATATTTTTAACATTTGTGCGAGTTAAAATGTTACAGTTTTACACACTGACGTATCTAGATGATTCGACATATTGCTCGTGCGTTAATTTAAGTAACAATGTATGTCACTTTTTGACACAAATATATTAACATCCAAAAAAAGTAACATACTTCAATCCGATTTTTAACTGTGCTAAATCAACCTTGTATATTGCTGTTTGCCGCTTACTTTCGCATCTGGCTGGTAATCTGTGCCTTAGACCTTATATAAACCTGACATTTGAACCAAAAGCTCATAACAACAATAACAAAATAAAATATTCCTAAAAATCACGCCTCGGCGCGCCATTGACGTCCTCCAACCACCCCGCCGACTTCGTCGGCTCAAAGCGCGCAGCTGTGCACCACTCGCCGCCTCTCCACCCGCTTAAGGGCTGTGTATTTTAATTTTAACACTCGATATTCATGACCCCGTATAATAAAGATGGATTTGAGGGCCGTATAATGCATATTGGCGTCCGCGGCGCGCAACTGTTCACATATTAAACGCTCGTCGAGGGTTTTCCAGCGGTGAAGATCTGGCCGGGACGTCTGGGGTTGATGGTTGATGGTGCGTATTTGAAGGCCATCCTCGACAATGACTAACTTGATTTTAATCCATCATTATCGGATGGCAATTTTGTAGTTTAGGTTTTAGGCCATGGACAACTCAATGCCTGCGTCAGAAATTTTCTATAGGCCTTCTAGATTTTGAGCAACAACAGCCAAATTCGTGTTTTCTTATGGCCGCCATATTGAATTTTTACATATAGATAGAGATAGAGAAAAAAATGATATTTAGTTACCTAGCCCTTCAATAAAACAAGCCCGGTAGAAAAAAACAAGCTGGTAATTAACCATTTTTAAAAAGATCACATAAATCAAATCTAGCCTTGGATAAACAATAATTATTGACAGTGACAGTCTGTTACAGCTTAGAAATATGCTATAAGAAAGTGTGCTGTTTTTTGATAATCAAAACCTTTTAACGAAACAATAATAATTTTAATAGATACGAAAACACAACAACTACCTAATACTTAAACATTAAGCCAACTAACAATTAATAAAGATAAAAAAATCATTTTTTCCTTTTTTTATTATAAATCAAAAAATATCGTTGTCTAATCTGACAGACGTATAGTTTTTGATATACCAATGGTGGCCATCGAAAATTTTACCTCACTGTACTATACTTATCTCTATTTTTATAATTTGTGAATTTTAAGTCGCCTCGCTTAAGCAGAAAATGCAATTTACGAAGGAATCTTACCGAGAAAAGCTCTTCTACAATAAAGCGAATGTTGACAAGTTGATTATCGAGCTATTTAATTTAAAATTATGAAGCAAAATGTTTGCCGGTATGAAATAATATTTTAGATATCACAAACGGAAAGCAGCCTTCGAGATTTCCCAGCAAACGGGCGAATTTTGAAGAAATTAATTAAATCGTCCTAACCGGTTTCTATCAAGTTTTCTCGTCTCCGTGGAGACTTCATAACACTATATTTTTGCTGGAGCAAAGAAATAAAATCGTTGACTGACGTATTAATAAGACTTCTCACGGCTATAGCTTCATATTCTGAAAAGTAGATGGCGCCTATGGTCAACAATGTATTTTGCATTGTATTTTGTCTCCGGGAAGCGTATGGTGAGCCAGAGAACTATCAAACACAGCCGTGAGCAGTCTTTATTAATACATCAGTCAACGATAAAATGCGTGTGTCGGATTAGTGAAAGAACCTTCAAAGAGGTTAACGGCGGCCTCTTTGAACAGCTACTGTAGTGCCACTGTAGTCCCCAACAGATTTAGAAAATGTGAATGTTGTGTTGGGTAGTGCTGTGTGACTTTTAATGTAAAAAAGAAAGAAAACAAATTATGGTGCAATATTCAATCCTGGAAATGTCAGTAAGGTAGGTGTTTCATAGGCATTCTACATGTTCCTTAGAAAGTAATCGTTTTCAAAAGGAAATCGAAATTTCGTGGTGAATCCTCGGATAAATTGATAGACGTGGCAACGCCGCGCTATTTCACTACCTGCCACCACAGAAAATATACGCTACGCGTAGCGTATATTTTCTGTGCCTGCCACTACCATTCACATAGGCGAAATTTTAAGACACGCCATGGCGGGCGTCCATAGGCGGCGTTTGTTGAGGGGTTTTAAACAATTTGAAAATTTTTTTTAGGCTTAAGACATAATCTACCATAAAAAATTTTGTACTAAGTGATAGTTAACCCTGTAGACATAATAGGAAACTTACTCAACATCGTAGGCTTTCTGGTTTATATAGGCCGCTATATAAACCAGTGACGTTTTAATAATTCTTTATGTTTACAGAATTTTTTTGTAAACATATTCTTTAGACTCTTTGATCGGAGTTAGTCGGCTTTAGTTGTCAACGCAGTTTACCTTTACTTGTTCAGTTTCTCTATTTTTTTTTTAATGTCAAATTCCCCCTCTACAAAAAACGAGACCGGAATATTACACTAAAATCATTTTTACTAATAGTTTTATGTATTTTTCCTTTCCACGAACAACTAAGAATTTACTTGTCGTGCCATTTAATTTTAATCCCTACTAGGTATTACAAGATATTCCATGAAGCTAAACGTAATCTATGTGAAATTTACTTTTAAATTACTTATTATTCCATTTGATTACATTATTTTACAGATTCATATATTTTACATGTACGATAATTGAATATTACCCCAGCAGTCAATATATTAACATGTAATTGCAACGCCGCTTAGCCGTCCTCCCCCGAATTTTCACAGTTTAGTTAGTCATCCGTCGAGATGCATAGGCATTGTCTCCGCAGAGTGCTCTATAATAGTTATTTATGTACCAAGGCACTGAAGTTCAACTTTTTATGACTCATGTGGAGTTTAGTTGTTGAGGCCTCTGGCCGAGGCAAATAAACCACATGAGTCATAAAAAGAACTTCAGTGCCGAGGTACATATTATATTTTTTTTGAAATCGGAAAAAAAAATGTTTTATTAGGCAAGAAAATAATATTAAGGGATCACCCGTCCATGAACCGACTACGCGCGGCGTTGCTTGACTTTGACGATCGCTCTACCTAGGACAAGTATGATGAGACACGGCACCTTCTGACAGAAAACCAAACTGCTGCTTCTTGTGCAGCCTACACAACAAATCTATTGGTATTCAAATTTACTAAAATATGTATACTGAAGGATTGCGCTTCTATAGGAAACAATTTCGCAATGTGTACGAAAAGTTAAATGAGGCTTTATCGGCCGGGTTTTGAATATTTGGTCGCTTTTGACGGGCGATTTCTCCGCGTCTGACGTTTGATGTTTACATCTCGCCAAGGCCTACTTATTGAAAAAATCGTACAATAATGGGCTACATTATTGTACGATTTCTGTGCTTTTAATGACGATTTTGGGACATTTTAATGCCGATTTCAAGACATAATTATTTATTATATTGATAGTATTAGCAATTTTCTTACGCTGTGTTTGTATTGTTTAGTGCAAAGTGTAGCTACATGTGTGTAGTGATATGAAGGACTGTAATAAAAGGCTGGTACCTACATGTGGGATACAAATGTACAGTGTGTGTCATAGCAGAAAATTTGCCGTCGTAATGGAGAACAAAAAAATTAAGAATCGGACCGCTTGAACGAAAGTTTTGTAAAAGCTTTCTGTGAGGTTATCCGCCTGAAATAAGTACCTACCACCATTACTTATTCAATGGTACAACCATCACCTTATAGAATTTATCCAAAGATTTGTTTTCGAGAAGAGGTGGCGACAAGGTAAAAGAAACCAAACAGAAATTTAATGTGATAAATTGTATAAATCGACTATGCAGAAGAAACTAATAAGGAATGCTGGAAGGAGAAAGAAGGGGGAATAATGAACGAAGAAAGAAGGTTTTTATTTAAAGACTAGTTAATAGGAGTATAATATAATAATACTAGATAATATAGCATAATAATATAATATAGTAAAATAATGTTTATTTTTTTTTTCAATAAAACTATTAAAAACAAGTAGGTGCAGAATAATTTTCTTCTTACAATTTACTATGGTTACAGTACGTTCTCTTTCAGTATTTAAAAATCTCACAGTTAATAAAAGTGAACAAACATATTGCACGATTTTCTATTAGGTTCCTTTTATCATCCCCATGATCATTTCGGAATTAGACACATAATGAAGTTACTGACTGTTCAAATAGGTGGACATAATATTATAATTTTAATACCACAAATACACATTCAAAATTTATAACAATAATAAAATAAATGGAACAAAAAGTGTTTAAATAGTTATTGGAGAGGTATAAAATTGATTTAGGCCTGCCTCTCTAGTAAACCAGTAGGTACATTTAGTGAAATAATAGTTAGGTATTTTGGTGTACCAAGGCACTGAAGTTCAACAGTGAGGTTGAAACGTTGAATGATCAACTGTAAATATCATTCAATATCCATGTAGGTAAAATTTTTTTTAATTATTTGCTCAATGTACTTTTTTGTACACATTCACGGAAAACCTGAGAATCTACTGTAAATATCATCCAAAAATACATGTTCGTTCAAGTTTTTTTAATTATTTTTCTACGTAAAATTGCTGTTGGACTGAATTTTTCTTTGCAAAGCCATGTAAAATTCAGTAAGTTAATGGAATCTAGGGTATTATTACAATATATTAACAATTAAATATTACCTTTAAAAATAATTAAATGCTTGGAAAATTGTTACATGTTTTTACTAGGAATTTTATGAAACTGCAGGTACAAGTAATTTTACCTGTACAAGTTAGGTATATTGTTGCCAATGTCAGACATAGTAAAATTACCGGGAATTTTTTTACTGTGTAGTAGGTGTAGGAAACGCCGGAGTCTTTTATACATCTCACCGCTACTTACTCTTTTATGTTCCGGTAGGTACCTACATGCCCTCTTGATTTAATTATTGTCGACCGACAGACACGTTCGACGGCTAAATCGTCGAACCCCGCCGCTGCGTTACCCGAAATCCTTTATACCGCCACCTCTCGTTTAATGAGTAAGACACCCTCGCGGCGCAATAACAATCTAATAAACGAGGTATGCGATCCGGGCGCACGGGGGTGGCGAATTTCGGGCCGGTTCGTCACGCTGGTCCCCATGGCGCCGGGCATTCCCGCGCCACGCGCCTCCGCCCCGCTCCCGATATTATCTATTCTCTGTTTCCCTTTTGATATGACGGCCGGTTTTTATTACGCGGAAATCGGAGGAAAAGTGATCGGTTTGGTTTTGACGGGTTGTTCGAACGAGAAACACGGCGAGTCGGGTGTGAACGAGATCTTGTTTCCCGCACTCGCTGACGGAAATAAATATTTCAGTCCAACGTCTTTGAAGTGGGTAATATTTATCGATTCTCGAAAAAAGATCACCAAAATTTGTCGGGTGGTTTGTACAGGGTACTCGAAAAACCCCATTTTATTCGAACTTTGGCCTCATGTGGTATAACTGAACTTATAGTACTTATTGAAATTTTGTGCAAAAATGATTTCTAACTATGGCAGTGATTATAGTATTGTATAAGATTCCTTACCAGTTTTCAATAGGTGTCGCTACCCTTTGCCCCCTATTACGAGGATAGGGAATTAACTAAACCGGACAAAACAACTTTCCAAAGCTTAGTGTTCCATCGTGGAGTACAGCTTCCGCCCGTTAGATGGCGGCGGCAAAAGACATTCGGCTGAAGCTGAGAGTTTAGCGTGAATTAATCTGTCCTTGCGGTTCTGTAATGATCGCATTGTGACCTCCGCACAGATATAATGATCTCTGTGGTTCTCAGGCATCAGGCGTAGACTACAGTGGCTTTATACAAGACAATGGCGACACGGCCGCCATGTTTTGTCAAATTAGAGGTGGGACTATTTAAAATATATATCGATATTGTGAATCCAGATCCAGTATCGATTTTTTTATCGATATGACTATTATATATTAAATAAAATCAATTTATTGTCCATTTTTTGAGAAATAAACGGTAAAACCTACCTACCTGTTCCGTTTCGTTCATATTTTATGATTAATTACTAATATTTAATGGTTCTCACTGGACATGTCTAGAATAGACGAACAAATTTTGGGCACGTGTTTGTATTTTGAAAAGTTAAATAGGGAAAACACAATATAATTACGTATGTACTTTTAGCTTAGAAATAGTGATGTAAAAAACAAGATTTCTTGTCTTGCTCGGCAACTTCTTGTCTTGTCTTGCTAAGCAAGGCAAGATGTAAAACTACTTCTTGTCTTGCAAATTTCTTGCACAGTTATTTCTTGTCTTGCTAGCAAGACTCTTGCTTACTTCTTGTTCTTGCTTTTTAGGGGATTCCCCAACTCTTTTTCGGGGATTCCCTTTATTTTACGCCTTCTGCGCGCTCGCCGGCGCCGAGCGAGCCACCCTATTTTATCTAAAATGGCCAGGGATATTCTAAGTACTATGGCAACGTCAGTTCCTGCCGAAAGACTTTTTTCGAAGGCATCATTATTGGTTATAAGAAAACACCGAAATAGGCTAAATTCTGAATCATGCCTTCTCTGTCTAAATTCATGGGGCAGTGTAAGAAATACAGATAACTAGTTACTAGTAATGTCAGCAATGTTATGTTCACGTTTAAGATTTAAGTAGGTACCTACCTTAATACCTATAGTTTGTTCAGCGAATGTTCGGCCCTACGTCACAACTCCCGTCCTTGTCTTACTCATGAATATACGATGGATATCGGTCGTATATTCACGAGTAGGGCCGAACATTCGCTGAACAAACTGTAGTTTCAGTTTTTTTTTTGTATAAAAGAATTACCTACTTTGTTTTTTATTAATATGATTTAAATAAATCACGTTTCCCTTGTTTATTTGTCTCATTTACTTGCCATCGGTAGAAAGCAAGAAATCTTGTTTCTTGCACATTTCTTGACAAAAATATTGTCTTCTTGCTGGAGCTACTCCTATCTTGTCTTGCTTCTTGCTCCACTACTTCTTGTCTTGTTCTTGCAGCAAGAACAAGACAAGAACAAGAAAGAGCAAGACAAGAACAAGAAATTTTTACATCACTACTTAGAAAATAAAGTAATGATTGTATTATAATAAAACAACATACAGAAAACTTTGTAATTAACAATTTTCTTCAGAGCTGTTGAAGTCCTAAAGCACTTTGTACACGAGACTAAAACTCAAAGAATAACTGCTTTTATTTTTGGTTTTTGACACTTTTTATGTACTTATTTTCATGGATACCTACAATAACAAATTATTCATAAGAAAAATGAAAAGTGATATTACAATCTGCAACATCCTTCCCTTTGGATGATTTTTCTTAAACCCATTGTTTTACAGGAGTAACAGCCTCTCAAAATGTTTTTGGTTCAAATAAAGCTTTCATGAAAATGTTCGCAATTTGCTCCATTGTGCTTGTTTGAGATCATAAAAACTTGTTTGGAGTCTACAAAACTAGATTGGTTTAATCTTCATGACCTTTTGGTTGTTTCATGTAAACATCTTCATCGTTTTTCGATATAAGCGCATTTTGTAGAGACATCCATTCAGTCAATTCAAAATTTTCACCAGCAGCTATATGCTTAATATTGCTTTTATTATCATTCCAGATTTGACTACAGGGCTAAACTTTTGGTCGTAGTCTTCACCTTTTCTTTGTGAACAACCTTTCATTACCAGCCTCGAACCTCGCCTAGTATTTTTCTATTGATCCATCCGGAATTATCCTCTCCTTGTATATCAATTTTCAAGATACTATACCTAATGCTTTCTTGTCTTCTGGAAGTCTCTGTAAAACTCATTTTGGTTTTATTCATGTGACTTCATTTCTTTATCCACTACAGATTACAGCTAACCAGTATAGTTTCGATACAGCTTCTTCGTAGTTATTAGGCTCACCTAATTTTTAAAACATTTGCAACAGCTTTCATAACAAAGTTTTCAAATTTTGCTGGTTTTGCAATTTTCTACGGTCTCTCAGCACCATTATTTTCATTTCTTCATGGCCTTACTTCTGCTAATCAGTCTTCTTTGACCTTCTGTACCGCCTTTTCCAACTTCTTCATTGTATTCTTCTCCTGGATAACCATCATCTTCTTGCAACCTTCCTTCGCTTTTATGCATTTCTTGCATGACAACCATCTACGTTGTGGTCACCTTACTTTACTTTTCTCAAAGAAAAAAACACAGATAAAGCACAGAAATATGATAATACACACATAAACAAAGTGTACATCCATAATAAGGGACAACACGAATGACGGATCTGTAGAATGACGCCTTCATTATGAAATAGATACAATAAGTCGATCCATTATTATGACAGAATTTGACGAAACATGGGGGAACTAATCAAAAATCGAACCAAGGCTGTAGCCACTGTCTTGTATAAAGCCACTGTAGCATAGGCATGTAAGCAGCGCCGTTGGGGGCCATCCGTCAACCAATAATAATGAAACTATGAAGGGACAAATTAAACTTCAGGCTATGACCCGTAGAGGGCGGTATGTAACGAATCAAGAACTTTGCATTATAGTAGCAGGTAGCAGGTAGCGGTGATTACTAACATTTTAATCAGTACACGTGGAGCTCTAGAGCTTACAGCTTAGTCGCTTGCATAGCGGTCAGTTATCTTCTCAATACTATAATCACTGCGACTATGCGGCCATTTCGATGGAACTATCCATTATATTCTTTGAAATATCCTAATATGGTTTTGTTATTTTTGGGTGTCTTATACAGGGTGTTGGTGTTAATAGTTGAACTCCAAAGATGTTTTCTTTTAATATTTTCGAAACGTTTAAAAATACGCAAATGAAGTTTGAATGAAATTGTATTAGAAACAAATTGAAATAAATGTCAAATCCAAATGTCACAGCCTACTAGATTTCATTAAAATAATCCATATTAGATAAAAATATGAAGTGCAATACCTACATGTTAAAAAATGATTTAACTCAAATACCATGCATCTCAGTGTCATGAAACTAAAATCTATTTTTGTGCAGAAACCTCCGAAATTTCAAATGTTGTAATCAAATATTAAAAAAAATAGTCACCCAAAAAATATGAATGTATTTACTCCACAATTGCATAGCTTTAAACCACCCCTGGTCATTTTGATCATTAACTCTAATTTTGCATTATGATAAAAAGTTGCAAAATTTCATTAGCGTATCTTTAAACGATTCGAAAATATTAAAAGAAAACCACCTTTAGAGTTCCCCTGTACGTCGATAACTAAGCATTTTAGGCCATATTATGTTTATTAGGTCTTAAAATATCTACATGCCGATTTGGATCATCCTGTATATAAAATTTATCACTGTATAGAATATCAATCAATCAAAATGTAATTAATAATAAAATTATCATCACCCGTGCGTTTTTAAGGAAATTTATCCATGAGATTTAAAACAACCGAACTCCTCTTTCTTATCTTTCACTCAATAACAAAATACTATTCGGTATCAATAATAAGTAGTCTTAGTCTACAGGGTGGTTCACTTTTATGTGGTAGGACTTTAACATTAGATAGAAAAAGATAATCTAAAATGAAAATTTTATATCAACATATATCGGGGAAAGCTTAGTTTCCGAGATACAGGGCGTTGAAGTGTTGGAAAAAATATGAAGTATTTTTTACACTGTCCGAACCAGTGGAGATATTTAAACCAAATTTGATGTGTAGTACCACCTTTTTGACTACGATATTTAGTGATAATATGAAGGTCCTGAAATAACCAGTGGTGGAGTTATGGGTTTTTACTATCACTAAATTTAAAAAGTAATTAGTACGGACCTGTCTCACATCAACGTAAATTTTTTTTCGTAAAGTTCTTTCAATTCTCTACAAAAAGTGTATCTTGACATTTTTTTGTATCTGCCACGGTTGTGTAGTAAATAAATTATTTCGTTTCCATCTCAGCCTTTTTTGCCTAAAAATGTGTTTTCTAAGATTATTGATAAATATCGCAAATAACAGAAATTAATTATGGAACACTTATCGGATTCAGCTATTTTATTTTTAATTTTATGGAAACAATTTTAAAAATAAACTGGCACTTGGTTTGAGGTACATTACTTTATTATCATTTTAACATTTTTATCAAATCTAGTATTATTTCTTAATAATTTTTATAATACTAAATTTGTAGAATTCTAAATTATACCACGACGAGTAAAACATGATTCTTCCGCCCATAAAATGTTATTTAAAAATTGTCTTATTTCCTTTGACTACAAAATCCATCGGCAAAATACTAATGTCCTTTCTGCATCGCCGTACTGGTGAAGATAAGTGTGCCATGGAAAAGAAAATCTTATTGACAGTTAATAATACAATAATCTGTCATCCAGTAGATGAACGTAGCAGCGCCGCAGTTTGTCTTTGTTAATAATTGAAATGCCGTTCCAATTTACAAATGAAGAGCAGGCTGACATCCATTTCTGCTATGGAGTTGCAAATGGGAACTCTGCGGAAGCAGCCAGAGAATACCGGAGGCGATTTCCAAATAGGCGCCATCCGCGTCCCTCGGTGTTTGTTAACATGCACCGGCAATTCAGAACTCGCGGTTGATATTTTCATTTTAGATTATCTTTTTCTAGCTAATGTTAAAGTCCTACCACATAAAAGTGAACCACCCTGTATAGTAGTCGAATCATTTTAATTAAAAAGAACTGAAATTAAGGTATACCATACAGGGTGGTACAAAAAAGTAGATCCATCAATCCCACGCTGAAATAATATGAATTTTCGTATGCTATTTTTTATTTAGATTAAGTCCTCTACTTCAAAATACGGGTTGTGAAATTTGATTTAAAATAATAATAATTACCAGGTACTGACTGGCTCAAATATTGCAAATCTATAATTTATTTGCAAAACTTTGAACCAGTCTGCATTTACATGATCAAAAAATGAATTAGAACCAATTTTACGCTATGTATCTGAAAGGGTATAGTGAGTGCTACGTCATTAATAAGTGGTGTGTTATATCGTTAAAGTCAGTAGCGTGCCGTAGGGGGGGGGGGCTCAGCTCTAACCCGCCCTTTGCGCTCTAGTGCAATTGCAAAATTGAACGTACAATCACGACAATATTATGGTCTATTATTTGTATTATTTTTGCGGTTTCCCCGGCAAACATTTCCGTTAAAAGAGCGATTGGCGACGCTGCTTTGTTCACTACTTTGCTGCGCCGCCGCTCTTGACTTTCCTCTTTCAGTCTTTCCTCGCTCTTCGAGTCGTCGTTACCTCCACCTTGCAAGTTCATCACTCACCGTTAGCTCTCTTGCTCTCACTGTTTTGTTAAAAATATTTTCCACCATACTTTGCAACTGCCCTGGAGCAGAAAGGTCGTTTAGCAAAATTTTGAATTTCCAAAGATGTTCAATGACTCAGGAAAGGACAAATAACTTATCATTACTTAGTATTGAATCAGAAACAGCGAAATTAATCGATTATGATAAGATAAGACAAACTTAAATCTGTAAAAACAAGCACCTATGGGGCAGGGCCGGTAGGCGAACAAGAAGATTATTATTTTAGTTAAGTAGGCAGTGTTATTTTTTTGGTTTATAGCTTTACCTAACTCATAAAATATTATACAGTGTCTGCCAGATAGTTGGACACAAATGGAAATTTTTCTCAAAAAAAAAATTCTTGATAAAAGTTGGTGCTTGTGCTTAAACTCAAAATCCAACCGTAAAAATTTTGAAATTTCTATTCGCATACAGGGAAGGTTGAAAAATATGAAAATTCCTAAAGGGTAAAAGTACTCTTATTTTTAGAACTATAGCAGAATGGTACAAAGAAAAGTTGTTTGGAATCCCAAGACAATGTCAAATATAAACCACTCAAACCCATAAAATCGCTATGCTCGCGTTCTTATTGGCTGCCTCCTTGACTAGGTCGACGTCGACCGCATAAGAAACTTTAAATTTTAGCCAGCCAAGGTTTCTAAGAATAGAAGGCCAACTGGTAGTGTCAATGAATGCGACAGCGACATAACCTTCAAATATCCAAACCAAAACACGGAGAGGGTAGACTGTGAAATATGGGAAACAAATATCCCGTCCCAAGAAACCCAAACATATTTACAAAGTATTTACAATGCGTGTAGTGCATTAGTGAGGCGGAGAGTGAGAAACGAAAACCACAGTGCAATCTTCAGAAACTTGACAAGGACAAGGCCTACGACTAAACCGGTTTAACGGGGAGGACCCCCCCACAGCGACGATTCTATTGCAAATATGGATTCCTCTCTACGACAAGAAAATATAACGAGAAAGAAAGGAATGAGAAAAGTGGGTCGTTGGTATTCGAAACGACCTAAGCTGAAAGTACGATAATTTTAAACAACTATACTAGAGATGTTGGCTAATGTTAACGTTCTTATTTCAGAGGAAGCGGAACACCCACAGAACACAACCACCTTATGCGAAGAGCTTCTCGGTGCAGTAAAAACGATTATCAGTGAACTAATGAGCGGAAAAATTAGTGCGCCAAGTAAAAGTGAATGAAGTTCGTTCTATCACGAAAAATATCGTTCTCAGTGGTGTTGAGGTCCACGAAATCATGTAAACCCTCTAGTTAATTACTTAATAAAGCATCCGAAATTCGAAAGGTCACGTAAGCAGTCGTTTCATTTCTTTTTCTCGCTATGGTATTTATCCCTTATGGTGTCTACGGTCAAAACTAACCGTTAATATTTGTCCATAATTTCCGCATGCATTTTGCAGAACATTCATCTACAATACAAAATAATATTGTACTGAAAACATTTTTTTAAATTTATAAAAGTTTCGCAAGCATCGTCCGATGCCTCATACACGCTTAACGCAAGTCAGTGGCAGTGGTAAATAGGGGGCCAAACAGGTAAAAATGCGGTTTAGAAAAAATTAATTCCCCTTTAAAAAAAGTTGGCATTTCTTTTATTGCGATTTCACCTTCAGGGTATATTTTCCCTACCCACTGCTAAAATTAATCACCCTGTACTATAGGTAGGTTGACTGGTGACAGTGATAATCCAACAAAGCAAAAAGTTCTTCCCAGAAAAATTAAAAAGGAAAAAGGATTTTCTGTCAGCGCAGGGGGTCGAACCCGGGACCTCTCGCTTGCTAGGCGAACGTTCTACCACTACACTACGCTGAACCTGTTGAAATTAAGTCGGTCTGTTTGTATAGTAGCTGAACGGAGAAGCCTTTCGTTCGCGCCGTACCACAGAAAACACTCTCCAATTTCCTCCGAAACACACCAGACTAATAGACACAACCTTGACGTTAGATACAGTTGTACCACCTTACATCTTGGAGTCTTGCTGGTGTAGTCCCTCACATACGAATCTCTCGTAAGGAATGATTGAAAATGAAAATGGAAATGGAGAAGAACTTTCATACGTATAGGACGTTTTCATTTTCAATCATTGCTTACGAGAGATTCGTATGTGAGGGACTACACCAGCAAGACTTCCAAGATGTAAGGTGGTACAACTGTATCTAACGTCAAGGTTGTGTCCATTAGTCTGGTGTGTTTCTGTGGAAATTGGAGAGTGTTTTCTGTGGTACGGCGCGAACGAAAGGCTTCTCCGTTCAGCTACTATACAAACAGACCGACTTAATTTCAACAGGTTCAGCGTAGTGTAGTGGTAGAACGTTCGCCTAGCAAGCGAGAGGTTCCGGGTTCGACCCCCGGCGCTGACAGAAAATCCTCTTTAATTTTTCTGAAATGATGTCCGACTTTCTTTCTTTCATGTCCATTGGTCTACGTCCTATACGTATGAAAGTTCTTCTCCATTTTCATTTTCATTTTCAAAAAGTTCTTGTTGATAGGCAAGGTAACAAGTGTACATGGACGTCGAAGAAGTCGATAACATGATAGCATTGATAGCGAGGGCGGCAAACTGTAATGAAACATCCGGTGCATTAGGAGGAGGCCCGAGTGCGAATTCGACCGATTGCCATCGGCGACAAAGTGGAGAGGGTGGAAGAATCGCCACCCCTGCACGCGCGTCCCCTAATAAGTAGAAAATTGGACAATATTGCCGGGGGTTTAAGGCTGTCTACCCTTAAAAGTTTCATGCCGCATTACTCGGCCGAGATTAGATCTGCCCTAATGAAATCAACCTGTTTATCGCAGTTGGGGACGGACGCTGATAAGGGGCGCTCAGCTCTGGATAGATGCGTTTGTCGCAGTGGGGAGGCGCGTTTATTGTAAGCGACAGAGGGGGTGTTAAGTCCTCGTTTTGTATTGATATATTAAATCGCCTTGCATATTTAACGCTTATAAAAGGGGAAGGGGAAAGGATATTACCAAAGTCTAGAAATACTGAAGTCCGCTCACTTCTTTGATCTCTCGGAAAAGCCGACAAATTTTTGCGACCGGTAGTAAATCAGCGTCACCTCGCACGCTTCGCATTTACGAGGGTCGACTAAACGAAATCGCCGTTAAGCTAGTTATACGGGGGCAGGTTCATATTGACTTTCCATTATTTACCAAAGTCTATAAATATTAGTAGGTATACCTATTTTCTATTTGTAGACTTTGGTACAACATTATGTGTAGGTAAGTGTACCGTTCGTTTTTGGTAGGTACAGTTAAATTAAAATACAAGGTAGCTATTACCAGAATCCACATAATTAGTAGGTATATCTGTAGACTTTGGTTGGAACACATGAATAAAAATGCAATTTTTTTTATGTTTTACGTTCATTTTTAATAAAGCCTAACAAAACATAGAGCAAACAAAAACATAAATAACAAATAAATATTTAACGACAAAGAGTTAAACTAATCATATCTACTTTTTCATCCTGTGGTAAATATTTTGATATTTAAATAATTGAACAAAATTTACAACAAGCATTTGACATAAACAATTTATGTTCTCCGATGCACCCTAAGGCATTCTTCCATTGCTGGCACCTTTAAATGTTCACTATTTTAATATTATATCTATATTATTGTTCAATTAATTCATAAGTATTCAAATGTCACATAAAAATGCCTTAATTTTTGTAGGTAGGTATACCTCAAACTCAATCTTACCTTTCAGGGTCTTTAGGAAATGAAAAAAAGGTAATAGAGTCTTTGCGCAGGAACCACTCTCAGCTACACCAGGGCTACACTGTGTTAGACGGCGGACAGAGTGCCCGGACTTATTAGTATATCTCTGGACGCTGATATTGCCTCAAAGACTTTAAGAAAAAAATACTAAAGTATTTAGCCCAACCGGTTAACGCGCGTGTCGACGAAAGCATAATTTACTTTATCGTAGATTCTTGTGTTTCAAATGTTGGGAGTTAACAGGAAGTTATCAGGTGTTTTGCCAATTTCAACGCAAGAGTACCTTTTTGTTGCAGAGTGAAAAGATGCACCAACGTAATGACCTGAAAGTGCAAGACCAAAAAGATAACCTTAAAATAGTTACGAATAAAAACACGATCCAAAAATAGCGATACGTAGAAATTGACATCTTCAGCTTATTATCTGTTACGGGTTTAAAAAAAATTGGCCTAAATAAATAATTGAATAATTAATAATGTTAGATCAGGGCCAAAGATGACCACCCTGTATACGACAACCCGAACAAAATTTATTTTATAGTGCGCCGTTTAAGGCCAGATAAGTGAAAACGGCCCACTGGCCAGCAGGGTCGGCGTGGGGAGTGGGTTCATATGGGGTTGGTGCGGTTGCACAATTAAATAAATGACAGATATTAAACAAAATGCATTAACTATTTAATTTAAAGTTGGACAAGGTATAGTACGTGCTGGTGTGGCACCTATGGTTGATGTACGTCGCTATATAGAGACGTTATGTAATGAAAAGTATCTTAGGTATGTAACAGTAGGGTTAACCAAATTTACCTAGACAAGACAAAATAAATGTAGGTCTGTACTTAAATGAATGGTTGAATACCTTTTCCACGTGAGTGCGGTTTACATAATAAGCATTCGAGATGCTAACCTTGTCTTGTGTTTGATAACCAAATCTTTGTAAACCCTTGTTATAAGTACCGTAGTGCACAGGGGATCACATGTAAAATATAAATTAAATTAAATCACAAAAAAAAAGGTTCACTTGGTGCAATAAAAGTGATTAAGGACTAGAAAAGGTCATGCAATGTCATGACTAGCGATTAGATATATACAGGGTGACATAGAAAAAAGTACATTACATAGTGCCACACCATAGAGGACACTAAAATAAGCAAAAAAGTTCCTATGAACATGGGTCCGCAAGGCCTTCGGTTAAAAGATACGGGGTGTTGAATTGTAAAAAATTGCAAAAACAATGATAAATACTTCAACAATTAAATTGTAATGGTATGATGAAAAATATGATTAATTAAAACAAAACCTTAAGGTTTTAGAAGATGTTCAAATTGTTGCCCTTGTACTTCAATACATTTTTCCATTCTTCTTCTTAATGATTGACGGCATCTTTGAAATATTCCTGGGTCATTACGAAATCTATCTGCCGATTCCATAATTCTTATCCATAACTGTGCTTCATTATGTATTTCTACAGCATAAACTTCATTTTTCATAAATCCCCAAAATGAAAAATCGAGGGGATTAAGGTCGGGACTACGAGCTGGCCAGGGTACAGGCCCTCCTCGACCAATCCACGTATTTCCAAATCTCCTGCCCAAATATTCCTTTGCCACTCGAGAAAAGTGAGCTGGCGCCCCGTCATGCATGTAATACATTCTTCCAGTAATGGCCAATGGAACATCCTCTAATAATGTGTTTAAATCATTCTCCAAGAAATTTCGATACAGTGCACCTGTCAATCGATTGGGCAATCGAAATGGGCCAATTAAGTAATAATTGTCGATTATACCTGCCCACACATTAATAGAAAACCCATATTGGTGACTTCGAATTACAGTTTGATGAGGATTTTCATCACTCCAATAGTGCTTGTTATGTAGGTTCAGAATACCATCACGACTAAAACCAGCTTCGTCAGTAAACAAAATTGATGAAATAATGTTTTGTCTTTGATTTTGCAACCATTCGCAAAATTGTACACAAGGAAAAAAGTCATGTTGCAATAGTGAATGAATTTCTTGGAAATGGTATGGGGGAAGAAGTTGTTCTTTCAAAATTTGTCTAACTGATTTACGGTTAACGTTTCGCACCGCTGAACTTATTTTCCTGGTGCTTGTTCTCGGATTATTTTCTACCATTCGTAAAACAGTTTCTTCGTTTTCCACAGTGCAACGAGTTCTGGAAACCCCACTATTCACTTTTGGTTTTCTAAAACAGCCATCTTCTCCCAAACGCCTATGCACATCAATAAATGTTCGAACATTAGGAACTTGTTTTAAAGGATATCTTTCTCGATAGATACGTTGAGCTTCGTAAGAATTTGATCTAGCTTCGCCGCAACACATAATCATGTCCCTGTGTCCTTCAAAAGTATAGTGAACCATTTTTTAATCAATTTTGAATCATCAATGAGAAAACCAATAAAAAACTTAAACAAGAACACAAAATACCTACTACCTAATAACAATTATTAAATTAGTTTGACAAGTGTCATTATGACACATTATTTCATTGTTACTTATCATTGTTTTTGCAAAGGTTACTTTGATGCTTTTTGAATAAAGTAATTTGCATGCATTGTCGGCTTTAGATGCATTTGTACTGGAACCATTGCTTCTAGCGACTTGGACAAGGTATACCTTTCGTAAGTATAAAAGATGGGATAACATTTTTTCAGTCGAAAATAACATACACTGTATAGCAAAAAACTTAGGACCGATTCAATAGAGATGGAACCCTGTAATGTAGAGCGTATTTGAATTTAGCATGATAAAAAAAACTGTATACCACATTTTATCCATTTCTTGCGTCTCTGGTTAAAGATATTCGTAAAAAACAAAACAAAAAAAATTATAATTCAACACCCCGTATCTTTTAACCGAAGGCCTTGCGGACCCATGTTCATAGGAACTTTTTTTCTTATTTTAGTGTCCTCTATGGTGTGACACTATGTAATGTACTTTTTTCTATGTCACCCTGTATATATAAAACTTAGCTGGACTTCGGCTACGAGATCCTTGGCCAGTCGTCGCATAAGGCACCCTCCCGGAGAGCCTTACTTCCGCAGCTCGTTATCTCGTGATTGCGCAAGAGCTCGGCGGAGGTCCAAGGTGGTTAGCGGACAGTTGCAGCAGCAGTCCCGTCCAGACGGGCTCTCTGAGTAAGAGAGGCGAGAGAGAAAGTTGGAGAGGAGTTCAGAAACTTGAAGAACTCGAAAGAAGCCCTGGAACAAATGATTACGCAACACCGCGACCAAGGTATGGAATGAAATTTCTTACGTAGATGGAAGGTGGCTTCGTGGTGACTCAATCCCTAAGGTCCTGGAGTACCAGCAGAGAATAAGTGACGATTTACAGGTTCTGTAAATTTAAGGCAACGTGGTTTCGGTGTTCAAAAAAATGGAGTGCAACTTACCAGTACCAGCGGCAGTTAGCGCACAAAAATCCGGCAAAGCCGACAACCTTGTCCCATACACACACAAAATACGACAAAATTAGAGACAAAATAGTTGCGCCACTTCTTAAAAAAATACTGCACTGCAAAGCCGCAATTCGGCAAATATAAAAAAAGGCTTGCGCCACCGCTGGGTACCAAACGTGCAATGGTTTCAGGAAATGGGGAAGGAGCCCCTCCCACGGAACTACGTCAGTTACCACGTCACCGGAAATCCAGTCAAAAGTACAACTGTTAGAGCCACCAAAAGACGAAAGAAAATAAAGCACACTGAAAACAACCTACTGAACTTGGCAATCCTATGTTCCTAAGCCCTATGAGCACTATAACCACCCCAACACATCCAAAACAACCGCAGTCTGAAATTCAAAAATATTCCGGTACTTCCGTTGGCTCACGCGCAGGAATCAATCAGCGACTGCAGTGCCGTGCCGATGAAGAGCAGGAGGTACGGCAGGAACCAACAGTGTCAACCAGCAGCCGAACATGGCTATTGACAAAAACAATACGCGACGGCCGACTTTTGCATATTTTTCCGCCAAGAAAGCCGTATCACCTGTCGGAGACAAGCCCACGCGGTTCCACCTTATAAAAATCGTAAGTACTCAGTGTGATTTCGCGTAGTGGGGCCGTATAGTACACATATTAAATGTTTCGACCTAGCTACAGAATGTAAACAAAGATTCGAAGACTCCTAATCGTATTTGTGTCTTATTTGTAAGAATACAACCAGCCGATATTTACTGCAACCTGCAGGGACCGCAACCCAAGTAATGCACAACCAAGCCTGTACCAAAACACCCAAATGAAATACACCCTCGGAGATCAAGAACGTGTTAACCCCCTGTCCAGTCCAACAACACAGCATGATTTTTTTTTGGAAAAGTTCCGGGAGCTACAAAGACTTACAGGTACTTTAACCTATAATTAAGTTTACTTGAAATTTACTAACATTTTTCTTTTCAGATTCCATTTGGAAAAGTTATAATGTGACAGTTAGCATAGCAAAACAGAGGGCAAGGATTAATTATTAAAATTAACCGTAGACACAACCTACTGCATAGAGAAACATTAATAATGAAGAAATCTCTGAGAATAACAAATAAAAGTGTTAATTGAATATTTATAGGCAATTAAATATTATCTAAATATTTTGCAGATCAATAATTATAGGCAATGTAGACTAGATTGATTTTAAATTAATAAAATAATAAAGTAAACTTGTCCCTTCAATTATTTCTTTCTTAATAACTAATGATTTAACATTGTGCTAAAAACAAATTAATATAAAATTAACTTGCCGAAACTTAATATCGGCGCATTCACCATTTTTCTAAAATAACTGAAGAAATGTCACATAATATTATTATCCATCCCCAAAAACACAACAGTGCCAAATTTCAGTTCAGCAGCTTGATTATTTTGGCAGATGTAGCCATAATTCAATATCAAAATATGAACTTCAACGCGCCCTGTATCTCAGTATAACCATTGGGATTTGACCGGTCATTGTTAAACTCAATAGTAATATTTTGGCACAAAATATAGGTTTATATGAAGTTGCTCTATATACCTACCATTATTAACGGGGCTCCCAGTATATAATTTGGTACAGCTGTTTGAAGGATACTCCACCTTGAAACTTTAATTTTGCACTTTTGATGCCCATTGTTTCAAAAATGATGAAAATGACCTTTGCGCGTATACTTTATAATATATATAGAAGAAAATATTACAAATAATGAGGATGAACAGTGACCCTTAAAATATATGGCTGCATTTCCCAATATTCAAAATTTTTGATATACGACCTGTGGAATTAGAAAACAAATTACATACAATTTAAAGCAATAATTTTTATATTCTTCTATGGTTCAATTGTATGACATATAGGACATAGGTATATAGACCGGGAGATAGTGACAGATTTTTGGACGTGATTTTTCTCAGTATGCCTTTCATAGGGCATTATGTTGCGTATATTATCACAATAATAAGGTATGAATCAGAGAGTCATCCTGGGTTCTTCATGTGAAAAACTGAGTTTTCAATTATTCAGAAAATATGCGTTTTGATATGATTTTATACAGGCTGCCATGTGTTTTATAATGAAGTTCAAAATAGAAAATTCCTCGGAAAACCATAGGCATACCGTTAGGGTGGGTCCAAAGGGCTATTATTGCCACGTGATCTTGTATTTTAATAATTAATTTTTCCACGTTTCTGAACAGGCTGCTAATGAGAAGTATGCAAGTTCTTACTATGAAAATGCTGAAAAAAAGATGGCATACCTTTCGCGCATGTCCAAGTACCTACTGTTTAAATTGAATGTTATTTAATCATTTAAACGAGTTATTCGATGTTCAAAAACAACAATTTAATAATTTCCTGCGTTTAGGAAAGTGGGCCATGGAAGTTTTGAAGTTGTGACAATAGACATGACAGCAAACAACTTGTCTTCAAAATTTCTATGGCACACTACTTTTCTAAACGCAAGAAATTATTAAATTGCTATTTTTGGGCATTAATTTTTTTTATTTAATATTTTTTGATTCTGACAAAATTTTGTATATAGGATTCTAGATTGATTCTGAACAACTTCTTTTAATAAAATTTTTTGAAAAAAAAAGCTTAATATGGCTTTCGGATTTTCAATTTTTAGCCTCGATTGTGGCATCGCAGGTTTACTTTGGAGTAGGGAACTAATCTTTTGGAAGTGAGTGGCAACAATGCCATCTACCTTTGGTAAAAATTTCGTTTTGGTCGGTTAAAAATTAAAGAAGTTATAAGGTTGTTTCACTAGTAAGTGAGACACTCTGTATATCAATCATAAAACAGCTTTAAATAAAGTTAATAGCAAAATTAATGCAAAATTGAAACATGAAATTTGGGCGGCTATAAAACGTCTCAGAGGCGAGTGACACGTTGCTGTATAATGTTCGTAGTGGAACTACCCAAGGTACCTATCTAATCGTTATTATTTTCTTATTTCTTCAGTTCATTGTCGGTAGGTAAGTTGAAAGTGAACTTTCACGTCAAAAAACGTCGACTGAATTCAATCAACGACTAAAGTCGTCTCTCCGATTCACTGATAAGACTATACAGGGTGAGTCATATCTAAAGGCAGAGCCGAAAACACAAGGTAGAACTCGCTAAAATAGGCACATATGCTTAATAAACATTAGCCCAAAAAAGCTTGGTTCTCCATATACAGCGTGTTGAAAATTTTCCAAAAATAACATATTTTTTTAATTTCTTTCGATCCCATTTAGGAATTCCAACCAAATTTGGTACACATTATACACTGGACGGTTGCCATTTTGTGGAATAATTTGACCCCGTTCGGATTACCAGCGGCGTAGGTACAAATAGTTACTGTAAATAATTGTAGAAAAAAAGTAGTACGGCACTGTGCAAAACCAAAAATTCTGCCTTTTTTGGATAGCCCATTTAATTTGGAACAAAAAGTGCCTCTTGGCATTTTTTTATTTCTGGTACAGTTTCTTCGTAATTTCGGATTTTTTAAACTAATGTCAAGGTGATTATGCTGGCATTTAAAATAAAATTATTTGTATCTACGCCGCTGCTCATCTGAACAGGGCCAAATTATTGCACAAAATGACAACCCATAATATGTATAAAATAATTCCTAAACGGGCTAGAAAAAAATTAAAAAATATTTGGAGAAGTTTCAACACCCTGTATATGGAGAACCAAGAATTCTACCTTGTGTTTTCGGCTCTGCCGTTAGATGTGACTCACCCTGTATAGTCTCATCAGAGAAGCATGAAATATTCTAGACAGAGGAAACTAATATAAGAGGAAGCGGAGGAGAATGTCTCCTGGTCATTCCCACCTTATTAGAGGCTAATAAATAACTATTCAGATATATCCACGAACTAGTCTGCCACTATTCCCCACTATCAATATCCATCAGTTGGGTACTTGAACTTGTTTTTAATCGTAGGTAATGGAATATTTAGTCATTGTTATTTTTTATTAAAATACTTAAAACAATCAAATCCGCGGGCACACTTGTCTCACTGCGAGTGTTATCAAAATAACATCTTTATCAGAATACAAACAAAAATATATGAATTGTCTATTTTTATTTGAGTGTAGGTATTTCGGACGCATACATTGTAAATCTGTTAGCTTAAATATTAGGATTTACTTTGTGATAAGGGAAACCCAAGTGCCTTGAATAAATGTTATTTTGTTAGATACCTCTGCCTTACTCGAATTTGTGTTGTTGGAGTATTTACCATGGCACAATATACGTGATATTTGCTCTGAAACTTTAATTTATACATCTGCGGTTGAACTTGCGCTTAGGTTAAACAAAAATAGCCCTATATATCACATCACAAATGTTTGATGATGTGGGATGTACCTAATCGTTGCGCAAGCGAATATAAACTTTCTAAGAAAACTAAGTGCCTCATAGTTTTGGATAAACATATCTTTGATAAGATTTTTTTATTGCCTCATTTTATTAGAAAATTCTGAAGAAAAATAACGGAAACGGTTAAAAGATAATGTAGATAGACTTTGCTTCATTTTTGACTTTAGTAAATCCCTTATAGTTTCTATAAATATTTGGACTCCACGTTCCACGCCGAAAATGAAAATAAAAATTGACTTCACTACAATATTTGCATGAAAACTTCATCATCTTTCCTCGGAAAAGATCTAGTTCAAGACATTGTTATACATCCTAGGCCAGATAGGATATTATTGCTCTTGAACTTGTGGTCGCGAACATCCACCTGAAAATGGTTTGCACTCTTTAAAAACGTTTGTTATTAATGCGCCAGAGTGCAAAGAGCAACTTAGTGCGTAGAAAAACAGAGACAAACCAATTCCAAGGAACTACTGCAATTTTTTCTCTGCTCCCCCCTCCGTAAGTACCTACACTTTACATACTCACCAGCACGCCCGAAAGCCCAAGTGAAATGTTGGGGTACCATGTCATTTTGGTTGCTAGCTGTGAAAATGGTGGTTAGGCAAAAATATTGCCTATAGCAACCCTTCTGCAGCAAGGACCTTAAAACCATTAATAACAACGCGAAATTTACTAGGTTTCACAAAGGTCGTTTTATAAAATGGTTTTGATCAGAGAGAACCCGAATTATGGGAAAAAATTAATAATATCAATGTTTCTTCAGGGTCAAATTAGAGCAGCCGAATAGACAAAAGAAAGTTGACAAGCACTTGTTTAGAGCACGTAACTGTAAATCTTAGGTCCCGGGTTTAAATCCCACACAAACCCGAATATTTTATTTCTTTTTTATTGTTACTGCATTCCGCCTCTTATATTTATCACTAATTGTCATTTTTAGTAATTGAAGAATGGCTATTATGAATATTATTACTCATAATATAGGTACTCCATATAGTTTATTATTTAAAGTTAAATTCAAAGTAGGTACCTATAATATGAAATTGTCGGTAGTAGAAAAAATGTAATACGTTACTCGATGTGCACTTATACGCATCTTGCAATGTAAATAACTGTCACATTAAAAGTAAGTCACTTTTAGATCACGTTCCGCTACTTTCAAATCTATTGAGCAAGATTCTTGCACTCTACATTATAAAATAGTATTGTTGTTCAAACCGATCGAGCTTCCCATAGGTATTGTAAGATTACGTTGCTATACTATGTTGGATTTAAATCGGGTACATTCACTTATATCGTGAACGAGGAATTTTCATCATGAGAGTATAGGTACTTCAAGCATACAGTGTGATTCAGTCAAGATGTAAAAAATTTTAACCACACAATGGGAGAGGCCCACTAAAAAGGCAAATGCGATTTTTTTTTGCGAAGTTTAAAACTTGGTGCAAATCAACCTTACCACCCGAGTAAATCGGTGTTCGTGGTTATGGAAGATGAGCCCTGTTGTCACATTTCATTGTACAATGTTAATCATTGTTAAACGCTGGCTGGGTTGAAGGTTATGAAGAAATAAGAAAAAATAAAACTACCTAATCTCTCAATTGCATTATATCCGTGTTGTCAGTCTTGATTCTACAAAATAATGACAAGCGTTAATATTGTACTCACCTCACAAGCTGCTTAAAGACTTTTCTCGAATTTCCGCACACATATTTCTGACAATTTTTAAATTACACGATAATATTGCTTACGGTAAAACACTATCTAAAATCGTAACAACGTTTACACAGCGATTCGTTTTGTACGTTTTCAGTTTACTTGGTTTTTAAGTAAAAAACAATAAGTCTGAGGGTTATGATGCCGCCACGCCGTGTCTAGTAACACCTAGTGGCGAGGTTGCTAGAAAAAATGGAATAGGAAGGGTTGACTAGATACCTATTTTGAAAAAGTGGCGGTGAAAACAATGAGAATATTTTGGCAGCGGAAAGCGCGCTGGAAGTAATGCTGGTGATATAGTCAAACTCTAAATAACTCTTGATTCGGCACGCCAATTGGTCAGCAGCATGCAGCACGGCGCAGGAAGATGGAAGATTGTAACAGTGACTATAGAAATTCCTTCTATAGTCACTGATTGTAATTAAACAAGTCGACTTATGGTGATGCTCTGTGAGGTGATAGAACTATAAATGTGTGTGGTGGAACGGTCAACGGTCTGTGTCCGTCTCGAAGACGCCTCTGTCTCTTACTCCCAAAATTAAAAACTCCAGAAAAAATTCGAACTTTATCATATTTTTAGATTTCTACTAGGGAAAAAGTAAAAAATACGTAAATTTACTATACACACTGTACCTAATTGGTGATGCACGTATTGCGATCTCGGAAACTGTTAGAGATAGAGAAACGGTTAAATGGGGAAAGTTTTAGATAATTCTGTTTGTAATTGAATGCCGTTTAGTTTGCCACTTTATCTCTATTGGTTTTATCACAGTCCTAAGCGAAGCTATATAGGTCTGTGGTTTTATTTATGAAAATTTTTAAATTCTGTAATAACTTTCCTAGGGCTATTTTTTACGCCTAAAACGCCTGGTGTAGTCAGATTTTATTTGCAACGTTTCGGTTCATCAACTTTGTTTTTCATATGGGCGCCATATTGGATTTTTACGGTTTTGAAAAGCCTCTTATTTTAACTTTCTAGTGATGTATCACACCTAGTAAAAAAAGTTCGTTTATGGGTAAAAAAACAAAATTACGATTTTGTTATAAATTTGGCAACGTCGCACAATAAGGAGCTCATAGTGGATTTAATCTCCAAATTACAATTAATAAGAAAATATCCTTATAATAGTTTCTCCTATATGAAAATGTTTTGAAATCATAGAAATAACCCTTTTTGAAATCTTAATGCTATTTAGCATGGAATTAAACGTATAAACTGTAAAAAATAATAATAATAGAAATAAAATTATCTAATCTAGTGTTCAAATGCCGCCCATTTGCTTCCATACATTTTCGACATTTTTTTACCACGTACCTATCTGGTAACACGATGAATTGTGTTACGGTTAATATTGGTAAAAAAAAACAAACAAAAAGTACGATTTTGTTGCAAATTTGGCAACGTCCGTCAATAAAAAAACACTAATTATTATTTTTCAGAATATCCAATTTGATGCAAAAATCATTTAATTGTTATGTACAATAAACAAAAATTCAGTAGATAATTCGACGTGATACATTTTTCTCTAATATCAGTAAGTAGGCTTTGGATTTTAAACAAATGTCAAGTTTAAATCTGTCACAAATGTGAAAGTTTTTCATTTAAACGTGGTTTTTGTTTAGACTCGGGCCTAGTGTGGAATGGCGCAAAATTTCTGAAACAAAGAAAAGCTTGATATGTTAGTATCTTATATATTAAAAATCAAAGAAATGCGAATAGGGCCGCAGACAATTATTTGGAAGATTATCCGGATAGACGAGAATCCAACAAAAGGTAGGTATTCCCCAGAAAGCAGACAAGTCCTCGAGCAGCGTACGCGGGATGTTCTGTCCAATATTAACCGTAACACAATTCATCGTGTTAGATCCATGGTAAAAAAATGTCAGAAATGTATGGACGCAAATGGGCGGCATTTTGAATACTAGCTTAGACAATTTTATTTCAGTTATTATTTAATCTTTACAGTTTATACATTTAATTCCATGTTAAATTGCATTAAGATTTGAATAAGATTTATTTCTATGATTTCAAAACATTTTCACATAGCAGAAACTATTATAAGGACATTTTCTTATTATTTGTAGTTTAGAGATTAAATCCGCTATGAGCTCCTTGAGTTTTATTATTTTATTGTGCCAAATTTATCACAAAATCGAAATTTTTGTTTTTTACCCATAAACGAACTTTTTTACTAGGTGTGATACATCATTAGAAAGCTAAAAAAGAGGTTTTTCAAAACCGTAAAAATCCAACATGGCGGCCATATGAAAAACAAAGTTGATGATGGTTCAAAAAAACCGAAACGTTGGAAATAAAATCTGACTACACAGACGTTTTAGGCTTAAAAAGTTGCCCTAAGAATGTTTTTACAGAATTTAAAAATTTTCATAAATAAAGAAATTACAGGGAATTTTTGAAAATGCATCTCGACCTAACTAGCTTTTATTACACTTCTGAAAATATTTGTATTATATTTTTTGTTGATTTAGAATTTTTATAAATTCGGATTCGTATTAACCTATTTTTTTTCACCTGTGGTCAAAATTTTTTACATCATGGCTGAATCACCCTGTATACAGGGTGTCGCAGGATAAGTGAAACAAGGTGTGTGAAAAAAAAAAATTTAGCAGAAATTTCGGGTCCCGCTCAGCTTAATTTGAAAGTAATTTCTGCCATACTTACATTCAATTTCGAAAAACCAAAGTACCTACACCTTATTGAGATGAGGAAAATGTTGTTAAGAAAAACTTTTCTTAACAACTGTTCAGAAATTCTGTGTGCAAAATTTGAGAAATCGGTCTTTGATTTCATCCAGTTTTTTTAAGATCCATATTTAATTGCAAACAATTTTATAAGAAATTATTTACAATTTTATAAGAAATTATTTACAATTAAATATGGATCTTAAAAAAACTGGATGAAATCAAAGACCGATTTCTCAAATTTTGCACACAGAATTTCTTATAATTTTTCTGTAAATTTTCATTTTCATACTTGTAAAAATTAGAAATTAATAAGTTTTCCTCTCATTAGGTAACTCTAAGAGCAGACACTATGAATAATTTGTTCTATTCAATGCATGACTTGTCAACAAAAAGTATATGAATCATATTGAGATTTAATTGTTTGTACAGGGTGTCCCATATAAATATTTTTTATTGAGATTATTTCGCATAGAATTAACATTTTAACATATTAAAAAATGAATCCATCTATGGAGTTACCGTTCATATATGTATAGGGTGTTATCAAAAATTTAGCAAAAAAAAACATTTTCCATCAAATATTTCGATCATATCCTGTAATTTCTCTTGTCTTGAAATCCCTGCCTTCTCCTAATTTCAAATATACTGTGCGTCTCAGCTAAAAGTGTCACCCCTTTTACTTCAGCGCATGCGCGGATTTTGAAAAATCGCTCTCACCGGTCGGTGCAGTCATATGTCATATTATGTCCAGAGTCCCCCCTAAATTTTTTTAAATGGGACCATATGGGACCGTACCATGCATGATACGTGGAGAGAACTTTCAACTGCCAATCAGTTATTTAAATTGCAAGATGCATATAAGTCCACTGCGAGGCCAAAAAAGAGCTTACGCATCGTGCAGTGCATTATATTTTTCCTGCTTCCGACAAGTTCCTATTAGGTATAGGTAATTTTAATTAAACGTTGTGGGGTAGATTGTGAGTGATAATATTCAAAATAATCATTGCTCAATTATTAAAAATTAAAATCAGTAATAAATATAAGAAGTAGAATGCAGCCATAATAAAAAAGATAAAAAAAAAACTTGAGTTTTGTGTGGGACTCGAACCCGTGACCCACGGTTTACTATCCGGACGCTTTTAACCCAGCATTACGTCCACTGCTTCTTGACTTTGCTATATTAGCCACTTTATTTTACACTAAAAAATATATCCATATTCTTAATTTTTCTTGGGCATAATTCGTATTCTTTTAGAATACCATGAAATCAACCCAAAAATTTTGATTTTTGGTGTCAGAATGTCCTTCGATATATACCATCGACAACAGTTAATATTTCTTGGCGTTCAGCGAAATTTTTTTGCTCATTTCATCTTCTTCCCATGAAATAAACCCCTTAATTTTTATTTTTAACCGACTTCAAAGTGGAGGAGGTTATCAATTCGGTTGTATGTTTTTTTATGTTTGTTACCTCAGAACTAGGTCATTTATAAAACTATTTGGACAATTCTTTTTTTATTTGAAAGGGTATACCTACAGAATGGTCCCATTTAAATTTGAAGAAAAAATTCCACCCCTAAGGGTGGACAAATAGGGGATGAAACTTCATATTGAACCGATTTCGATGATTCTTTTTTTTATCAGAGGTGGCCCCATTTAAATTTGAAGAAAAAATTCCACCCCTAAAGGTGGAAAAATAGTTGATGCATATTGGACCGATTTCGATGATTCTCTTTTTAATTGAAAGGGATTACTTTAGGAGTGGCCCCATTTAAATTTGAAGAAAAAATTCCACCCCTAAGGGTGGACAAATTTAATAGGGGATGAAATTTCATATTAAACCGATTTCGATGATTCTTTTTTTATTAGAAAGAGAGAACCTTAGAGGTGGACCCATTTAAATTTGAAGAAAAAATTCCACCCTAAGGGTGGACAAATAGGGGATGACCTCGGGGATGGCATTTCATATTGAACAGATTTCGATGATTCTTTTTTATTAGAAGGGAATACCTTAGGTGTGGTCCCATTTAAATTTAAAGAAAAAATTCTACCCCTAAGGATGGAAAATAGGGGATGAAATTTAATATTGGACCGATTTTGATGATTATTTCTTTATTGGAAAGGGGGTACCTTAGGTGTGGCCCCATTTAAATTTAAAGAAAAAATTCCACCCCTAAGGGTAGATAAATAAGGGATGAAAGTTCATATTGAACCGATTTCTATGATTCTTTTTTTTTTATTAGAACGGGAGGTTCCTTAAAGGTAAACCCATTTAAATTTGAAGAAAAAATTCCAATCCTAAGGGTGGAAAAATAGGGGATGAAATTTCATATTGGACCGATTTCGATGATTCTTTTTTTTATTAGAACGGGAGGTTCCTTAAAGGTAAACCCATTTAAATTTGAAGAAAAAATTCCAATCCTAAGGGTGGAAAAATAGGGGATGAAATTTCATATTGGACCGATTTCGATGATTCTCTTTTTATTAGAAAGAAATTACTTTAGGAGTGGCCCCATTTAAATTTAAAGAAAAAATTAGAGCCCTAAGGGTAGATAAATAGGGGATGAAAGTTCATATTGGACCGATTTGGATGATTCTTATTTTATTAGAAAGGGGTTACCTTAGTGGTGGTCACATTTCAATTTGAAGAGAAAAAGGGTAGACAAATATGGGATCGAATTTAATATTGGACCGATTTCGATAATTCTTAATAAATTCACTAAATTTTTTTTTAAATTAACAAAAAATAACACCGACTTCACAAATTTGCCCGTATGCACATTTCAACTAAAATTTTAGAAATATTTTTCTCTTTCCAAATTGAGTTTTCTTTGGAGTCGGTGACAGTAAGTTATGATGTATGTATATAGGATATGATGTATTCATATCTAAATAGATTTAAATTCCTTGCCTTGACTGTCACCAAATCCAAAGAAAACTCAATTTAGAAAGAGAAAAATATTTCTAAAATTTTAGTTGAAATGTGTATATAAGGGCAAATTTGTGAAGTCGGTGTTATGTTTTGTTAATTCTTATTACATTTTTAGTGGAGTGTGAGTGTGCATATACGGATACGGGCAAATTTTTGAAGTCGGTTTTAATGTTTTTGTTAATTTTTTTTTATTGATATCAAAATATCATTGAGATATATTGAACCCTTGATATGTAGGTATACATATAGATAAATAATTAATATTTTTTGCTGATCAGAGAAAAACGAGCAAAATCAAAGGTCCACCAAATCCTAGGGTGTAACTTTTTTTATTTTTTCCCCGCATGAAATCAACCCCGAAATTTACACTTTTGATATAAAAGCGTCATTGTGATATCGAATTTTCCAGATATATATCAATAAGTTTTCACTGCATGAACACCAAAAAATAGTAACTTCTTTATCGAATCGAAAAATAATAATAAGAAAAATAAAAATTTCGGTTTTGATTTCACGGGAGAAAAGTGAGCCGAACAAAAAAAAACACCCTGAAATTTGGTGGACCTTTGAATTTGCGCGTTTTTCGTTCAATACAAAATTTTTACTTTTATATCGATATATCCAAGAATCGATTTCTCCATGACATTTTGACACCAAAAATTTTGGAATCGATTCCATGGGGAAAATGTGAAACGAGCAAAAAAATTTCATCTTAGGATTTGGTGGACCTTTTATTTTGCGCGCTTTTTGCTGAACAACGTGAACTTCAAAACAAACAACAATAATAATTGAAAGTTTGTGATTTAGTAAGTGAAGACAAAAAATACAAAGTCTAGATAAATATACTATAATAGTTTTTACATTTTCTTTTTTTTTTATTTGTAGGAAATGTGGGAGTTTGTTTATTATACCTTAAGCTTTTTAAAAGTAAGTAATGTGGAAGTAGTAGTTCCACTGTGGCAGCGTTTTTTATATTTTCTAATTTCCCTTATTCGAATACATAAAAAATCATAAAGATATTATTGTTTTGCCTGGTATTGAATATCTTAAGTTATAATAAGCATAGTTATTTGAGAGATAAAAAAATAGAGTTACTATACCTAATGATTTTTAGCGAATAAATTTGGAGGATTTACTATAATTCCTTTGTTTACTGAATATATCGAAATGAAATTGAAACACAATACAATTTTAATTCAAAAGGTATTATATTTGCAATACTTGCTATTTACAAAATAAACATCGATCGGTAATTATCTATTGGATGCAACGTGCTCTCCAAAAGGCAATTACCAACAAATTCTGCCATTTATTTTTACACGGGGCACAATCACAACGGCAAAAATTCCACTGTACAACTCCGCGATTCAATATTTATGTACATAACATACATCTAAAACTTCACCTACGAGAAGAGTCTGTCTTTTTTCTATACACGTTATATATTATTCGCAATCTATCTACACCTATATAAAACGCTACTTCTATATCAATAAATATTGCAACAATCAAATCACATTATAGTCGGGATTAAATCTTTGGTCTTTTATGAGATGCTTTTTACAAGGGACTAATCTATTGTTTCTACGCCTTCATCTGTTCCAATCTTCGGCGGGCGACAGCGGCGAAAACGCCGATACTTGATGGTGTATCCTTGGAATAATCACACCAGAACTTATCGGTGAGGTTCTCGGCATCTCCTCGACCTTGGTCACGGCCTTACCTTCATTTCCCATGATCGAATCTATCGAAAATCCAGTCTTTGCCTTCTTATTGACGATTTCCGTGGAGGGGCAATCGTCTGAATCAGTTGCCGAAGGTTGCACTGGAACTGGCTTGCACAACGCTGATGGTTGTGGCAGAAAACCGAGAGGTCCCAAGCCCAACCTAGAGAGATCTACCGGGCTAATAAGTGGCAGCCCGCTCGGTGGGAGCATGTAAGGGTACGGCCCCGGCACGTGGCCGAAGATGCCGTGTTGGTACCCTTCTTGGCTGTGGAGGAACGACGCCACCATTGCCGACGCGTGGTGGTCGCGCAGCATGAGGTTGGGCGACGGCCGCTTGTATCGTTTTCTACGCCGCAAGAAGCTGCCGTTGTCGAACATGTCCTCCGCCAGCGGGTCGAGGGTCCAATAGTTTCCCTTGCCCGGATTTCCCGGCTCCCGCGGAATCTTTATGAAGCAATCGTTGAGCGACAGGTTGTGGCGTATCGAGTTCTGCCAGGCGGGGAACTTTTCGCGGTAGTACTGAAACCTCATCATGATGAACTCGCATATGCCGCTCAGGGTGAGCTTCTTCTGTGGCGACTGCAGTATCGCCATGGTGATCAGGGCGATGTAGGAGTACGGCGGCTTGATCGCCTGCTGCTGGCCGGCCTGCTTGGGTGGCTTGGCGTCTGGCCGCAGGTCGAGCGGGTGCTGATCGTCCATGGCATCACTGATCCTGGCACATGGTATCTCGCGATAAGCGCGCACTCACACACGCACGGGATGGAGACGCGCAGTGTCACCTGCGACGGGCGCTCCGAGCGCTATCCCAATGTTATTCCGGCAAGAACAATGATGGTTCAGGCGGCCGCACGCTTCCTGAGAGGTGGGGGGGGGGGGGTTAGGGGGTGGGGCGAGGGACGGTCACGCCCCACGGGAGGGGGGAAGGGTGGCGGAATTGATTTTCGCGGGGTGGCGAGGGGTGGCGGCTTGGCGCGGCGGAGCGAGGGTCGGCTCTGAATGATGGTCGCCGACGGACAGGACGCGACAAGCTGGGAGTCGGGTTTCAAAGGTCGTGGATTTTTTATATTATTATTTATTAGAAAGTAGAAGTTGTCTTATTTCACTATCGCCAGATTTACACGTTCAGAAATTACAGGATTTACAAGTATATAGGTAAGTGCATTTTTTGATGACATCAAAAGACCGTTCGGTATTCAGTATACACTATATATACTATACTATATTCACTATACGTCCATCTACATTAAAGCCAATGATTGTATAGTCGTTCCTTAGAATAGTGGACACGTTGGTAATTTAATTGGTAATTTAATTCATACCAATTGACACGTCAGGGATGCCAGGGCCGCATATAGGCAAACCGTATACGATTAGGGCCAGCGCTAACAAATCTAAGCTCTCTATTGGTTGGGCCGAAAGCTGGTACGCTTTGTCCGACCTGGCCGAAATCAGGTACGGTTTGCCCATATGTAAAATAATTTGCATATATTACGCTCTCATATATCGTTATGATATACTTAGGTACCAATAGCAAAATTACACCGCGTTCGATACACGCTTGCAAGAACATTGTAAGTGACATTTTTAAGATTTTCACTTTTTCCCATTTCTTATATCTATGTACGGGATAAAAATATTCAATTTCGCTTTATTTCCCCAAAAATTTTGATGAGTCATCCCATTGTATCTGACAAAATAGACGTTTTCAGCGGTAAAAACGTAGTATCTAAAGTTAATTACAATTCCAATAATTTTTGTAATTTAAAATTTTTGGTTTCCATTAATTCGACTGTTATAGAACAGTGTAACGCTATACTTACAATATTTTTGCCTGGAAAAAGTCACAAGTTTTTTTAAAGCTAATGGCATTTACAATGTTTTTGCACGAAGTTTTATGGAGACAAGATACGTTTACAATTGAAAAGTGAATACTTATATAGGTAGACCAAAAGAAGTCCATTTTTTCATTTTTAGATCAAACGGATATTATCTGTTTTAAGAAAGCCACATAAAATTGTACTGTGGAAGAACATTGTAATGTTCTGTGCAATGTTTTTACCGTAAAATTGATGAAATTTTACGGTTGTAAGCACAAAAAAGGTAGAAAAACTCGCTTGTTCGAAAAAGTAACTATTAATTAATTAATACTCAATAATCTAAAAGCGTTGACTGACGTATTAATAAAGACTGCTCACGGCTGTCATGTTTGACAGTTCTCTGGCACACCATGCGCTTCCTGGAGACAAAATACAATGCAAAATCAAAATACATTGTTGACCATAGGCGCCATCTGCTTTTCAGAATATGAAGCTATAGCCGTGAGAAGTCTTATTAATACGTCAGTCAACGCTAAAAGCATTCTATTGAAAAAAGTACAACAAATTTTCCTTAGTTACAATATGTTAGCATTTTTAATAACCAAAATCTTCAAACCTCTCTCGTGAAAAGTACTTTTGTCATATGCAATGTTTTTGCATTTTGCATGCTTGCATCACAGAAAATATACGCGCGTAGCGTATATTTTCTGTGGCTTGCATGTTTTTATATGGGCAAACCGTGCCTGATTTCGGCCAGGTCGGACAAAGCGTCAAAGCGTACCTAATACCCGCTTTCGGCCCAACCAATAGAGAATTTAGATTTGTTAGCGCTGGCCCTAATCGCATACGGTTTGCCTATATGCGCCTGGCATGTATGTCATTTATATAACAACAACTGGAGTAATAAAATTAAATTCATGCGGATTTCGAATCGAGCTGTATTTCGAATAACCGGGAGATCAAGATCAAGAGTAGGTATATTTTTCCGTAAACGTCTGGGGTGGTATTGATACTATGGAGGATATTTCTGAATCTGTTCGATATCAAATTCACTAAACTACTATTTTCGAAAAAACAAACTATAACCTAAATTCAAAACAACAACAAAAGCGACAAAAACTAAAATTCTTATTCTGATCTTTCGATGATTACAAAAATGTATAGCTACTTCCCTTATTACTTTATTGTTTATAGAGCCCATCAATATTTAAATTTTGTATACATATCGATTTAAATTAATTGTTGAAGATGTTCCGGCCAGATTAGGATTAGAGGTACCTATAAGTACAGACCTATATAGCTCACAGACCTATATAGCTTAGCGAAGCTATATAGGTCTGTGCTATAAGGAATGTAGTTTCTTCACAATGAAGCGCCTCGGAAATTTAGTAGACCAGTGAGAGTGAGGGACATTTTGGAAAGAATTGGAAATACGGTCACCATAAATTGATCAGTTTGATTTTCTTCTATGGGTTCACCCTAAATCATTAGTGGGAGGTAGGTATCCCGTGTCATTAAATAGTGAGCAGAAATATATAATAATAATAATAATTCTCACCCTCACAGTACTCCAAACTAGGAGTACCCCAGAAGCAACCGCACATGCTTGTGCGGGGGAATGTACCGGAAATGTTTGGTTTGGTCTTCTTATGGAGGAGAAAAGCTCTTATAGTATATAGGTATCCACTAGCGTTGACTCAAGAGATACCTACTACTAGAATGTTTTTAATGATTTTCAGTTGCTCCCGAAGTTCACGTATATGATTTCGTCTGCATTTTTTATTTTTACCGTTTTTCTTAACATTTCACTCAATGATTCCAATAATGTTCCATTTCCATTGTTATTTCTATTTATTTACTATATAGGTATAACTGTCCATTAATGTTTATATTTAATATCTACTAATATAAAATAGCTCAGTGGAATCTCCAAAAAGAATAACTAATGAATGCTTATTATGGCCTTATTTAGTTACATATTTATACGCATAGTGGCGTGGAGTCTATGGAAGCAATGGAAGCTCAACTATTATTTCTTCCTTCATATATTGTGTTGAATATTTTTAATCATTTAAAAATTATATCTGTGCGCACCTTTAACTAGAGCCGGGCCTGTACGTTTTTCGTTCCCAACGAACACGGTTCGCGCGTTGCCAAATGCAAATAGATTCCAAAGGAGGCAAAATATTTCCCATCATAATTCCCAATTTTTAACTTTTAACAGATGTGTCGATTAAAGGTAATGCGGCCGCCTGTAGTAATCCCAATAATTGCAACCAGATTTTTTCCGTATCACCTTTAGTAATACTACAATTCCCATTACGTGGGCATTACGTATAATGTAGGTAGTTCAAAACAAATCGTATTTCGAAAATTTTAAATTATTAAGCAGGTAGCTTCAGTCAGGTCTTTTTTTTTAAAGAGTTTTTATCTACGACTACAAGTTTATTTTAAGTTTGAGAGGTACCTTGGGAGAGAAATAAAATTACAAAAATTTTATAATGAACACCGAGAAAAACTACCATCATTGGAACTACTAGACCTAATCTTATTAGTCTATCCCGAAATCTGTGAAAGTTCTTTGGGTAGATACATTCAACAAGGGAAGAAAGTTCAAGTATACATATTACCCTTGTTTATGGAGGAATTACAAATGGATTGAGGAACCTGGTAACAAGGTGCAATAGCGACAAATTCTTAAATAAGCAAAATCTGCACTACTGACTTACCATACCTACTTATTACTTAAATTCGTGGAAATAATTGCTGGAAATCAATTTCAAAATGATGTCAACTATAAAATAAATTTCTTTCATTTGACAGTTGCCACATTCTGCACTTGTATACACAAAGATGTCAAGTCTAATTTTTAGAAATCATGGAAACCATTATTAATTTTTACTAACAATCAAAGTACCTATTATATTCATAGATTCTCCAATAAAATAGCATACTTGGCATCACGCTGAGACCATTAGAATGAGGAAAGAATAGGCCTCGCTTTGGAAAGTATAATGACGGGTCCCCTTACTTTAAAAAGTCCCTGGGTAGGCCTATGCCATTAATTATCTTTGAAACAAAAGTCTTTTTTACAAAACCTAATCCTGTTATTTTGTGTATATCCTGCAAGCAGACAAGCTTTAAGCTTTAATACGCGTTGCAGAGAATACATGACATTTTATAGTCCATGTACATATATTAGTAGGTAATATTTGTTCATATTAAGTTGCCTATAAGTGTTTATTAAATATCGGATGTAGGTACTTGTAACTGACTAACTTATTCTGAATAACTATTCTTATTATTTACAAGAAAAGCGATAATGGACAAGCATTCAAAATGAGCAAAAACCAAATCCAGGGTATGTGCTGACTGAAGCTACAAATGTGACTGGACTTCATTTGTTGCTTCCCAAATCATGCCTATCTTTTGATAGGGCTAAATAGCATGAAACACGTGTAGGTATACGGTTGCTACTTTTTTGTTCATATTGAGTGCTTGCCGATTATCGCTTTTCTTGTAAATACTTTAACGTTTCTATTTGTCTGAAATCCTTTATACGAAACTAAACAATTACAAGCTAAAGTTTGTTCAGCGAATGTTCGGTCCTATATTCACGAGTTAGACAAGGACGGGAGTTGTCGTATAGGGCCGAACATTCGCTGAACAAACTGTATTAGAATTGTTTTTACCAAATTTTGAAAACGTAAGTGATCTTTTGACAGAATTTAGTAAAACCTAAATGGCACCGTTGAATTCTCCACAAAAAATAAGTAAGTGGCCCAAGTTTCATTGCCTTATATTTTTTAAGAAGACATTCAATAAAAACTTATACCGTGGACTTTCAACGGTTAAAAACCATTTTTGGACTAATGTTTATGAGAACTTTTCCGTTTTTTAAAAGTTCCACCATTTCTCAATGTTTGTGATATACAGTGTGGATAGAAATTGTGGAATATTGCTTATATTTCTTAAAATATTCCTCATAACAAAAACATGTTTTAATAAAAGTGTTAGGGGAAATTATTTCCCGTTTAGTGATATCAAGCAATCTTTCGTAGCACAAAAAATGTGGTTGCCATGGTAACCGATTTAATTTTTTTAAATGGGACCATATATATATATATACTTTTTTTGGTGAAAATTGATACATTGGAACTTTCTGAATACGATACAATACAATTTTAATGGGGTTGCATAAGAAAAAAATACAAAAAAATTAAGTTTTCTATTATGCTATTGACAATGTTTATCCAAAAAATAATTAACATCAAGTTAGCCATGCCAAAATCAGAACAATGCGAAACTGTCACTAGCTGTGTAACTGTGTACATTGTTACACTAAACGTACTTTTTTACTGAATTTTCTGTGTACTTAAGTACTTGGTATGTTAACCTGTATTCTTTCCGTTTCACTTAATTTAAGCGCCATTATAACTACTAACTACTACACTTAAGTACACAGAAAATTATAACTCAAAGCTCATATTTTCGGTAGTATTATTAAAAAATGTAAAAATATACCTACCTACAAATAAAGATAAAATTAACGTAAAATACATAATAGCAGTCTTCGTCAGTCTTATTCTTTCTCAAAAACTGCCACGGTCATTCAACATAAATTCTGTCGCAAATTCATCTTGTCTTTGGCACTTTGGCACCCAACAACTCCTATTTCACCTTCTCCATTTTATCCATTCGAGTTATCCTGCCTTTTATAATGTGAAAAACTACCGAACGTGTAATTCCATAAAACTGCTCTAATGTGCATAATATGTTTTTTTTTTCGGTTAATTAGGTACATCATTCACCGCTCTCCTAATGGCCTCAAATGTTGAATGAGGGATCACTCAACGCCTCAAACGAATAGGCGCAGATGTCTGTTTCACCTTTATGTAGTTCCTGGGCATGATAACACCTAAAAATAATGTACCTTAGAGGAAAGTCGCCTAATATGGGGTACATTTTTGTAATCCCCCTACAAGTGTTTTTAAAAGAATCAACGTAACTTTTTTTCAAAATTGGACTTCATCCCTTACGCAACCTAATTGTCTACTTGAAACTATAATTAAAGTACTAACTTTTTAGTTTTTTGCTTTTAAACTTTTTTAGGCAACAACTATCCCATATTAGGAAACTCTAATATGGGGTACTTCTATTTCCTAATATGGGGTACCTAAGAATTGATTAATATTGGTGTTTACCTAAATAAAATACCTAATACGAAAGAAACACGATGGGTTGGGTATGTCTTTACCATAAACAATATCTTCTGCTGCTCTATTCATTTTTACATCTTTCCAACGTTTTCTGAGGCACTAGATGTGTTTGGGAACTTTTAAAGTATCCCATTCTTTTTTCCGTACAAGCTGATATAGCAGCTATCGTATTTTTCGGATTGTTTGGCATCTGAAATTAAAAAAGAAAGCCAGATTAAATTAAATGCAGCTTATTTTGATGGGGTACCCAAAATTAGGATTCCCAGAGTACCCCTTATTAGGCCTAGGGCAGTAGTAAAAATAAAACAGTAGATTTTAAAAAATAAGCAAATGTAACCAGTCTAAGCCAAAACTAGACCATCATACACGTTTTGAACAGTAAGCAATAATTTAACTTACCTTTTTTGTAGCCAAATTCACACGATTTTCAAAAGCTGAAAATTTTCAATACGCTCACTAATTTTGTTGGTCATGTTGAATTGGAACTGTAGCTCTCTGCATCGCGAAATGTTTACTAGTTACATGTCACTTCTAGAAGCTTAGTATAGTCCCCACCAAATAGTTGGCAGCACCTTAGATCCTGAGAAATTAGGCGACTTTCCTCTACCTATAGTCTCAAAACAGCACTTTAATCAATCCCCATTTTTTGTTGACACACCGGCACATCTCCATTCAGTCTAGCTCTAGAACCTTCTAAAATTAACTAGAGACTCATAAAATATAATGTCAAAATCATACAGTGTTGCCAATAGTGCTATATTTTCACCAGTCATTCACAATAATTACCTATTTTTTTTTATTTACAATTACCCCAGCTGATACTATATACTAAGTAGGACAAAATTATATTTTTATCTAAAAGTTTTGAACACTCGTAAATTAATAATTTAATAAAACTTCCACATACAATAGAAACAATAAAAACGGGTAGGTAGATTATCTATATCAACGCTTTTTTACTTGCAAATAATGCAAACTCATGATTCCGTTTAGCCAACTCCGTCATTTCATCCAAAAGACCATATTTTTCGATATACTTATTTGTACTAAAAACGTGTATGTTCTTACAGTGAATATATTATCTCATTATCACAAGGAGATAAGGTTGAGTCAAGAGCCAACAGGCAGGAAATAAATTTAAATGCTTTGTTTAAAAATGGGAATATGTTTTTATACAAGAAAAAGTGATAATGGGCATAAGCACTCAAAGTTAGAAAACAAAAAAAACTAGATAGTAACCGCATACACGTGTTTCATGCGATATTTGGCAATCATCAGTACGGTGTAACATCAACCAAATCAAAAACATAGGAATGATTTGGGAAGCAACAAATGAAGTCCAGGCAGGAGCCAACAGCACATTTGCAGCTTCAGTCAGCACATCCCCAATTCGGGGCTTGTATACTAACATCGCCACGGAGGCTGCTAAAGCGACCTGCGTGGAAATCTTCATAGCCGAAAATACAATGAAAACAAAGATGTAAGATTGTGAGTGTAATTGTAAATACAAGAAAAAGTGATAATGTTCATAAGCACTCAAAGTTTGAAAACAAAAAAAAACAAAAAAAAACTAAAAAAAAAATATAAATGTGCTGTTGGCTCCTGCCTGGACTTCATTTGTTGCTTCCTATCTTTTTGATTTGGTTGTTGTTACACCGTACTGATGATTGCCATGAAACACCGTATTCGGTTACTATAGTCCGCACCTTACGAGAGAATACGAGCCTCAAGAATGCGAGTAAAAAATTTCTAATGTTGCCAAACTTCGAAATATAATTCTCCTTAGGAAATATAATAAACCAAAGCCATTACGCTAGTGCACCAGAATTGTACAGGTTTTTTGCGATCCGGCAACGCCTAGCAAGCCCAGTAAAGATTCTTGAGGCTCGTATATTCTCTCGTAAAGTGGATTATAGTTGTTTTTTGTTTCTAACTTTGAGTGCTTATGAACATTATCACTTTTTCTTCTATTTACATTTACACTCACAATCTTACATCTTTGTTGTCATTGTATTTTGGGCTATGAAGATTTCCACGCAGGTCGCTTTAGCAGCCTCCGTGGCGATGTTAGTATACAAGCTCCGAATTGGGGATGTGCTGACTGAAGCTGCAAATGTGCTGTTGGCTCCTGCCTGGACTTCATTTGTTGCTTCCCAAATCATTCCTATCTTTTTTTTGGTTGATGTTACACTGTACTGATGATTGCCAAATAGCATGAAGCACGTGTATGCTGTTACTAGTTTTTTTTTGTTTTATAACTTTGAGTGCTTATGCCCATTATCACTTTTTCTTGTATTTCCATTTACACTCACAATCTTACATATTTGTTGTCATATGTTTTTGTTTTAATTATTGCATCTTTTCGAGTGATGTGGCCGGGCTATTTTTTCATACTTCATAGTTCTAGGCTTTTTTTCCGGCAGTTTCAACGCAAACGGTTGATTTGATCGTTACGAAACAAGAGTATCTCTTCGTTTCAGAATGAAAAGATGCACTAAAATGATGGACCTGCATGACCAAAAATATAACCATAAAAAGTTACGAATAAAAGCACGATGCAAAAACAGCGCATGTGGCGCCCTCTGTGAGATACGTCGAAATTGTTTCAGCTTATTCTCCATCCACAAGAACATAGCAGTGCCAAATTTCAGTTGAGCAGCTTGGATATGTTGGGCGATGCCGCCAAAAAGCAATTTCAAAAAACAAACTTCAAAGCACTGTATATCTCTTAAACAAATAACATTTCTATATAAGGCACATTGGCCTCAATCGTAATATTTTGGCCCAAAGGAAAATTATTCTTAGAAAATCCCAATATCTATACAGATTTACAAGCTGTATATTTTCAAATTCCGAAATGATTTCGGCACCGCCTCTAAATACCGTAAAACGGGGTTACTTTGGCAGGTTTTCACCTATTTTGGCTCTCTAACTCACAAACCGCTTGAAAAATTAAAATTTTTAAAATTGCAATATGCCTTGTGACAAATTCACAATTAATCACCCAATATAATAGCTCAGTTTGTCTACACATGTTGTCAGAAAAAAAAATTTTTTGGGGTGCCAAAGTAGGCTTTTGGGGTTACTTTGGCAGCATATTGAAATCGCATTTGGGCTAATGTAGGCGCGGTCTAAAGCCTTATTTGGCTTAAAAAATGCTAAATTTGTCAGAAAAAAATTTTTTTTTGGGGTGCCAAAGTAGGCAGTACTTTGGGGTTACTTTGGCAGCATATTGAAATCGCATTTGGGCTAATGTAGGCGCGGTATAAAACCTTATTTGGCATAAAAAATGATAAATTTTGTAACCAGCTTCGAGTTTGATATAAAAATCTTTCTGATTACCGAAGTTATTGAAATTACAAAAGCTGTCCGTAAAAGAGCGTTGGCTGCCATTAGAGGCGGCATGTCTCAGGTAGCAGCAAAAAACATCAATGTTTTTGAAATGAACATAAATATTTTTGAAATTAATCGCTCTTCCTCAGGTGTGAAAACTGATGTGTGACTTGGCGGGCGCTTATGTTGGCCCCAGGGCCGTATTAGCTATGAAGCAGAAGAAGCAGTTGCTTCTAGCGCCAAATTTTAGGGGCGGCAAATTTTCAAATAAATATAAAAACAGGAGAGGCGCGCAGTAGCGCGCGCCCGGCGCCGCTCGGGACGGCCGACCGCCCGACCGGGCCGACCCGATGCGCGACGCGCGCCGCCGCGCCGGCGGCCAATAACAGTCGGTGACGTGTCTGATAGTCTGATCTTGTAAATCAAATCCGCCCCACTACTCGCTTTGTTACGTCGCGCGGTGCTGCGTGAGTGCGCCAGTATTCGGCTATTGATTATGATTGGGATTTGGGATTGTCACTTATTTTCATCTTGACTCCTTGCTGTGTTGTTCTCTGCGCCTTTCTAAGCGGAACTACAGAAATAACGAGGTATATGCTCATTTATTATTAAAAATTTATAATTATTAACAAATTTATGGATCTTTAGCATTGAAATTTTGACTAAAATGAATGACGCTAAACGAAAAAAGTTAAGTGGCGCTCAATATGCCAAGTTAAGAACTGACAAACAAAGAAGAATAGAGAATCAGTTGAAAAAAAACCAAAAAATCGACTTATTTTTAAAGTCTAATATATCAAATAATGACGAACCACACCAAAGAAGTGAAAGTGAAATACCTGGTATCTCAGCTGCCTCGGTTTTAGCCGAGGAACCAACTACAAGTAGTTCCTCTACCTGTGAACAAGAACAAGTGGGTTCCGGTAAAGAAAAGTCTGTAGAAACCTCGGTAGAAACTGATAATGATGTCAATGACAATGACGTTAACGACGGCGAAAAAAATATAAATGCCAACAGTTTAATTACAAGTAGTGATCCAGCAAACTGGGAGGCAAGGGATAATAGAACAATCGAATATCTGTTACAAAATGGAATAGAGCAACATATTCAAGAGGAATTTCCGGAAACAAAACGTGTTTATCCAGACACCGTCAGATTTTTAAAAAAACGGGCATTTTTTCGAAAAATGGCCAATGGTGAAGAAGTTTTACGAACATATTTAGTATATTCAGTATCCAAAAAGAACATATTTTGCGCACCCTGCAAATTACTGGGGGGGCGCAATGCTTTTACATCAGGATTTTCAGACTGGCGCAATGTTTATAAAGCCCTACAACAGCACGAGAATTCGCCAGAACACAAAAAACATGAAATAGACCTACTGAATCGAAGACGTATTGCAGGTATGTAATTTTTAGTATTTCCTTTTTTTGTTCCTTGTGTATTGTGTCGTATTTAGATTAGATTTAATTTATTCATTTTCACGCAATTTTGGTAGGTACCTACTCTACTTGCATGTTCCCTACCCCTACCTACTTAATGTTTGATGGTACGGTGCGCCCCTCCAAGTACAAACCCCACCACACGCCACTGCAAGCAGTTAAGCTTGGGCTCAAGGGTTGAGCCAGGATTGTACAACAGGGCCTTAGTTGCCTAAACTTTCCCATTTTATTTTTTCCCCTATTGTTATGACACATGATCATTACTGAAGTATTTGAAATGACATCATTATCATCATACGCTTTTCTCCAATCAAACACAATGAATTTTGCATTGTTGCCTTTTGCCTTTTGTCTAATTTTTCTCTCAACGATATGAAATAGGTATATTATATAAAATGAAAGAATACGAAAAGTTTAATCTGTTGCTTTGATTCTCATTATACACTTTATTAATTCCACAAGAATTTCAACGTTAATTTTTGTTATATTGTCAACTAAATAAGAGTAGATAAAAAGATTTAAAATTAAAAATATTTTTAGGTAGAATAGATAGTAGCTTAAAGATTCAAACTGACAACGAAATTGAGTATTGGAAAAACGTATTAAAGAGAGTGGTTGCTGTTATCAAAAAACTAGGTTCTAGAGGACTACCATTTAGAGGCAGCGAAGAAATTTTTGGTTCTAATTTTAATGGAAATTTTATGATGTGTCTAGAACTCATCGCCGAATTTGACCCCTTTCTAGCAACTCATATTGCCCAACGTGGCAACCCTGGAAAGGGAAATACCTCTTATTTATCCTCGACAATCTGTAATGAGTTCATTACTTTAATGAAGGATCACCTATTAAAAACAATTTGTGATGAAATAAGAACTGCGAAATATTTTTCAATAATTGTGGACTCAACGCCAGATATTTCTCATGTGGACCAATTGTCTTTAATAATCCGATATGTACGCCAAAAAGACACCGAAGAGAGTGTACCGGTAGAGAGATTTATAAGTTTTATTCCAAATGTTGGGCATAAATCCGAACAGTTGGCAAATGTAGTTTGCGAAAAACTAAAGGAGTTGGATATTGAGATTGGTAACTGCAGGGGCCAATCGTACGACAACGCTTCTAATATGTCGGGGCAATATAGTGGATTGCAAACTAGAATTAAGGCATTAAATCCTCTGGCAATTTACGTTCCGTGTGCTGCCCATTCACTTAATTTGGTAGGAACTAGTGCAGCTCAATCATGTTCAGATGCTAATAATTTTTTTTACACTGTCCAACACGTGTATACCTTCTTAAGTGGATCTACAAAAAGATGGGGCATACTTCAATCCCAAATAGAACGTACCGAAAAGAGAGCTACAAAAACTGTGAAAAGCCTTTCCCAGACTAGATGGTCGGCTCGTTCTAAGGCTGTTAGTAGCATTAGGGAAAACTATGACGCTGTCAAATCTGCGTTGCACCAAATTAGTCAAGATGTAACAGAGAAACCTGCAATTAAAAATGAAGCTCAAGGTTTGGTAACGTGTTTGGAAAAACCAAAATTTGTATTTTTACTCGGGTTTTGGAATGATACCCTCGAAAGGTGTAATGCAGTCAGTCAAAAATTGCAGTCAGTGTCAATAAGTATTAGTTGTGTTATTGATCTATATAGTTCTTTGATTGGATTTATCAATAAAAAACGAGAAGAATTTTTATTTTATGTAGAGGAAGCCAAGAGAATATCAAACAACCATGAAAATTTTACTTTCAGTAACCTATCCTCTAGAATACATAAAAGAAAGAAACAGTTCGATGAAAATATTGAAAATGAGGCACAATTTGAGACTGAGGAATACAAATTTAAAGTAACTACATATTACGTCATTATCGACTCTTTTTTATCAGAACTAAAAAGACGGAAGGCTGCCTATGAAGATGTATTTGCAAGATTTTCCATATTTAGCGATTTCACTAATACAACTCACGATGAATTTTATAAAAAAGCCGAAAATTTTCGGAGTTTTTATCAAGATGTAGAAAAGACTTTTGGTTCCGAATGCATACATTTTGCAGAATACATTAAATTAAATTTTCCTAATAACACTTGCCAATCGGTTCAAGACATGTATAGCGTTATCAAAAAACAAAATTTGTCGGGAGTCTTTCCAAATATAGAAATAGCCCAAAGGATATATTTATGCATGGCTATGACGAATTGTACCTCTGAACGATCGTTTTCGACGTTGAAAAGAATAAAAAATTTTTTGAGATCTTCTCAGTCCCAAGAGCATACCTGCGCATTTGGATTATTTGCAATAGAGGCAGATTTGCTCAAAAATATTAGTTTTGACGAATTGGTTAGTCAATTTGCAAATTCAAAAGTAAGACGAAAGGCTGTGGCATTGTGATAACACTGATAACGTATTTCTTTTATTTATATAATATGTTATAGGTATTGATAGTTCATTTTAATTTTATTATTTATGTTTATTTTATTTTATAGTCACTTTTGTTTTCACTAGTCGGTTCCTTATTGCAAAATAAGGCGATTGAATTTTACGTTTTTTTTTTCTTTTTAATGCATTTAAGTTTTGTTGTTTTTTTATGAATAAAGATTTTTTTTATACAAGTTTTTATATCCACATTCACACTTCGTCTCACAAGAAAAGTATGTTTTTAAAAACCCAGACATTGAAGGGGTGAGGGGCGGCAAAATTTGCTCTGCTTCTAGCGGCAAGTCTCTTTAATCCGGCTCTGGTTGGCCCTCCAACTTGTTTTGAAATTTGCCACGCGAAATTTTGAACCTTTTACTTGCTTATCCTACCTGAGCCATGCCACCTCTAATGGCAGCCAACGCTCTTTTACGGTCAGCTCAGGGCCGCGTTAAGGCAAACTGGTACCCTAGGCACATTTTTTTGCCGCCCCATCCCAATCTCACAAATAAACATTGAAGTAAAAATGGTTATAAAATATATTTATTTTAAAAGACCGTCAACTTTAAAAACAACTTTTTGACATTGATTAGTGGTAAAAAATACAAATACAAAAAAAATGTATTCTGAACTTTAAAAGGGTTTCTTCCTTGACTTTTCTTGGGCAAAAACGTTAATCATTTCCCTACCCCTACTCGTCTGTCGTTCCCTCCACTCGCACTTCGGAGAATCACCGAAATGGAGCCTGGGGGAATTACTGAGAAAACCAATGAATAAAGAACCCCAGGAAAGAGCCAAAGCTCTATGCTCTATGGGCATTATAAAGTACGTGAGACGGAAATCGCCCTGTATGGAGACTGAATTTTGACAAAATATTTTTATATTTGACAGTTGTCACGGTGGTTTGTTCTATTAGATATTTGTGTAGTTCTTCGATAAGTACTTTTTGGAGATCTATTATGGTTAGCTGTGCAGCCTGAGGCTATTCCGTGACTACCAGAACAAAATGTTAAGGGGATAACATTCCATCGGTAAGTACTTTTGTAAACCGGGAACGGCATGCCGCCATATGCAGAGACTGTCCCGGTCCAGAGTTAAGTCCAAATCCTGGGGTTCTTTATTCATAGGAGAAAACTATGACATGACTAGCTCCATCTCAGAGCTGTAAAGTAAAGTAGAATCGTATAAACTTTAGCTGTACTGTTGGTTGCGTTCACCCAACCTGTACCAACACTATATTAAAGACCTATGTGCATAGCGCTGTTTCAAGCGATCGCCACTGGCGCCACACGACGCAACAAATTGACACAGTAGTGCTTTAATATTAAAACCCCATTGTTGCAGAATCTTTTATAAAATAAAAACATGAAAATGTGTCTGTTACAACGAATTTAATATACAAAATAAAATAAAATATTTGTTTGTTATGTCCCTCTAATTTGACAAGTTCACATGGCATATTTCCATACATTTTCTTAAGAAAAGCTAGTCTAAAAAGCAAGCAAGAGTATTTGGTACCTTTGGGTTTGAAATGGAGTCCATGGCTAGTTGTAGTGTAAGTAAGCATAAAACGCATTAGAGTTTTCAGTTTCTTCTTTATATGGAGGACTATTGGTCCGCTTTGGAGCTGTAAACAAAATTTTTTATTTTCATTCTTGCATATGTTACAAAATAGATACTCTTCCAAAATAATATCTAGAATTTTCCGTAATTCAGCTGGTTAATCAGATCATCCAAAGTAGTGTTTATTCTTCTGCAATTCACCTAATGGTATGTGCAGTGTGCATACCATTTTCTTCATGTGCATGGAAATTTCATGTTATCTCAAACAAATCTACCTACGAAAGCTGTGTTAATAGGTTAAAACTGCTAAATACTGGGCGCAAAGACAATTTGTTACCGTAAGAAGAAGGCAAATCGTAATAAATAAGGTGGATGTTTAAAACTTGGAACATTTTAAACGTCAGTAACTGACATACCAATAACCACAGAATACGTCAGTCTCAGTCAACGCTCCCTCTATAACCTAATAAGTCGCCATTTTTGTCGTCGAGTGGCTCCACCCCAGTCCGTAAACAACAATGAAATATGACGTCATGCTCGGGTCTTTAATATAGTGTCGGTCCAGACCCAACACACGGTCGTAAATCAGCCCTATCAGTGACAGTTTACATATGTAAGATGTGTATTTAATTTTTATTTTTTTGATTTTCGGGTAGTACTTTCATTAAAAAAATTTATTTGCCGCAATGCCGCCCCCATCAGCCTGCCGCCCTATTCAGCTGCCTTTCTTGCCTAATGGATAAATCGGCCCTGCGGGTCAGCTTCATCAAAGTTTCTGTAAGTACGCGCTCAAAGTTTTTTCTTGTAGTGTCTATAGGCATTTTTGTATCACTTTAGATCTGTAACAATAGAGAACCACTGAAAAAACCGCAAAATAATAAAACGGTGTGAAAATAATAATAATATGATGTAAATAAGACAAACTGCCAAAGTAGGTCTAAGGTGCCAAAGTAACCCCGTTTTACCGTACGCTACTTCACGGGCGTAGCCAAGGGGGGGGGGTTTCGGAGGTTCAACCCCCCCCCCCCCCCCCCGAAATAAGCAAAATATTACCTAATATTATACCGAAAAAATACGAGGAGTGAAGAGTTAAATTATTATTACGTTTGAATATATGTAGTAATAGTAGCGCCTAGCGCCATCTTTTGACGAGAGGCAGACGCAGTTGCAGCCGAACTATTTTGTATTGTAGGGACACTTTGCGTTGTTTCTCGATTATTCGCCACGCCCCTCGGTCGAAATGAGCGGAACTTTGTGGAAGTTCGTGGAAGTTTCTGGACGGCTACTGGGCTGCTATATAAGCGGCGCGTGACCGCGCTTACGGCAGTATTGTTCCATGCGAACTCGAAGCGAATAAAAGTGAAAAGTGGTGAACGAATAGTCAAGAAAATTAAGTGTACCGTGTAAGTGAGTAATTATTTTAGTGCACTGTTATTCGATGACCTTGTTAAGGATAGATACGTGAATCATTATTACTGTCGAAAAATGGAGGGGAAAAAAAGGAAGGGTGATAAACCTAAAGGTATGGACTACTGGAAAAAGTGGTGTAGTCATGGTCAAGGGGTTTCTAATAAAGAAACTAATTTGGATTTAGCTATCAAAGCTTCAGCTACCTTGCATGCTGATAAGAAGACTGCCTACCCCGAAATCTAGTTTGGAATGCCTAGATATGTGCGATAAAAACCTTTATCCTAATATTTACACATTACTACAAATCTTCGCTACCATTGCTGTATCCACTGCTACCCCAGAAAGGTCTTTCTCGAGCCTAAGGAGACTGAAAAACTATTTACGAAACACTACAAGTGAAAACAGACTTAATAGTTTGGCTCTAATGAACATTCACTATGGAACAGAAATTCATGCAGATGAAGTAGTGGATATATTTAAAAGAAAAAGCCGAAGATTTCTTCTTTAATGGTTTTAGATTTAGCGCAGAGGAACGAAGTTAATTTATCCATTTCATTTAAAGTTAAGAACTTTATAAATATGTCGTAGTTTTTCGGATGAATATATAGATATTAAATTTCATGTAAGTATATTTTTGTTGTTTTATTTACTTCTCAAACTAAACCCCCCCAAAACTAAATCCTGGCTACGCCCGTGGATTACTGGATCACCCTGCACGCTCTGAGAGGCGCGAGGCCGGTCAAAACGCGGGGCCGGGTGCGCCGCACCGTTCGCACCCGCCTATAGAGCCGGCCCTTCAGCCAAGCGCTTGAAGTCTGGCCCAAAATCAAATTAACTTATTGGGTATTAACTACAGGGTGTCAGTCAACATTTTTAACCATACCGTTGGGGAGGCCCACTAAGAAAGAAAATGATAATTTTTTGGCAAAGTTTAAAACGTGGGGCAAATCAACCTTAGCACCCGAGTGAATCGACGCTCATGGTTGCAAGATGAGCGCTGTAAGAGAAAATACTAATCCCCCGTCTGTATTTTATCCGTGTAGTTAGTCTTGATTCTACAAATGGCCAGAGTTGTATTTTGTAGTCACATCACAAGCTGCAGCATTATTTGCGTGAAGACTTTTCTCGAATTTCCTCAAATACCTACATTTTAGTCCAATAAAGATGTCAGTTTTTAAAAAAAAATCCAAATAGTATGATTTTTTCAGGGTTGCCTGGCGACTGCCTCCGGAGTGTCCAACCAAAAGATCACTTTCGAACTCCTGATACGAATTGCGCTATAGGTTGGTTTCCCAAACAATAGTGGTTTCCTAAACATCGTGATCGTTTAGAGCAAAATGACGCAAATAAAGGTTGTAGCGGATCAAAGTATGAACAACTTTTCCTCATAACTTTTTTTGTATCTGTGGGAAGATGGAAGATTCTAAGAAAATAAGTCGGCTTGTAGTTATGTTCTGCGTCCGTCTCGAAGACGCCTCCGTCTCGACGCCTCTGACGTTTGGCGTCGATATCTCGTTGTACGCGACTCTATACGGTAGCCCCGTCTTCACACCACTGTATTTTTGTGACCAGGAAGCGTGTTGCCTTGTGGTATTATGCTGTTGTCAGAGGCAAGGCAGGCGAGCTGCTCGGATTCGACTACCCCACAGCAACCATTCTGATAGAAAAGTTGCTCCCGAAAGGAAGTGGAGGTGAGATCGTTTACAAAATAATAATAAATCAATCAATCAAGTTAGACCATGCTGTATTTATCGCCACAGCATATAGACTCTTTCCCCAAAAAAATTAAAAACTATACATAAAAACTATCGAACTTTAATTACACTTTACACTTTAATTCACTTCTGAAAATATTTATTATATTTTTTGGTTGAATTTTAATTTTGTTTCTATTGATCTGGTCTTTTAACGGTCAATATTCGAAACCCTTTCAAATCATTTTTGCCCATTTTTACATTTTTGTTTCATTTGGCCGATCTTTGTTCCCGAAAAAAGTGGAGGTGCGAGATCGTTTACAAAATAATAATACATCAATCAATCAAGTTAGACCATGCTGTATTTATCGCCACAGCATATGGACTCTTTCCCCCAAAAAAATAAAAACTATACATAAAAACTATCGAACTTTAATTACACTTTACACTTTAATTCACTTCTGAAAATATTTATTATATTTTTTGGTTGACTTTAGAATTTTTTTATTTTGGATTCGTAATAAGCTTTTTTCCATCTGTGGTTAAAATTTTTTACATCATGACTGAATCGCCTTGTATACGTTCGGAATTGAAAATCACATACACTGTGGGCAGGGCCGTCTATAACCTATTGGTGGCCCTGGGCACATCTAAGAATAAAATAAACTGGGACTGCTTTTCCATTAGAATCATTTTTCCCACCTATATACATATACATATATATGTCCCACCGAAAGGTCGGCCATATTGAGCGCACACGTCATTGGTTGTCAAATGTCAAATGCACGAGGGCCGTGGTTGGCCGTTGTCAAATGTCATTTTGTGTTGCCACCACAAATTTCGCTTTTTTCCTAGAATGCACTCTAAACCTCCTTGAATGCACACAATATGGCGGCTATCCAGGCGGGCGCCAGCGCCCTCTGCAGGATGGCTAAAAATTGGTGGAGGGACTAGGGCCCAATGGCGGTCCAGTTTATTTTACGAGGGCCGTTCCTTGACAGCACTATTTTGTTAGAATAGACAAAGAAACAAAGAAAGTAGATAAGCAAGGTTCTACACTCTATTCAAACTAAACGCAAGTAAAACATAAACACAAGTTGTTGCATGGCTAGAGCGTGACACGCACGTGATCGGCTTGCTATTGGCTAGACGGCAATAAAGTTTTAACCGACGGGCGAGTGCAGCGAGTAGCGAGTCGGTGATTGTTACAGAGGTGTATTAAGTTGCAAGTGGACCTTTATTTTTTTCCCGATATAATTATGTCGCTGTTTATTAATCGTTGAAGCTACGATTACATTTTCAAGAAGTCTAGGTGTGCCCTAAAAGTTTGCTTTTAAAGTTCTGAATACTGGGGCATTTTATTTTAATATTTTATATTGTAAAATTCTTAGAGATCGTCCTTAATGCGGCCCTGCCGCGTATTAGCCCTCAGAATTGTTCACGTGTTTCAATCGTGTAAATGTTTATGCGCTACTTGCATTTAGTTTGAATAGAGTTTAGATTTACATATTTTTATTTCTTTACAGACACATTAAAAGAAAAGATAATATAATCTACAAAAGTAACGCTTTCAGCATTTCCAGGTTAGTGCTTAAAAATCTATGTTTTGAGCATATGAATATGATTTTTGAACTAAGGGGCCCCTATCGATCGTGGGGCCCTGGCCAGAGTGCCCAGTGGCAAAGAGGGGCCTGTGGGCCAAATTAAATTGGAACTAAATTAAAATATGAATTTTAATTTTGTTTCTATTGATCTGGTCTTTTAACGGTCAATATTCGAAACCCTTTCAAATCATTTTTGCCCATTTTTACATTTTTATTTCATTTGGCCGATCTTTGCATAACGAAATGAAATACATTGTTGGTTTTGAAAAATACCCCTCTTTCCGTACGCCACTGAAATTGACCCGCTTTGCATATTTCTTTTTGATTCAATTAACTTATCCATATCATATCCAAAAATTATAAAAAAAAACCTTTAAAAATAAAAAAAATTATTACGCTTTAAAAAAGGTTCCAATTTAATTTGGCCCACAGTGTATACCTAAAATTTACATTTATATTATCTTTTGACAATAAGCATGTAAGATTAGTGAGTGTAAATTTATTTATATAAGAAAAAGAGATAATGGGCAACCACTCAAAACAACAAACGGGATACATGTGTTTCATGCTATTTGGCGATCATCAGTATGGTGTAATATTAACCAAATCAAAATGATAGACACGATTTGGGAAGCAACGAATGAAGTCCATACATCGCCACGGAGGCTGCTAAGGCGACCTGCGTGGAAATCTCCATAACCCAAGATACAATGACAATAAGGATGTAAGATTAATGAGCGTAAAAATGTATTTAGAAGAAATAAATTAAAAGTAAAAAAATATTTTTAAAAAAAGCTTTTATTTAAATGCGCTAAAAAGAATAAAATAATCTTTTCTTTTAAAACTTTTACTATCAACTTATAACGTCATTCCACAATTTATATGATATAAAAGCTTGTCGCGAGATTTAAGTAGTGGTATTTACTTAGTTTGAAAACTTAAATCTCGCGACAAGCTTTTATATCATATAAATTGTGGAATGACGTTATAAGTTGATAGTAAAAGTTTTAAAAGAAAAGATTATTTTATTCTTTTTAGCGCATTTAAATAAAAGCTTTTTTTAAAAATATTTTTTTACTTTTAATTTATTTTGTAATTTTTAGTTTGGCCAGGTGTCTGAGTCTATTCATCTCAGTTAACGCATCATTGTTGCAAGGTCGTTTGCCGGTTAGTTTAGAACAGTCTAGCTCTTCAATGAGGAGACCTTCTAATGACCATCTTGGGTGTTCCGCCATGTTGGATTTAGAATGACGTCACACATATAATCATGCATTGTCATCCAAATTAAACGTGTGTACAAAATTTCAGCTCGATCGGTTGAAATTTAACTAGTCCTCCATCTTGAGTGTTCCGCCATGTTGGATTTAGAATGACGTCACACATATAATCATGCATTGTCATCCAAATTAAACGTGTGTACAAAATTTCAGCTCGATCGGTTGAAATTTAACTAGTCCGCCATCTTGAGTGTTCCGCCATGTTGGATTTAGAATGACGTCACACATATAATCATGCATTGTCATCCAAATTAAACGTGTGTACAAAATTTCAGCTCGATCGGTTGAAATTTAACTAGTCCGCCATCTTGGGTGATCCGCCATGTTGGATTTAGAATGACGTCACACATATAATCATGCATTGTCATCCAAATTAAACGTGTGTACAAAATTTCAGCTCGATCGGTTGAAGATATCTGCTTCAAAATTGAGTTGCAAGATTCCACCCGAACAAATTACATACATACATACATACATACATACATTGCAAGTTAAATAAAAGCTTTTAAAATAGATAATGGGCAATCACTCAAAACAACAACAAAAAACGGTAACCGCATTCACGTGTTTCATGCTGGTGGCTACTGCGCCTGGACTTTATTTGCTGCTTCCCAAATCATATGATTTGGGAAGCAGAATTATTCTTATTCAACTAAAAGCACATACATTTACGAGAATTAAGTTCTGTTATCAAAATATATGTATAATAATTCCTTTTTTTAGGAATCTATACTTCGGTCAAGGGTCAAGGAAATGAAGAGTAAGAACACTCACGCTTTTATTAATTCAAACATTCTATTTTGCTCTGTGAGCCAAATCAAAACGAACATTTTGGTTAGGCTTCAATTGTTTAGTAAAAATACATAGGTATATATTTAACTGACCTATGAAAATTCCCACTATCCATGGGAAGCCAATGTTTTGTTTTCTGAACCTATAATTAATCTTCCTTGACAAATCTTGTTGTTTCAAGATTGTTCACAAACAGCTCTCACCGCCATTGATATGATTGATGACTCCCAGATGTGATGTGCTAACAAAATATCATGAAATAAATTTTAAAATTTATCTATTTGGCAGCGAAACAGATAAGTAGGTACCTAGATATAATTTCGACTTAGAACGATATACATACGGGAATAGATGACTCACGGCAACGCAAATTAACTTTTTTTTTGTCTCTGTCGTTATTTCCATGTTCAAATGAGATAGTTATCGATTCATGTTATTGTACAAATAGTAATTTACAACTTTGTCGGTTGATTGATTCAGACTTCTACTTGTTTTTTTTTTGTTTGCTGTGTTTGCTTGGGTTCTATCTTTGTTTATTGTTTACATTTATTTTATTTGTTTGTACTCAATATAAGTAGGTATATGGAGCGATACCTTAGCATTGTTCAGCTTAACATAAGGTCTCTTTTGCCTAAGCTTGATATAGTCAGGGAACATATTTTCGGTGCAGGACATGATATTATCTGTTTTACTGAATCCTGGTTAAAACCGAACATTACTGATGAAATGCTGTATATCAATGGATACAAATTATATCGGAGTGATCGTTTACTTAGACGTGGTGGAGGTGTCTGCATATACGTGAGAGACTATATAAATGCAAGGGTACTAAATTGTAACTCTGAAAATTAACAGATTTGGCTACAGGTGAAGGTAAACAGATTAAATCTTGCAGTAGGGGTAATCTACAAACCTCCAGATGTCCATTTATCAAATTTTTTGGAAGCTTTTGTCCTTTTGAGGAGGACGTTGCTGGGGTGTCAGATTTATGTGACGAGATTATATGTGTGGGGGATTTTAACGTCGACTTACTAGATACCTTTTCAGTAGCGTCAAACAGATTTTGTTCGGTCCTAGAGTCTCACGGCCTCTCGCTGCTTGTTAATAAACCAACTCGAAGTATGCTTGACTCTTTCTCCTTATTGGATTTAATTATTGTATCAAATGTTGACATTGTAAATTGCGTAGATGTCTTTCCGGCAGATGAAATGTCTGATCATGATATGACTTTCTGTAGAATAAAATTTAAAAGGAAACCCAAAGAAGTAACTTACAAAATTATCAGGAATTTAAAAAATATTAATTTTTTACAGTTTGAACGTGACCTAAATACCATAAATTTTGAAGAAATCTTTATTAATTCTGATATCAATGGTAAAGTCAATTTGCTGACGGAATATATAACGTCGCTATTTGACTACCACGCTCCTTTGCGGCAAATTAAGATTACAAAAAAATATGCTCCTTGGCTTACCGACAATCTAAAAATGATGATATCAACAAAAAATAAAACACAAGCAAAGTGGAGAAAAACCAAGCAAGAAACTGATTATAGGTATTACAAAACGCTTAGAAATTATGTCAATGCGGCTATTTTGAGAGAGAAGCGAGCCTTTCATGAACACCTCTTCGGAAATGGAGACACAAACTCAGTTTGGCGCAATTTCAATACATTAACAAACAGATAAAAAAATCGTATCAGCTACCTGCATGTCTGAAAGACCCGAATAAACTTAATAACTATTTCGTCAATGAAGTTCCCAAAACCGATGTTGACCCTAACATCTCTAATTTCTACTCTGCTGGTAGATTAACACATGTGCAAGATTGCAGTTTTAAATTTACTAAAGTTTCGGAAAATCAAATCCAAAATATTTTATACAATATTAAATATAAGGATGATCCTACTTTGCTGTCCACATATAATACCTTATTTAACACATATAATAAACTACTGTCTTGAAAATAACACCTTTCCAGATACCTGGAAAAAAGCTTTGGTTTCCCCTATTCCGAAAACCTCTGTACCAAAGGAATATAAGGATCTTAGACCAATAAGTGTTTTGCCAACTTTTTCTAAAGTGTTGGAACGAGTTGTAGATATACAACTACGTGATCATGTTGATAAATTCGGTATCCTTCCCTCCACGCAGTCTGGTTTTCGAAAGAATCATAGTTGCGAGACAGCCCTCTTGAATGTAACCGATGATATCTTGGCCGGTATTGACTCAAAGAAAATTACAGCACTAATACTACTCGATTTCTCAAAAGCGTTCGACACCATTAACCATTCCTTGTTAATTAACATTTTACAGTATATAGGTGTTAGTCATAATTCCATTCATTTTTTTATTAATTATTTTCACAATCGAGAGCAAATCGTTAAAATAAATGAAGATTTATCAACACCTTTGACAGTCTCGAGAGGAGTACCACAGGGGTCGATCCTTGGCCCCCTCTTGTATTCTCTTTATACCTTTAACTTCCGCGATTATATAAAAACGTCCAGTATACATTTTTACGCCGACGATACACAAATATACCATTCGTTTTCCGTGGGTCAAACTGATGCGGAGGTTGGGCTTATAAATGACGACTTAGAAGTAATTATGGAGATGTCAAAAAAACATGGTCTATGCATCAACGCCAAAAAAACTAAATTATTAATATTTGGCTCAAAAAATATAATCACTGTTCTTACACCGCAGCTTGGTATTGTGGTGGATCAGCAACCTATCCCTGTGACTAACTCCGCTAGAAATCTCGGTGTGATAATGGAGGATTCACTTCGGTTTCGGCAACATATAAATGGTCTTCTCCGTCTCGGCTACGCCAATTTAAAACGAATTTACGCAAACAGGCATAACCTTTCTCCATCTCACAAAAAAATATTGTGCGAATCTCTCGTCCTGTCTAGATTCAACTACTGTGCTGCAGTCTATGGTCCTTGTTTGAATGCTTACGATAAAAAAATAATTCAAACTCTCCAGAACTCGTGTCTGAGACTAATTTTTGAGATTAGAAAACGTCAAAGAATTTCTCACAAACTGACCGAGGCTGGGTGGCTGTCAATGAATAGCCGTAGGTTGCTTCACTCGGCATGTATTTTCCATAAAATTTTGATAGAAAAATGTCCTTCATACCTTTACAATAAAATATCTTTCCGTCAGAATGTGCACACCATCAACACTAGATTTAAAGCTACTCTTAACGTACCCCGACATAATTTGGAAATATTTAAACGATCCTTCTCGTATTAAGTAACCAGAGTCTATAACTCTATTTCTAATGATCTAAAACATAAATCATTGCCCCGTTTTAAAAGTCTATACAAGAATGAACTAATGTCAAGTCAGACTTCGTTTCTTGAACAATAAATTTCGGTGAAATGTTATTTTTGTGTTGTTTTTTTATTATTTTGGCATAATGGCAATATTCGAGGCAGTGCTACTATTAGGTATTTCTGCTAATATTAGGTATTCTGATGCTACTGTTTGGCATTTTGATATATACATATTTTTTCTTAATTATTTTTTCTTTCTTTATTCATTTACTATGTATAGATTTAAGTCAAAGTATTGATGTACCTATATATGTTTTGTTTTGCTTAAGATGATGCTCTAAACTTGATCTTCGGCCTTTCCAGTCTATATTATTCTATTTGTGTTTTTTTTGTGTTTATCCTGTATACTGGAATAAAGTCCTATTATTATTATTATTATTATCTCGACTTAGCCAAAAGGCATTCGCACTCCCTCTACGGGGAACATTCACTCAGATCCCGGGCATCCCGGATACCAAAAGGATCTGGCTCGGACGAGACCCTTGCCATGTAATCGGGCCTTAGGTGACATTGATGTTGTTGGACGATCCTGCATTCCCCATGAATTTCCTGACGGTTCGGGCTGTCGCAAGTAGTACCGCTTTCTGCATGGACCTGTAAAGACTATCAGTTAGATTCAGCTCCTTGATGTTTCTCAGCAAACTTTTTGGTATAACACCAGTTGTTGACATGATGATTGGAATCGTCTGGACGTTCTCCATTTCCCATTGCCTTCTAATTCGTTCTTCTAAGTCTCTGTACTTCGCGATCTTCTCGACTTGCTTCACACGCAGGTTGTTGTTGTTCGGGATGGCCACATCAATCAGAGTTGTCTTCCTAGAAATTTTATCAACTATTATAAGGTCCGGTCTGTTATGGGCAACTCGTTGATCAGTCAGAACTGTACGATCCCAGTACATCTTGTAGTTTCTGTTCTCAAGAACAGGCTCAGGTGTGTAGTTGTAATATGGGACCCTCTCTGTCTGCACAAGCAGCAGCTTTTCCGCCAGTTCCTGGTGCAAGATCTTGGCAACCGAATCGTGTCGTTCCTTATATTCCGTTGATGCAAACATCTGACATCCTCCTGTTATGTGCTGGATTGTTTCTGAAGTTGGGCACCCGTATCTGCATCTGTCATCCACTACCGATGCATCTCCTACAATGAATTTTAGGTAGTTGCGAGTTGGTATAACCTGATCTTGTATGGCCAGTAAGAAGCCTTCTGTCTCTGGGAACATTCGTCCCGAGGTCAGCCAATAGTACGACGCTAACTTGTCGACATGTTCCTGGTTAACCTCATTAGGATGCCTCCCGTGCAGCGGCTTCTCTAACCACCTCTGTAGTTTATCGTTGTCGGTTCGGTGGTGATTGTGATGCTCGTGTTCCGTCAGACGTAGCGGTGTTGAGACGTCTGCTCCGCATATAGCTTTATGTAGTGTGGAGCTGTTGGCCTGTCTGTGGAAATAATTACGCAGATTTAGTATTTGTTGGTCCAATTGCTTGCTGAGGTCTGCATATTATTATTATCTCGACTTAGCCAAAAGGCATTCGCACTCCCTCTACGGGGAACATTCACTCAGATCCCGGGTATCCCGGATACCAAAAGGATCTGGCTCGGACGAGACCCTTGCCATGTTATCGGGCCTTAGGTGACATTGATGTTGTTGGATGATCCTGCATTCCCCATGAATTTCCTGACGGTTCGGGCTGTCGCAAGTAGTACCGCTTTCTGCATGGACCTGTAAAGACTATCAGTTAGACCCAGCTCCTTGATGTTTCTCAGCAAACTTTTTGGTATAACACCAGTTGTTGACACGATAATTGGAATCGTCTTGACGTTTTCCATTTCCCATTGCCTTCTAATTCGTTCTTCTAAGTCTCTGTACTTCGCGATCTTCTCGACTTGCTTCACACGCAGGTTGTTGTTGTTCGGGATGGCCACATCAATCAGAGTTATCTTCCTAGAAATTTTATCAACTATTATAAGGTCCGGTCTGTTATGGGCAACTCGTTGATCTGTCAGAACTGTACGATCCCAGTACATCTTGTAGTTGCTGTTCTCAAGAACAGGCTCCGGTGTGTAGCTGTAATATGGGACCCTCTCTGCCTGCACAAGCAGCAGTTTTTCCCCCAGTTCCTGGTGCAAGATCTTGGCAACCGAATCGTGTCGTTCCTTATATTCCGTTGATGCGAACATCTGACATCCTCCTGTTATGTGCTGGATTGTTTCTGAAGTTGGGCACCCGTATCTGCATCTGTCATCCACTACCGATGCATCTCCTACAATGAATTTTAGGTAGTTGCGAGTTGGTATAACCTGATCTTGTATGGCCAGTAAGAAGCCTTCCGTCTCGGGGAACATTCTTCCCGAGGTCAGCCAGTAGTTCGACGCTAACTTGTCGACATGTTCCTGGTTGACCTCATTAGGATGCCTCCCGTGCAGCGGCTTCTCCAACCACCTCTGTAGTGTATCGTTGTCGGTTCGGTGGTGATTTTGATGCTCGTGTTCCGTCAGACGTAGCGGTGTTGAGACGTCTGCTCCGCATATAGCTTTATGTAGTGTGGAGCTGTTGGCCTGTCTCTGGAAATAATTACGCAGATTTATTATTTGTTGGTCCAATTGCTTGCTGAGGTCTGCCAATCCTCTTCCTCCTAGTTGACGTGGCAGAGTAGTTCTTTCTACGGCGCTACGGGGATGATGTTTATGAGCTTTTGTCAGTAGTGTCCTAACTTTTCGCTGCAGGTTGTTGATGTCCGTGTTGGTCCAATTCACTATTCCAAACGAATAGCTGAGTACAGAGCACGCATACGTGTTCAGGGCCATAAACAAATTCCTGCTGTTAAGATCAGTTCGCACTACTTGTCTTACTCTCTTGATGAATTCATTCCTTAAATCGATCTTCATTGTTCGATGGTCTATCCTTTGAGCTTGTTTCATCCCGAGATACTTGTATGTATCTCCCATGCTCATTGCTTCGATCTCCTGGCCGTCCTGCATCTCGTGTGCGCCCTGTTCGAGCCTTCCCCGGACAATGTTAAGGGTGCGGCACTTGTCCAGTCCAAACTGCATTCCGATGTCCCTGGAGAACTCCTCTACAATTTTAAGCATTTGCGTTAGTTGGTTTTTGGTTGCGGCCATCAGTTTTAAATCATCCATATATAATAGGTGATTCAACTTGATCGCTTCTGCGTTGTTGCTTTTGATAGCGAAGCCGTATTTTGTAGAGTTCAACCGATGTGATAGCGCAGCCCTTCTGCTGCATTGCCATGATGTTGTTCCGCTCGCAGTGAGCATATATTCGCTGCGTAAGGCAAGAAGTGATTATCTTGTACAGCGTAGGCAAGCAGGTTATTGGGCGGTACTTGGCAGGGTTATCCGTATTCCGCTGGTCTTTTGGTAACAAGTAGGTGGCACCCTGTGTAAGAAACAATGGCATTTTCAGAGGATCGAGCAAGACTTCATTAATTAAGGTAGTTATTTGTTCATGCGTGCACCACAACTTCTTAATCCAATAATTTTGGAGATGATCTGGACCTGGTGCCTTCCAGTTGTGGGAATTCTTGATGACATTGGAGACCTCATCGGTTGTGAATTGCTCGTGTTGCATCTGGCTATAGTTCCGGCCCATCTCGCGTTCTTCACTGATCCAGCTTGTACTGACATTGCATGGACCTGGTGTGGCAAGCTGATTTCTCCAGAAACCGTCGACCTGTTCTCTGCTAGGGTAACTCGTATTTGTGGCATCGGCGCTAGAATTCAAAGTACGGTAGAAAACTTTTTCTGATCGGTCAAAAAGTTTGTTGTCTCGTTTCCTGTTGTTACTAGCCTTGTATCTCCTCAGACGCCCTGCGAAAACAGAAAGTTTTTGTTTTAATGTATCAAGACATTGTTGAGCAGTGATGTTCGCGGGGTCACGCTGAGAATGCATTTGGGTGCGGCTCATTATTGCCTGCACCGCCCTCTGGATCTTTCTAGTTCTAACTCCTCTGATATATTCCGTTACTTGTCCTATGTCTTTACGGAGACTCTCGATCTTCCGATTTAGTCGCATCTCCCATTGAGCCATTCGTGGTTCTGGTCTTGCACGATTTAACTCTTGAGCCGTCCGGATCTTGGCTCCCATTGCAGTGATGATGGCCGTTGCGGCACAGTAGATTAACATGTGCATATGTTCTAATGTGGGTGTTACTGAAACATAGTTGGGTAAAATTTTGGTGTTCATAATATCGAGCATGATTGCAAGCTTCCTGGAAGAATTCAATCTTGGTAGCGGTGGTCTGCTCAGTGGGTCTGTGCCTTCGTATCGCAATACCGCCCTTCTCAGCTGTGTGTCCAGGCTTTCAAAGTGTTCTCCGTTAACTGATTCCCGATTCTCAGTTGTTCGTCCCGCCGTCTCGGCTTCTTGTTGTGGTCCAGGCACTTGAATTTCCCGATTCTCAGTTGTTCGCTCTGCCGTTCCGGCTTCTTGTTGTGGTCCAGGCTCTTGAAGTTCCCCATTGTTGTTGTCATCTATGTCTATGTGTTCGCCGTGGATCTCTAGCTCAACTTCCCGTTTGATAGCGTTAAGTCGCGTTTCTGGAATTCGGTTATTTCTTAGAATAGTTCGATACTGATCTGACACTCTTTGTTCAGACACTTGCATGTGTGGAAACTCCCTGCAGAACTCGGCATGCAGTTGTTGTCGGTAGCCGATCATCTCTTGTCCTAAGTTTGTCACCCTGTAAAAAATACGCATAATCGATTCATTCATGGACACAGTCCATTTCATGCGTCGTCGTTGTAATCCCGCCTCTGTGAACGCTGGCTGAAGTTCCCGCGCAGCACCTTCGGTGGGTGGAACCCTAGTTCTCGTTTGGCTCCCATGTTGTAGATGTTCGTGTTGTTGTTGGGCTGTAGCTGTTTGTGCAACAGGGGCCCGCCTCATCAGCGCCCTGTCACCGACGTCCCGCTCGCTGTCATGCCCGGCGCCGGCTCCAGACATGCCCTGGCGATCCCCAGGCAGCGGCCCTATGACAATTATCCTATTATTCTCCATTCCATAGTTTTCTCCCGTAACGTGGGAGTGACGGCCCTCGGTCGCCTTTTACGACTCGCGGAGCCACGATAGGAGTATTCTAACCCGCTACCCATACGGGTCAACTAGGATAACGCGGGATCGTTACTCCCGAGGATCTGCCCCTGTCACCGGCCAAACCCCTCCTTGCGTTAACTGGGAAACACGGGATCGTTACACCCGAGGATCTGCCCCTCTCACAGGCTAGACCCATCCCTGTGTAACTGGGAGTCGCGGGATTGTCACCCCCGAGGATCAGCCCCCGTCACCGGCTAGACCCCTCCCTGCGCAACTGGATATCGCGGGATTGTCACACCCGTAGGTCTGCCCCTGTCACAGGCCAAGCCTCTCCATGCGTAACTGGGAATCGCGGGATCGTTACACCCGTGAATCTGCCCCTCTCACAGGCCAGACCCATCCCTGCGTAACTGGGGAGCGCGGGATTGTCACACCCGTGGATCTGCCTCTCTCACAAGTCAGATCCCCCCTGCGTTTTTATTATTATTATTATTATCGACTTAGCCAAAAGGCATTCGCACTCCCTCTACGGGGAACATTCACTCAGATCCCGGGCATCCCGGATACCAAAAGGATCTGGCTCGGACGAGACCCTTGCCATGTTATCGGGCCCTAGGTGACATTGATGTTCTTGGACGATCCTGCATTCCCCATGAATTTCCTGACGGTTCGGGCTGTCGCAAGTAGTACCGCTTTCTGCATGGACCTGTAAAGACTATCAGTTAGATTCAGCTCCTTGATGTTTCTCAGCAAACTTTTTGGTATAACACCAGTTGTTGACATGATGATTGGAATCGTCTGGACGTTCTCCATTTCCCATTGCCTTCTAATTCGTTCTTCTAAGTCTCTGTACTTCGCGATCTTCTCGACTTGCTTCACACGCAGGTTGTTGTTGTTCGGGATGGCCACATCAATCAGAGTTGTCTTCCTAGAAATTTTATCAACTATTATAAGGTCCGGTCTGTTATGGGCAACTCGTTGATCAGTCAGAACTGTACGATCCCAGTACATCTTGTAGTTGCTGTTCTCAAGAACAGGCTCAGGTGTGTAATTGTAATATGGGACCCTTTCTGTCTGCACAAGCAGCAGCTTTTCCGCCAGTTCCCGGTGCAAGATCTTGGCAACCGAATCGTGTCGTTCCTTATATTCCGTTGATGCGAACATCTGACATCCTCCTGTTATGTGCTGGATTGTTTCTGAAGTTGGGCACCCGTATCTGCATCTGTCATCCACTACCGATGCATCTCCTACAATGAATTTTAGGTAGTTGCGAGTTGGTATAACCTGATCTTGTATGGCCAGTAGGAAGCCTTCCGTCTCGGGGAACATTCGTCCCGAGGTCAGCCAATAGTTCGACGCTAACTTGTCGACATGTTCCTGGTTAACCTCATTAGGATGTCTCCCGTGCAGCGGCTTCCCCAACCACCTCTGTAGTTTATCGTTGTCGGTTCGGTGGTGATTTTGACGCTCGTGTTCCGTCAGACGTAGCGGTGTTGAGACGTCTGCTCCGCATATAGCCCTATGTAGTGTGGAGCTGTTGGCCTGCCTGTAGAAATAATTACGCAGATTTAATATTTGTTGGTCCAATTGCTTGCTGAGATCTGCCAATCCTCTTCCTCCTAGTTGACGTGGCAGAGTTGTTCTTTCTACGGCGCTACGGGGATGATGTTTATGAGCTTTTGTCAGTAGTGTCCTAACTTTTCGTTGCAGGTTGTTGATGTCCGTGTTGGTCCAATTCACTATTCCGAACGAATAGCTGAGTACAGAGCACGCATACGTGTTCAGGGCCTTAAACAAATTCCTGCTGTTAAGATCAGTTCGCACTACTTGTCTTACTCTCTTGATGAATTCATTCGTTAAATCAGTCTTCATTGTTCGATGGTCTATCCTTTGAGCTTGTTTCATCCCGAGATACTTGTATGTATCTCCCTTGCTCATTGCTTCGATCTCCTGGCCGTCCTGCATCTCGTGTGCGCTTTGTTCGAGCTTTCCCCGGATGATATTAAGGGTGCGGCACTTGTCCAGTCCAAACAGCATTCCGATGTCCCTGGAGAACTCCTCTACAATTTTAAGCATTTGCGTTAGTTGGTTTTTGGTTGCGGCGATCAGTTTTAAATCATCCATATATAATAGGTGATTCAACTTGATCGCTTCTGCGTTGTTGCTTTTGATAGCGAAGCCATATTTTATAGAGTTCAACCGATGTGATAGAGGGTTCATCGCCATGCAGAACCACAGTGGACTGAGTGAATCTCCTTGGAAAATCCCTCTTCGGATGTTGATTGTGTCGGTCTCGATGTTACTGTCTGCGGTTCTGAGTTGTATCTTAGTGCGCCAGGTTGTAATACGTGTTCTAAAAAGGAAACTGTATGATGATCTATTTTATACAGCTTTAAGATACCTGTGAGCCAGTCGTGAGGTACGGAATCAAATGCTTTTTTGTAGTCCACATAAGCCATGTGGAGGTTTCGTTGCTTGGAATGAGCCTGGTTGCAGATGACAGAGTCTATGATGAGTTGCTCTTTGCATCCCATTGCGCCCTTCGAGCAGCCCTTCTGCTGCATTGCAATGATGTTGTTCCGCTCGCAGTGAGCATATATTCGCTGCGTAAGGCAAGATGTGATTATCTTGTAAAGCGTAGGCAAGCAGGTTATTGGGCGGTACTTGGCAGGGTTATCCGTATTCCGCTGGTCTTTTGGTAACAGGTAAGTTGCACCCTGTGTAAGAAACAATGGCATTTTCAGAGGATCGAGCAAGACTTCATTAATTAAGGTAGTTATTTGTTCATGCGTGCACCACAACTTCTTAATCCAATAATTTTGGAGATGATCTGGACCTGGTGCCTTCCAGTTGTGGGAATTCTTGATGACATCGGAGACCTCAGCGGTTGTGATGCTCGTGTTGCATCTGGCTATAGTTCCGGCCCATCTCGCGTTCTTCGCTGATCCAGCTTGCACTGACATTGTATGGACCTGGTGTGGCAAGTTGATTTCTCCAGAAACCGTCGACCTGTTCTCTGCTAGGGTAACTCGCATTTGTGGCATCGGCGCTAGAATTAAAAGCACGGTAGAAACCCTTTTCTGATCGTTCAAAGAGTTTATTGTCTCGTTTCCTGTTGTTACTAGCCTTGTATCTCCTCAGACGCCCTGCGAAAACAGAAAGTTTTTGTTTTAATGTGTCAAGACATTGTTGAGCAGTGATGTTCGCGGGGTCATGCCGAGAATGCATTTGGGTGCGGCTCATTACTGCCTGCACCGCCCTCTGGATCCTTCTAGTTCTAACTCCTCTGATATATTCCGTCACTTGTCCTATGTCTTTACGGAGACTCTCGATCTTCCGATTTAGTCGCATTTCCCATTGAGCCATTCGTGGTTCTGGTCTTGCACGATTCAACTCTTGGGCCGTTCGGATCTTGGCACCCATTACAGTGATGACTGCCGTTGCGGCACAGTAGATTAACATGTGCATACGTTCTAATGTTGGTGTCACTGAAACATAGCTTGGTAAAATTCTTGTGTTCATAAGATCGAGCACGATCGCAAGTTTCCTGGAAGAATTTAATCTTGGTAGCGGTGGCCTGCTAAGTGGGTCTGTGCCTTCGTATCGCAATACTGCCTGTCTCATATGTGTGTCCAAGCCTTCAAAATGTTCTTCGTTAACCCGTTCCAGACTCTCGGTTGTTGGTTCTACCGTTTCGGCTTCTAGTTGTTGTCCAGGCTCTTGAAGTTCCCCATTGTTGTTGTTGTCATCTATGTCTATGTGTTCGCCGTGGATCTCTAGCTCAACTTCCCGTTTGATAGCGTTAAGTCGCGTTTCTGGAATTCGGTTATTTCTTAGAATAGTTCGATACTGATCTGACACTCTTTGTTCAGACACTTGCATGTGTGGAAACTCCCTGCAGAACTCGGCATGCAGTTGTTGTCGGTAGCCGATAATCTCTTGTCCTAAGTTTGTCACCCTGTAGAAAATACGCATAATCGATTCATTCATGGACACAGTCCATTTCATGCGTCGTCGTTGTAATCCCGCCTCTGTGAACGCTGGCTGAAGTTCCCGCGCAGCACCTTCGGTGGGTGGAACCCTAGTTCTCGTTTGGCTCCCATGTTGTAGATGTTCGTGTTGTTGTTGGGCTGTAGCTGTTTGTGCAACAGGGGCCCGCCTCATCAGCGCCCTGTCACCGACGTCCCGCTCGCTGTCATGCCCAGCGCCGGCTCCAGACATGCCCTGGCGATCCCCAGGCAGCGGCCCTATGACAATCATCCTATCATTCTCCATTCCATAGTTTTCTCCCGTAACGTGGGAGTGACGGCCCTCGGTCGCCTTTTACGACTCGCGGAGCCACGATAGGAGTATTCTAACCCGCTACCCATACGGGTCAACTAGGATAACGCGGGATCGTTACTCCCGAGGATCTGCCCCTGTCACCGGCCAAACCCCTCCTTGCGTTAACTGGGAAACACGGGATCGTTACACCCGAGGATCTGCCCCTCTCACAGGCTAGACCCATCCCTGTGTAACTGGGAGTCGCGGGATTGTCACCCCCGAGGATCAGCCCCCGTCACCGGCTAGACCCCTCCCTGCGCAACTGGATATCGCGGGATTGTCACACCCGTAGGTCTGCCCCTGTCACAGGCCAAGCCTCTCCATGCGTAACTGGGAATCGCGGGATCGTTACACCCGTGAATCTGCCCCTCTCACAGGCCAGACTCATCCCTGCGTAACTGGGGAGCGCGGGATTGTCACACCCGTGGATCTGCCTCTCTCACAAGTCAGATCCCCCCTGCGTTATTATTATTATTATTATTATTATTATTATTATTATTATTAAAAAATAATGTCTTTTTGCTTCTACATTAGCGGGTCGGGGGGAAGAAGACGAGGTAATTTGTTTACATTAGTACTTCTTAAAATCAGTCTTTCTTATTTTGTAATGGATAGATAATAAATAGTTGTTTGAGAGATTTGAATGTCGTATACTTATGCTATATTTACAAAATAACCTAAATCGTATCAGTAGTTAAGTAAAGCGGATCCTGGCTCAAAGATGGCCGCCATATGTGAGCCAGCTTCCGCATAAGGGTTTTGAGCCTGAGCCAGGATCCGCATAGGGCTTTCGGGGTTCGGTTGGCAGGTATAAACGCCGCGGTTAGAATATTTTTTCCTTGATTTAACGTCCTGTTTCGGGTGACCTTATTTTATAAGTTTATGTGTATTGTGAATCAGTGGGATGTTGTCAGTTCACGGGGAAGGTTTACTAAATTCCTTAATCGACAAATTACCAGTTGAATTGCACCTTCCTAAATATCAGTTTTGTGGGCCTGGAACTAAGTTAGAGAAACGTCTGACGAGAGGAGATTCTGGTATAAATAAATTGGACGCAGCGTGTAGGACCCACGATATTTTGTATTCAAACAGCAAGTTATTAGAAGATCGACACAAGGCTGATTTAGAATTGGAAAATCGTGCTTGGGATCGAGTAAAATCCAAAGACGCTAAATTTAGTGAGAAGGCTGCTTCTTGGCTTGTAACAACTGCCATGAAAGTAAAAAGAAAATTGGGTATGGGAGTTAAAAAACGACGACCGATTTCTTTTAGAAGGGACATCGTAAAAAAAGTGGAAAAAAATCTCAGAAAATCTTTTACTCCTAAGGACTTGAATAACACTCAGAATTTGAAAAAATCGTCATTGGCTGCTGTAAGAGCTGCCCGTATGATTGTTAAAAAGATTGGAAAAAAGAATTTGAGGATACCGAGGTTGATTCCATTCGAAAGCAAAACTGGCGGATTTCTTCCTCTTATTCCTATTCTAGGAGCTCTAGGGGCATTGGGTTCTTTGGCAGGTGGAGCAAGTGCTGTAGCCAAAACCATTTTGGATGTAAATAATGCTAAAAAGAGTGTGACGAAACAGTCGATGGAACCTGTTGGCAAAAAAGGTTCGGGTCTTTATTTAAGAAGAAATAAACGCGGAGGATTCGGACTATTTTTGAAAAAAAACTCTCATTGAGGCTACCCAACAGACCTTTAACAGATAGAGATTTAATAAAGTTCGCGGCAAAGCTTAACATACCATTTTTTAAAGGCGTATTTATGAGAGACACGCTACCTAAAAAGGTGAGAAAAAACGAGTCGGTCATTTTAAATTTGGATGTTCAGCGAAATCCGGGAACTCACTGGGTAGCCTATCAGAAAAGAGGAAATATCGTCAAGTACTTTGACAGTTTTGGTAATTTGAAACCGCCCAAAGAATTGGTTCAGTATTTGGGAAAGAACGTAAAAATAATATATAATAACGATTCTTATCAGAATTTTGATGAAATAAATTGCGGGCAGTTGTGTCTCGAGTTTCTGTATAAAGGTGACAGTTAAGACGAGAAGACGATGTCTATGCTTTTCACCTTACATGGATTTAGTTCAACGCTGTCTATTGACTTTACCAGTCCTATATATTTAGATGAGGATTATGAGTATGGCTTAGCATTGTTGGGATTTCATTCGTACAACAGCGTGCCGAATATCGAGAGTGAAGAAGACAAGCTATATCTTGTTGGTAAAAGGGAGACATAACTATACAAATTCCTACAGGATCGTATGAAATAGGAGCAATAGAAGAGTGTATAAATAACAGTTTAAAAATTAAATTTGGAAAAAACTTTGTCGAAAAAGATAGAATTATATTAAAACCTAATAACAGCACCTTAAAGTGTGAAATTTTTAGTGAAAATTTCGCTATCGATTTCCGAAAAGAAGGTTCTATTGGAAAACTGCTGGGATTCTCCGAGCGTTTGTTAGAATCGAACAAATTACACATCTCCGATTTGCCTGTGAATATAGTGAAAGTTAGAACGATACACATAGATTCTAACATAACATCTGGAGCATACTATAAAAATCAACCAACACATACCATTTATGAATTTGCTATTGTTGATGATCCTGGGTATGCTATAGACGAAACGCCAAAAAATTTGCTATATATACCAGTGACAAAGCGAGAGATCTATAACATAACATTAAACATTCTCGATCAGAACTTCAGACCGGTAAATTTTAGAGGCGAGGAAATAATTGTGAGATTAGAATTGAAACGTTTAACTCATTAAAAATGGTTTTGATTTTTGGGGACGCATATAAGCCTTATAAATTGCAGTCATTTCTCTGTAAAAAGTCATTAACGAAGAAATCGTCGAAGCGTGCAGATCATTCTAAAAAGTCGTCAATTTTGAAAGGTGCTGGTCGCAACCGTGTACTTACTTTCGAAAATCTTCAGTTTTTAAAATCAATTGGTCAGAATGTCGTTAACTCCTCAGGTGTTCAATGTGCATCGCAGTCCAAACTATGATGAATCTATTCAACGCCTGGAAAAACGTACCTACTACCCATTTGTAAAATCTTTTCGAAACAACGATATTGTGGAAATAACTGTCAATCAGGGAGACGCATGGCTGTTGATGTATGATGCTGTGATTTATGTTAAAGGAAAATTAACCGACATGCAAGGGGACTGTAACTTTGTTAACAATGCACCTGCATTTTTCTTTGACTCTGTTTCCTACGAGCTAAATGGCAAAGAAATAGAAACAGTGCGAAATCCTGGAATTGTGAGCACAATTAGATCATACTTGTGTTATTCTCCTAATGAAGAAAAGTGCATGGCGACAGCCGGTTGGGCTGGAGTTAATAAACATTTTAATGCAAGCACCGATGGCTCATTTATTTCCAGAATCCCCTTGAATCATTTGTTTGGGATGTTCAATGATTATCAGTTGGCTGTTTGTGGTAAACAAACTGTGAGATTGATACGAGCTGGAAATGATAACAACGTTTTATTGCTACCTACTGCAAACGATTCTTGTGAAATATCAATTTCCGATATAGAATTAAAAGTTAAGCATATACAACCGAACGATTTAATTAGACTTAACCTTCTTCAGGCCATGAAAATTGATCGTCCAATTATATTTGCCTTTCGCAAATGGGAACTTCATGAATTGCCAGCTCTTACTACCGGTGCTCAAAGGGAGATATGGTCTGTAAAGTCATCAAGTGCATTAACCTCTCCTCGATACGTCATCGTGGCATTCCAGACTGACCGCAATGACAATCCTAAATCCAGTACTGCAGAATTTGATCACATAAATATAACCGATGTGAGATTAATTTTAAACGGCGAATGCTTTCCTTTTGAACGTCTAAGGTTAGATTTTGATAAAAATAATGTTCAGGAAGCCTATCACAATTACGTGGATTTTTATTCGAGTTATATGAATAAAGATAGACGACCCCTACTTGGCTATACGGAATATAAATCGTATGTACCTCTGTTTGTTATCGATTGTTCTCGAAGAAATGAGTCTATAAAAATAAACACTGTTGACGTTAAGTTAGACATAGAAAGCAATAAAGGATTTCCAGCCAAAACTCGAGCCTACTGCACAATTATACATGATTGTACTATGGAGTATTTACCACTAAGTGAAATTGTGAGAGATGTAATGTAAATTAAGAACAATTAGTCAAATCCAACAGTCCTGTCCAAGATGTTATTGAGAGCGGGTCACATTACATTGCTAGCAATAATTAATAATGTGTTCTATATTCACAATGAGCTAAATCAGACTAACATCTCTGTTTGTGGAAGCAATGATAAATGCTCACCATTTATTTCTATTGGAAGTGCAATTTCAATGGCTATCCTTCCGAAAAATTCAACGCAATTTAAATTTCATTTTAAATTTAAAACCATACGATTGGTGAAACTAGATGGAGGAAAATTTCTGAAGTTACAAATACTACAAAAAGTACCCCGACTGCACCTAAATTAACCCTCGAACAAAAGGAATATAATATGGAAATTACTCTTGTTCCTCTGGTTTATTACATTACGGTGTGCTCATCGCTGTTAGTAACAAAACTCATGATTAAAATAGTACTTACACAAAGAGAGAGATGGGAGATATGGAACTGAAAATTTGGAGCTCTCCAAAGGCAAATGATCTAAAGGCAAAGGCAAATGATTCAAAGGCAAAGGCAAATGATCGGAAGGCAAATGATTCGAAGGCAAAGGCAAATGATCGGAAGGCAAATGATCGGAAGGCAAAGGCAAATGATCCGAAGGCAAAGGCAAATGATCGGAAGGCAAAGGCAAATGATCCGAAGGCAAGTGATCCGAAGGCAAATGATCCAAAGGCAAATTAAAAATATAGTATGAATGTATTGTAACAATGTGTTAGTATATAATAAAGATAAAATTAAGTATAATTGTCAGTGTTTTATTCCCCACCTACGTGATGTATATGTGTGATATTTGCGGTACAACATTTTGTAGATCGGATAGTTTTACAAGACACAAGAATATTCACAGAACTATTATTTTTATGTGTGAATTCTGTAGTAAAACGTTTTCGAGAAAAGATAACTTAAAAACTCATAAAAGAATCCACCAACTTCAAAACGACTTAGTTGTTAGCGAGGTCGTTGGATACAACGATTCGAAAGACGCGATGCAAATCCATCAGCAGACAGTTTCACTTCCAGTAGAAAACCTAGATATTGTGCAAGAAAGTAGTGCTAAATCTAAACACGGTGTACTGTTTCCAAACTCATTTAGGGCAATTTTTTGTGGACCTAGCGGATGTGGAAAAACCAACGCTTTACTTAGTTTAATATTTAATGAAAACGGACTAAAATTCGAGAATATTTACTTGTACAGTAAGTCACTGTACCAACCCAAGTATCAGTTATTGCAAGACGTGCTTAAACAAGTTAGTGGCGTTGGATATTTTCCCTTTAACTCAAACGATGATGTAATTGGTCCATCAGAGGCTAGAGAAAATTCGGTTTTCATATTTGATGACGTGGCTTGCGATAAACAAGATAAAATTAGAGAATTTTATTCAATGGGACGTCATAAATCTATAGATGTTGTCTATCTATATAGCCAAAGACTTTAGTTTAGATAATGGGCGATACAGAAAAGGATTTGATAGCTATATAAAACTCTAGTGACTCGGTATCTTTATTAGTAGCCAACATGCCCTTGACATCACAAGAACAAATTCAGAGAGCACAGCGTGCTAAAAAAATTAAAGAGCTAACTAGATCTATTAGAAGAAAATATGCTGCGTTAAAAACGGGTAAATCTGAGATGGATGAGACTTTAGATAAGATATTCAAGCCCGTAAAAGATTCTCTAAGCGAAATAAAAAATAATATGAAAGTTAAGGTAGGATCAAAGCAACAAACTGCAATTCGGATAAAACCTAAGATAGAATTATTTACTAGTACGCCAAGTAAAAAGTTACCGTCTGAAATATCGGGAGAAAATACATTACCTACAACGGTCTTAGAATCATCTCAAGTAACTGAATACGATGATGATGTTGAAGATGACGCAGATTATGGTTATCCTGAAACGGCCTTACCATACATTCAAAATTTCATCTCAAAATCTGCTGATATTGATAATACTTATGGTCCTAAACTTGATCGCAGTACCTACACATGGACCTTAGGAAATAAACATATCGATTTTGATAAAGACACGGGAGATATAATAATCGATAACACTCCTTTCAAGGGCACCGACGGACTTTACCAACTCATTTTCTATGAATATCCAGAATACAGTCAGGCGGATTTGTTAAATTACAAGAAAATTTTAATGTTAACTGGTGTTCACCTTACATCGAATGGTAAATTGAGGGGTTCTCACAAGACCAAATACCTTAATATCATTAGACCTCTAATAAAAAGTAAAACTCAAGATGCGCAAGGTACAGGTATGCAGCTTACTTATAACACAAAACCCATAGAGTACGTATACTGGGATAATGTCAATGAATTAGTAGATAGGTTGAAGTTACTTGTAGCTTCTAAAGATGCCGGAAACACTTCTCACGACAACGAAATCGCAGCCATCTTAAATGAATTAAAGGAAGCTAAAGTTATTTACTAGAAGTATAATTACTGTCAATATACAGTTAGTTACAAAATGACTCTTAACAAGTTCGGACGCTCGTCGAAATACAAAAAGGCTAGCGGCATTGTGCACTCTCCTTTGTCCCAAAACCAAAAATTGAATAGCGATGCTTCAGCTATTTCATTTCAATATAATAAAGATAACGAAAAGCTTAGAAATATATTAGATGAGCGTCATAACTTTTTATTACGGTCAGTAAACGACTTTAAAAATAACGTTTCCCAGCAAATACAGGATTTTAAAGAGTTGTTAGAATTAAATACTGTTGCTTTGCAAACTGCCATAGAGAAAATAACACAAGAGCAGGATGTGATTAAAGAACAACTGAAATTGGATAAACAAAAGAGCGGTGTAAAGTAATTTCATTTTAAGTTGGAATTGAGCAGTTGAACAATGAATTTCGGTCATAGTGATGAAAAAGTTCGGTTAGTTAGGGAACTCCATAAACCAGCTCGAAAAAATTATCCTCGACGTCGAACTATTATCAAAGGCTTAGATGATCTTTGGCAAGCCGATCTTGCTCAGTTAGATCAATATGCTTACTGTAATAGAGGTAATAAATTCATATTAGTTGTAATTGACTCTTTCTCCAAATATGTCTGGTGTAGACCGCTACAATCCAAGTCTGGAGCAGATGTTACAAAGGCTTTTAAAGATATTTTAAAAAACAGTGGGGGACGCAAGCCTCACAATTTACAAACCGATCAGGGCAAAGAATTTTACAACTCTGAATTCCAGAAATTGATGAAAACTTTTCAAATTAATCACTACAGTACATTTACCGACAAAAAGGCAGCTATAGTGGAAAGAGTAATACGAACTTTGAAAGAAAAATTATTCAAGTATTTCAGTCTAAATGGAAAATATAGGTGGATTGATATTTTGCCTACTGTAGTAAATGAGTACAATAATAGGAAACATAGAACGATACAAATGAAGCCTGGTGAAGTTAACAAAAACAACGAGCAACATTTAGTCACCAATGTGTACAACAGTCACTTAAAAGTTTTCAAAACTGGTAAATTTAGGAAGGGTGACATTGTGAGAATAAGTAAAGCTAGACATGTATTTGACAAGGGATATCGACCTAATTGGACAACGGAGTTGTTCAAAATAATCAAAGTACAACACACCAATCCTCCCACATATTTGTTAGAAGATTTACGTGGAAGAGCTATAAAGGGTGGTTTTTATAATGAAGAATTGCAAAAAGTGGCAAATCCTGACATCTATTTGGTGGAAAAAGTGCTTCAAAGGAGGAGGGGGAAAGTTCTTGTGCGATGGCTCGGGTTAGATAAAAGCCACGACTCGTGGATAAGCGAAACAAACATTGTGTAGTTCTCTCGGTGAACGAACCGCCAAAATGTCTGACAGTGGTTACGAATCCGATGTAAGCAGCAGTGAAAATGATATTGTAGAAGATTCTTTGCTTTTGGCAGCATGTTTTCCGATCAAATCAACTAATGGATTATTCATTCATACAGGGTTGAGTCTCAAGAAATATTTTGAGCCAGCAGTAATCATCACATACCTTTGTCATGATCGGAGAGTAATTTCCTTGAACTACTCTGAATGGAATAAATTATTGGAACATGTATGTGAATTTATTAATAATGGTGGGGCTCCAATGTTTGCCAGATTCGACTCACGTATGGTTCTAAGTACGGTGATTGACGCCGATGGAAATCAGCACGTGTCGCTTAGAAAAAATAATGTGTATGTTTATTTTACCGAGGCAGATATTTTTGAATTGTTAAACGTTAGCATAAGTGCATCTTTGAGATTTGGCTTTTTGCTCCGCTTTGATTTTTATGATTTCTATTGTAATTTCTTAGATAAAGTCAATCATCTAGTAGTAAGTAGTAACTTAAATGAAACAGACATTATATTAATATTATGTAATATTACATTTAGTATAGAAACCTTTTGTATTTTTGAACTCTTCTGTTTTTACAAAGAGTTTCTGTTGGCTGATTTGTATAGAAGAAGGTTGGTTTAATAAAACAACGTTCTACAAATATGGGTTTTTTATTTTTACATCCTTACATATTACATTCAATATGCCTTATAGCTTTGTGTCCCCAAGGAAGAGTTACAATACTATCAACTAAATATCGCTTATCATCGAAAGGATTCAAGCCAATTTTAGACTGTTCGAGACTGAAAACATCATGAGCAAACGAACGTATAGAACGTTGGTTTATAATTTTTTGTTTCTTGTCAAACAAACAACTTACATAATCGTTGTACGTTATATGTCTCGATACAACGTTTTTCTTGACTCCTTTCGATTTCTTAATACAAATTTTTTTCCCCTCAATCAGATAAGCATACATCTTAGATCTAAGACCCGCAAAGTGAGTTATAATGCTACCATTAAGTTCATCTTTCATTAATCCCGGAACTTTTTTATTTACCAATGGAATACCATATTTATTATCTTGGGGGTAGTCACTAGTATCAAAACGTTCTATATTATCTTTAATAATGTCTTTAAAAACGTCATTACAGCGTATTTCATATACTAGGCTATCAGTATCGGTATACAAGAGCGTACAGTCAGATAATTTGCGTAGCATAAATTCATAATGAAATTCATAAACGCATGTTTTTGAGATATCGAGTATTGCCATTCCCACATAGAGGGGCTTATTGAAAATAATACTCGTCTTATTTAGTTCTACGCTAACTAAATTTTCATCAAATATGGTTCTGCTCTTAAAACGTGGGCTAGAAATATAATGTTTTGCTCCAAACCTACCAGCCCATTTGCGTAATAGTTTAACAACCCTGTGTTTCCTTATGTTCTCCATTGTTTTACCATAAACTGCGTTGTTCATGAGTTTGATTATAGTTTTTTCAAATTCTAACGATGCTTGCTGTCTCAAGCGTGTATTAAACTGTATGTAAGGAGCTAGCCAGGGGGCCTGTTTAAACTTCAGAATTCTGTGGATTTTGGTCAAAACTAGACCGTTTCTCAAAGCCTGTTTAAGCGCTCTGTAATGAATTATGTAATTCTTCTTGTCATGAAGTGTGGGCATAAGCTTGGAAAATTTCGATCCTGGTGGTTTTCGCTGCTCTGCTGCAAACGGGAGGTCTTTATGCACATCATGCAGATGATCTGGGTACGACAAATCCACCTCCAAGACATAGCCTTCGTCTGCATCGTCGGCAATCTTGGTAACGTCAAACTCTGAGTCCTCAATCCATTCAAATCCGCCATAAGGGAGATGCTCACACATCGCCCAGCCATATAAGTTGTTAACGTCGAAATAGGCAATAAATTTGGAAGGTTTGGTGGAGTCATAGCTTCGCATATATTTATTATTCGCTTCGGAAAAGCGATGGCTACACTGACTTATTCCACCTCTTACAGCTTTTTCGAAAAATAATAAAATATCGATGTCTTGGAATGTCTCCAGTTTGCAGTTGGTATATTTGAGCATACAGTCCCAAGTGTATCCCGGTAATGTGTAATACCAAGCAGGATCTAATCCATAGTTTTTGTAACACGATTTTCTAAAATTCTCAAACACATCTGTAAGCAGCATCACATCGGTTTTTAAATACAGATCGGAGTATTCGCCCAAGTTAGTTATATTGAACTTTTCCCATACTAATTGTGCGTGTCTGTAGTCTTTTTCGTCGATTTCAACATCGTTTAGTTTGTTATAGAATTGATCGATTGAAGGTAATGAGGTTTCCTCTAATTTTTTAAACGAGTCTATGTAATCATAGCAAAAAACGCCCTTCCTGGTTAACAATGTAAACTTTTCAGGTGACAAATGGTGAAATTCTTTTTTAGCATTTACGAAATCGTCACTTTTTAGAGAGGAAACGAGAGTATCAAGCGAAAAACCTAGAAATCTAAAAGAGTCGATAAAGCGAAACTTGATATTTGTCTCATTATCAAACATAGTAAAACTAATATATTTTTCTTTGTTTATCGGAAGCAGAGTAATGTGATTTCTTTTGGCAAGGTCCTTATTATAAAATGGCTGTCGTATCCACTTAGATTGTGAAATATTACGGGAATCATAAAAGAGTTCTTATAATTCAAATTACAATTTTGGTGGGCGTAGCCGCGAAATTTGCCGGTTAAGTGACAATGATCGCGCACAATTAAGTCAGTGTCTATGAATTTTTTCTCGCAAATATGACAGTTTTCGCTAGCATCCTTAAGGCTAATGGTTTCGTCCATAGGCTCCACAATTTTTAATTTAGAGGCTACAAATTTCGCGGCCTCATCCAGCTGATCTGCAAACCAAGATAAACATTGGGGTCCACGATAGCTGTTGTAGAAAGATAATGAGTCATCGAATGTACATTTGAAATAGTATGCAGCACTATAGGCCACATGTTTTTGATATTTTTTAGTTTTCGTCTCGGTTTGCAGATCGTGGACGGGTGTTAGCATCGCCTCCACGTCTGAGTAGATTATGAAAGGTACATGTTCTTTATGTGCAAAATTTTTAAACTCAATAAATTTTTCCTTGGGAAATTCAATTTTGCATTGATTTATTTGTTCACAGCTAGTAGCATGCTCGTTCAATTTATCTTGAGATGTAAAATAATTTAAGCATCTGTCACATATAAATACACGTCTTTTATGGTTGTTTAATTGTTTTGAGACTAATTTAGAAAGATCCTTTATCCAACAAAAATGATATTTTATATTATCCATCGACTCGTCTTGAGGGGGAGCTTCGAATTCCCCGATATTTGGCGAATATTCATTTTGAATAAGAAGTAAATTCACATGTCTATCAAGTTTATTTTTTGTTAATCTGACAGGTACAGTCATAAATCTAGATGTTTTTTCTTTGCCGACTAACTCCAGAACATACACGTTTACAGATATTTTATTTAACTGCTCAAATTTTGTAATCTGTGGCAATGTCATCGGGAAATCTATCCCCTCCAAATTTAAAACTGTGGAGTAATGAGGGTATGAACTTACTCGATGCGCATTAGAATGTGTTGGATAAAGCGCTGAAACGATAGCCCACGCGAAACAAGCCTCATCCTGATTTTGGACGTTAATGCACGCTTTTTTACTTGAAATTTCGTAGGGCAGAGCTATGTATGACGTTCCACCGTTTCCAAATTCAACTTTGTTTATATTAACCTCTAAACTTAATATTTTATGTAAGCTCCAATTGGACCCTTCATTTTCAAAATCGTCAAGTTTTCTCAAAATAATAGCGCTAACATTGTCATTAAACCATTGCTTTATATCAACGCCACGATCGATTGCAGCATTTTTTGTATTAAAATACTTGTTACTAAAGATTTCACCATCGCCAGATATTTTCACAAATTCACCACAGAAGACAGTATTTACTTTAACTACATTTAGAGAACGTAAAATTTGATTTATACGATTTTTAAAAGGAAAAAATGCGTCATTTAAAAACTTTACTATATCTATGTGAAGTATGTTTACTATAATACCTGACCTTATTCTATTTTGAAAGGCGGACTGAGTGTCTTCCCACTTCAATCGATCAGATCTCTTTTCACGTTTTTGACCAGCCCCCGTATGTTTCCATGATTTAAAGTATACGCCGATCCTTTTCAGATGACCCAAATTTGTCTGAAGTTTCATCAGCGTACCGTGATTATAGTCTCCTTTCTTTATTGCAGTATTATGTAATTTAATATTTGCTTGTAATTTTTTTGTCCATTGCTCTAAAACTCTTTCCTGCGTGCTGTCCCTTAATAAATCCAATGCTTTTTCGAAAGTTTGAACAATTTTGTCACTTTCAACAAATGACATAATGAAAACTTAGCAATAAATTATTCTTAGCTTTAGCTGTTTCGAAACGTTTTGAAAATCTATATGCGTTGCATGCCTTTTTAATCTATTTTTCCCCACTGTTTTCTCATAGGATCTGTTTCGGCACGAAAGGGGAGGGGATAGGGAGCTGGCAATATAAGATGTTGAAATTGCCTACCATACGTATCAAAATGGTGCAGCTTACAGTTGAATTCAGAGCTTTCAGAGCCGCGCTATACGAAATGAAACGTTCGTGTTACGGTAAAAATTTAATTTCTCTCCTGAATAAACCGAATTTTTTAATATTTGATAAGTGCTTCAAAACAATTGCCGAAAGTAAAGAGTGCGACGAGGCCGATTATTGTTTGATGCTGGAGAGCAAGCGAAGAATGGATAACTTTATACGGATACTTGGTGATATTTTCGAGCGAGAAGGCATTAATGAAATCAATGTCGTTGACCTTGGTAAGCTTTTGAGGGATCATTGTTTAAAAGATACTTTTGCACACCAATTGTACGTCCTTAATTTACTTTACGATGCTGATGGTGTGGAGTTACCGTATAATCCGAAAATAGAAGCCTATCAAGTGAAAAATATGAAAAAAAATTACAACGATATATATAAATGTATTGACGATTTCATATGTGCGGCTGCATATATGGCAATTCCAAAGAATATAGAAAATTTTAAGGCTGCATTAACTAAGTTGAAACTAAATTACAAATTTCAACCGTCTGAAAACAAAGTGCATTTAATTATGGAATGGTTAAATAAAAACGTAAAAAAGTACGAAGAAAATCCTGACGCTATACTGGGTTGGCAAGATGGTCCTTGTTGTTCTCCATGGCCCTCAGAAGATGTGGACGATTATAGAAAGACAATTGCACTATTAAATACCTTCATATTGTAACTAATATACTTGTAAAAAATAAAACTTTTACTAATATTTTGAATTTTATTTCATATTTGTATTTTAAAAGTGACAACGCTATACTGGGTTGGCAAGATGGTCCCTTCTCCAAGCACACAATACAATCATGCAACAAAAATAGTAAAATTCATAGAGAATGCCCGCAGCCAGGTAAACCCAGTTGACTGCGCAGCCGCCGCGTTCCTGAGACTCATAGCGCGCCCTCGACGGCGGGGCCTTCGAACCACCCAGCGGTATCTTTCGAACCCCCTTGCGCATACCTGTTGCAAGGGTAAAGTATTCGGCGAAATATCGATCAATTGGTAGTACTTTTGAAGCACGACTGTAGTTGTTTCCCTACAGAAATAGAGGGCACGACCTGTATTAAAAATCTAATATTTTCATTGTATTGATCACACGTCAATTCATAAAAGAAAATCAGTAGTTGCAATCTTTATGAAATTTGGAATAACTCAAATATGCAGATTAGTTGTTCCATTTATTTCAAAATAAAAAACAGCAAAAAATACAGTTTTCTGAAATGGAGGAATTAAAATTTAAAAAAATGTATCACTTTTTATAGCATATATTTAAATAGGACATAAAACACAAAAGATATGTTAAAATATTTATTTGTATGTACAGGATAATATAAAAAACGTATTAAAAAAAACTATTACTAACTAAATATATTACAAACACTTATAAATGTATTCTGCAAAAACACATAACTCTACCTGAGGACAGTGCACGGGTTTTCGTAAATTTTGCAAATGTCTTTTACATTGGTTTTTTTTAACCTGATTATATAATTCAGGATTTTCCCCGACTATAATATCAAATTTGGGACATCCCAGTTGTTCTATATTATAGGCTAAATGTCCAAATCCTGCTGCCTTTAAGAGATCCAACTCCACATGTCCGCCTTTATAACCAATCTTTTGATCACCTGAATTGAAGCCCAGACGCCGAAATTCTTTGATGATGTCGTCTTGCGGTTGGTCGCCTTTCTGATCCTCATATCTCAATCCATGAAGATTGTTAGTGACCCACCTTGCGGTTCTGGCGTCTTTTGAATTGAGAGCGTAATAGCTTCCAACAGAATAATATTTGGAGGTGGACTGTTTCCATTTCATATCAAATATTCCAAGTTCCTTAACTAAAAATTTTCCGTTGACGTGGAAACCATCAACATCTACCAAGTATCTTATGGATGGAGTCATTTTCTTGAATAGACTTAGACGATTACATTGGTTCACTTAGCTAAAGTGTGCCTTTTATACCCCTGTTTTAATACGAAAACAGTTTGGCATCATCAGAAAGTGGGGGGGGGATCCCCTCCTAGACATCTCGTACAGGTTGATGTTTTAGACTATAAAAACTCTGGAGATATCTCAATAGACATCAGTTACAGTTTTTCTCCAAACAAATTAAATTTAATAACAATGGCTGCCTCCATAAATAATTCCCTATACCAACTTGCGTTAGAAGAAAAAGAAGAGATTGAGAAAACGGTGCCTGCAGAATTGAGAAGAGACATCGACGACATTGACGACGATGATGCTAGTGACGAAGATGAAGGGGTAGACGTTGGCCGCGATGACTCCGTCGTGGCGAAAAGTGTACCCATTAACCCGACCGAGGGTTATAATAACTGGACAGTGGGGGGCCTCTGTGTATCTGCCGCATATGTAAAGGTAACAGAAAGGGCGCGTTTGTGCCTAAATTGTTACCGTGCGTATGTGGTAGATTTTACAGAGGTTTCCCTGAATGGTTTCACCGACAATGCGAAGCATCGGCATGAAACTTTACATTTTTCTTTGACAGAAATGCCTTTGCAAAGATTCATGCGGTGTAGTGCCTGTAAAGAAAAGCTTTACATAGCTTTTCGGCAAGACACCTGCTTGATGTGTAAAGCAGGTGCAAAAATTATACCATTATTGTAAATAAAATGTATTATTGTAAATAAAATGTATTATTGTAAATAAAATGTATTATTGGATAATTCTGTTTTTATTATTATTATTTAAATTAAATTCCTGACTATAAGAAAATAAACGTGTAATAAAATATTTAATTAAAAACTACAGTTTGATACCTACAAATGTTCTGGGATTTTAGGTAGTCGCATGCTACTGCTTGTCCGTGCGAGGATGATCGCTATGTAAAATCCCCTGGCTGTATTTTTTACCTTTCTTACATCGCTCAGCCGGAAGTGTGCACGTACGGTTATGCTAAAGCATAGCTTTTCGGCAAGATACATGCTTAATATGTAAAACAGGTGCAAAAACTAGGCCATTGGTATTATTGTAAATGAAATGTATTATTGGATAATTGTTTTATTATTATTATTTAAATTAAATTCTCGAATATAAGAAAATAAACGTTTAATAAAATATTTACTTAAAAACTACAGTTTGATACTACAAATGTTCTGGGATTTTAGGTATCCGCTTGCTACCGCTTGTCCGTGCGAGTTCGAGCGAGGACGATCGCTATGTAAAATCCCCTGACTATATTTTTTACCTTTCTTACATCTCCCTCAGCCGGAAGTGTGCACGTACGCTTATGCTAAAGTATGGTCTGCTTAGAAGAAAAATATTACTTTTGTATTTAGCTACCGAGCGACTCTGTATTGCACGTAATAAAATTTTATTGCTTGGTGTTTATAATGGTATTGGGTGAGAAATGAATAACAAAGCGTTGGTTTAAAACTATGTGTAATATTATATATATATGATTCAACTTATGCTTACTTATAACTAGTTAATATTTTATTCACACGCGCTTCATCTATTTCTATTATACTAATCCTATTTACTAAAATTTTTCTTAATTTATCTAACCTATCTATTTTATTTTTTAAACCAGCCTTGTTTTTGGCCAGCTTATTACTTTGAAGCTGTAAGACGACAACATTATCTTCCAGCACTTTATTAAGTTCCAAATTGTGACGTCCTCCAGCTGTTGGATCTTCAAAATCGAAGCTGTCATCCGGAAACCTGTTTGTGCGGCGCCCCCTGTTATAAACCGCTCTCAACGTCTCCATATTTTTCCCAACAGTCCTCACAGGACTGGAGACGTTCTGCCGGTGGGTTTGCTCAGACTGAGCAGGCGACGCATGCCCTGCAGGTTGCGCGGGTTGCTCATATTCAGGTGCGGCGTACTACGCAGGGTGGTTTAATCATCAGCGTCAAATCGAATACGAATCTGGCTATGTGGCAGGGTATTTTCGATTTGCGAATAATGAGGACATAATACGAAATCGAACGACTTATAATTATGCATATTATGAAGGCTGGTTCGACCGTCTACGCAGACAACGACAGTGCTAATATTTGTATATAAGTTTATTGTAACAAAATATATGAATTATTTTAATAAAACAAAACATTAATTAATTTTAGTTTGTTTTATTTATATACTGGTTTCTTGTTTAGTTTTGTTTACCTATTCCTTACTAACCCACTTTAAAGCAATATTTTTATCGAGGAATTTTAAGTGGAATATTAATAATGTACACAGTTTTTTTATCAAAATAACAATAACAGCAAAATATTCTCATTTAAGTTTTAACATTGAAAGCCTTTTTTTATTAAAATCTCAGGTAGGGTCGCACGAGAAGATTTACAAGCAGGTGAAAATCTAAATAATTTGAACAGTCTGCTATAAAACTACCAGGCAGTAAATTTTTATAACATGCCATTTACAGGACTATAAAAAAAAAGGTCTGACAAAAAACATTTAAAAGTGGATCATTGTTATGTAAGATCATCCCTTGAAGGAAGGGTCGCGCAAGAAGATTTAGAAACAGGTGAAGTCTAAAGAATGTGAACAGCCTGCTATAAAAGTAAAAGGGGGCAAACTTGTCTGCATTTTTGTTGACTCGGCACAAAAAGATTCAAGGTACTAAAACCAGGTGAAGGTGTAACTAATTTGAACAGTCGGGTGTAAAACTCTGAAAGGGTTAACTTTCTCTGGAATTATGCCAAAAATGGTTCGAGTCACTATCTGCGTTGGATTGGCTGTTTATAGAATTGTAGGTGGGAACTGAAAAGCTTCCTCCTACTTAGTAGATCCTTATAAAAGTACTGCATCCAACTGAGACGTTGGCGTCGAAAGTTGGCGTCGAAAGTTGGCGTCTAAAGTGGGCGGCTTAAGTGGGACTTAAAATGGGCGGCTTAAGTGGGACTTAAAATGGGGCGGCTTAAGTGGGACTTAAAATGGGGACTTTACATGGGGAATTTGCATGGGGACTATGTATGGACTTCCTTAGAGGGCACAGAAATTATTATTTTTGTTAGAATTTTTATCACTAGGCATTATTATTTTTTGTTTGGAGCTACATCAAGCTGCAAGAAAAAATTGTGTTTGGTTTTAATTCAAGTTTCAGTTTTGCACTTTTTTTATACTATTACTTTGTTGTACACCTGCTGGGTAGTTTGTTATTTTATTAATTTACTATGGGTAGAAGAAATGAAACATCTCTTATGCTATATATATTTTATTTTTAATTGTTTAAAGTTCTTATTAATTTCATATATATCAATTTCATATTTTAGTTTCTGTAATTTTCGAATGTGAGACTCCAAAGTATTTTTATAGCTGTTCCGGTTCTTGGACGGAAAATTGAATATTAGTTGTTTTCCCGACAGGTCCATAACTAATAAGATAATACTTTCGCCCGTTGAAAATGTCCTTGTTTACTTGCTCAATTCGTTCTTCTGTAAATTCTACCGTGAACCTTTGCGGTAAAATTGTTTTGAAATCGTCGAATTCCAAGGATATCTTCTCGCCGAACTTGGTGTTTATTTTCGTAAATGCATGTACCTCAAACTTTCGGTTGACTTCCAAATCTTGGACCCTAATGAATTTCTTCAGGAACAAACTGTTATTTAAATGGGTCACAAACGATGCCATACTTTTAATCTTATTTAGTTAAGTTAAAAGTGAGAACTGTGTACTTTACCAATCAACCATCGAAATATATACTAAAAAAAGTGGAGGGGATCCCCCCACACAAATCCCCCCCACCGCTAGATTTTATCCCCGAAAACCCTATGCGGATCCTGGCTCAGGCTCAAAACCCTTATGCGGAAGCTGGCTCACATATGGCGGCCATCTTTGAGCCAGGATACGCTTTACTTAACTACTCGTATCAAAAAACTAGAAACCTTGAATGTGCCAACAATAACTTATTTTTAAAATTATGAAACAAAACAAGTTGCCTTTGGTAATTTATCTATTTCTATACAGTGGCGGATACAGGGGGAGGGGGGCACCTCCAGCCCTTTTTCTACAACCATTATTACAACCGGTGTATTATTAGTTAATCTAAAAACCCTTTTTAATTGTAGGTACACTAGAAATGACATTTCTTAATTTGGTAATACAAGATTGGCAGCAATGTTTTGGACGCCTATATATCTACATACGGACGTATTTAGATTTAGCATGTCCGGCAGAAATATCAGATGACAGATGCCTAACTTTAACCTTGATACTCGATCTCTGTGTCTGTGGCTCTAACCTAACTTCAAACACAGAAATTATAAGTATAGCCTTTTTCTATGCTTCAAAGAACAGAGTTTAATGTTGATTTCTATCTATTTAAATTTAGGATTCGTGTGTGTAAAACGTAAATTCTGTTGATTACGGCCCTGTCCTCCGTCACCTATCAATAATATAAATATGGCCTCCTTTTAGGGAATTCTAGGGACATGAAATATTTACCTGTCTCAATCTAGTGTACAATTAAAGAGCGTTTTTAGTAAATTTTCCTCAGTTTCTTAATAAAGCTTGTTCTGTTGTTCTGGCAACACCAGTACGAAGTCGCATCGCGACAACGGTAAGAAAATTTTTGCGCATACTTGCCAGTTTCCCGATAAGCAATGCATCGGCCGAAATAATTTTTTTTTTCACTTAAAAGAATTAAAACTTGGTTACTATACCAATATGGCCCAAGACATACTAAGTAATGATAAGTACATTATTTTTTAAGGTGGCATAAACACACATGGCATTAAATACTACCAACCCAAGTGAGCTTTTTGTGTTTATTTTGAAAATCATTATGTTTTTCAAAAAAGCAATGCCCAACTCAAATACTGCATTATATTGGGCATATTTGTACAAAAAATCAGCCAAATCTGATGTCTCGTTTGGAAAAACAATATACCTAAAGTTTCTGGTAATTTTTTATTAGAGAAGAAGAAGAAAATACATTTCAGGTATATTGTTTTCGCAAACGAAACATCAGATTTGGCTGATTTTTTTGTCCATGCGCAATATAATGTAGTATTTGAGTTGACCATTGGTTTTTTGAAAGACCTAGTAATTTTAAAAACAAACACCAAAAACACACTTGGGTTGGCACTATGTGTGATAATGCCCCCTTAAATCTAAAGAATTATTGTTTCTTTTTGTGATTTTGTTTTGTTATGTTTATATTATTTAAGTTTGTTTTTTATTTTGTTTGGGTAAAAATTTTTTCTTTTGTTTTTTTCTAGAGAAATAAATTATTTTATTTTTCACAAAAATACTAATGTATTCTAAAAATTTCCCTTACCCCGGCCCCTCAGGAAAATTTTTTTACCACCCCCCCCCCCGTTTAGATTTGCCTCGATCCGCCTCTGTTTCTATATATCGTTGTTACCACCTAATCTAGGAAAATTAAGATTAGTTTCTTTAAAATACAGATTATAATTCTAATTAATAGGTACATGCAATAGTTTTTTTTTTCCAGTTTGCTTAGTCCCAGCCCTATAACTGCCTATTATACTTAGGTATAAGGTAGGTATGGATAGAAACGATTAAAAATTTGTACAGGTTGATAATAATTTTGCATTTATATATATTTTTTAAAATATCTATTGTATAGAATGTCCACGGTCAGAGAAGATTACCAGAGAATAAAACTTTTCATATTTATAGGTATTATTATGTATGTATTATATACTTTACGAAAAGAACATATTTGATAAATAAATTTGTTTGTGTTTAAAACATAGTTGACATTCAATTGTATCATTGTATGCAGGCGGTTGAGCAAATTAAAAAATCTGAAAATGATAAATTTAGCTTTAAGAGTATCTAAGGTACGTTCGTTTTAGTGCTACCTATAAATAAAATATATAATGTCCAAAATATTATGGAAAGCAGACAGGCATATAATTTTTAGTGTAGTAACGCAAGTTGAATCGTTGAATCACAAAGAAAAATAAATTCGATTTATTTCTTTGGAGTATCCGAGGGAGAACTTACCTAATTTTTAATAGGAGTATTCCTTAAACTGTTTTAGGAACCAACCTGCACTTATAAATAGGCCATGGGCCATGGACACAGTCTACAGTGTATCTAATTAGTTTTTTTGAGATTCAATTTGCGTGAATACTTAAGTACAAACCTATATCTAATAAAAAATCTGAATAGAGATTTTGCACTGACTGATGGTCTTTTACTTGATGAAAACCCGCCCATATAAAATGTTAAAAGTTTAGTAGGTATAGGTTCTCCACATTTGGAGAATATATTACTTTTCAGCATTATCCAAAATTTTTAGGAATAAAGGAAAATTTTGAACACAACTTCAAATTTTTCACACAAAGGAAATGACACCTGCATCGCTTTTCGGCAGAAACATTGACAGAGTAAAAATTTACCACAATTAACAAAAAAATGTGATGAAGATGTTAATGACATTGTGCAGTGGCTATAAATAGTAAGTAGCTATTAATTTCATCTGTATTATTTTTATATCAGCATGTTGTAGTTGTACCTACCTAGTTATATAAATTTAGAAATGCGGCAGCTAATAATATCCGATCTAAATTCTTTTATGACCATGAAGTTATTTATTGTTTTAATGGGGATGGGATTATTTTTTAGGAGATACTGATAAATAACTTACTATATCTAAGTATTTAATATCACAGCAAATATTATTAACAATTATTATTGTCCATTATCTATACCTATAGAGGCCCATATATGCTAAGTAAACGTGTTTTGGGAATTAACAGGCTTAAGAATCAGCCCATATAGTGACATCTTGACTTAGGTATAAACATGATCCAGTCAGATCCAGATCCATCCCTTCTAATGTAAGATGCAACTCAGGCTGGATTTTGAAACTAACAGTTGCAGTGTTTCACGAATTATTAGAATCGTTGGTGTTGACATACATAGGTACCTACAATATTCGTTTCTTCGAGATACTGTACTGAAGCCCATGGTTAGGTTAGGTTAGGTTTAGTACATTAAATTAATTTCTTTAGTACCAGTGACTATCTACTCGTATATAGTCTTCTTTATTACCAAATACCAAATGAACAACAGAACAGTTAATTTCTACATACTCGATAATAATTCGACAAAGATTTACTATATAGTTCACCACATACGTCATAATAAGTATAATAATTATTAGGTATATAATTATTAGTTTATTAGGTATTTTAATCGTATGGGTATGGGATTTTGGGATTTTTTAACAATCAAAAACTAACATCGTTGTTTTGCGGTTACCACATTTATCGTAACTTCCACAAATGCACTTTGTCACATAGACAAACCCAAATAGATTGTCTATGCTTTGTCATCACTGAAGAAGAATACTTCCCAGCTTTCAAATTATCAAAAAAAAAAACTGGCTTTAACCTTTCACTAACTTGCAGGCACAATTCCCGCAGGGCTTATAGTATATACTCACATGCGGAAGATTGGAGAGTATTTTAGAATATAGGGAAGATGATGGCTTTTCAAATTAAGTTTCAATGTATCGCTTTAGTCGTATCATAGCGTTAATGTATGTACATAAAAAATAAAGTTACCCGCCTGTTTTTCTTTTTGCTCATATGATTAAGGGACATAATATGTATTATAATATTATTTGGCACAGGTTGCTAAAAAAAATGTTCCACATTGCCTAATATAGCCATATTATGTGATGACCACTATATACAGGGTGCTATATTATTTATACACACAGTGTGGTGTTTTATTTTTCCTAGATTTTTTTGTATGCCTTGTTTCTTAAGTATTTAATTTAATTCTCTACAAAAAAGGATTCTTTCCATTTTCTTATAAGAAGCATCGCACTGAGAAAAAAGTAGGTAGGTATATTAAATTTAAATATTATAATGCCCTAATATATTTTTATTATTCTTGATAATATTGTATATTTTAAACCGTAACATATCTAAAATTTGATATCAATATATTTTGTTTGATTTATTTTACCTAATTATATTACCATTTTATATACTTAGTAATAGGTAAGTATTTGATATCATATCCCTATTAATATTCTTAACAAAATAATCTATCATTTCTTGTCTCAGAAAAAACTCCAAATTTCAATTAAAATAAATTGCTTATGACTTACAGAACAAATAGTTTTTTACATTGCCATATGCGTAAGTGCATGCACATTTGTGACCGAAGAGAGGAAGTTGTTTAAAGACCGAGGCAACGCGGACATGCATTGTCTCTGCCGTTAAAAGTACCTCCCAGGCCAACAAAGAGCCTATAGGCATCGTGCAATGTATTAAATTTTTCCTGCTACCGACAACATCAGATTATAGGTACTTTGAATTAATAATAATCTTCATAATGACCTTTGTTCAATTACTAAAAATAATAATATCAGTGATAAATATAACAGGCAGAATGCAGCGATAATAAAAAAGAAATACAGTCCGACAAACGAGAGAAGTCCAATGAAAAACTCAGTCTAACCGCCCATGCCCACATTAATAACAAACGGATGGCGCTTAGACTGAGTTTTTCATTGGACTTCTTTCGTTTGTCAGACTGTAAAAGAGTTGGGGAGAGCGGTGACGGTAGTAACGGGTGTCGATTGTAACATTCGACCTATCATCGCCATCTACCATCTATGTAGCTACGCGCAAACAACATGTATGTGTCATGGACGCATTAAGTAAGTTTCAATTTTTATCTTCTTTGGTAAGTAGTTCCAATAGCATTTATTTTATGTGTAACCAAATTATACCAAAAAAATCAGCGTCATTTTGAGTAGGGAATCTAGTATTTAGAACGCTTACACAGGAAGTCTGTCGGTTGGTGTCGGTTGTAACATAAAGAGAAGTAGCGGTTGTAACATGTCACAACCGACACTAACACAAAATGTTACACCAATGTTTACAAATATTTTTGTTTTAGGCTATTTGTAAATATGAAACCAAGGCAGAGAAAAACTAATAAGGGTAATGTTCCTCAAGAAGTTTATGAAGAAGCTGCAAATAAAGTTATAAATGACAATATACAGGGTGAGTTTTTTTCGATGACCACTTGGGGATCTCGGAAACTAGCAGAGCCAGAACAAAGGTTAAATGGGGAAAGAATTATTGCAGTTTTGAATGCTCAATCTAATGCCTCTTTTGGATTTTTGAAAAAGTTCCTGGCTCACTAGATATTTTGAAAAGAGTGATTTTTTTACTGTTTCATCAGATCTCTGTAGCTCCGTTATTTATGATTATACAGAAAAACTGTAGAGACAAAAATTATAGATAATTTTGGGCTTAATAAGATAATCTTATCCAATTTTTTTATGTTGTTTGTGATTTTTGAGATTTGACATAAGCTTTTTTTTTTAATGTAAATTATAGTTGGCTGTGACCTTATCAAATCGGCCATTTTTTGAGCTTTCCAAATATATAATACTCGGCATAGTTATTTTAGAAAATAAAAGAGATATGGCTAATTTTCTGATTTTTTTAATTTTCACATAGTCAGCCAAGGAATATTTTCATAATTACGTTCTGTTTTATAATAAGACATACATACTTTTATTTTTTATAATAACTATGCCAAGTATTATATCTTTGGAAAGCTCAAAAAATGGCCAATTTGATAAGGCAACAGCCAACTATGATTTACATTTAAAAAACACAAGTTTATGTCATATCTCAAAAATCCCAAACAACTTAAAAAATTGATAAGATTATCTTATTAAGCCCAAAATTATCTACAATTTTTGTCTCTACAGTTTTTCTGTATAATCAGAAATAACGGAGCTACAGAGATCTGATGAAATTGCAAAAAATCACTCTTTTCAAAATATCTAGTTAGCCATGAACTTTTTTAAAAATCCAAAAAGGGCATTAGATTTAGCATTCAAAACTGCATTTCTTTCCCCATTTAACGTTTGTTCTAGCTCTGCTAGTTTCCGAGATCCCCATAGTGGTCATCGAAAAAAAAACTCACCCTGTATAGTGTTCGGACTAATAATAATTATTTAAATAAACATTATTCATGATTTAGGAGTTTCATTTAGGGATTTCTTGCTTATATTTATGTTTGTTACAATCGACACCTACACGTGTTACAACTGACACCCGTTTGGTGTCGATTGTAACTCTTGTCAAACGTAGCCTTTTCATGTAGTAGAAAAAAAATCATATATATTTTCAAAACTTCAAAAATACCAAGCGACTTCTAACATTACACAGCATTCCTGAAAGCTGAATCATCCGTCTAAGACTTAACACTAGGGCTACAAAAAATCAAATCTAATTTCTGTTACAACCGTCACCGCTCTCCCCTTCTGATCAAAAATATGTTGAAATGTGAAATAAAATCTCTAAGATACAGGAATCTAAAAATTAATATGAAAAATGTTTCCCGTGCGTTTGCTAGATAATTCAAAAAAACTATCTAGCTTGCAAGGGCCAAAAATTCAATATCAACGAAAACAAAGTTTCCATCGGAAAAAAGCTCATTCCTTTTTGATTTAACATTTAGTTTGACATTATCATTTGACATTATTCAATTTAAAAGTGAAATCTTGTTATATATCTACAAGTTGAAATGGGGCTAAAGTATAGGCAATTATTTTATTTTGAATTAATTGTTTTTTCTATATATACCTATAGTTACTTGATTTTTAAGAAATTGTTATAAATCCTTATTTAGAAGATATTGTTTTTGTTTTAAGTAATACAATAAGAATTTAATATTCCCGTAATAGTAGATAGTAGATATTATTTTACATAGTGCGAGGTGGGAACTACTTCCAGAATCACTCAATTCAAATTACTCAATGCTTTAATTTAAAACTTTTTATAACTACAATTTTCCTTAAAAATAAAATAGACAGAATTAATTGCGCCATCTTGTGGAGAGATTAAGAACCCTGCATTGGTTGGTAAGTGACCATTTCACTTGAAATATGACCCGGCGGGAAGTAAAAAGAGGCATTTAATGTATTAGTTGCCAACTTTTTTAAGGATTAGTAATTAATGTAAATAACAGGTTATCTCAATTAAATTACCCGCTCCCAAAGCATTTTACCCTACAGAATAAAAATAAAATAAAACAGGTAGTTAGGTATAGTATAAGGGGGAGTCGGGTAATATCGGACACATTTCGAAAAACTGAAATAATTTTTATCAAAAAAATTATATATTAACATATTTTTGCTTAAAATAAACTATACCGTAAAACGGGGTTACTTATTTGCACCTGTCAGGGTAGCTTTGCACCAATGTTATTTCCTCTAATGTGGATATTTTCACATTATAACAATTTCTACTAATAGATGTAGCCGCAATAAGTAATATCAACAGGTTCCCAGCCAGCACTACGTTGAATAGACGTACCGCATTACGTCGATCGACGAAAAGTTCGACGCAGAAAACACGTAGAATCGACGGCAATATGTCACAGAGAATTTACGTGCTCAGCGACGTCTAATAAGACGTGCAAAATTACGTAATGACGACGTGTAATAGGGCGTGTAAAATTACGTAATGGTAACGTCTAATAAGACGTGAAAAATTACTTAATGGCGTCGCAACGCATAGTGTTTGTTCAGCGAATGTTCGGCCCTACATCACAACTCCCGTCCTTGTCTTACTCGTGAATATACGATAGATATCGATCGTGAATATACGATAGATATCGATCGTATATTCACGAGTTAGACAAGGACGGGAGTTGTGATGTAGGGCCGAACATTCGCTGAACAAACTTTTACACTCAAAAGGGTTTGTTATTTGTAAATGAAATACATTTTTTAAGCAATATACGTTTATTATATTTTAAGTACCAACAAACACAATAAAAAAACAATACAAAAACATAAATAAAGTAGAATACAAGAGATAGTGCCTAATTCATGCTATTCGGCAATCATCAGTGCGGTATAACATTAACGAAATCAGAAAGATAGGCATGATTTGGGAAGCAACACAATAATGAAGTCCAGGCAGGAGCCAACAGCACATTTGCAGCTTCAGTCAGCACATGCTCTGGATTTGGGGTTTGCACTAACGTTGCCATGGAGGCAGCTAAAACAACCTATGTGGAAATATCCACAACCCAAGTTATAATAACAATAGGGATAAATAAAATGTTAGAAGGTAGTATCGAATTCTTCAGTATAAAATGGACAATTAAAGCCTGGTTCATGCAGCTTCTTTATCTTTCAATTTTACTTTATCTTTAAGAAATGACCAACGGTGTTTGTCCCTTGGTTTGAACTGACCAATGACATTTAATATTTCTTAAAGATAAAGAAAAATTAAAAGATAAAGAAGCTGTATGAACCAGGCTTTAATCACTTTGAACAAGGAACCTTGAATTTGAGTGTCATTTGGATGATTAATTTTATACCAGGTGATTATGTTAAAATTTGCGTAATGTAAATCCATCATGGTGGCTAGAGAAGCGGTGTAACATTGGGCTACATGTTTACTTTTTCTCGAGCTTTTACTACTTACATAGGGGATAATAGACAATAAAAACTCACTCAAGTACTACAACGCGAAGCACCGGAACACCGGATCCACACAATAGCTAGGTTAATAACAGGGAACGACACGTGCTCGCGGAAAAGCTCCAGACAATAACGGCGTGGCGTGCTGCGTTCGAGACGGGAAAGCGGAGACGGAGACGGTGGACGGCGCGGCGGCGCAGCCAGGACGCACACTGCGCAAGCGCAGGCTGCAGTACGTCATTATCACGTCTTCTCGACGTTAACTATCACGAGAATAAAAACTATGCATAGAAGTAATTTATTTCGACGTAATTTCGACGTCTTATAATCTCCAATAATGGAACCTACGTAAACAACGTAAAATCGACGTCGATTCGACGTCCTATATTTTAAATAATATTAGTACACAGCTTGTCACCAATATTCGACATCGTATTGACGTCAAGGTCATAGCGTTGCTGGCTGGGTCCCTCCCAAGACGTATTTTTAAAACACTCCACTGCGTCTTATACTTCTATAATATCCTATTACTCCATTTTATAGCGATAATATAATAAGAAATGAGAAAGGAGGAAGAGGGAAATCGGCTTTTCCCGGGGAAGCCGCCGCCACCCCGAAAACCGAAAACAATAAACTCCGATTATGGCGGAGATACGTAGCACGCGCCAAAACACCCTGCAACGCAAATTGGAAGTAGGAGCCTCTACCGCTCACCTTCTCCCTCCCCCACCATCTCCCGTGACAAAGGAACGCGCAAGGCGAAAGCATTCCGAATTACTTCTAGGGCGGTAGTCAAGCGTCCCCAAATGGATGAATCTAATATAACAACCCCTTCACATTCTAATGTTAAACCATAGTTATGCATACGGGACCCGCAACGCAGCTCAGACTGTGAAACTACCCGAACTCTGTCCCGGCATCGCCTGTCACAGTCCCTCTTTTCTAAAGGTGTATATATTGTGCAAAATATTATTTACCTTGCAAACAAAAGACGGGGCGACTCCTCCCCTCGGCCAATGGCACGGCGGTCACGCCCCGGCCGGGTCGTGGAGGGGGGGAAGTAGGGGTGCGAAAGACGAAATGGGGTGGAGAGGGACTTACTCGCCTCTTGGCAGCTGAGATAGATGTTCTTGTCAGCGAGTGGTGGATTAATTTGCATGTATGGCTGTTCGGCCTAATAGGCAGCCGCTATGCGCCAGGGAAAAATGGAAATTTTGGTCTATTAAGTGCGGGGTGGAATCTAGTTATAGGGATGGGCGTGATGCGACGCTGTGGAACTGAATAGCTCTGCATAAAATTAGCAAGTGAAGCTCTTCTTGCAATACTTGTCATATGCAGTGTGTCTCAAATTCGATGCTCACCATTGGGATCTCGGTAACTACAAGAGATAGAGAGTCGGTTAAATGGGGAAAGTTTTAGGCAATTTTATGGTCAATCTGATGCCGCTGAGAAATCAAGGCTAACTGGGATCGTTTTCGAGTTATTACCAAAAAACCGAATTTTATCATTTTCGTTTTTCTTAAATATCTTAGAAACCGATGGTTTCTCAAAGACATTACTATGACATTATTAAGGCACTTTTGTCCAACCTTTTAAGCGGTAATGTCAGTTTCTTTAAAAAAGTTTTCATTTTCGAGATATGACTCACAACTTTTGCTTTTCTTATGGACGCCATCTTGGATTTTTACAAATTCGAAATCTACATTAAATTCTCTTTGCAATTATATGTCACACTAATGATTTTTTCGTTAGTTGTAACGCTTAAAAGAGTTTATTTTGTCTAATACTAAGTAGGCCATGACAAGTCTGTCAAAACAAATGAAACTCTCAGTTGTTGTTATTGTTATGAAGCCGTCAGTGTTTTGAGATATGTGTAAAAATGCCGTTTACTACTAGCGAAAAGGTGGATATGTACAATTATTGTTACAAAAAAAACTATAGAAATAGTACAGTGGCAACAAGAGTTTATCATACATTATTCCCTGAAAGGCAGCAGCCTCACCGTTAAATTTTTCTTAGATTGAGTAGGAATTTAGAACAACATGAGAGTTTTGTTGTGCCCAGACCGAAATATGGTTCCAATCGATTGCGCCAATAGATGTTGAAAACGTTGAACAAAGTTTAATGAAGCACCGACGATTTCATTTCGAGAGATAAGTCGCAGAACTCTTTTGCCGAAAACGACTATTCATAGATACTTGACAAAAAATATCACCCCTATAAACCCGTGATAGTGCAAAAGTTAAGGCCGGGAAATACTGAACGCCGACTTGATTTCTGTCATTGGTTTAACAATCAGTGTGAAGTTATTGATAACTTTCCATTAAACATTTGCTGGACCGATGAAACAAGATTTCATAACAATGGCATTTTTAATAAACATAAGCACCATTACTGGGCTGTTAATAACCCATATGGTATTAAGGAATCCAGATCTCAACAAAAATTTTGATTCAATGTTTGGTTTGTTGCATTTGTTTTGACAGACTTGTCATGGCCTACTTAGTATTAGGCAAAAAACGCTTTTAAGTGTTACAACTAACGAAAAAATCATTAGTGTGACACATCATTGGAAAGAGAATTTCATGTAAATTTCGAATTTGTAAAAATCCAAGATAGCGTCCAGAAGAAAATCAAAAGTTGTGAGTCATATCTCGAAAATGAAAACTTTCTTAAAGAAACTGACATTACCGCTTAAAAGTGCCTTAATAATGTCAAAGTCCTGTCTTTGAGAAATCATCGGTTTCTAAGATATTTAAGAAAAACGAAAATGATAAAATTCGTTTTTTTGGTAATAACTCGAAAACAATCCCAGTTAGCCTTGATTTCTCAGCGGCATCAGATTGACCATAAAATTGTCTAAAACTTTCCCCATTTAACCGACTCGCGATCTCTTGTAGTTACCGAGATCCCAATGGTGAGCATCGAATTTGGGACACACTGTATAACCATCAGGCATAGGCGGTTCTAGACCTTTTGTTTTGAGGGGGGGGGGCTTTTAAGCCCCTGGGTCCTGTTTTGTTAACAAGTAAACAGGATTGTTTCACATAACAAAATATTTAAAATAATAATCGTTCTTAGTTGTGTCAGTAGGTAGCGGTTTGGTAGCGAAGAATAAATTTGGGGGGGGGGGGTATTTCAAGATTTGGGAGGGCTTAGCCCCCCCAAGCCCCCACCTAGAACCGCCTATGCCATCAGGGTCGTAGCCAGACAGAAACTTCAGGGCAAAAGACAGTACACATTTGAGAAGTGAGGATAGGCAGCTACAGGCTACAGGGGAACATTTGTAAAATGTTTAAGGTTGAACAGTTTAAATGACAGAAAAAACATTCCAAAGTAACCTAAAACGAACATAAAATATTAGGTTAATTAACTGGTGGTAATTTTTTTGTTAACTATGCGGACCTGTATAATTATTAATTGCATGTGTATTAAGCAGAAGAGACCTATACCTATACCTATAACAAAGTTATATTTTTATATTTTTATTAATAATAAAATTTTTGCAACACCCAATAGATTATCATATCCTTTTAGGGGCCGCATATTAAATCTATAATTTTTGCAGACATTGAGACCAGTCCATTTAATTTTTAATTGGAGTTTTGGCCACAGACACCTCATTAAAATTGATTTTAAAAGACAACTTTTTCAAGTTGCCAGGAAAATTGATAATAATAATAATAATTCTCACCCTCACAATACTCCAAACTAGGAGTACCCCAGAAGCAACCACATGCTTGTGCGGGGGAGAAGGGCAATTACTATTATTTTGTCTTCCCTAGAAAACCGTAGTATAATCCCAGTGAGTGTATGACAATTAGTAAATCACACGGATAAAGCCTATTTAGGAGCAATACCGTGAACCCACATTAAAATTTGTCCAGCGCTCTTGGCCATAGCGGTGTTTTTCTTTAAGGACATGTGCATGCACCTGCCTCGAACCAAGGACGATCGAAGGTAGAAAAACATGCAGTCTAAAAAGTCAGCGCCGGTACGAGCGACGCCACCGCGGCCTTAGTTTAAATAAATTACTAATTCTCATCACCAGGATGTCTTTTTTCCTGTTTTTTTCTCCAGGGCCATCGATAAGTGAACTGTGAACCCAGGGCGCCGTATCTGGCCAAAAATTTTTGGGGGGAGTTCAGGATCGGCTCAAGCTTTTGTGGGGCTGGGTGCCGAATGAAAGTGCGGGGCCCCGACAAGGAATTATTTAATCCATTGAGAACATATTTTTGAAAATTGATACGCCACTAGAATTGTATATTTTTGCATGTCGCTTTTTAAAAAAGTAGACCGGGGCGGTGAGTTTAGATCACTTCAGTGACGTATATATGGAAATTAATTTCAGGTGGGGAGGGACAATTTCTGTGAATTTCTTTCAAACAAGCACATTTTTTAAATAATTCTGTAAGATGCGCCGCAGGCGACATTTTTTACTTAAAAAATTACTTAAAATTATTCCCAATATCTTCAGATTTTCAAGCTGCAGCGAATATTTTCAAATTCTGAAAAATGATTTCGGCCCCGACCTTTTAAATACGCTACTGACTGGACAACCCTGTACACGGGACTCGGAGGCGCGGGGCCAATCAAAACGCAGGCCGCGTACGCCGCACAGTTCGCACCCACCTAGAGCCGGCCCTGGAGGGGTTAGACCAGTGCCAGTGGCTGTTGAAGTTGAAATAGCTTTAAGGTTTAAAAAAATACTGTTTTTAAATAGTTTTTAATAAAAAGAACCTAAACAGGTTTAAGTTGAATAAGTTTAATATTAAAACTTTAAAAATATTAAATATTAATTATATAAAAAAGATGATAAAATTTCACGTCCCCAATAGATTTTTACAGAAAGAAAGTTAGCGGCTTTATGGGACTATAAATTTTGGCGACTGGTAATATCATACCAACATCCAAGTTCTAATGGATGTGCCGGTGTTTTCATATTTGAATCGTTCGAGAAGGTATACTACGACAGCTGTTTCCCCTTATTAGGTTCATCAAGTGCAAGTTATACTATTATAAGTGCTACCGTTTCAGTTTGAGTCGTTCGGGAAGGTTATGGCTGCCTTGATGAACCTAATAAGGGGAAACAGCTGTCGTAGTCTACCTTCTCGAACGATTCAAATATGAAAACACCGGCACATCCATTAGAGCTTGGACGTTGGTATGATATTACCAGTTGCCAAAATGTATAGTCCCATAAAGCCGCTAACTTTCTTTCTGTAAAAATCTAATGGGGACGTGAAATTGTATCATTTATCATATTTTTAATATTTCTACGGCTATAAGATGCAACTTTCACAAGGTTAGGGCTCCCGGTCAGATCCTTGTTGATTTCCACAGATTTGGAAGATACAGTGGTGAATGACCAATGAGCCTGTTTCCTGTGTCGCTTCTTCTTCACATTATTTTGTAGTTTTCTGGATTCAACACCAACCTAACTTTTTCTTATTGGTGTTTACTATGTTTTGTGAAATTTCGGCTCTGGTACTATCAGCTTGATGCTAGATGGCGCCACTGGTTGGTTTCTCACTTCCAAGTGCAAGTTACACTATTATAAGTGCTACCGTTTCAGTTTGAGTCGTTCGGGAAGGTTATGGCTGCCTTGATGAACATAATAAAGGGAAACATAGCTGTCGTAGTCTACCTTCTCGAACGATTCAAATATGAAAACACCGGTACGCATCCATTAGAACTTGGATGTTGGTATGATATTACCAGTTGCCAAAATTTATAGTCCCATAAAGCCGCTAACTTTCTTTCTGTATTAATTATATAATAATAGCTGAATACCTATTCCTTCTCGTATTTATACCTATCCCTTTTCTACTTATTTAATTTCTCATTATTACGGATTAATTCCTACACATTCTTCGCCTCGCCTGACGGCACCTTTAGAATTGACAGTATAGGTATGGTAAAAGATTTATTCGCGCTACTTGCCTAACTGAACCTTTCATAAAAATAAGCAATAAATCTTCAAATACAAATAAGTACTATAATCTATTCATAAAAGAGACTCTGCGGGAATTGGAAATCCCCTATTCTCCTAATCCACCGTTTACTGTTGTCCAGTGTTGCCAGTTATATTTTATTTTATTTGAACGCATATTCTGATGATAAAACTCGGTAATGCACTGATCCAAAAATTATGTTTTGTTGGCAGTTTTCGGGCGGGTTTCCATGCTCTACTGGAAACCCAATTTAATAAATCATTACACTCACTGATGCTCGGGGAGCTTGTTCTAGTGGTGGTGCAAAAGCATATAAAATGGTGGTATTTCGAGGGGGTTTGAACCCCCAAAACCCCCCTCAGATACGGCCCTGTGTGAACATATGGCTCAGGAAGGGCAAATATTCTGCCAGACACGGCGTTGCCCTGCCTTCCCCCTCCGGGCTGTATATGGCCCTGATACCCATGCCTATATTTTTGTTATATACATACTACCATTGATTAAGGTACGAATTCCTTATTCAATGATACTACATATTTTACACCGGGCGAGTCTGTGCACCTGTACAAAAATGTTAATCGGCTGATCCAGGTTGAAACCCTGGAACACCCGTATGTTACTTCATCCCAGTTACTGTCGAGTTTGAACTCGAAATTTTAGTTGCTAAAAAAATCACAGCTTAATGCATGGACATTGTTATAAATTTATTTTTCAACCAAAACGCCTTTTGGATTGTCGAAACAATATAGTTCACCTTCACCGCGGGTGATGGTTCAAAACTATAAGTAACCTAATAGGTATAAATAATATACCTATTAATATAGTATTTTATTATACTCTACAACTCGAGTAGAATGTCTATATCCACTGCACAAACTAGGTACTAGGTATATCTCCTGCTCAGAAAATAAAATGAAAAGCTTCTGTCAAGGCCACCATATGATTCTTCACATATGAAAATATGTTAGAAATTATTAGTTTTTTTCTTCGTTTCTTTCTTTTAGCTGTATATAATATGTTTAAAAATAATATCGAATACGCAATCCATATAAAATCTTTATTTTTGGAGATAATCGCCTGAAGGACGGTTACAATTTCTTTACACCTCCCGATTTTCACAAAAAAAGGATTTAGCGATTTTTTATTTCAAATCTGACACTACAGAGAAAAATACCATGTATATTTTTGTATCGGATCTTTGGATACCAACACTTTGAATGGTCCTGTTGACCATTCATCTGTTTTGAGGGGATGCCGCCATGGCACACTTGACTCGCCAGATGCCTTTAAAATTCCTATTTGCTCAACTTTGACACCCTTGACAATGGAACTGCCTGTATATTTTTTTTGTTAAAATTTAATATAATATGGGGTTTTTTGGGTGTCCAAATTATTAACCCTGTGGTGTCGTTAAATGGTTTTCGTGAAAATCGGGGGTATAAAAATTTGTAGCCGGATTTACATTTTGAAAATGGTGGGAAGGCCAAACGAAGCGTTTTTTTTTTAAGAACCTCCAAACAAAAAATGCATGCGATTTTCTCCAAAAATACAGATTTTATGGATTGTGTATTCTAATTTCTAATATATTACTTTTAAACATAGAGCTAAAAGATCTATAAAAGGTCCTTCAAATTAGTGGGCGTCGATAAAAAAAACACATATAATACACCTTTTAAAAAAAAATCTTCTAATTTATATTTTTTATATTATTTCATTTTCAAATAATCTGCGTATGAAACTTTAAAAGTATTCCCCGTTTGACATAGTTAATTGCCCATTATGTATATAGTCTAATTTATATCTTCAAAAGCGTGATTATTTCTATCAACAAGTAGGTACCCAGCCGGTATCCAATTTGACAACTTATTGTCATTAGTCGTTACTTATAATGAAGAAAAGATTCGATCAAAAATAGATTATTTGTTTTAAGAATAATGTTGTTGAGATTTTCGTATAAAGTATAAATATCTAATATCTTTCGATCTGATGTAGGTATATATTTGCATTTGCGTCAATCAGCAGGCTTGTTTGTTTCATCACCGTATCGAGTGTTTTATCAAATTAAAAAGCGACCCTACTGGTCGAATTTCAAGTTCTCTAAATTTGAGGACGTGAACAGTTTAACAGGTCTAGACTTTCGAAATATCGCAAACCTACTCAGTTTTTCATTCTGAACAAGTTTCCTTAATAACATTTTGCCGTAAAACATACAAAAAGGGCACTTTACTGATGTGGAAAATTAGTTTCTTCATAATTTGCAATATAGGTACGTGATTTTTAGAAAATAAAAATATATGTTACAAATTAGTTTCAACCGAAGCAGGGCTGATCCCCAGAAGCTCGAATTTCAACTCGAAACTTTTTTGTTATTTACACCTTATGTGAACGCAATCCAGGACACACTGTATACTGTATACATATCGATTAAGAAAAATTTGTTCCAAAACCAAAAACAATAATACATTCTTTAAAAACTATCCGAAAAAATATTGTATCAGAATAATATGTAAACAAATAAAGATTTTAACGTGGACGCACATTGTATATAAGCCGTATTTGACTGGAAATAAAGAAGTGATCTGGATCGAACCAAATTTATTTCACATCAGTATAGGTATACTAAGGTATACCTAGTTGTTCGACAGACAGGAATCACTTCCTACGAAGGCGTAGAAGGGCCACAGCGGTGATTTTTTTTTAAATTTCGACTTTTTTCTCGGAATTTCTACTTTTTTCTCAAAATTTCGACTTTTTTTCTCGAAGTTTTACTAGCTCCCTAGCGTCTAGGGAGCACAAATGATCCTAGCCAATAAGATGCCTAACCAATGAAAAAGCACTAGTTAAAGCGGGAAATTTGAATTGCATAGATTGATAATTAATAACTTTTCATCTAGTTTTTAGCACACATTGATAGAGAAAATTCACGATATTACTTTTTATCTTCACAAAAAAATCTGCTCCTTTTGCAACATCGAAACTTCGCGAAAACCCGCGAAAAATCCGCAATTTTGTTTTCGTGTTTTTTTTTGTTCTTTCTTTCAAAATTGCGGATTTTCCGCGGGTTTTCGCAAAGTTTCGATGTTGCAAAAGTTTTGAACGATTTATGCCGTGTTTACGTCCGGCCCGGTCGCTGTTTTCGCCCGACATTCGGCGCGCGCCGAAAACAAAAAAAAACGAAAACAAAATTGCGGATTTTCCGCGGGTTTTCGCGAAGTTTCGATGTTGCAAAAGAAGCAGATTTTTTCTGAAGATAAAGAGTAATATCGTGAATTTTCTCTATATCAATGTGTGCTAAAAACTAGATGAAAGGTCATTAATTATCAATCTATGCAATCAAGCAATCTAGTGCGTTTTCATTGGTTAGGCATCTTATTGGCTAGGATCATTTGTGACCTACCGCTCCCTAGACGCTAGTTAGAGTGAGAGTGCAATAAATATAAAACTTTGAGAAAAAAATTTTGAGAAAAAAGTCGAAATTTCGAAAAAAAAGTCGAAATTTCGAGAAAAAGTCGAAATTCCGTGAAAAAAGTCGAAATTTCGAGAAAAAAGTCGAAATTCAGTAAAACTTCGAGAAAAAAGTCGAAATTTCGAGAAAAAAGTGTTCAATGACGATCCGCGATTGGTCGGTCGGCTATAAAATTTCACCCGACTCGGCAACAGGGACGTGCTCGATCGCAAAAGTGTAGATATTCGGTTTTATCTTGTTGTTTTCAGCTATTTAGAGACTGCCACAAATAATTTTATCGATGTTTTGAACCATTTTAATTAAGCCAATAATTCTTGTCTGAAATATTTTGATGTACACAATTGTAAGACTAAAATTAAATAAAGGTCTTACCTCCGTGCGGCTATGGCGGATATTTCAATTAACGTATGTGCTCTTGTTTACGCCAGGCGTAAGAGTTGCTCGATTTTATATAGAAGTTTTTTTTACGGGGTCAAAAAAACTATAAACAATAAATAAATTGAAATTGGACCGAAATCAACCTAAACCAGTCTAGTGCCTGATGTCGCGTGTCTGTGAATAGGTATGCCTAGTCGAATAAATTAACCCCCGCAATATAATCCAGTGGCCTGCGGCTGTAATATCACGGCCTTTGTGCCATCGTGCCTTCGAAGGGCAAATGCTCGTTGGTTCCTGGTTTTCCGAGCACTCTGACGTTTGAAGCATTTTGAACCAACGCCATTTGGCATTTGGCTTCCCGGAACTGAACTATAGGAGCGGCGGGCGTCGAATTTTCAGGACCTAACATAAATTAAGTGAACAGTTCACAAAAAAAAAACAACAAATTTCTGTTAAAAAATTGCGAGAAGTAAGTAGGTACCTATACCTGCATTCATATTATGAATTAGCGGAACGCTCTCATTAGCTTGACGTTACTGCTCCTCAACCTCAAGCTGCTGTACTTTGTGCATATTACCACATTTCAAATTTCAAACTAATATAAACAACCGATAGAGAGAAAATCGTATAATTTTTACTTACTTTACTGCCGATTTCTGAGCTTTTAATGATGACTTCGAGACTCTTTAATGCCAATTTAAAAAAAGTTATTTCCGTACCAAGGCAGTAAAGTTGAACTTTTTATAATGAATGTGGGATCTAGTTGCCGAGGCCTCTAAGCCCGAGGCAAATAAACTAGATGACTAGATGAACTATATTTTTCTAAATTGAGGAAAAAGAAGTTTTATTAGGTACCTGTTAGATATTTATGTATCAAGGCACTGAAGTTCCACTTTTTATGACTCATGTGGAATTTAGTTGCCGAGGCCATTATTTTAAAAATCATTTTTTATTATAAATATAACATAAAAGTACATAACAAAAAACGAACAGTACTCACCCTGATGATTAAAAAACAAAACGTAAATAGAATGAAATAAAATAAAGGGATTTCTATAAAAAAGACCTCATTTTAAAATTGAGCGGACTCTTATCCCCATGAATCAGCTAGATATCTGTCTCTTACTTCCTCCAAAGGGGAACAAATGAGAGGGAGATATCAGCTGATTCATCCGGATGAGAGTCCGCTGAATTTTAAGATGCGGTCAAAAAACGACTAGTTACCTAACTTTGCGTAAATAACGCAAAAGTGTTTAGTCTTATGGACGATTTTTTTATAAACTCATCACATAACTCATCCAGGCTTATGATGTCTGCTAATTCTTTATAAATATTTAAAAGCATAATATCATTCAGCTTTTTATGACTAATTGTTGATCTTAAATATGATTGTCACCTTGTCACCTTTGCTTGAGCTTCCAACAACTGGCCAAACTTTTGGCCGGGTGCTCCGCACCCAGCCAAATTTTTGGCAGGGTGCTCGAGCCCCGGAGCACCCGCGGAGTGGGCGCCTATGCTACCTAGGTCAAGTATGACGAGACACGGCACTTTCTGACAGAAAATCCAAACTGCTGCCTGTTGTGTAGCCCCCATGTTAAAACAGATTAATATTCAAACCTACTAAAATATTAATACTAAAAGATTGTGCTGCTATAGGTAGCAATTTCGCAATGCGTACGAAAAGTTAAATAATGGGATTTATTGGCCGGGTTTTGAATATTTGGTAACTTTTGACGGACGATGGCTCCGCGTCTAACGTTTGATGTTTACATCTCGCCAAATCCTACTTATTGAAAAAATCGTACAATAATGGACTACTTCAGTGCCGATTTCTGAGCTTTTAATGACGATTTTGAGACACTTCACTACCGATTTCAAGAAAAATGATTTAAAAATGTTACTTATCCACCAAGCGAACGAACGCACCGTTCATTTCGTTCTATATCGCTCTACCTAGATCTTCGCAGTCTACAGTATGTTCCACTTTGAGTCTGTATTTCTCGAAAGATGCGCCGATTTTCAAAAAACCGTTTTAATCCTATATTACTCGAAGAACTCTACATTTTGGGGTTATAATTTTTGAAAATAGTCCTGTTCCATGGCCTAATATTATTAATAGAAGAAGTGCGATTTCTCGACACGGTTTATTTTTTCAAAATTGACCAAAAATACTTCTTTGCTTAGAAATAATTTTAGATCTTTAAAGTAGATTTAACGTTTTGAAAAAGTACTAATTGGAAAAAATGTAAGGTTATGTAGTCCAAAAGTATGTCGCCCCCCCCCCCCCTTAAGGGATATTTAAAATTTGATACCTTCATAGTAAACGGTTTCACATAGAAATGAATTTGACTCAAACACAAACAATATTAAAATCGACAGCAAAAAAAAGTAATCATATGATAACCCTCGGGAGGGAATCTAACCAAAATTAGACTAATTTTGGTAACAAATTGTAGCATACATGATTAATGTTCATTTAAAGACATCCTAATTACCGTAGCAGAAAAGTTTACATTCGATTGCTCAGCGAATATGAATAATTTATTTATTAATACATAACTGTTAGTTGAGAGCATTTTAAACATTATTATAAATAAAATAAAAGTAAAAAAATATTTAAAAAAAAAGCTTTTATTTAAATGCGCTAAAAAGAATAAAATAATCTTTTCTTTTAAAACTTTTACTATCAACTTATAACGTCATTCCACAATTTATATGATATAAAAGCTTGTCGCGAGATTTAAGTAGTGGTATTTACTTAGTTTGAAAACTTAAATCTCGCGACAAGCTTTTATATCATATAAATTGTGGAATGACGTTATAAGTTGATAGTAAAAGTTTTAAAAGAAAAGATTATTTTATTCTTTTTAGCGCATTTAAATAAAAGCTTTTTTTAAAAATATTTTTTTACTTTTATTTTATTTTGTAATTTTTAGTTTGGCCAGGTGTCTGAGTCTATTCATCTCAGTTAACGCATCATTGTTGCAAGGTCGTTTGCCGGTTAGTTTAGAACAGTCTAGCTCTTCAATGAGGAGACCTTCTAATGACCATCTTGGGTGTTCCGCCATGTTGGATTTAGAATGACGTCACACATATAATCATGCATTGTCATCCAAATTAAACGTGTGTACAAAATTTCAGCTCGATCGGTTGAAATTTAACTAGTCCGCCATCTTGAGTGTTCCGCCATGTTGGATTTAGAATGACGTCACACATATAATCATGCATTGTCATCCAAATTAAACGTGTGTACAAAATTTCAGCTCGATCGGTTGAAATTTAACTAGTCCGCCATCTTGGGTGATCCGCCATGTTGGATTTAGAATGACGTCACACATATAATCATGTATTGTCATCCAAATTAAACGTGTGTACAAAATTTCAGCTCGATCGGTTGAAGATATCTGCTTCAAAATTGAGTTGCAAGATTCCACCCGAACAAATTACATACATACATACATACATACATACATACATACATTGCAAGTTAAATAAAAGCTTTTAAAAAGGAAGTGGTTGAGAAGGGGTGGAATGGAGTGTATTTGAAAATAGCGTTATTTGCCGTTTTCGATGTTTTGGGGACAAGGAATTCCATTTTTGCATTATTTTAAAGAAAAAAAAGTTAACACAAGTTTGTGTCATATCTCGAAAATGACAGCTGTCATGAAAAGTAGGACGTGATAACCGCATTAGGGGCAAAATTATTCCCTCCAACTCTGGTAATTACCATTTTTATCTAAAATCAGAATCAACGAAGTTATATGGATTAGAATAAATCGACAAAATTTCGTTTTTTCAAAATATCTAGTAAGCCATGACTTTTTTCAAAAATCCACAAGGTGCATTAAATTGGGCCTACAAAACCGCAATTCTTTCCCCATCAAAAAAACGCACCCTGTATGTACAGGTGTTAAAATACAATTTTGCTCTTTAGGATCATTTTTTATTTTGTTTTTCAAAACACATTTTTTTCTACTATACATATTATCACAATCACATTCATGACACCAAGGTCCCATATGTAAATATCTTCTATTCATCTCACCCCTTCTTAACCGCCAAGTTAAAAACAATCGAATTCGAAATCTGCCGGGCGGAAAATTGCTCTGTAATCGAGTAACAAATAATCTGCGTGGGTCTAATTTTATTTGACTAGTTGTACGGTGGGAGAGCGAGCAGCCCCCCCGGTTCCGAGGGTTGCCGCCTGAAATTCAATGAAAAGAAGAACTATTTGCGTCGCTCGGGTGACAAAAGGGACAAATGATACCCGGTAAGCCACCCATATACGACGCAGTGGCGTAGGCTTATATTTTTCTCTTGGCTACTGTTTTGCCTCCTTGTGCTAAGTGTATAATATTATATAGAATATAATACTTGATTTAGTTGTAATTTGTATCTCAATGTGGTGATATACCTACCTAAGTTCCTCATATTCGATTAAAAAACAGATATGCCACTTCAAATATTGACGAGAGTTCTATTATTCCGCAAAAAATCAACTCTTCTAAGAATTAATAAAATTTGACGTACCTAGATAGGTATCTACTCTTCCATTATATAAAATTACAATGATGGAATTTTCCGTAACAGAATTATAATAAATATTAGTTGTTCTGTTTTTCGTATTATCTTTTTTCACTGATTTTAATTAACTTTTCGTAAATTAATTAGGTTAATTCAAAAAGGCTTCAAATAATAGTTATTTATGTAGGTATACGAAGGCACTGAATTCAACTTTTTATGATTCATGTGGAATTTAGTTGCCGAGGCACCTGGCCGAAGCAAATAATCCACATGATTCATAAAAAGAACTTCAGTGCCGAGGTACATATTATATATTTTTCCTGCTCCCTCCCCCGTAAGTACACTTTACATACTCGCCAACAGGCCCGAAAGCGAAAGTCAAAAAATGTTCGAGGTGCCCTGTTATTTTGGTTGCTATAGCTGCGAAAGTGGTTGCTAGGTACAAAAAGTATTGCTTAGCAACCCTTACGCAGCAACGACCTTAAACCATTAATAAAATATATGTCGCAACGCGAATCTCGCGTCAATTTTAATGCAATCGTTTTACAAACTGGTTTTGATCATAAAGAACACGAATTATACTCAAGGAAAAATAATAATATCAACGTTTCTCTGGCGTCAAATAAGAGCCGCATAACAGACTAAATTTGACAGGCACCTCGCTACCGGTATATAGGGTGAGAGTACACGATTAGTAATTCGTAGATCCAGTGTTCAAATCCCGCACAATGCTAAACATTTTTTTTTAATTTTTTATTATCCCTGCATTCTGTCTCTTATATTATATTTATCACTGATTATCATTTTTAGTAATCGAAGGTTATTTTGAAGATCAAAATAAATATTTTGAAATCAATATTACTCACAATCTACTCGCGTTGCCTCGGTCTTTAAGCAACCTCCTCGGCCAAAAAGTGAACTTATACGCATCTGGAAATGTAAGTAACTATTTTTGAAATCGGAAAAATGTTTTATTAGGCAAAAAATAGTCATATGGGATCACCCGTTAATGAACCGACTGCGCGCGGCGTTGCTTGACTTTGACGATCGCTCTACCTAGGACCTAGGTCAAGTATGAAGAGGCACGGCGCATCCCAATAGAACCTCCAAAATGCTGCCTGTTGTGCAACCTCCATGAAAAAATAGATTGATATTCAAACATATTAAAATATTGATACTGAAAGATTGTGCTGCTATCTAAGGTACCTGCGCCAAATATTCCCATGTTCCTAATATTGCCGCACCCGGTAGTTAATCTATGACGTCACACTTAATGCAACCGGCGCTACCAGTAATTGGTTATAAGCATCGAACACGCTCTCCCAATTGACGGGCGACGGGCTCATTGTGCTATAACCATAGAGATCATATATATATAGGTAGAGTGCTGGACGCTGTTTTTTATACATAGGATGCGCGGAAAATTTTTGACGAATTTAAAATCACAAAATAGTAAAAAATATTAATAAATAGGCCCAGTGGACACGCGCATTTGCAATTTGATGTAGTGTTTTGTGAAACTTGACACTCTTTGACACTTTGACAGCCGCAAACTAAGTATAATATATAACCTACCGTTGTTTGCATCATAGACGCTTTGTGGCATAATTTTTTCGATTTTCAGCTAATTATTAATAGTTTCTTCGCGTTTTAGTTGTTTGAGTGTTTTATCTAATTAAGTGATCATCTCGAATATGTTCTGCTCATTTTACACCCGAGTGTTTAAAAACGAAACGAGTCAAAATGAAGCTAATTGAAAATGCGGTACCAACTCTTCTATTAAAACCACCAACCATCATTTAAGTAAGTATATTAGCATGACTGTGGTGTAAGAAACTATTAGTAGGTTATTTGATTTAGTGTTAAAGTTATAAAGGTAGATGAAAACAAGTTAAGTTCTAGCATCAGTGTAGCAAATTCTAGTAGTTTGAGCGAAACTAGTTTTACAAGTATAAACGAACCTAGTTGTAGTTATCGAAGTCTTGACCAGTCCACGTTGAGGTGAGCTTAATTTATTATCGATATACAAGTTTGTAGGAAGATAGTAATTCAGAAAAACAACCACTGTTTTAAATTGCGCGGTCTGAAGGTCTAATGCGCATGTTCCCTAGGCCCATGCGCAAATCCACAATTTGCCATAAAAAGGGACTTGTTCAGCACTCTACCTATATATATGATCTCTATGGCTATAACAACCAGCTGTGCTGATAAATATCGTTTTGGCTTACACGATACACTTACCCACGGTATGTCAGTAACGAATCCGAAAACAAGGCAAATCTGCGCATCTACGTCAGTTGCGAATCACGAATTCAAAATGCGGTTGTGTTTTACGATTTTTTATAGTTTACAGTTTAATGTGTCAAGAAAAAAGTGTAAACAACTGTCAGTCCAGCTCGACAGTGCTTTAAAATAGGCCAGAAATGCCGGGATGTGCAGTCAGCGTTTGTCCAAATAATAATAGAAACAGTAATGGAACGGAAATTACGTGTTATAGATTTCCCAACAATAATCTTGCCAAAAATGGATTGCTGCATGCCGCAGACAAGACATATGGAGCAATTTAAATTCCGATTCGCAACTGACGCCTCACAAGATGCGCAATGACATACCGTGGATAAGTTTATCGTGTTGGCTTAAGTTTACTATAAAAATACATTGAATTGTAAAATCTGATACCGGGTTATTTCGAAAAGTGAATCAAAAGCAATTGGCTTACAAGGTAGGTACATATAAGTACTTAAATACCCTGCTTGTGTTCAGGGCCGCGCCGATTCTTAGTGGCGCCTGTGTGCAAATTTTTCTATGGCGCCCATGAAATGCACACAAATAACCTAGAATGCACCCAATATCGCTATGGCTGCTGAGGATCTCAGAGCCCTCTGTCGGATGGCTAAAATTTTGCGCCTACTCGAAAAACATCTAAACGCATCGAAAAACGCCTAGGCGTCTCGAACAGCATCTAAGTGTCTCGAGACGCTTCCTACGAGACTTCTGAAACGGAAGTGAATTCATCAAGATGGCCAGTAAGTTGACCGTCAATAATCTCCCATCTCACCGGCCATATATTGATGAATTCACATCCTCTCTATAACGCTCATAGGAAGCGTCTCGAGACTCTTCGAAACGCTTCTCGAGTGACTTAGATGTTTTTTGGGTAGCTTAGACATTTTCGAGCCTTTTTTGAGTAATTTAGACGCTTTTTGAGTCGACTAAACGTTTTTGCCTCGTTTTTCGATATTTTTAGACGCTTTTCGAGTCGCTTAGGTATTTTTGAGTCGTTGTCGAGACGTCTAGACACTTTTCGACTCGCTTAGATACTTTAAAGTCGTTTTTCCAGGCGTTTATACCCTTTTCGGTGTTATGATAATGACTTGGCGGAAGCGGTTTGTGTGAACTTAGCCACGTTTTTGCCAGCTACGATTTTTGACGAAGCGATTGTTGAAGAGAAATTTTATTTCTCGGGTTTAGTGAAACGCGGCTACAGCAAATGGTTTTGGGTTTAGAGCACTTACGGCTGAAGACTAACTCTGAGGAGTAATTTTCCAATGAAATGAGAATTTTTCAAGTTTTCCAGTTCCGTTTCACAAGACCAATACTGCTGCTAGATAGGCCATACTTGGGGGTGACTTTGTGAGCAAACAATTTTTTTTGTCTACCCTTGTTAAAGGTTGAAAAAATTTGCCAACCAACCGGTAATTTGCCCATACAATGACAATTTTCATAGTTACAAAATTTGAATTTTTTTCAACTCTTGAAACGGGCAGGATTGTTTCTACGAAATTTTTCCTGTTTAAATGCAGATTATAATAAGGCCTGCCGACCGCCTTCACTCTATACGATCTCTATAATTCATTTCATATCTCTTAACATGCTTTAAATAAGTTTGCTATGTGCAATTTATTAAATAGAGATTACTAAATTTCTAAACTATTATTAGGATATCTTGAAAATTATGGTTTTTAAGGGGATTCTTGTTTTCAACGTTTGAGGTCAAAAACCTAGGTAATGTCCAATTACTTTGGGTCGCCATTCGGCGCTTTGGCGCCTTTTGGCGCCCGTCGTACCTGGCGCCTGTGTGCGCCGCACACATTGCACACGTGGACGGCGCGGCCCTGCTTGTGTTCTAAGAAGTTAGTAAGTTGGTAAGAAAAGTTCAAAATCTCTCGAATCTTGGTTTTGTTTTTTTTTGTGGTGAAGACCGGCAGGCTGGTATAAGGTTGTGTTCAGTTTGTAATAGATCGGAGCCCACGGAAACTTACCTTGGGCCCCGAATAGATACGTACATGAAGAGTGCGTAGGACTGTGTAAAAAAGACGGATATTTTTAAATGTCCGAATTGTGACTTTTCTCCTATACATGTTTTTTAATAAAGTTTTTATTTGAACAAGGTTGAAATTTTTTTTAATAAAGTTTTATTTGAACAAGGTTGTTTTATGTTTACGAAATGCGGGTTCGTATTATTTGCACCCCCCCGGCAACAATTGGAGCATATGTTCTAAATATTGCCATATTGCTATCTTTTTCAAAAATGGTTAAAAACTGCTTCCTTTTCAATTTAAGCCATTAACCATTTTTTTGTGTGTAAAAATTTCAGTATAGAATTCGTAAACAAATATTTTGCAAAATAATGATGACAATATATGCGCAATAAAAATAAATATAAGTGTTAGTATGGCAATATTTGGCGCACTTACCTTAGTTAACAATGTGTACGAAAAGTTAAATGGGCCTTTATTGGTCGGGTTTTGAATACTTGGTAACTTTTGAGGGGCGATGGCCGATGGCTCCGCGTCGACTGACGTTTGATCTTTACATCTCGAAAAATCGTACGGCTACTTCAGTGCCGATTTCTGAGCTTTTACTGACGATTTTGAGATACTTCACTGCCGATTTCAAGAAAAAAAGGCTTTATAAGAGAAGTTTTTGTTTTGCAAGTAAGATCTAACATTAGACCAAAGTGGCTTATTTCCCTGTCAAATAGGACCACTACATTTGGCCACAGAATTTTAGTTATTCTGTGATTTGGCATAAAAAACACAAATAAATACTGCTTTTGTTCTGTTATCCAGAATTTCTCGGAAAATATCAACAAAACAATAAAAAATATTTGTAGGTAAGAAATGTAAGTATTCTATTCTCTTAAGATTTTTTTTAACGCTTTATAATTACTGTTTGTAAGAATATGAAGCTTTTTCGCATGGTAGAGCACTGATGAAATATCCTTTTCAAATAATCTATGCCTCGTCCTTGATTATGCGCACAAATTTACATGAAATTCGGGGGGGGGGGGTTGCTTTCGAGATAGTTTAATAATGCTACTTCTAGTGGTTTTAAAAATGAATACCTAATAGAAGGAGGCGCAGGGAGGAAGCTACATTAATAATTTAATCTTGTCTAAAATTTGAATTCTTTAGTTACTAAAATACCGTAGAAATAAAAGTCATGACATTATTTTTATCCGTAAAATTAATCTAAAGCATACCCACTTAAAGATTGTTTTGTTTACCCATAGATCAAAATGATATTGAATTAAAATAAACAATAGCCTTAGATCTTAGATAATAATCTTACAAATACTCGTACCAAAGTATCGGGTATACCTGTCTAAGTACCTAGTTACCTAAAAATAAGAATTGTATACTCCAACAAATATAAAATAATCATCGGATCGGATTATGATTATGATAATAATAATAGCAACACTGGAATATACAATATTTACCTTAATAATCCTCTGGTTAAGCTTGGGTGGGGAGAAATGGAAAACATAGATACAGATTTAAAAATAAAAGCATGTTATTATTATTATATTTTTATTAAAGCTTGTGCATGAATAATGCAAGTACCACCAGCAATAAGCTGACAATAACGGACATTTTTTACTTGTTTTGCCAAGTCCATTTTGAGAGAGAAACTGTCAAAATACCTATATTATCTCTAGTCCAACTTTCTTTGCCAACTTTATAAAAATTCAGCACTAAATACAAGAAAACGTTGAAAATGAAATCACAACCTTCACATTATCATTTTAAGGTATCGTTTTCACACATGATCTTAAATACCACAAACCTTTTGTAATTAACAGTTGTAACAGCTCGGAAGTACTGGTCTTCACTTTTGTCAGTAGGTTCTCCTGAATCTTCCAATCCAGGCCAAGGTCTTAACTGAGAAATCAGAGTTAGGGTTAAAGTATAATAAGGATGCAAGTAAATAAATAAGCGACTTTTCTTAAGGAGACGTAGGTTTCATATATAGCAAATTTAGCAAGGTATTAATCATATCATTATACAGAAACTTCGGCGAACATGGTTACGAAACTTATTTTTACAGAGGATGTTACCAAATGGGCAATTCCCATATAATAGCATGTAATATGTTTTGAATAAGCAAAATAAGTTCCTAATGTGCAAAAAATATTCCCCCATATTTATAAAACATTGTTACAATATTTTACGAAATATGTTGTGTGTGTATGTATGTATGTGCATATAACCAACATATTTGTTAATCGCAGATACAAATATAGACAATATGTTAGATGAATGTCCAAATGATGTATATGTTTGTTTTGAATAAGAAGGGATATTTCCACAATATCTTGTGTAACATATTCCTAATTTAGTGGTTCTATAAATATTTACAAATTGAACATTTAACTTAAGTACATTACAGGCACGTTCACCTTAGGAATGTGCAATTTTGGAATATTGCTGGAACATGCTAAATAGTATATTCATTCAGCAAATATCTTAATGAATGTTCACAAATGGTTGTATCTTATGAATCTTATGAATGTTCACGAGTGGCGATAACTGGAATATCATGACGTCACCGAGATTCTGCTTACATTATTTTTAGCTAATATTTCCAAGTACGTTGATGGCTCTGTTGGTCTCTGACCAAATCAGCTGGTCTCTGACCAAATCAATGTTCGTGTAGTGATGGGCAGAATCGAGTAAAAGTATCGATAGTACTCGATTCTTTAAAGTACTCGTAGTATTCGAGTACTGGAGTACGAGTACCGACTACGAGTACTCAGTATCGCTATTGAACAACGACTACGGTATCGAAAACACAAAACATAGAGGTACAGCGTTATTACGGTTTATTTTAGGGTGTTTGCCAGTGTTTGGTCTTCTTGTACTCGACTTTCGGGCTCTCGGCACAATATATAATAATAATAATAATAATAATAATAATAATAATTAATAGGAGTATTGTCATAGGGCCGCTGCCTGGGGATCGCCAGGGCATGTCTGGAGCCGGCGCTGGGCATGACAGCGAGCGGGACGTCGGTGACAGGGCGCTGATGAGGCGGGCCCCTGTTGCACAAACAGCTACAGCCCAACAACACGAACATCTACAACATGGGAGCCAAACGAGAACTAGGGTTCCACCCACCGAAGGTGCTGCGCGGGAACTTCAGCCAGCGTTCACTCAGGCGGGATTACAACGACGACGCATGAAATGGACTGGGTCCATGAATGAATCGATAATGCGTATTTTTTACAGGGTGACAAACTTAGGACAAGAGATGATCGGCTACCGACAACAACTGCATGCCGAGTTCTGCAGGGAGTTTCCACACATGCAAGTGTCTGAACAAAGAGTGTCAGATCAGTATCGAACTATTCTAAGAAATAACCGAATTCCAGAAACGCGACTTAACGCTATAAAACGGGAAGTTGAGCTAGAGATCCATGGCGAACACATAGACATAGACAACAACAATGGGGAAATTCAACTGCCTGGACCACAACAAGAAGCCGGAACGGCAGAGCGAACAACTGAGAATCGGAAAATTCAAGTGCCTGGACCACAACAAAAAGCCGAGACGACGGGACGAACAACTGAGAATCGGGAATCAGTTAACGGAGAACACTTTGAAAGCCTAGACACACAGCTGAAAAGGGCGGTATTGCGATACGAAGGCACAGACCCACTGAGCAGACCACCGCTACCAAGATTGAACTCTTCCAGGAAGCTTGCAATCATGCTCGATATTATGAACACCAGAATTTTACCCAACTATGTTTCAGTAACACCAACATTAGAACATATGCACATGTTAATCTACTGTGCCGCAACGGCCATCATCACTGCAATGGGAGCCAAGATCCGGACGGCTCAAGAGTTAAATCGTGCAAGACCAGAACCACGAATGGCTCAATGGGAGATGCGACTAAACCGGAAGATCGAGAGTCTCCGTAAAGACATAGGACAAGTAACGGAATATATCAGAGGAGTTAGAACTAGAAAGATCCAGAGGGCGGTGCAGGCAATAATGAGCCGCACCCAAATGCATTCTCAGCGTGACCCCGCGAACATCACTGCTCAACAATGTCTTGATACATTAAAACAAAAACTTTCTGTTTTCGCAGGGCGTCTGAGGAGATACAAGGCTAGTAACAACAGGAAACGAGACAACAAACTTTTTGAACGATCAGAAAAAGTTTTCTACCGTACTTTGAATTCTAGCGCCGATGCCACAAATGCGACTTACCCTACCAGAGAACAGGTCGACGGTTTCTGGAGAAATCAACTTGCCACACCAGGTCCATACAATGTCAGTGCAAGCTGGATCAGTGAAGAACGCGAGATGGGCCGGAACTATAGCCAGATGCAACATGAGCAATTCACAACCGATGAGGTCTCCAATGTCATAAAGAATTCCCACAACTGGAAGGCACCAGGTCCAGATCATCTCCAAAATTACTGGATTAAGAAGTTGTGGTGCACGCATGAACAAATAACTGCCTTAATTAATGAAGTCTTGCTCGATCCTCTGAAAATGCCATTGTTTCTTACACAGGGTGCAACCTACTTGTTACCAAAAGACCAGCGGAATACGGATAATCCTGCCAAGTACCGCCCAATAACCTGCTTGCCTACGCTGTACAAGATAATCACATCTTGCCTTACGCAGCGAATATATGCTCACTGTGAGCGGAACAACATCATGGCAATGCAGCAGAAGGGCTGCGCGAAGGGCGCAATGGGATGCAAAGAGCAACTCACCATAGACTCTGTCATCTGCAACCAGGCTCATTCCAGGCAACGAAACCTCTACATGGCTTATGTGGACTACAAAAAAGCATTTGATTCCGTACCTCACGACTGGCTCACAGGTATCTTAAAGCTGTACAAAATAGATCATCATACAGTTTCCTTTTTAGAACACGTTATGACAACCTGGCGCACTAAGATACAACTCAGAACCGCAAGCAGTAACATCGAGACCGACACAATCAACATCCGAAGAGGGATTTTCCAAGGAGATTCACTCAGTCCACTGTGGTTCTGCATGACGATGAACCCTCTATCACACCGGTTGAACTCTACGAAATATGGCTTCGCTATCAAAAGCAACAGATCAGAAGCGTTCAGGTTGAATCACCTATTATATATGGATGATTTAAAACTGATGGCCGCAACCAAGAACCAACTAACGCAAATGCTTAAAATTGTAGAGGAGTTCTCCAGGGACATCGGAATGCAGTTTGGACTGGACAAGTGCCGCACCCTTAATATCGTCCGAGGAAAGCTCGAACAAGGCGCACACGAGATGCAGGACGGACAGGAGATCGAAGCAATGAGCGTGGGAGATACATACAAGTACCTCGGGATGAAGCAAGCTCAAAGGATAGATCATCGAACAATGAAGACCGATTTAACTAATGAATTCATCAAGAGAGTAAGACAAGTAGTGCGAACTGATCTTAACAGCAATAATTTGTTTAAGGCCCTAAACACGTATGCGTGCTCTGTACTAAGCTATTCCTTCGGAATAGTGAATTGGACCAACACGGACATCAACAACTTGCAACGAAAAGTTAGGACACTACTGACAAAAGCTCATAAACATCATCCCCGTAGCGCCGTAGAAAGAACAACCCTGCCACGTCAACAAGGAGGAAGAGGATTGGCAGACCTCAGCAAGCAATTGGACCAACAAATACTAAATCTGCGTAATTATTTCCACAGACAGGCCAACAGCTCCACACTACATAAAGCTATATGCGGAGCAGACGTCTCAACACCGCTACGTCTGACGGAACACGAGCATCACAATCACCACCGAACCGACAACGATAAACTACAGAGGTGGTTAGAGAAGCCGCTGCACGGGAGGCATCCTAATGAGGTTAACCAGGAACATGTCGACAAGTTAGCGTCGTACTATTGGCTGACCTCGGGACGAATGTTCCCAGAGACAGAAGGCTTCTTACTGGCCATACAAGATCAGGTTATACCAACTCGCAACTACCTAAAATTCATTGTAGGAGATGCATCGGTAGTGGATGACAGATGCAGATACGGGTGCCCAACTTCAGAAACAATCCAGCACATAACAGGAGGATGTCAGATGTTCGCATCAACGGAATATAAGGAACGACACGATTCGGTTGCCAAGATCTTGCACCAGGAACTGGCGGAAAAGCTGCTGCTTGTGCAGGCAGAGAGGGTCCCATATTACAACTACACACCTGAGCCTGTTCTTGAGAACAGCAACTACAAGATGTACTGGGATCGTACAGTTCTGACTGATCAACGAGTTGCCCATAACAGACCGGACCTTATAATAGTTGATAAAATTTCTAGGAAGACAACTCTGATTGATGTGGCCATCCCGAACAACAACAACCTGCGTGGGAAGCAAGTCGAGAAGATCGCGAAGTACAGAGACTTAGAAGAACGAATTAGAAGGCAATGGGAAATGGAGAACGTCCAGACGATTCCAATCATCATGTCAACAACTGGTGTTATACCAAAAAGTTTGCTGAGAAACATCAAGGAGCTGAATCTAACTGATAGTCTTTACAGGTCCATGCAGAAAGCGGTACTACTTGCGACAGCCCGAACCGTCAGGAAATTCATGGGGAATGCAGGATCGTCCAACAACATCAATGTCACCTAAGGCCCGATTACATGGCAAGGGTCTCGTCCGAGCCAGATCCTTTTGGTATCCGGGATGCCCGGGATCTGAGTGAATGTTCCCCGTAGAGGGAGTGCGAATGCCTTTTGGCTAAGTCGGAATAATAATAATAATTCTCACCCTCACAATACTCCAAGCTAGGAGTACCCCAGAAGCAACCACATGCTTGCGCGGGGGAGGGGGGCAATTACTATTATTTTGTCTTCGCTGCCATTTGCGGCTGGGGCCGACTTTTTTCCCGATAGAACTAGAATAGCATTCGCTCAAGTACTACGGAAAACCCTAGAGAACCGTAGTAATCCCAGTGAGTGTATGACAATTAGTAAATCACACGGATAAAGCTATTTAGGAGCAATACCGTGAATATACACGTGAATATTAAGGATATACATAGAACATACAAAAATGCTTCTGAAGTTTCAAATTAATCTTCAATGAATATTTGTGGAACATACTTCAAAAGGCGAACACCTGAATGTTCAGATAATGTTTCTACAGTTTTTATGAATATTCATAAGTACAATGTGCATGTTCTCTGAAAAAATATTATCAGAATACCTATTCCGCCAATGTAATTTTGCTATATGGGTTGCAATTAGCTCACAACTTTGTTATTAAATAATGATAATAAGTGACCTTGAAATTGACAATATTAATTAAATCGGGCCAGGCAACTTGAAAAAGTTGTATTATAATCAGTTTGGTAGGGACAAACCGACAAACCCAGTTAAAAATTAAGTACATAAATGGATCTGTTTGCGCCACAAATAAATTTCCGAAAATATAGTATTAGTACTATTTCATTTTCATTATTTCACTGGTGGTTATGCTACTGATCAAATACTAAACACTTATTAGACATACTATCCCATTTTAAAAGTCAACTATCTCACTATCTCAAAAACGAAGTGCTTGCAGAGCAGAGGACCTGTGATCCTGTTTAGAGTTTTTTTTGTTTAAAATTCACTCAGATCACTGAGTAAAGGAATTATCCTTTACTTAATTCCCAGATCGAACTTTTAAACAGCCTGTCGGTTCTTGGATAATAGGGTGCAAAAAGTAATTTTACCGTAAGCGTTTTCCAACTTGTTGGTAATATATCCCACAACTTAAGTTTTTAGAATCAACCGTGTTTGAGAAAAAATCAAGACCAATTTTTTTGTTCCACTTAAGGGTGGAACAACGTTACAAGGGAGGCTTATTTCGAAAAATGTTACATAAAAGACCCCCCTTAAAATCACCTGTCCTTCCTCTAAATATTTTCACATGATTATCTGTCTATAGAAAAATTACATACTTAACACATATGAAACTGAACGGTCATTTTTTCTAAAAACAACGAAAAAGGAAAGAGAATAAGCCTACCTATTATTTTATTTGTGCTCCAATAACAATACTCGTAGCGTTGACTCTATTTTGGTGAACGCACCGGGAATATGCCAGTTTCGCCGGTGGTAGTAGGATTATATGAAACCAACTAGAGCTGCAGATGTCCCCAATTACATCTCACCGTCTACTGAAGCCACATATTTTATATCATATTTCTATCCTTTCTACAAAAGTTGCAAGATTTCTTGAGAAGAGGATCCAGAACGAACGAACTTTTGCGTCGTGAATCCTCACTGTTAAAAAATGGTGTAGGGTATCACGATATTCGCTATTTTTGGATGGGAGCAAAAATTGTGCCCCCTTTGATTAAATCTAAAAGCAATAATAAAATATGTACATGTACCATGTACCCTCATTTTTTGTTTGTTTTACAGATTATTTCTGTTAAAAGTTTTAAGATGTCGAAAATATATTTTTTTTCATTTTCATTATTTTCATAAGTTGCCTTGTTTAATTGTTTACTGATTACACCATATCATTGGATTATGTGCTGATATTTTTTAGGAAAATTGGTTGATGTACGGTAATTCGGCGAAAAATACGGTAATTTTGGATCGCCGGTACGGTAAACGATAAACTGGATGGGAGGGGTTGGCAACACTGCAATAAATGAACAAATTTATACAATTACAATTAAGTAATAGACAAAGGATGATTAGATTAGTAGGAATTTTATTTTTAATAAAAATAAATTATATCCTTTACTTCTCGTTACTCGGTGTCTTTATTTGTATTCCACAATTCAGCGTTGTGCTTGCTATTACCGTTGATTGGCGTATTAATAAAGATTGCTCACGGCTGTCACGCCTGACACTTTTTCAACTCACCATGTGCTTTCCGGGGGCAAAATACAATGCAAAACACATTGTTAGTATTTGTTAGCCGTCAGAGCAATCTGTTTTCCAGGACATGAAGCTATATAGCCGTGAGAAGTCTTTGTAAATAAGTCAGTCGACGCTATTACAATTATTGTACTAGATCCTAGATCTATTACAATTTACCAAATCAAATATTGCTATTACCACAGACCTATATAGCTAGGGTTTCATCAAGTCAAGTAGCTTGACATTTTAACAAATAACTTGACTTGAAAATCAAGCTTTTGGCAAATTAAATATTTGACTTGACTTGATATTGGAAAATTACTACTTGACTTGAACTTGACTTGATTTCAAGTCAGGTCAAGTCAAGTAGCTTGAATATCAAGTCAAGCCATGAATCTCTAAAATTAGCAATAAAATTAAATTTACTTTTACTTGTGAACATGTTTATTTATTATTAACACACAAAATTAGAACCAAGTTTCCGAGAAAAATGTTTATATATTAAGAAAAAAAAGTGCTTTGAACGGTATTCACGTGAAACAAATAGAAGTTTTTGTTGTTACACAGACTATACACATAGTTTTGGTACGGACTTAAAATAGTTTATTTTTGTTCTTTCCTAGTTTTGCAAAAAAAGTGTACAATGCAAAGGTTTATTATTATATTTACCTAACTGCCCTACCTGATAATAAAATTTGAAATTGATAAAAAATCAAGTAATCAAGTAGCTTCAAGAAAAACTTGATTTTTCAATTACTTAAGAAATAAATACTTGACTTGACTTGATATTGGAAAATTACTACTTGACTTGAACTTGACTTGATTTCAAGTCAAGTCAATTCAAGTAGCTTGAATGTCAAGTCAAGCAATGAATCTCTATATATAGCTGAAGCTATATAGATCTGTGCTATTACTACAACAGGAAAAATCCCAATAATCTATTACAATTTCGACTGCCGACATTATAGGTGCTTTTCATTGGGCTGATCTACTGATCCCTGTGTTACCTCTGATCACTTAGAATCGCTTGAGCGACCTTGAGCAATAGATCACTTTGGATCAGTCTGATGGAAAGCACCTCATAACTTCTTATTATACCTATAGGTACGGTTTATTGTTGTTTTTTTTTGTTTTTGTAGGATAGATTTTATTTTTTTTTAGAAATTGATCGTTTTATTTTTGTTGTTTAAATAAAGCTATATTTATGGCCAAGAGCGCTGGACAAATGTGGGTTCACGGTATTGCTCCTAGATAGCTTTATCCGTGTGATTTACTAATTGTCCTACACTCACTGGGATTACTACGGTTTTCTAGGATTTTCTGTAGTACTTGAGCGAATGCAACGAAGACAAAATAATAGTAATTGCCCCCCTCCCCCGCACAGGAATGTGGTTGCTTCTGGGGTACTCCTAGTTTGGAGTATTGTGAGGGTGAGAATTATTATTATTATATCGTGACCAAAAACTGTTTCAATAAAATAAGGTAAATAAAATTTGACTGTTATTTAGATGTATTACAATCTAGTACAATTATTCTGTAAACAATTCAATTCAAAAGCACAACGCTGCCAGAATTCCATTCAGTTTTATAAATGTCTGTTTTATAAAAGTCCGAAGAGTTAAGAGTTCTTGTTCTTGATATTACAAAAAGAAGTCAATACAGATGAATAGATGTCCGGCCGACCTGTTGAGAAGGACGAAGAGGCACCCAGAAGCGTTAGATCCAGTATATAAAGATTCTTTTGTTTATTATTGTTTAAGTTTTTTAGAAAAATCTCTGTTAAATATTATTTAAAAAAAATCAACTGGAATTTTTCGATTTGACTTATTTTCTGAAATGTTCACATAAGCATCCAAATTTTGGCTTCCACTTGAAATAAATAAATTTGTCTTATGCAACATAACAAAACTGTTGACAATTTCAATGTAGGCTATGACGGCCTTTCTAACTAAGTCACGAAAAGGGGTATTGCCATTTGAATATCCGGAACAACGATGACCTCACAGATTTGAATGATAAAAGAATGTTATATTAATATGTCAAAATATGTCATTTTTTAAAACAAAATTGACGTGTTCGAATTTTGTCTAACCTTGTTTTTTCAAAAATAATGATTTTATGCGTTACTTTACGAACACAGTATACCTATACTTTTTTATATAAAGCCTTGGTTTCCAAGATAATGATGTCAAAGTGTCAAAGTTAAAAAATATACCTAAATTGTTTCTTTATTTTCTAGATTTTTTTGTTATTTTATAATATTGGGAACTCGAGATTAAATAATGAAAGTAAGCTAATCGAAAAACCGCAGTGGGGAAATTTGAATTTTCTAACATTGAATAAGGAATTCGTATAATCAATGATTTGATGAAAATGAAATGATATGAAAAGTTAACTTGTTCTTTTTAAATGAGGGCTACAATCTAATGTTCCTAAAACTTAACTATATAATAGTGAACTGCTAAACTAAACTAATTTCGTTTTCTACTTTCTACTCTATACTAAAAACATTCATTTAGATTTTTGGTCGCCTTTTTTCCAACAACAGGTTTTTACTTTACATTCATTTTATGTGTATTAAATAAATGATATTAATTAAATAACAGATACAAAAAAAATAAGAATACTTTTGTGGCGTTTTAAAAAAGACACTGAGTTGCCCATAATAGTCCGGACCTTATAATAGTTGATAAAATTTCTAGGAAGACAACTCTGATTGATGTGGCCATTTTAAGCTTCGGTATTCTACTTACAGTTTTACAATTTATATGACTAGTTTAGAGGCATTTTCCGTCACATCTTTGTTGCCCTGAGGCCCCCAGGGCCTCATTTTCCTTCAGTTTCATTGTTTTCTCTGTAGAGCTTCCATAACCTTCCAGAAAGTTTGCTAGAACTTTATGATTTGTGAACTATCATTGGCCAGGAATATTCTAGAGTATTCTCCAGTCTTCCATTTGAGTACAACAAATCAACCACTTCTCGGTTGAATGCAATTAACCTTTATACGGTTCCAACACAATAGGTAGGTATATCAAAAATAATATACTTAATAAAACAAACCCTGTGACCTGTGAATGTGGTAGATGCTCAAAAACTTGGTACTGGGCGCTAATAGTTATTTATGCAACAAGTGCATAAAGTAGTACTTTTTTTCATGAATGGGAAAGTTGCGCGCACTCACCTGCGGTTCGTGCGCGCAATCCCATGAATGAAAAAAAGACACTTTATGCATGAGTTTCATACATTATTTTTTATACGATCGTGCTTAAACATTGAAATATTTGGGATGGGATTTTTGTGTTATATACTAAAGGGCATATAAATGCACTATGGTTTTCAATTACGAGGATTATAATATATAGATCGCGGTCTCACTACGTTTACACATAGTATTGAAATCGATTTGAATATGTTTTTAGAATTATTGAAAACCGCATGAAGAGATTTTGAGATTGATTTGAATCTCAAAATAAATTTTCTTATTTTCGTTTACCATTTATGAAAACACCAAACTGCACTACACTGAATTCGATTCCAAACTCCATGTAAACGTAATAAGGAAGTTTAGAGTGAAAAAAAGTTAACTTTTTTTAACTCTAAACTGCTCAGAGTGAAAAAAAGTAAGTTTTTTTAACTTGTTAAAAAAAGATATACTTTAGGCATTTAAAAAGGTTAAAAAAAGTAAAGTTTTTATAACGATCGTATAAAAAATAATTTTCGATATATGTAGGAACGAAAAGTAAACAGAGCCAATAATATCTTTTTGAGTGATGTTCACGTACTCCGTTGTTTACAGTATTTCATTTCAAAATGTGAACAAATGTAGCTATTAATTCTTCGTAGGTATGTGAAAATTTTTCTAAAACTAAACGTTGCCGTCCGCCGCCGCGTTCAATCTACATGGTTTGTGTTGTTTACCCAGTTGGACATTTTCTCTGATTGTTTACGTGTGTATTTTTCGTTTTTTCAAGTTTTTTTTGTTAATTTATAACTATTTATTAGTATTTGGGATATAGTGACTGATTTTGAATACAATGGGATGCAGAAATTTTGTGGTATGTGATGTGGCTAAATTGATATTTCTTAGGTAAACGTACACGGGCGTAATGTTTGTTGCTCTAAATTTCCATGTGTGTTCCATTTTAAGTGGAAACACTCCAGTAAAACTTTTACTCTTCATTCGAAAAACTCTACGTTGGTGCAAAATTTCAGGTCTTAAGGCCGGTCCACACACAACGATGTATTGTACGATTTGCATGCACAAGTAAATCATTATACCTACCAACGTATTGTAGTAAAGCTGCAATTTTCGCTTGATACAATAATCATAGAGGAAGTGATTTTGGAGTATTTTGACGTTTTGTTTAAATGTAAAAAAGAAAAGATGAGAAATCAGGAAAAGTTTAAATATAATTAGGTACGAGTAGATGGTCTAGAGCACGGTTATTGAAACGACGTTTATTTTCCCATTGAATTCTATTTTAAAATTATGCGAAATTATCGACATATTTTTTAGCAAATTTAAATTAACAATAACTGATGTATTTTAAATTTGTTAAAAAATATGTCGACCATTTCGCATAATTTTATAATAGAATTCAATGGTAAAATAGACTTCGTTTCAATAACCATGACCATTTAGTTCTATTTAAAATTTTCCTGATTTCCCTCTTCCTTTTAACATTTGAACAAATCGTCAAAATACTCCAAAAACCCTTCTTCCATGATTATTGTATCAAGCGAAAATTGCAGCTTTACTACGATAAGTTGTTATAATGTGGACGCTCTGAATTTGTAACGATTTATCTGTAACGATTTACTTGCGCGTGTAAATCGTACAATGGGTGGTATGAATAAAAACGAAGTACTTGCTACTACTACAAGTATTAGTATCTTCTACCTAGTATTTACTTTAAAACGAAGTAGATACTACATTTTCGTAGTATTTACTTCACCTGTCAGAGAACTACGGAAATGTACTATCTACTTCGTTTCAAAGTAAATACTAGGTAGAAGATACTAATACTTGTAGTAGTAGCAAGTACTTCGTCTTTATTCATACCACCCAATACATCGTTGCGTGTGGACCGGCCTTATCTCAATTTTTAAGACCTACTAGGAATTTTTGTCTAGTAAAAAAATGAAGAAATTCATTTATCGATTTTTTATTTAAAATCTAACTAAATTCGCTGTTCTCATCTCCGGAGGGGTTCCCCATAATGCATTTTTCAGGAGAATTCTAATTTCTGTCATATCTTTTATTAAAACGATTAAAATTAAAACTACAATACTATATTTAACCTGATTGACACAAGACACAAGCAAATTGACAGTTCAAGATAGTTCAGACTAGAAGTCCATATAAGTTCATAGGTAACTAAGATTTATTGTAATGAAAATATAAATAGTATCATTTCTGATTTTAAATTTGTACTTTTTTAAATGTATTTATATCTCAGCTCTAAGCACATTCGAACAAAAAATAATGTATGATTACACGGACGAAAAAGTAGTTTTTCGTTCTTATATCATGAACTACTATTATGGTAATGTCCTTCTTTTCACAGAGAATCGTTAGATGGCTTGTTAATTTTTTGTCCACTAGATACAGAGTGATTGAGTATAAATGTCACCTAATATTTACCTATAATTTTTGAAGTAAAAAAAAGTTTTCTTAAATTCAGTCTTTCCTATTTTATAATGAATGCATAATAAATAGTTGTTTGATAGACTTGTATATTGTAAATATTATATATACTTATTTGGAGTTACTTATACATATTTACAAAATAACCTAAATCGTATCAAAAAACTGGAAAACTTGAATGTGCCAACAATAACATCTTTTTAAAATCATGAACAAAATAATTTGCCTTTGGTAATATGCTAAAATAAAGCTTTCATTATTATGTATCTATTCCTATAGTATATCGTTGGCTCTGCTTATACTTTTTTTTAGGCCCAATAATAATTATTAAATTAATTAAATTGGGTAGGTACCGGTTTCCGAATAAAATTAAAATTGACAGGAGGTAGATCCATCGCAGTTTGACCCGTAGAACCATTAAACGGTACCTAGAACTTACGCGGTTAGATAACTCGGACGGCATAATCCGAACAGAACCTCCAAGTTATAAAGAAACAATTTGTTTCTTTAGAAACAATTTGTTTCTTTAGAAACAATTTGTTTCTTTAGATACAATTTGTTTCTTTGTTTGTTTGTTTCTTTAGAAAAAAACTGATTCTTTAGAAACAATTTGTTTCTTTATAACTTGGAGGTTCTGTTCGGAATATGCCGTCCGATTTTTTTAGGTGCTTTGAAAAAATTATCTAACCGCGTATTAATAGGTATCCACCGTTTATCTAATAGTTCTACGGGTCAAACTGGATCTACCTGTCAATTTTAATTTTATTCGTAAACCGGTAGGTACCTAATTTACTTTGTTTCAAACAAGTATTTTGTTTTCTTGATTGGAAACTTCCACAGGCACAATATGATGAATCTGACTCTCGTTCGGATGAATCCTGGGTCAGCGAAACTTCTCGTTGCAAGCTTTCGTCTTCGATTGTAAGGGACATCCTCGGGGCGCAACAGTCACACTGAGACGCACTTTTACATAGTTGTTGGCTCGCGTTTTTCACAAACACCCGGCAAAACCAATATCACCAAATCCAGACGCTAATTTTCTCGCGTTTTCGCCTGTTCCCTGCATTTTCCGTGTTCCTATAAATACCATCACAGGTGACGGTGACAGGAAAACCGCAGTCTCAGTGTGTGTGATCGTCGTGCCCTGACGATGTTCCGTGCAACCGAGGATGAAAGCTTGGAACGAGAAGTTTCGCTTACGCAGCATTCATCCGGAAGAAACTCAAATTCGACCTATGTTTAGCTATTATACTGTCATGAAGGGTCGCCATTAGCCGGGATCACTGGGTATGCGAGATGCGAGTCCCGAAGCGCAGATTGAAGTAGACAGTAGGGTCAGTAGGTACAAAGTAGGGTGTTTATTCTTCCACTCACAAAGATGCCTCTAACAGTATCTGGGCTATGGCAGGGGTACCGCGGATTGTGGACCGACGCGACCGATAGTACGTGGAAGTGACCGGGACCGGGGCGCTAGCTGCGCCCTTGACCCGGCGGCGCTAAGCCGCTGCTGACCAGCTAACGACATCAGCAGTACCCGGGGGGTGCTGTCGTCTGCCCCTCGGAGCCCGACCTGAACAAGGAGGCTACTAAGCGGGATTCGTTGTCAGGCCAGACCACCGAGGGTGTTCAGTGATCGAGTAGCTGCTAATAAGCGGGGCTTACTGATCCCCAGCTTGTGGCTGGCGCCGAATTTATATTAGCAGATTTTGCCGACTCGGCGATTGGACTTCGATCTATCTAGTGTTTATCTTATTGGACAATCCTTGTATGTTTTATTATTGATCGACCCCTGTATTTATAAATTTGTATTTTGTATAATGTTATCTTTATCCGTGTTATGATTTAGTAGAAATGAATTTAAATAGTTTGGTCATCGGTCCACAGATGTAACTTTGTTGACAATACCTTATTAAATATTATATTCTTTTACTCAATGACAATACTAAATACTATTGATATGGATTCCGTTCAAGTCGGCACATATAAAGAAAGCAACCAAACATAAATTAATAAAACAGTTGCCAGTATCAGGTTGTAGGTTTTGTTTTTTTGCTAGTTGCTTACAAATACACGCCGTCAGTGGCGGCTCGTCCGGGGAGGCAGAGGAGGCAGTGCCTCCTCTGTAAGAATAATAAATATAAAAGAAATAAAAAATGAGTTACTTAATTCACTATATAAATACAAATAGGTAGGTATTTTGTGGTTTGTGCATTTATTTTTACAATAATCTCAATCATAATTTATACCCTGAAAGATTCAGAGTCAAGAATTTATAATGACACTAGCGGTAATACTTCGAATAAAGTCGGTTCCACCATAGCGCAGGCTCCAAGGGGGCATGTCGCCGACGGAGAAACGTTTTTAGGTTACTTAGTAACTGTATTCGGCACGTGGGGGTACTACTGTCTTTGTCTGACGCATGCCGGGATACAGAAATGTCAAATCGTTTCACTCTTTCACATTAGATGAAGCCGGGGGCAAACAGGCCCATGTCGCCCATTCACAGAAACGGACACGGACGGACTCTAGCTAGGCAGTAGTGTTCTTTCGGGTTGTGTGATTGTTCTGTGTTTTATCGGATGTTTACTTGACTTTGTGCTTTGGCTTTGGATATTTAAAACATATTATGGTGATGGAGGTGGAAGAGAACGTGAGAAACTGTAAGGATGTCGTAGAATTTATGATAAAAAACAGATTCAACAGTCTTATGATGATAAATTGTTTATTAAGGATTTAGGTGTAGGTACCACATCCAGATTTAAGCAAAACACTAGTCAATCAAGGCAAACCTCCCCGTGGTTTTGTGAATTCTTGGTACAGTAAATGCAATTGGTTAACTGGTAGCGTAACTTTAAAAAAGCTGTTTTGTTGGCCGTGTCTTTTATTTCCAAATCGCGGAGAAAAAGTTTGGTCAAAAATCGGATATGACAGTCTCAAAAATTTGTACCGAGCGATAGAGAGGCACTCAAAGAGTCAAGAGCACATTAGCAGCGCTTGTAAATTGCATCTTTTGGGTAAACAAAACATACTGAATGTCATTGATTCTGCACGCCAAACCGAAATTCGAAAATTTAGCGAGTCAGTACGAAAAAATAGAGACAATATTATAATACGCTTCATTGATATATGTATATTTCTGTGCAACCAGGAATTATCTTTTCGAGGGCATGACGAAAGTAGGGAGTCTTTAAATCGGAGCAAAATTTCGTACACTGTATTTTATTACCTTTGAATATGATCGATGAGAATCTTAATTATGCTTTTATATGCATTATGCATTAGGTATGTCCGAGGGTATGTCACATCGATCTACATTTTTTAGTACCTAGTAAAATAAGTCCACGGAATCTCTATACCTTCTCGTTGGTTTTGCCGAACAAAAAAATATCTTTTATATAAAAAATGAAAACCACCATTTATTTTCTTTTTTGTGTGATTTGGTATAACCTTCGGTATTCGATATAACTCTCGGTATTTCTTGGATAAATAATATTCATATTCAAATTTTGTGTATATAAAAATCCCGAGAAAAGTACAACGATATTTTTTGACCAAGTAGAGGTACTTTTTTCCCAATTTATTAAAAAGTCTGCCTCCCCAGATCAAATTGGCACGAGCCGCCACTGCACGCCGTCCCTGGTAATCGCCAGGGGGGGGCGACAAATGGGACCGGGAGTGAAGAAGGCCGAGCTGTCGGGGGCGGGATTAGCGACGGCATTGTGTCGGCCAGCTCTGAACCGTTCGGCACACACATTATACCGCCAGCGATCGGTAGATGTTGATTCCGATTGTCGATCGAGCACAAGGGTGCTATGGATAGGCACGGCAGGTCATAGGCGTCTTGTGCTTTGTATGAAAAATAACTAAATTTTACTGTTATTCTTCTGCAGCAACAAAGTTTTGTCTCGGCAATTTGTTTAAATGTTAGCTAAAACAGTTTAAAACATATGTAGGATGCGCTTAGAGTGGCTTTTAAGCAATATCGCTTCATGGGTATTCAGAAAAAAGTAGCAATAATTATTTTCCGATAATATAAAGACAATATAGGCCTCTCTTCTTAAGAAGAATAATGAATGGATACCTACGTAAAAATTTGGGCAATTGTCGGGTGGTGGCGGTAGCATGCGGTAGGAAGGAACAGTAGCGCTCTCTATAATAGCGACTGTAGCGCTCTATAGCGACTGTGGCGACTAGACCAGTCAGTCTTGTCAATATCTTGAGTGCAGGTGTGTGGACCGTGGCGTGTAGAAAATTACATGATTCGCGGAACGTGAACTCGTACCTATTGAAGTTGAAAGTAAACAGTGATGGAGTGTTTTAATTTCGATTTTTATTGTGTGCATATTGCACATTTTGTGCTTAGTTTTGTGTTTTGTCTGCTACTGCAGTCTCTGCAAACAACGTGCATCCGTTGTGGGAATCTAAAAGCTCCCTATACTCCTACACGCACCCACTAATTACTGTTGATTGACATTGAAAAATCAAAAAATAAAATAAAATCGAGCACAAGGGTGCTATGGATAGGCACGGCAGGTCATAGGCGTGGTCTTGTGCTTTGTATGAAAAATAACTAAATTTTACTGTTATTCTTCTGCAGCAACAAAGTTTTGTCTCGGCAATTTGTTTAAATGTTAGCTAAAACAGTTTAAAACGTATATTTTTTGAAATATCTGGAAAAAGGTTAAAAAAAATAAATTTACGATATGTTGTGCAACTGGCAACTCCGCGCGCCGGGGTCGGTAGCCTCGACGCGCGAGCTTAACAGCTGATCTGGTGAACGCTTTTAACAAGGGGTTTTAATATACTTCTGAAAATATTGTTTTTCTTTTTTTGGTTGACTTTTGAATTTTTTTAATTTCGAATTCGTATTAAGCTACTTTTTTCCCACCTGTGGTTCAAATTCTTTACATCATGACTGAATTGCCCTGTATAATTTGGAAGTGCGGTGGATTACAAAAATAAATGATGATTGTGTTGATCCATGGTTTCGTCAGGTCGGTGTACTGTGAGGTCGATGAACATAACTAGCTTATATTATCTATATTTTAGCAATGTCCTACTGTAACGGTGGGGACTAGCACAGGTAGTAGTGTGATTAACCTGAATTTAAGTTAGTTTAGACTTGGTCTTTGGAGTTTGTACTATAAAAATAAAAGCGATTTGGTTCCTCAAAATCTTCCCTATACTAGTGGGTATTCCTTAAGGTGCTGTCGCGACGGAACAAAAATGTGTTGGCCATCCGGGCCCCAACCCCGTCAGATTGGAATGTTTACCGCAGGGGTTTTATCCGGTAATCCGATTTGGGCGCGATGCGAGCCCGCTTAATTGAATCCGGTCCATCCCGGAACGATATTTGAACAGATGATGGGTCCTCTTATTTCACGCGGGTGTCCTGCTGGGAATTTTTTGCGCGCTCGGCTTGATCCTGTCGCTGGGAATTCCTAACGCGTGTACAGGGACAGGGAGGCAATAAGAGACAACTGCTGGTCAGCTGTTCAGATTAAGTTTTGACTGCATATTTTTGGAGGTTGGGAAATTTCTGTGTTTAATAATGTATCGAAACAAACAGTAACGTAACGTGTAATATAATAGTTTGTTTCAAAATTAAAAAAAAAAACTAGATTCAAAGGGCATTATGATAATGCGTGTGTTCTTTTTCCATAATAAGCAGGGATGGAACGGAGAGTGGAGAGTTATGCGTTTTGATGTGATTTTAGTCAGGCTGCCACTCGTGTTCGTATAATTGAAAATTGGAAAACCATAGGCATACCGTTAGTATGCAAGTTCTTGCAATGAGTGGCAGGAATAAAAAATAAGCATGTACTCTCAGCGTGAGCATAAAGTGCGAATTTCGACTAAATTCCCTAAGAATAAAAATGACCTCTCTGCTTGGTTATGTTTAGAGATAATCCATATAAAATGATATCTATATATGGTTTTGGAAATTGGGAAGAAGAATAGGGTGTCTCAACAATCTAACCAAGCAATGCTCACTTCCGGTCAAACCAGAAGTCACAAGTCACAAATGAAAACCGACAATATTTTGTTACTCCCCGTATACTCATTCCGTGTTAAAATCCAACTTCACCATTTAATAGAAAAGGATATTTTTTAAATAACTCTTTAACAACACCCTGTATATTAATTTTGATGCCATATTCCATATTCGAATTCCTCGGAAAATTGTACATAAGGCTGGTTTTGAACCATCAAAAATTAGCGAGAAAATCGAGTACCTATTTCAAGTTATCTGGGACACCCTGTACAAACAGGGTGCCTTATAATTTATTTTATTTTCCCTATTATTTTGCGAAATATGGACGGATTTTGATACGTTGCGGTGGTTAATGTAGAGGGTGTTTTAAAACTTGACCCTATTTCGAAATATCAAAAATGAAGGTAATTTACTCCATGGCAACGTTATTTTAGACGCAAGCAAAACCTTTTATCAAGTGTTTTTTTTTTTCGTAAAATGTAAAATAAAAAAGTTTTCCCTATTATCAGTGACTATAATAGTGTAACCGTGGACGTGGACATACTGTATACAGGAAGGCAGGGAGTAACAAAAATTATCAGTTCTAATTTCTGAGTAGGTAGGTACCTGTTGCACTTGGTACCTAAGTTTTTTCAAATTTTAGGTAAATTGTGTGCTCCCATTTCCAACGATATATACCTACCTATACCCTACAAAACGGTTTTATTTTGTTGCAATCTTGCAAGATCTTGCAAGCCTTAAGAATCACCCAGTATAATATCAATATTTTCTGGCTTGTCCTTTAAAATACACAATACACCTTTTCAGTGGCGTATTCAGGGGGGGGGGGAGCAAAGGGGGCAATTGCCCCCCCCCCCCCAGACCTGTCGAGATAAACGAGATTGGTAATATCAAAATTAATAATACCAAAAATTATATACTCCTGGCCTAATCAGAAAATGCAGTGTACATCAAACATCTACAATTTGTTATTTGTTTCATCTTGTCTTCTCGAAATTAAAACCTGTGCAGTAGATTTGAGAACGCGCCGCCGCACCGTATAGCGTAGCTTAGATATTCTGTGCAGCGTGTAGGTAACCGTAAATTAGGCAAAACAACCTACTAAACATATTTTGCACAATTACAGTGTGCACCGCCACGCCAGAAAAAACATTTTCAAAACTGAAAATTTTAAAAATTTATATTAGAGACAATATTAGCGAAAACCCACTGAATGGGTTAACATTCCTTTATGTGTACCCTGAAATACCCATATCTCCAGAGGAGATATTTGACGAGCTCAAGACCAAAAAAAGAATAGGTTCTTGATTTTGTGATATAGATTTTACTGGTTTGAAGAAAAATTATTTTTATGTTATACAGGGTGTCCGGTAATAACTTAAAATTTTTAAAAAAAATGGAAAATATGACGAAAAGTTCATATGAATAGGTCCGCAGATGTTTGGTTTTCGAGATGTAGGGTGTTGAAATTTAAATTTATTTTCGATTTTTTTAAGTAACTTTTTGAGACGACAAAATTTTCTTGAAAAAAAAAACAAGTTCATTAAGTAAACTTTCAAAAAAGAAATGTACTTGTTTATTTAAATTTTATTTTTAAATTTCTCGAAAACAGTCATCTTTGGCGTTATTCACCAAGTATACCTTTTTTGCTTAGAAAACGATTGGGAAGAAGATACATCCACAAAATGGTAGTAAAAGTTTACTGTCAAAAAAGTTAGGGCAAATTAAATTAAATAATGATAGCGTATAGCCGAGCGTATAGCCCTCTACGGATTGCACCAAAAATAATACCAAATTATGACTTCCCTTCCCAAAAAAAACTCCGGCTACCAAACTTTGCAAGAAAATTATGCCGTCTCAAAAAGTTACTTAAAAAAAATTGAAAACAAAATTTCAATTTCAACACCCTGCATCTCGAAAACCAAACATCTGCACTCTGCAGACCCATGTTCATATGAACTTTTCGTCATATTTTCAAATTTTTCAAGTTGGTGCATTTATTTCCGGACACCCTGTATTTATTTATTTCAGAAAATAGGTTTTTGTTCTGTTTTTATTCGTTAAAATTATGGACAGAGTTTTGTTATTTATAACCGATTGCCCCTCCCAGACGTTAATCCTGGATACGCCACTGCACCTTTTCTGTCCATACGGCTATGTCTGATCAACTCTATAAAATCGAAATGGGTTACGGAGCGCCATCTAACGGTTCTCTGTGAAAATTTAATTCCGGGGGGTGTCGCCTTCTTTTTGTCCCTCGACTTATCGATTATATTTTATGTGTAGGAATCTATGATATTAACACATTTATGTAACGTTTAAATCTTCAAATCGGTTAATTTTGCTGAGAATATACTTATAGTGCCATCTCGACGCTACCATTTCACTTCGACACTGCCATACGGAGTCCGTGCCCAAACTCGGAACGTTCAGAGAAGGAATCTCCCATGGAACTCGCTAGTTGTAAAACCAAAGGATAGATGGCGCTAAAATAAAGAAATGCGCAAAGCCTGGCTTTGGAAATGAAATAATATGCCCAGCACACATAATTAGGATTTTAAATTTATGTCCAGTTAGTTCATTTGATCGTGATAAGAATAAAGTAGGATTTTTAGTTTGATAATTTTAAAATGTAGATTAGGTATATTTTTGTATTGCTCTCATTATTCTCCTTTCAAATTTAGGATACCTAGGATCCCTATAAAGAAATACAAAATATATTCCATATGCTCCGACCGTCAAAACGAAGTAGGAATTTACATTTATAATAGTCGGGTGTAGTTCTGTTCTGACACAGACCTCCGACCTATCGAAGCTACACCTAATAGGTCTGTGATATAGGTCTGTTCTCAATTTCGGTGAATGCACCAGGAACAATACTCGGCCCAATTTGGAAACCAAGAAGTAGGTTCCGTTGTGTAAGCTTTTTTTGATTTTTGATTCACCAAAATTTCCAAAATTCGACCACTAAGGAGCTGAAATTGGGAAGGGGATCTCAGGAACTATATACAGGGTGAGTCTTTGACCCGTACAAAAATAATTTTAAACACGGTTAAAGTTGAAGTCCAGGAGGAAGGAGTTATTTTTTAACTCAAAAATAAATTAGAGATAAAATTTTTAAAAATTGATAGAGGAATTTAATATTTTTTAAATCCTATTTGAAAATGAGATTACGATTTTTATGAAGTGTGACAACATTGCAGAATTTAAATTAGGATAGTGGATGGAACAATGATTTAAGGAAAAAGGTCAGCGGTCCCAAAACTTAAAAAAAAAATTCATGGAAAAACAGGAATTTTATTTTTGAGTTTTTCAAAAAATAACTTCATATGCGTACACCTTGTTAAAATTTTTGTACGGGTCCACATAACATAAATAGAGAGGGGAGAAGGTGGGTAGCGGTTTATGAGGACGCCTTTCGGCGTACCCAGAGTTATCTGTCAAAAGAAAGGGTACCATATTACATGCGCGTTTCATTTTCATTGCATTGTGCGAAGTGCGGACGGTGCCTCGTCGGTTTGTGTGAAAAACCTTATTATTTTGCAAAATGCCACCCTCATGTTACATGTACTCATGTATGATTTGAAATTGCCCGAATAAAATTCGTAGACCCGGAGTTAACTATTTTATCAGGTGAATCGGTGTATGTATGTAGCCTTTACCTGTCGCATAGATGAACCGTAGGTATCCGCTGTTTTTTTACGATCCCGCCATTTTGCACAGGGACGAACTCAAATGAATATTGTGTATAAAATATCTGTTTTTATAGCGTTGAACTAAATATTAATGGTATTTATCCAAAAATTTTAATACAAACCCTAAGTTAACAGAGTGTGGGTCACTTCAAGCCGGAAGACCCCTATAAAATTTGTATTTGTCATCCGATTTTTATCGAGTTTTTTTTAACGAGAATTCATAAAAACTGTACTTTAGAGCAAAACGGCACATTTTATTTTAAGAAATCAATGTCGCTACGACATATTTTTTCGGTCAAAATTGGAAAAATCATAACTCTACCCCATCTCTCTATCCCTAATATGGGGTACCTACTTCTATTTCCTAATATGGGGTACCTAAGAAATGATTAAAATTGGTGTTTAAATAAAATACCTACGAAAGAAACACGGTGGGTTGGATAAGTACGTCTTTATTTGGTGTTATTTTAGAAACAAAACAAAAATTATCAAAAAATAATTTCGTTAAAACAATTATAAAACTATTTAAATATTCAATTCGCACAAAAGTAAATATTTTTTCTCAGTTTCCATAGCATGATTGACGATTGCATTTTCCATGTCAATGGAAAAACAGGTTTCCGCTTAAGACTACCATAAACAATATCTTCTGCTGCTCCATTCATTTTTACATCTTTCCAATGTTGTCTGGGGTACCCCAAATTAGGACACCCAGAGTACCCCATATTAGGCCTAGGGCAGTAGTAAAAATAAAACAGTAGATTTTAAGAAATAAGCAAATATATACATAAAAGAACCAGTCTAAGCCAAAACTAGCCCATCATACACGTTTTGAACAACATACAATAATTTAACTTACCTTTTTTATAGCCAAATTCACAGGATTTTCTAGAAGCTAAAAATTTTCAATACTCTCACTAATTTTGTTGGTCATGTTGTATTGGAACTGTAGCTGTCTGCATCCCGAGATGTTTCCTAGTTACCTGTCACTTCTAGAAGCTTAGTATAGCCCGCACCAAATAGATGGCAGCGCCTTAGATCCTGAGAAATTGAGGTACCCCATATTAGGGACTATCCCCATATTAGGCGACTTAAATTTTTTCTACTAATCCACCATTTACTTTGATAAATTTTCCACACCTCATAATTTTGATATTATGGTTTTTGTATTTAGGTGTGCCTATTGACATTACTATTATTTGTAATAAAGTAAGTTACATAGTTTTAATTGTTTTTAATCCACATGCAACTTGATCTAAGCAAGTATGCAGGTAAAATAGGTACCTACTTAACAGAATTTGGTACAAACATAGGCAGTTTTAGGTGGGGGCTTGGGGGGCTAAGGCCCCCCCCCCCAAATCTTGAAATAGCCCCCACAAATTTATTCTTCGCCAGAGCCGGACTGGACCATCAGATCGGCCCGGGCCACGGCTTCCAACCAGCCTCTCTGTACCTAGGACCTTGCCTGCGGCGTATTGGCGTATTTAAAAAAAAAGTCCAAAGCCCCCACCCCAATGTCTGGGCTATCGATTTAGGGATAAAAGATAAAAGATAAAAGATAAAAATTTTATTATATTTATTAACCAAGATATAATTTTCTACTAAAAACAATAAAAATTCTAATTCAAATGTAAAAGAAATTCAACAAAAATAAAAAAATGACTAAAAACTAAGAGTATATCTGGATTCGATTTGATGATTTGATTAACACATATATCCCAAGATATCTAACCTAGAAATAGGAACATTTTTATTGCATAAGAAAACTAAAAACATAAAAACCTCTAATATAAAACTTAATGAAGAAAAAATAAATAATTAACCAAATAACAAATTTTTTAAACCTTGTTAATCATTTATTAAATCAAAAATGATCTTTACGTTGTAAACGGATATCAAAATATCTTTTTCACAAGACATTATCATGAATGCCTCTAAATGATCTTGCGATAGACAATTTCTTAAACGGTTTAAGATAAGCTTCAATTTCGAAAAAGATCTTTCACGAGCAACTTATGAAATTGAAAGAGTTCGTAAATATTTGTATTCCTGTTCTAAATTAGGATAAGCTTCAGCATAAAAATGGTATTTCTTTAAGAGGGCATAACAACAAAATATACACTTCTCAGTTTCTTGTACAGGCAGTAAGTAAGTGAAAAGTTTCATTCAGATCTTTTTTTTGAAAATTATTATGCACGCCGGGATGAAGGGAGATTCAAAAACAAATATTAACAGGTGTTATAACAATAAGTACTTGTAGTAAATAGAGTTTCCCGAGTTTCTGCCTTTTGCTGCTTCAAATTAACGGAGATATGATTTCATTAAAATTGATGCCTTAGTTTAATAGTCTAAATTTTCACACAGTTTGAGTTTGTATATTATCGCATTTTTACTTGACAATTTTCTACAGGAAAATCGCAAACAGGTGAAATCTCAACGAACTCTGAATCATATGTTGGGGCATAATAAAGCAAATCCACATCGTTCACAAAAAGCTCGTGCAACGTTGCCACATTAGCCAGAATGAGAAATTTATTAAGGATATTATTTATAGACCAAGTAGAATCAGTAAATTCACAAAATCAATAAAATTTTTACTATGTGTAGATTGTAGAAATCAACTAATTGTTCCAAATTTATGAAGAAGTTTGGCAATGGTGCAATAATTTCATTGTTTTGTTTAAAATTTCTGTTACTAGCTCAGACAAATAATGTTACTAAAAATGTTTCTTACCTTGGCAGGGTCTGTATTGTATTGAATTATTAGTCTATTTTTATTATTTGTTTGAGGTTACGACCAATATATCCCCCCCCCCCCCCCACTGCCACCTATGACCGAACCCAAACCGAACGATATCGGGATCTAGGTATCTATATTTATATAATTTATTACATGACTTGTGTGTTGTGGGCTGCAGGGGGCCTGCGGCCCTCATCAGCCCCAAACCCGGCGGCCCTTCGGGCGCTCGCCGGCCTCCCAGTCCGGCTCTGATAATAAATGAAGAACGTGGTCTACTTCATAGTTTATCTGAACCATCTTATCAGGTGTGTGAAAAATTACAAAAAAGTTGGGCTCCATTTGAGATATTTGACAAGATGCAGACTCTTTGTATTCTGGTCTTCTCTGTGGTTAAGTCCGAGAAACGTCAATATTTGACACAAGCGAACAAAAATATTTATTGTCAAACAATTTATTTTGATGAGGTTTCTACACTGTTAATTCTCGCTTTCAGAGTGACCCTGTATAGACCACCACAGGACAGGGCAAAAATAACGTAAACGGCCGTTTTCCACTTCACCTGCTCAATAAATTTCCGGCCAGTTTGCCAACCCTCATTGTTCGCGGTTTCAAGCAAAGGGGTCCCATCCCAGGGCCCCTATATCGCTTACATTGTCATAGCCCTACTACTTTGTTCACCCCCTCCCCCCTGGGAAGGGAGTCGGCCCTTAAACGTCGTGACTAATAACTTAAATTTTTCATCGAGCTGCGGGAAATCGATGTTGGCGGACTTTCCTCTGAGTCATCGCTTAGCGGAAACAATGGAAACTTTGAAGAAACACTTTCTGGCATAGCACAGCTATTATCGAAAGTGCTTATAATAATTGGCTAATAGCTTCCACATATCATGTGATATGTGATAGTTTCAATTTTCAAGTTTGAAAGTAACTTGACAGCAATGTTCATTTTGCTTTTGATTTTGTGACACGAAATAGGCCTAAATTAGACTGAAAACGTATAGAGTGGAGGGGTGCATAATAACCTCATAAACAAGGATAATAATATGTGCGATATGTCTATGGGCACTTGTCCGAGTGCATCGACTAGCATTCGTTTGTGCATGCATGATCAAAGAAAATGGTACTACGCATACCATTTTCTTTGGCATGATTCATGAGTAGGTAAGAATGTATTTTTTATTATCTATCCATATTACTGATATTGTGAATGTAATGAAGCTCAAAACAGAAAATTCGTAATAAAAAATGAGATCGTGTTCGGTAAACAGCTATGTAAACACGTATTACCATCATCCATGCTTTCTCGGTAGAAGCGCGCACGTATAAATACATATGTATAGGGGAGACCGGGGCTATCGGGCCACCCCGGGTAATGAGGCCACCTGCAAATTTTTGAAAACCGCGCGTTTAAATTCATTGAATCGCGCTGCTGCCATCTTTTCGAATACAGATTAACTATTGTACCAAAGATGGTTGATGTGCTAACAACGCGTACAATCTTCTATGCAAAAGTGTAAAACAGCCAGTTTTCATCTAATTCAGAAAGAACATAAATGTGAGTATAAAAGTAGTTAAGTACTAAATATCAAATCAAAGGTTTTTGTGAGTGAAATATGCTTATCAAGACGTAGTATAGTATTTGTTTCATTGCGTCAATAAACATTTTAGGTTATGTTTCGCTGATGTTTGTAAATGTTGGTATATTGGGGCAATGAGGCCAGGGGTGGCCTGATTGCCCCATATCTAGTCGTATAAAAACAGTTACTTAAGATATGTCATTCTTTTAGATGGTTCGCAACTACAAAAGGACTACAAACAAAGCCAATGGCAGAAGTGTCAAAAGCGTATCTATAGCTTTTGGAATGCCAAGAACTTCCCTTCGAAACCAACTGAAAAAAGAAATTCCCCAAGGTCCCAAAATGGGGAAACCGACAGTTTTTAGTTCCACACAGGAAGAAGAACTAAAAAATCATATTCTGCTATTAGCAAAATTATATTTTGGAGTTACCACAAATCAAATAAGGCAAATTGCATATGAGTATGCCGAAAAAAATAATATTAGAAACGACTTCAATAAAACTACTAAATTTGCTGGTGAAGGCTGGCTATCAGGCTTCCTAAAACGTTGCGGCGATGTATCAATAAGGAAGCCGGAACATACAAGTCTCAGCAGAATATTAGGGTTCAACAAGATAGACGTTTCAAAATTTTATAATAATCTTGAAGAAATGTATGATAAACACAAGTTTCCTGCATCTCGTGTTTTCAATTGCGATGAAACAGGTGTTAATACTGTTGGAAATTCAGTCAAAATTCTTGCCAAAAAAGGCCAAAAACAGGTTGGCCTTATTTCAAGTGCCGAAAGAGGGACAAATACAACAGTGGTTTGCTGCTTCAGTGCTGCCGGATTCTATGTCCCGCCGATGTTCATTTTCAAACGCCAGAGGATGACCCCATTGTTAGAGAAGGATGGTCCTCCAGATTCAATTTACATTTGCTCTAAGTCTGGCTGGATAACTGAAGAACTGTTTGTCACGTGGCTTGAGCACTTCCAGAAAAGTGTAAAGTGTTCACTAGAGGAACCAGTTCTGTTAGTGCTTGACAATCACTCAAGCCATGTTTCTTTATCAGCTTACACTTTCTGTAAGACCAATGGAATTGTTATGGTATCACTTCCGCCACATACGTCCCATCGCATTCAGCCTCTAGATGTCGTTTTTTTCGGACCTTTAAAGAAGGCATTAAATCGCGAGATAGACCTTCATCTAAAAAACAGACAGTATGAAAGAATAGGGCAGTATGACATTGCTTCCATTTTTAAATCTGCGTATGGTAAGGTGTCCTCAGTGGATAAAGCTGTAAAAGGTTTTCAGTGCACTGGAATCTTTCCACTAAATCCAAATGTGTTTGATGACACCGACTTCACACCTCCACATGAAGAACTAGATTTGGAAACTCCTGAGACAGGACTTAATTCTGTTTCTGAATCTACAAGTAATTGGAATGTTGCTACCAGGTCATCGGAAGATGCTATTGCTGGGCCATCGGATCTAAATTGCACTGCCGGACCCTCAAATAACCAAGAAGCACCCTCGGTTTCAAGCGTAAAATTAGACAGTTGCAACTCACCATCAGTCTCAGTAGCTGAAATAACACCCATTCCAAGAAGAGTTATGAAGAAAAACTGTAAAAATATCCGCAAGAAGGGATGTTCCCAAATACTCACAGCAACGCCAAATAAGGAGGACCTCGTTGAAAAAGAATTAAAAAGGAAGAAGAAGGCCAAGAGTGTAGTGGAAAAAAAGAAATTATTGAAAATTAAAAAGAAAGTTTTTAGTAGCTCCTCTTCAGAATCTTCAGCTAATGTAGAGTTCGATGATGAGTTTGAATGATGAGGATAGCGACAATGAAATTTGCATAATATGTGGCGATTATGGAAAAAATCGTGAAATGTGGTACAGATGTGCAATGTGTGGTAAATGGGCACACAAAGAGTGTAGCGGGGCAGATACTCCTACATGTTACATTTGTGATTTATGTTCTTAATTGCGAAATATAAGTAACATTTTCAGAAAAATGTGTTTTTAAAACTTTGGGACGCGGGGTAATTAGGCCATTTACAATTTTTTTATTTTTTATTTGTAATTTCAAAATATTTGATAATTGCTGAAATTATTAATATTAATCTAGTAGCCAATAACTTAAAATATCATTTTGTCCCAAAAAGATATTTTCAGTTGCAAAATTAACAATAAGGTTGATGATTTCTCTTAACGTGGCCCTATAGCCCCGGTCTCCCCTATACCTACCAAGCTGGACGCTGGTAGGTGGTAGTTCGGATTATGCATATCATGTTATAGTTAGTTCGTTCGGATTATAGAGTAGTTCGGATTAGAGAGGGTTCAGATTATCTATATACTTATTACTAGTGCTGGCAACCGAAATCGATTATTCGATTAAACGATTAACCGGTTTTCGGTTAACCGCGGACACCGCGGTTTTGATCCAAACCGAAAACCGGTTATTCGGTTAACCGGTTTCGGGTTAATTGGGGTTTCGAATAATCGGTTTTCGATTTATCGGTTTTCGGTTAACCGGTTACTCGATTTTTAGGTAATGATTATTTAATTTAAGGAAAAAAACAGTGTCATAACCGCGTTTAATCGGTAATCGGTTATTTGAGGCAAAAACCGGTTACTATTTATTCCTTTACTCAATGGTTACACCGAAAACCGTTTTTGAAGTCGAGTTTCGGTTAACCGATTTTAACCGAAACCGATTTTAACAGAAACCGATTAATCGGTTTTGATTTTTTCCGGTTTTGGCCAGCACTACTTATTACTGAATCATATATGAGTTTATTTATCTTCACAATAGTAAAATTTTGACTCCTTTTGTTCGTCTACCCCCACCACCACGGCCCAGAATCTAATCAAAATCAACATTCAGGGGGTTCGGATTATGCATATCATTTTACAGTTAGTTCGTTCGGATTAGAGGGGGTTCAGATTATCCATATCCCATATAGCATTTAATATTTTTTGAATATGCAAAATAAGTTCCTAATGTGCAAAAAATATTCCCCATATTTATAAAACATTGTTACAATATTTTACGAAATATGTTCAGTAACTGCATATACCCAAGATATTTGTTAATCGCAGATACAAATATAATAATATATTAGATGAATCGTTGCCTGAAGTATTTTCAGTCAACGGATGAATGTACAAATGATGTATATGTTTGTTTTGAATAAGAATTGATATTTCCACAATATCTTGTGTAACATATTCCTAACTTAGTGGTTCTATAAATATTTACAAATTGAACATTTAACGTAAGTACATTACAGGCACGTTCACCTTAGGAACGTGCAATTTGGAATATTGCTGGAACATGCTAAGTAGTATATTCATACAGCAAATATCTTATGAATGTTCACAAACGGTACTTATTCCTAGTCTTGTACCGTCACAGAGATTCTAGCTTACACTATTTTTAGATAATATTTCCAAGTACCTCGATGGCTCGGTTGGTTAGAGCGTCAATTTGTAAATCGATGGTCGGTAGATTCGAACCCAGAAACTGGTGTTGGCGGATTTTTTTATTTTATAATGTACACGTGAATATTAAATGGATGTACATAGAACATACATTGAATATTTCTGGAACGTGCATTCAATATATTTGTGAATAATACGTGAAATAGTACCTTCAAAAGGCGAACACCTGAATGTGGCCTGTATGTTTAGATAATGTTTCTACAGTTTTTATGAATATTCCTACAATATGCATGTTCTCTGAAAAATATTATCAGAATATTCCGCCAATGTGATTTTGCTATATGGGATATTACTGAATTATACAGGGTGATTCAGTTTTATTCTGCGACACTTCAAAAGGTGATAGAAAACCAAAAAATAACCGCACTTTCTTTTATAAACTATATCATTTTAAGGCCTTATTAGAAAGTTACAGAGTGTTAAAGTTTTAAGAAACATGTAGTCTTTATTGAATATTTACCAAACTAGTCGAGAGATTTAAGTCATATTTGGTACACGTTATAACGGCATGGGTTGCATAAAATCTGTTAATATCAAACACCTTGAACAACCAGTGGCGTAGAAGTGGGTAATTAGTATAATTGTTTTTAGAAAAAAAATGAACCACCTTGTATAGTAATAAAATGCATTCAATTTCTTATGTAAATTTTAATTGTAAACAAAAACGTTCTCTTAGCATTTTTTCATATGTGTCATGATTTATAGCAAATTCGATTTTTTCGTATTATTTCGGGGTACTTCTGAAAAATTAACTTACTACTTCGCTCCATAAGTAACACTCAAAGCAGAAAAATGTGTTTCTTACTTTAAATACAGTAACTTTTGCCAATAAACTTACCCATTCAAGGTTTTACTTTTCAAGATACAAAGCGTAACAAATTGTATCTTCCTTAAATAGGTAAGTTTATTGGAAAAAGTTACTTTATTTCAAGTAGCAAACACATTATTTCCACTTTAAGTGATACTTAATAATTTTTTAGAAATACCCCGAAATAATACAAAAAAATGAAATTTGCCACGAAACCATGACACATACGATAAATTACCAAGAGGGCATTTTTGTTTAAAATTACAATCTACATAAGAAATTGAATGCATTTTATTGCTACAGAAGGTGGTTCTTTTTTTCTAAAAACAGTTATACTAATTACCTACTTCTACGCTACTGGCTGTTCAAGGTGTTTGATATTAACAGGTTTTATGCTAACCCATGCCGTAATAACGTGTACCAAATATGATTTAAATATCTCAACTAGTTTTGTAAATATTCAATAAAGACCACATGTTTCTTAAAACTTTAACACCCTGTAACTTTCTAATAAGGCCTTAAAATGATATAGTTTATAAAAGAAAGTGCGGTTATTTTTTGGTTTTCTGTCACCTGTTGACGTGTCGCAGAATAAAACTGAATCACCCTGTTTTTCTTTTTTCTTTCTTTTCACGATAGTAAAATTTTGACTCTTTTTGTTCGATTACCCCACCACCACGACCCAGTATCTGATCAAAATCGACATTATCGTCAGCATACGTCACTGCCACAATGAATTTAATCGATTTTTTCGTTTGGGGACCAGACCAGAACGACTACTTTCGCAGCCCCAGGTGCGAGGCATCGGCCATATATACCTTTTGTGAGAGTAACCTGTGACCTGTGGTGCAGGTTATCCCTTACGGGCCTCTCTCTTTATATTCGCAGACAAAAGCTGGCCGCTTCGGCGGCGCTTTTGAATGTTGGCACCGGGCTTGAATGAGACTAGGGAACCGGGTTCCTAGTCACATACGCATCCAAATTCTCATTGTCTTTGACAAGAGTTTGAGTTGCTATATTTCGTACACCTACCGATTATTTGAGTAATTATGATAATATTTTTCGAGATTCTTTTAGTCGGTAGCTTCATAGAATAGAAGAAATTTAGAATAGTAATATAGTTGGGTGAAGGTCTATTCAGTCGACGGTATAATTATTTCATCCCATTTGTTTCTAGGGATAGACATACCTACAGTGTGACCCATTTGTTTTGGGGTCAGTCTGTAAAAAGTGTATCAATCGTGCGATTTGGCTGATTTTTTTTTTTAAATTGTAGAGCTCGATGAACTGCACATTTTGAACAAAAATTGCCTGGTTCGCATAAAATCCAAAGCCTACTATGACCGTTTTTATGAGCAAAATTTTAAGAAACCATATTAGCGTTTTGAAAAAATCTGTGTGCGCCAATGGCCCTCGAAATGGGTATGTACAAAATTTCATCAAAATATTTCAAGTAATAACGATTTTGTAGAAAAATTAAAAATGCAGCCAAGGTACGTCTTTATTTTCAAAAATTCAAAGTTGGCCATGGAAAATAATTGAATTGTAATAATACAACCTTATGCTTATAAACACAAAACATAAAAACAATTAAAATTATAAAATTTTTGTAACTTCTACCAAGCCTCCATTTTCTACAATGCATTTGTCGTTCCTCTTGCGTACATTCAAAATTACATTTCGTATTTGCTGTGGAGTAATTTCCTCACAACTACGGTTTATCCTAGCTTGCAGTTCTTGTAAATTATGGGGTCTTGACTTATAAACATTTTGCTTAAGTGTACCCCAAAGAAAAAAATCTAAAGGAGTTAAGTCCGGAGATCTCGGTGGCCACTCACAGAAAGGACTATTTCGCCCTATCCAACAGTTTTCAAAATTATTATCTAGCCAGTTTCTGATTAAACGAGCATTATGAATAGGACTGCCATCTAACTGTAACTTTAAATTTAAACGGTATCTTAATGGTAACTCATCTAAAGCATTTCTAAATTCAATTTCTAGAAAATTCAAGAAGCCAGCCGCATTCAAATTCCCTTCAAAGAAAAATGGGCCAATTATTCTGTCGCGTAGTATTCCACACCAAACGTTAATTTTTTGTGAATATTGTCTCCTTGCATTTATTATAAACTCTGGATTTTCAGCTAACCAGTGACGGCAGTTTTGACTTGATACTACACCATTTGTAGTAAACGTGGCTTCGTCGGTGAATAAAATTTCATTTAAAAAGTTGCCATTATGGAGATATTCACCTTGCAGCCAATAGCAAAATTCTAATCTTCTCTCCTCATCTCCTGGTTCCAGGGTGTGCAAAAATTTTGGCTTAAACGGTTTTATTTTGTTTTGTCTCAAACATCTCCTTATACTCTCTCTGGGTATATGAAGGTCTAAACTAGCCGTTCGAACACTATTTCGAGGATTGTCACTAAAGTATTGCAGAATTTGATTGTTATTTTCAACAAGTCCACGGCGTCCATTTTGCCTAGTTTTTAATAAATTTTTAGAAATCGATCCAGTTTCATCAAAAATATTGTTTATACGTTGTACAGTACTTCGACTCACTGATCTACCTGGGTGTCTATTGTTAAATTCGGCCGCAGCTTCTGCTGCCGAGCGCTCGTTGTCGCCCACGAGTCGAACAATTTCTATTTTGTCTCTTATGCTTAAATATTCCATAATTATGATAATTAATTGTATTGAGCACAAACAATTTCTGAACTCAATTTAGACAGTTTGACACTTAAGAAAAGTAAACAATTCAATTATTTTCCATGGCCAACTTTGAATTTTTGAAAATAAAGACGTACCTTGGCTGCATTTTTAATTTTTCTACAAAATCGTTATTACTTGAAATATTTTGATGAAATTTTGTACATACCCATTTCGAGGGGTGCTCAATCCATTGGCGTACACAGATTTTTTAAAAAAAAAACGCTAATATGGTTTCTTAAAATTTTGCTCATAAAAACGGTCATAGTAGGCTTTGGATTTTATGCGAACCAGGCAATTTTTGTTCAAAATGTGCAGTTCATCGAGCTCTACAATTTAAAAATCAGCCAAATCGCACGATTGATACACTTTTTACAGACTGACCCCAAAACAAATGGGTCACACTGTACATATCAAAAAAGGTAGTAGGTACCGTTGAGTAAAGGAATTCTTTCCCTCAATGGTAGTACTGAGCATAGAATTACGAAAATATATTATCTTGAACACCTTGACTTTTTCGTTCGAAACTATTTTTCTCATAGAACGTCTAAAAATATTGTCCAACTCAGTTCACACATTCACGTTGATGTCACTGCTTAAATATAAGAACTGAGGTTGGTATCTATAAACATTTATTGCACTTTTTTACTTTTCAATTTGTTGCAAGTTGCCTTTAATTAGGAATATTTTATCGAAATCAAAATACAAATCTTATCAATTCAAAATAGTATGCTTCTAAATTTGTCGTTTGAGAAATTGAAAATAATTTTAAAATTTAAAAATTGTTTTCTTATACCAACACCCCAAACATGTAGACAAACATGACTTTCGACAGAGGAGTTAACATAAAATCATATAAACAACAAAGAAACAAAAGGGAATTTAGGTTGAATCAGCTACTGCTAGACGATAGTTTCAATGTTTATATAAATATACTAGTGTGTTTTCATGGAATAACCAATAGCATTTTTACAGCAGGTCAGGGAGTCATTTTAGAATAAATTTTGGAAGAGGCATTGTTTTTTTTTAAGATTAATGAAGACTATAAAATTGACTCCGCTTTCTTAAAAAAAATCCATAGGCAATACTGTGTTCTAAGCTTAAAGTTGATATTTCTAGATGACTATGCATATTGTAAAGTTTCCCAATAATTTCAGGAGTTTTATAAAACAAACAACTGTAATTTAGTCGAATTGAAAAGGCGACAGCTAATTGAAATCGTTGCAGGTCGTGATGCGGAACTAAAAATGATAGGATAGGTAATGAAGATTTTGAAGTTTGTTTAATAAATGTTTTAATTTACAATATCCAAGTAAATTGTAAATCTAGTTGTAGCAAAGTCTAGAGAATCACTAGACTTTGGTTCACTCAAAAAATAATATCTTGGATTAAAGTCAAATACGTTATATCAATGAAATCTTGGCTTTCATATGTGTCATGTGTCGAAGAAATAGATTTTCAAATTAAAACCGTCGATGATGTTCTTCAAAGAAGGAAATCAGGAGCTAGACTCAAGTATATTAAATGGGTTTGGTTTTATACCTAATTATGTTAAGAGTAGAGTGACCAGAAAGGTTGTTTTGAAAAATAAAAACTTGACTCAAGTCTTGATAATCTTGTTACAATACACACTTGACTTTAATATTAGTAAAGCTTTATTTCAATTAAGTCTTAAGTCACGACAGTCTTAATTTAAGGAAATATAAACTTGATTCAAATTCTGATTATTTTGTTATAATGCATACTAGACTTTGATCTTAGAGTCTCGCCAGAGTCTTTCATATTGAAATAATTATGTGTGCTGATATAGTTTCAGTCAGGCTGCCATGTGTTTTAAAAAGAAGTTCAAAATAGAATATTCTTCGGAAAATCATAGACATAATCTCGTCAGCATGGACCCAAGGGGCTATTATGGTCACATTTACTTGTAGGTATTTTAATAAATAATTTTTCGGCGTTTCCGAACAAGCTGCAAATGATAAGTATGCAAGTTTTTGATATAAAACTGCTATAGAAAAGATCGCATACAGTTTGCGGATGCTGAAGTATAGTTTCTATTGAATGTCATTTAACAATATTGAATGTCATTTAAGAATTTACACTATTTATTCAATGTAAACTATCCTTGGGCATATACGCAAACATTAGGCCATCTTTTCTTCGGTAGTTTTATATAACAAGAACTTTCATCTTTATCAATGCCAGCCTGTTCAGAAACGGAAAACATTATTTATTAAAATACAATGTCACGTGACCATAATAGCCCTTTGGACCCACAATGACGGTCTAAATATGGTCACAGCTTACCCTGTTAGGGTAAGCTGTGCTATGGTTTTCAGAGGAATCTTCTATTTTGATCTTCACTTCAAAACACATGCAGCCTAATTAAAATCATATCAAAACGCATTGTTTTCGAATAAAAGAAAACTCGCTATAATATTATGAAGAACCCAGGTTGACTATCTAATTCATTCACCCTTTGGCATCGTGAAAGGCCTACTGAGTAAAATCGTATCCAAATATATGTCGCTAGATCTAGGTCTATAACGATTGATGATACTGGGCCGTGTGCTGGCTCAGCGAGTCCAGACCACCGAACTATAGATAGTTCGTTGGTCCAGACCTCAGAGAAATAGGTTATTTCTCTGAGGTCCAGACAGGCGAATTTCAGAGAGTGGGGGTGCAGTGCATGCCTGGATGTTTTTATTCTAAGAAATCGAATGATTTATTTATAGAGACGCTTTCAACCTGATAGATATGTTTTAAGAAATTCCTAGATTTCTAGTTTTGAGAAAATGTAATGTCTCGGGTACTAAAATTGAAAAATCGATTTTCTCATAATTCGGCTGCGTCTAATGAAATAACTTCAGTTTAAGACCAATAACTTGGGATGCCAACTGAAATGCAAATAAATATTAATTTAAATATTTGGATCTTTAAACTAAAATAGTTTCTTTCATTTTAGGGCGCTAACCAACAAATTAAGTGTATTCAATTAACAAACGTTATAATATTAATTGAAATTAATGTTTTTATTTCAGGAGTACAGTATGTCAAATGGAAATCGAAATTTTAAAGAAATATGTGTACCTACTGAATTTAAGATACCTACTTTCTTTCTATGTTGTAGTAGCTGGATGCTGGATGTAAATCGAAAACGTTTAATCGACACCACTTTTCCTCGGGGCAAGTGCGGGCCCTTTAATCTCCCTTTTTAACACTGTCTGTCTGTCCCTTGTTCCCCGATAAAACCATGGCCATAAAACCCGTTTTCAGCAGCTGTCAGCTGTCACACGACGCCACGCTCCGCCGCCGGCCCAGTTTCTCACTCTCCCAGGGACCGAACGGGCTGCAGTAAACACCAAAATAAATAAACGTTTCATTAGGGGAACATAAATCAACTTATTTACTACCAATCGTGAGTGTTAATTCCTTCCATAGTAAAGTTGTGAGAAAGCAATGCCACTCGAAATGCCGATGCAAAAAAATTCGACGCGACCAAGAGCGCTCCAGGTCAGGATTAAATTAAAAACATGTACCTATACGTAACTGTTTTATTAGATCGTTATTTATACCTCTCGACATGGAAACCGGCGACAAGTGAGAACAATCAACAATTATTGTTTCCGAAACAACCAGAAATATTCGGAAACATTTAGAAGCCTCTAGAAACATTTTCGGAAACAAGCAACAGAAACACACAAAAGTTGCTCAATATTTCTTCAGTGGAAACGGGGCTTTTAAACTGTAACCCTACAATATATTTTATAGCCAGGTTTTTTTATTAGTTACGGTAGTTTTTTAGCAAACTATACCCACTGCAAGCTATTAAAACATTAAATCTAATTACACACAACAATACCTACATTAGCCCAACTTAAAACATTTCTCGACAAATTAAACAATAAAAAAAATTGTTTCACCTCCAGGGTGGGTTAGACGTGTACGAGGCCTATGTTCACTTTTAAATTAAACCACAGATGACCTTAAACTGATAAGTAGATACTTATTTGTTTCCAAAGATATTAATTTGTAAAAATGGATTCAATATTATATAATAAAGATCAAAATTTCGAAGAAAAAAAGAAACTATACTAGTTGTCATTACCTTCTCCTTGAATTTTTGCTCACAATTTGCGGACACCCTGAACTTAGGTATATAATATGTCGTAGGCGTCGGGCGTAATACGTAATTTCGCGGAAAGTCTAATCATTACACGTATTGCCGGCAAAAGCGCTAATAAAATAACTATTACCTTGTTTGACTCAAATTTTGCGTCATTTCAAGGATTGCCCTTCTTCATTTCAGTCAAACAGGGTAATCGGCCGTTACAGCGTCTGACTGCCGTTTGTTCAGTCAAATTCAACAAATTTTCAACAAATGACTGAACAAACGGCAGTCAGACGCTGTAACATTCAATGGTTCGACCGATTACTCTGTTTGACTAACATGAAGAAGGGCAATCCTTGAAATTACGCAAAATTTGAGTCAAACAAGGTAATAGTTATTTTACTACAGCTTTTGCCGGCAATGCCTGTAATGACTAGACTTTCCGCGAAATGACGTATTATTACATTATTACGCCCGATGCCTACGACATATACATATGATACTTATACCAATGATTAATTCCATGTCTATAAATAAAAGAAAGTTCCAAAACCGGGCCTGGAACAGTCCATGTGGTACTTTTTTATAGTGCAAATGATGGCAGCTCTCGACCAAAGAATGGGACGCAGATATAGAAATCGATGTTTTGCCGCGGATACTTTTTTAGTGGACAACTGCCGGATAATGTAATGATACATTTGATATTTTAAATAAAAAAATTACATCTGGTTTTAGATGCTCCGAACCCGAACTGCTAATAGCACTAGCGGTACGCAAAAATAAACGGCCATTTGTGATACCAAGGTGTCACTTGGTACAGTTGTTCCGTAGACCCATTTTGTCGATTTGGCACGAGTGACACAAGACATTTTCCGTGTGGGTAGATTTTATAGGGGGGGGGGGGGGGGGGAATTTAATCTCAACATTTTTAAAAAATTAAAAATGGCCCGGCGACGCGATCTGGGCGTCGATTCCGCATGATTTCGACTCTAGAAATCCAACCGTAGCCCCGGAAATGCGATCCGAGAATCGGAAGTCGGTCAAAAGCCGCCATTAAAAAAAATGGCCGACCCGCGACTGGCTAATGTTTCTAAAACGCACACACAGGGTCATGTGAGGTGTCGATATTTATGTTTTTGAGGTCGGCGAGTTCATTTATGGCAACGAAAGTGACCTTTGGACACCGGAAGTGGGCTCTGGGCACCGGAAGGGGGCTCCAGGCACCGGAAGCAGCCCCCATGCTGCACATTCTGAAGAAGGGGGAGCCACAGGAATATAGGAACACACAGTGTCACTAAGGATAATGAATGCGACATGTTTCAAGCAATTAGTTTAATTAGAATAATACGCTTAATACGCTTAAATTATTATTTATTTAATAAAATTTCAATATACAGGGTGTCTACTATATAAATCTATAAATTATTTTGGAGATAATCGTCTGAACTTTTATTTGTTTGAAATGCCTTCAAAACCTATCAAATATAAACAAATTTTTGAATTTGTGATATCCGATAAGATCATACCATAATATTATGTGCAATGTGGATTTCAGTACTTGCGCTCTGCTTTGGCTTCGGTGACTGATCATTTCCTGGAGGCTTATGATAGTGGATTGGTAAGTGTGCTCGTTTTTTAGATTCTTCAAAAGCATTTGATACCATTAATCATGTACTTCTTTGTGTCAAATTAAAATATTAGATACTTCGCATTTAATTAAGTCATACCTCAGTGACAGGACACAAGTAATTAAATGTGGTGGGTCCATCTCATCTGAGTGTCATATTCGGTCAGATGTTCTTCAGAGATCGATCTTGGGGCCCTTATTTTTTATAATCTATACAGCCGATATTTTAAATTCAGTACGCAACTGTAAAGTCCAGGCATTTGCTGATGATACGCAGCTTTATTTAAGCTTTAATAGAGACAATTTTACGGTATCAGGCAACACTATAAACCGCGGATTTGGTAATATCCGGGTTTTATCTGCTGAACATATAATTTAAATCTTAACTCACCGAAGTCTCAATTGATGATGTTTGGGAGCAGTGCAGCTTTTATTGAACAGAGTCATTGGTAATACAAAATTAAATTTTGTTGACTCTATTAGGAATTTGGATCTCATTGTGGATACGCAATTTCGTTTCAAGAAGCATGTAACTAAATTAATTAAAAAATCATTTTCTTATTTCAAATTAATATATGATAATAGACATTTATTAACCCTTAATCTGAGAAAACAGTTGTGTGAAACGCTCGTCTTATCCCATTTTACCTGTTGCAATTTTTTGTACACCCCCTGTTTATTTAGATTAGATAAAAAAAGAATTAGAAAGGTTCAAGATTCATGCCGTCGTTTAATTTATGAGTTGCGAATGGATAATCGCTGGAGACACCATCTAGGAAATTTTTTACATAAACTTTTCCATTCTCCCAATGCTCCAATAAGCTTAAAATATAAGTTTGCTCCTCGTTCCTCCTAATAATAATACCAGATCCAAGAACTTGTTTTCGACTCCTCGTCATCGGACAGCCATGTATACCTACTCGCTCGTTTACTTACAACTCCATTAAATTGTTATAATAGCGTTCCCGATGATTTCAGAATTTTAAATAATAATAAATTTAAGTTTAAACTCAAACAATATTTATATCACAGTCAGGAAATGTAAGTTCTCTTTTACCAATCCTTTTTTTTTACCTTTATAATTGCCAGTAGGTATGGTAAAAGATTTCTTCCCGCCACTTGCCTAATTGAACCTTTCATAAAAATAATAAATAAATCTTTAAATACAAATTAGTACTAATCTATTCATAAAAGATACTCTGGGAATCCCCTATTCTCCTAATCCATGGCGCACGCAGCCATGCACTTCACCGTTTACAGTTGTCCAGTGTTGCCAGTTATGTTTTATTTTATTAGAAAGGATAATATTCTGATGATAAAACTCGGTACTGCACTGATCCAAAAATTATATTTTGTTGGCAGTTTTCGGACGGGTTTCCATGCTCTACTTGAAAACCAGTTTAATAAATTATTATACACTCACTGATGCTCGGGCAGCTCGTTCTAGTGGTGGTGCAAAAGTATATAATATGGTGGTATTTTGGTTTGAACCCCCAAAACCCCCCCTCAGAGACGGCCCTGTATAAGTACTTACTACTTACTAAACCTAATACATATAAGGTGATTCATAAAAAAATACTACCTACCTACTTTTAATAATTTAACAAAAAAAGGTGCAAAGATAATAAGTTTTTTTTTAATGAAAAAAAAAATGTTAATGTTAAAAACGTTTGGCACCAGTGGGGAGCTACAACACAACCGCTGTTACCAGTCCAGTGCTCTACCAATTAACTGAGTTCAAATCCCCACTAAATTAAACATAATAATCGTTCTTAGTTGTGTCAGTAGGTAGCGGTTTGGTAGCGAAGATAGATTAATTTAAAACTGAGAAAGAAGATCCTAGAATGTATTAACTACCGTTTAAAGTTGGGCTCCATTTGACATATTTTATAAGATGGCCTCTCTCTATTCTGGTCTTCTCTGTAACATAACATATTAGACCGTCAGATAGTGACAGATTTAGGTGCCCCATTTTCGCATACAAGCCTCGAAGAGGGTTGAAAAGTACATTGATGCTGAGTTTACGAGTGGGTCCTGGGGTCCTGGGGATAACATAATGGAAAATTCGATTTTGCTATATAATATACATACGCGATTTTCTCGCTCATTTTGCGGCCTACAAAAAAAACCGTAAGAAACAAAAATGTGGCAATTTTGGACAGCTAAGTGGTGCTGCAAAAGAAATTGGCATCCATGGCCAACTTCTCGCGCAATATTAAAAAAACTTCAAATTGAGTAAAACTATTAATGGCCGTGGAATGTTTGTTTTAAGAGCCAGAGGAAAACTTTTATATTGAAAATTGATGGCACTGAGAAGCTTTATCCACCCAGGTGCTCAGATAGTTTCAGCAAATTACACAGGGTCTTCGGCTCTCTTGAGACCATGAAAATTTTTGTCGATTTTAGGTTTTTTTAGTACACCGCGAAAAATTGGGTATGGAGGCCCATTCCTTTTTTAATGTCGCCTCGCTGACCGAAATTGCCATATTTTGTTTTCTTACATACCTATTTTCTGTGCGGCCCAAAATTAGCGAGAAAATCAAAGAAATAAACAAAAAAAATTCATAGCCTCAAGAGAGCCGAAGACCCTGTGTAATTTTCTGAAACTATCTGAGTATCCTTTTACATAAAGCTTCTTAGTGCCATCAATTTTTAATATAAAAGTTTTTCTCTGTCTCCTAAAATAAACATTCCACGGCCATTCATAGTTTTGCTCAATTTGAGTTTTTTTTAATATTTCGCGACAAGTTGGCCATGGATGCCGATTTCTTTTGCAGCACCACTTAGCTGTCCAAAATTGCCACTTTTTTGTTTCTTACGTTTTTTTTGTAGGCCGCAAAATTAGCGAGAAATTCGCGGTGGTAGACCTAAAAAAATCATCCTGTATAATATGTTAATTATGTATAATAAGTTTTTTTATGTTTTTCGGGTTAGTAATAACAATAATAATAATAATAATGACAATAAGGATGTAAGATTAGCGAGTGTAAATGTAATAATTAGAAGAAAAGGTGATAATGGGCAAACACTCAAAGTTAACAAAAAGAAAAAAACTAGTAACCGCATACACGTGTTTCATGCTATTTGGCAATCATCAGTACGGTGTAACATTAACCAAATCAAAAGATAGGCATGATTTGGGAAGCAACAAATGAAGTCCAAGCAGGAGCCAACAGCACATTTGCAACTTCAGCTGGTTAATGTTGAAACCGGTTTGTGCACCCACTTTTTCGTTTTTACTATAATATTACAACCACAGAAAATCTTGATTTTTGAGAATCAATCATTTGAGGTTAGGTTTCAGCAACAAAACAGTAGGTTAAGTTAACAGGTTTAGTTACATTTTAGGTCGAACCTATTATGTTGTCACGAATTGATGTGTGGATTCTATGCTCCAGCTGCCCTCCAGGGAATTCAAGCCTCTCTCAATCGGATCCAAGGCGTCGAGATAAACTTGTAGTCTCAGTGGCGGATCTGATACATTTCGAGGGATGAGGCGACCATAATATTGAAACCCAAAGAAACATTCAGGTCCCGCGGAGATATTATTTTTCAAAAGCTCAACAATTGTAAATCGTTTTTACAATAATTTACATCTAAAACTTTTTTTGCAATAGGTATATCAAATAATATATACCTATATATTTAGAAATATCCCTACAAAGGCTAATAAATAATAATACGTACACTGTTCGGTATTCTACTTACAGTTTTATATATTTTTTATGATTAGTTTGGAGGCATTTTCCGTTACATCTTTGTTGGCCTGAAGCCCTCAGAGTAGTGAGACCATTAGAGTATGACGCCAAACCTGTCTCAACATGTTTGGCGGCATACTCTCATAGGAGGTTGTCGGTTGGCGTCATACTCTCAGAGTGTTACTACCCCCCATGCCCCATTTTCTTTTAGTTTTCCCTGTAGAGCTTCCATGGGTTTTCTAGAAATTGACTAGAAGTTTATGATTTGTGCAACTGTCATTGGCCAGGAATATTCTAGAGTAGTCTCCAGGGTTCCATTTGAATATATAAGCCCTGGGAATTGGGCCCGAGGCCTGAGGGAAGTTAAAGGTTATAACGCGATTTGAGAGCGATTTTTGGAGCTGATAGAATATTCTTGGTCAGTGACAATATCGGAAAAGTTTATTTGTGAAGGCTAAACAATAAAGGTGGTAACCAAGGCAACGAGTTTGGACTGTGATTGTTGAAATACAGTACAGTATTAATTTCGTTGGCAAAACACTATAATATTATGTTCCTATCCCCTCGTGTCCACTCCTACGCGTAGAGCGATTTTGCTCAAAAGCCCTATTGTAGACAAAATAAATTAGGTACATGCACCAAATTTGAGGCTGATGTATTAATCACTTCGAAAGAAACGAACGAAAGACACACACATATTCACATTAGTATTGCTCAAATTTTGGTTTTCGACGTTTTGGTACATTTTGAACCGATTTAGCGAATAATTTTTTTAAAAGGCACACCAAATAATATCTTGCAATAAATTGTATATAGAAACTAATAACAAGTATACATTAAAATAAGTATACCTCAACTTAGTATAGAGTACTAAGAATTATAGTTAAGGCATTGCAATTTATCTGTTTTAATATTTATCCGTTTCAAAATTAAAATTTAAAAGTTGGTGTGCAAGGATTTTTTACAGACGGTTTCAACTTACGTCTGTGGCACAGATTACCCCGTGTCTGTGGTTTCAACAATGCTTTTGGATATTTTGGATGCAAGAAATTTTTTCGCACGTATTTTAGTAACAATTTTGGCGTTCTTCACTGTCGATTTTAAAAATATAAGTATATTTAATCAAAATTTTTTAATTTAATCACACAACTAATAACGAATTAAGTACAATAGGTAGGTACCGATAGTACGTAATGGATGGAACGAAACAAGGAATATCGTACAGGGTGTCCCAGAACTCTTTTTATGGCCATTATTTTGCTTAGAATTAACATTTCTCGGTCAAGAAGGTAGGTACCTACATTCAGAAAAAAAAAGGAATGAGGTTCCCGATTTTATACAGGGTGTTAAACACCCTATAAAAATGTCTACAGAATCTAATAATGTGGCCCATATTAAGATCAATTTACCAAAGTCATATCTTTATTTATCTAAATGTATCTTTAAAGTCTGTAAATCCTTTAAAAGTCTCAAAGCGAACTCCGTACGTAGGTTGTTGGTTATGATCTAGGTAATATCTATAATATTATACCTACCTAGTGAAAATGAACCATCTGTTCATAGATACCTTCGTTCTAACACCTTTATGTTTATATACTTTTCTGATTCTGGTACATACAGTTGCTGGCAGATGGATCACGTTGCGGGAAATTATTAACATTCGGCGACGACAAATTTACTGTCTCACAAATCAAAGTAGGGGAGGCTGCTATTAAATTTAACTGCTTGTAGCGCCTGCCACACATAAGTGTACCAGCATGGAAGAACCTACTAACTTCCATGGTAGGTGGTAGGTACTACCTAGGTACAAATAAATTGTATTAAAGCGGTAATAAGTAAGCAAGTAGAAATATTTTTAGAAATCCGAGGGGCTTTTAAAGATATAATCCTAGACAAGGATATAATAAATTAAATTCTCCACTTTTTATTTACTTTTATACATTACCATGCCATTGTAACACCTGCCTTTTATCAGAAGGTAATTAGGTACAGCACTACTGAGCTACTGACACGTTGTAGGTATACTGTGCACATCGATATGGCCACAAAGTTAAAATTTACGATGGGCAAAAATCTGCCCACGGTCCACAGGACATTTCTTACGGAATTTGCCAGAAATTATGTGAAAAATTGAATAGGTTTCGGCTGCGTGCACGTAAATGTTAATAAAGAGGAAAAGGTGTATTTTCGTGCAAATTATATTTGTAAAATTAGCATGGCAAAGCGCTTTCGGCTACATAGCCATCATCAGTACCACCTAAAAGAGAGCATGACACAACTTAGAGAAAAGTCAACGACTTACTTAATATGAACAAGAGGAAATAAATTTCTTTGGTTATGTGATACTCACATATTTATTTATTTATGATGGTAAAATTCTGTTTAAAATAATTTACATAATATGTGTTAAGCTTATGACTGTGATGTTAATTTGACATTTTAATGTGTGACATGGGTTTTCCATCTCCTTTTTATACCTGTATAAAGATTGGTTCATGCAGCTTCTTTATCTTTTACTTTTACCTTATCTTTAAGAAATATTAAATGCCATTGGTCAGTCCAAATCAAAGGACCAATGCCGTTGGTTATTTCTTAAAGATAAGGTAAAAGTAAAAGATAAAGAAGCTGCATGAACCAACCTTAAGACTCAGTTGCTCTAATTTTCTGTACACACCTGACATGTGAGTATCACATAACCAAAGAAATTTATTTCGTCTTGTTCACATAAGTCGTTGACTTTTCTCTAAGTTGTGTCATGCTCTCTTTTAGGTGGTACTGATGATGGCTATGTAGCCGAAAGCGCTTTACCATGCTAATTTTACAAATATAATTTGCACGAAAATACACATTTTCCTCTTTATTAGAAATTATGTGGACGCACCTGTATTAAAAAATGTATCCCGATCTTCAGAGCTGAAAGTTATGGTCTGTCCTATTAGAGAATATCTATAAAAGTTTTTTATTTAAAGATGGATACGTAGATATCGCATTTTATTAGCTCACACGCTACAGTTTACACATTTTTATCATACATATACAACAACAATTAAAATTACAATAACAAAAAATACTGTTTCAACTTTAATTTAAAAATGTATGTACATATAGTACATAAATTATGAATTTATATATACAGAGTGTCTCACTTAAGAGTGAAACAACCTTATAACTTCTTTAATTTTTAACCGACCAGAACGAAATTTTTACCAAACGTAGATGGCATTATTGCCTACTTATTTCCAAAAAATTAGTTGTTTACTTTAAAGTCAAAACCATCTGCGATGGCAAAATCAAAGCTAAAAATCCGAAAGTCATATTAGGCTTGTTTTTTTAAAAAAATGTACTAAAAAAAGTTGTTCAGAATCGAGCCAGAACCCTAAATTCAAAATTTTGTCAAATCAAAAAACATTAAAAAAAATTAAGTAAAAGAAATTTGTTTTGTAGCTCTTAATTATTTTGAAATAATAACTTTTTGAAAACAACTACCCTTCAAAACTTCCATGGCACACTTTTCTAAACGCAGAAAATTCTTAAATTGCTATTTTTGGGCATTAATTTTTTTAGTTAATATTTTTTGATTCTGACAAAATTTTGGATTTAGGGTCCTGGATCGATTCTGAACAACTTTTTTAGTAAATAAAAAAAAAATGCCTAATATGTTTTTTGGATTTTTAGCCTCGATTGTGACATCGCAGGTGGCTTTGACTTTGGAGTAGGCAACTAATTTTTTGGAAATAAGTAGGCCACGATGCACAATGCCAATTATCTTTGGTAAAAATTTCGTTCTGGTCGGTTAAAAATTAAAGAAGTTATAAGGTTGTTTCACTCTTAAGTGAGACACGCTGTATATATTTATAAATAAAATACTTTTGTAATTTTTTGTAATGTTCAATTACCTAAATTAGTTAATTAATATCTTGGGTTGGATGTGGACAAAATGCAATATAACCAAACTTTACAGAAATTCTGTAAACTTTGATACTTATACTTATAATCAATAAGGAGGAATATAAGAAGTAGTACTCCCGCAATGATCCGCAATTTTGTATGTTTGCGGGAAATTAAGTTATTCCTTAATTTGTAGTTGAGTGAAAACACAAAAATTGGACAATTTTATAACGCCGAAAGTTAGGCAATGGTTTAAAATTATAAACCATTTATCTTTGTATCATTCTTAAAAACCTTCTCACTCATTTTAAAATTGAAGCAACAAAATGCATCGTTTTAATTAATTTTAATACAATATATACTAATAATTATTGCTCATACATTATAATTTATGGCAGATTTGACCCCTACGATTATCTTATTTTCGAATTGTGAACTATTATCAAAGGCTTATTTTCTCCTTCCTCTTTAAAAATTAAGTAATCTTATTCATTTGAACATCCATAGTGCGTAGAATGTAACTTTCATGTTTATGCTCTTGTTTCATAACAATTACTTATTAAAACTTCAAAGTGGATTGTTCGGAAATTACGGAAACGTAATCCAATTTAGATAAGGTTATTACATCCACTCCATTCATAAGTATTTGGTAATATATCGTATATCTTCACTTGAGATGATAAAACAATTGAATTAATAACATATTTGTATGGTTATTCTTTTAGATTATACAGGGTGTCAATAAAGTACATCACAAAATTTTAAGGAAAGATTCCTGGGTGGATTTTAAGAAAAAAGTTCATATGAACATATTTTTTGAAATACAGGGTGTTCAAATTTCCAGAAAAATATCGAAAATTTTGAATAACTTTTCTGTAAATAAATAAATCAGGGCAAAACTTGGTGGCAAATTATGGTGGTACTAATCTCTGGCCGCTGGTACTAGTCTTCTGCGGCTGCCTGTGGCGTAGTAGCTGATTGCAATTGTGTTATTAACCAGTAGTAAAATAACTTCATTAATTCGATCACAAAACCAGAAACCTGAAACCCAGACAGATATAGAAAAAGTCAAAAGAGAACTTATGTAGAAAATTCCATTCGATCTAAAAATGTAATAAAATGTATTGAATTACATACGGCCGGACTACTTTTTCCAAATTAAGTATTGTCGTTCCCTTGTAACTACGCCACTATGGCAGCCGGAGAAGACTACTACCATAATTTGGCACTTCATTTAGGCCTTACGACTACCAAGTTTGGCTTCGATTTATTTGTTTATAGAAGAGTTATTCAAACCTTTCGATATTTTTCTGGAAATTTTAACATTCTGTTTCTCAAAAAGGTGTAGCCCTGAAGGAACTATGTTCATATGAACTTTTTTCTTTAAATTGACCCAGGAAATTTTTTTGAATAAACACGTGGCGTGTGAGCATTCATCACAACATAACACGTAGGCAGGGACGCAATTTATAAATATGTAAAAAATGAAATTTTGTTTTTGTAATTAAAAATTGCGCCGGATACGAAATTTTTCAAATTTTCAAAGTCAACTAGTTTAAATGACTTAATCACTTTTTTCTTTTTTAATTTAGGAACCATAATGATTTAAAGGTGATGTGTACCCATGTCAGTTCATTTTTTATCAAAAAGAAATGAATAATTAATAAATGGGTCTGTATCTCACAGCTCTTTTTATTTTACAATGGCAACCAGTTTCGTATTACTACAAGGAAGACTAAAAGGTTTAAGTTAAATGAGTGAAACCAGCTACTTAGGCACTAGGTGTATGAATTATACATTAAATTCAAAAGTCGAGAAACTCAACATCGTACAAAAATTTTTTTTTAGATGTATACCATATAAATAAAATAAAAGGAGGGAAGTTAAAATAGAAAACGAAATGGTGAGAAATATTTCAAGCAGACTACAAAAAATACCGTGGAATAAAAAATTCTTTGACAATTAACTCGGAAAAAAACTATAGGTACTAGAAACATTTCAAAGTGACAACTAGATCTACAGGGTGTCCCGAAAGTAGCCTGCTATAATTTTCCAGCGTGTTCTGCGACCTAAAAAAATAAAAAAAAAAACTCCTATAAACATGGCCTCAAAAATGCCCCCTAATGGGGACAGTTTCACAAACGGGTTTCTATAAATATTTCCAGAAAGAACAAAGATAACATTCTGAAATTTTCTACGTGATATACCTTTGAGATTTGACGTTTACCGATGTAGAGATAGTTTGACATTCTTCATCATAGGCGTCTCAAGGGGTTAAAAATACCCAAAAATTGTTTCATGGCCCTATACAAAAAATTTTCAAAACGATTTTAATCGAAAATGGTGCACGCTATCAAAGTTCAACAAGAGGCACCATTTTTTCGTAGAATACCCTGAAATTTCATAATTTTGCAAGAAATTTGGGGAAAAGCACACAGAAAAAATTTGGGATAGTTTTAACCACTTAACTTCCCCATTTCGGACGCCTATGATTAAGAATGTCTAACTATCAATAACTTGGTAAATGTTAAATCTCGCAGGTACATCACATACCAAATTTCAAAATTTTGTCTTTGTTCGTTCTGGAAATATTTAGAAAAAACCGTTTGCCAGTCGCCGTCGCAGAACAGGCTGGTAAATTATGGCAGGCTAATTTCGGGACACCCTGTATAATTATGTATATAACCTTTGACGTTTCAAATTCTATTTGAGCATTTAACATTAAGTTGTTTTTACCTTTAGCATGTCTTTGGATCCCTAGAGATTCAAGATTGTTTAAACTGTTGCCGTTGACTGAAGGTTTAAACCCAACGCTGTTGCCCTTATTGGCGAAATGAAGGATTTTAATATTTCTGACATTAAGAGTGACTTTCATCTATCAAATGGTTAGCAAAATGCGATATTTTCCAAAATATTCGTTATTTAATTTCCAAAGCACTCTGGATGGTATGCTTCAGCCTTCAGCCAAGAATAATCGGAAAAATGCAAATTAATAGAGGCATGCAAAACTATTGATTTTAGGTATGTAGTTGTTTAGACAAAGTCGACATAAAATTTAGTAAAGGGTTCAATTTTAATACTATTTATAGAGCGTTGCATTTGAAAAAAGGAGTTTTTGATATTTTTATATTTTTTCAAAAGAGAGTTGGAGACTAATCTTCGATCACCCTGTATAATCTTATATGAAAATGACTGTCTTCCAGCGTTCCAACTATAATAAAGCGCGAATAAAATTTGAACTTTTGCAACTGTCTTGAAGTTAGGGAGAATTTTAACAATTCCTGCAAATGTCAAAAATTTCGAAAAAGGTTGAATATTTCAGAAACTATGATGAGGTTTAAGTATGCAGTTCATTAGACAAACTGACATTAAAATTTAGCAAGGAATCCGAGTATGTAATAATATACAGGATGTTCCGATACCCGATGGAATTATTATCATTGTAAAAAAATTACACTAATAAAATAATAATTTTCAGCACGATCGAAGAAATAGTCATCGTGTTTTCTTTACCAGAGATGGGTTTAAACCGTTTTTTTAAACCAATAAACTCGTTTTTTTTTCGAACCAGATGGTTTAAACTTTAAACCCTTATTGCAGACTGACTTATCTTTTATCATTGACTGAAGAGTGAACTTTTATCTTAATATCGACGTGTCATATGCAAACATTTGCACCGGACGCTTTCTAGAATTCTTAATATTTTATATAAATTTTACATTTTATTCTGGTTGCTTTATTAGTTTTGGGGGTTATCTGTGGTTTTGGCAAAATATCCACTAATTCATTTTTGATTTGAATAGTATGTGTTTTGGAAACAAAGTGGTTACGAACAATACACGATTTTTCTGCCACAAATTATGTATGGTTTAATTTTTTATTTCTGACAGAAAGTAGGTACAATTTTTTTGTGGTGTGCCATATTCATTTTAGCGTAATTAGGTATGTATATTAAAAATAAATAAAAGCTTGTAAACAAATTAGGAAATGTTATGTTGTTTTCAAGCCACACTATACACAAATATATATTTTAATATTTTAACATTACCTATTACCACAGAATAGCCATTACGGTGGCTATTCTGTGTTATTACCATTGTCTATCCAATAACCCTATTATACCTATGTCAAAAAAATACATGATACATAATTTAAACCAGAAGGGCCATGATTGGTACATCAACGCGCATCACCTAAAAATATATTTTGCTATTGGTGATTAAAAGTTTGGGTCCTTGGAAAAAAATTGTTAGCTTTGTTGAATACTTACTAAATATCACAACTTTGTAAATATTGCTTGAAAATTACAACAATATATATGTAGGTACTCAGAAACTGAAACTGGTTCTGTTGGGATAACATAAAAACCTTTGAATAAAGAAACGCGTCAGGAGTCGAAGTTCTACGTGTATTATAAAATACGTGACACGGAAATCGCCCTGAGTAGTAACCAAGTTTTGACACAATATTTTGACATCTGACACGGTGATAAGTGTCAGGACAGGATGTGGTACTTATATACTTTTTCGAGTTATTATGCTTAGCTGCGCGGCTTGTGGCACTCCCCTGACCGCCAAAACTAAAATGCTTGAGGATAATAATCCATCGGTAAGTAATTTTGTATTTTAAATTAACTTTTGACTTCATACACCAAAGTGGCATAGGCCACTATAAATATTACGAAGGTATACTAAACTTAAAGACATAAACGTGCCTTATAATTATTATTGTTTGCCTGTATTGTAGGTACCACGGGCGTAGCCAGGATTTAGTTTTGGGGGGGGGGTTTAGTTTGAGAAGTAAATAAAACAACAAAAATATACTTACATGAAATTTAATATCTATATATTCATCCGAAAAACTACGACATATTTATAAAGTTCTTAACTTTAAATGAAATGGATAAATTAACTTCGTTCCTCTGCGCTAAATCTAAAACCATTAAAGAAGAAATCTTCGGCTTTTTCTTTTAAATATATCCACTACTTCATCTGCATGAATTTCTGTTGCATAGTGAATGTTCATTAGAGCCAAACCATTAAGTCTGTTTTCACTTGTAGTGTTTCGTAAATAGTTTTTCAGTCTCCTTAGGCTCGAGAAAGACCTTTCTGGGGTAGCAGTGGATACAGGAATGGTAGCGAAGATTTGTAGTAATGTGTAAATATTAGGATAAAGGTTTTTATCGCACATATCTAGGCATTCCAAACAAGATTTCGGGGTAGGCGACATTCGGTCTTCTTATCAGCATGCAAGGTAGCTGAAGCTTTGATAGCTAAATCCAAATTAGTTTCTTTATTAGAAACCCCTTGACCTTGACTACACCACTTTTTCCAGTAGTCCATACCTTTAGGTTTATCACCCTTCCTTTTTTCCCCTCCATTTTTCGACAGTAATAATGATTCACGTATCTATCCTTAACAAGGTCATCGAATAACAGTGCACTAAAATAATTACTCACTTACACGGTACACTTAATTTTCTTCACTATTCGCGGTCACGCGCCGCTTATATAGCAGCCCAGTAGCCGCCCAGAAACTTCCACGAACTTCCACAAAGTTCCGCTCATTTCGACCGAGGGGCGTGGCGAATAATCGAGAAACAACGCAAAGTGTCCCTACAATACAAAATAGTTCGGCTGCAACTGCGTCTGCCTCTCGTCAAAAGATGGCGCTAGGCGCTACTATTACTACATATATTCAAACGTAATAATAATTTAACTCTTCACTCCTCGTATTTTTTCGGTATAATATTAGGTAATATTTTGCTTATTTCGGGGGGGGGGGGGGGTTTGAACCCCCGAAACCCCCCCCCTTGGCTACGCCCGTGGTAGGTACTGATTTCAAGAAAAATGAGGATTTCTGCCTCGATTACCTAGTTTGTGCAAACAACGCGGTGCGCGCTCGGGTGCGCGCCACTTTAAAAACAGAGACGGCATATCTTTATTATTATTTATTTATTATTATTTATAAAGTCATAATATCCCGGGTGTTCCATTTGCAAAAAAAGCAGTTATGTTATGGTCGATTGAAAGTTGCACAGTTTCTTGTTCTACTACGTACACCCTGTATGATGGAACTAAATTTTCTTATATCGAAAGTATTGAGAGTGAGAGACGCATTGGCTATTGGCTAATACTATGACATGTATAAATTGGGATATAACATTTCTCTTTCTCTATAGCTAACCACCGAACCGTCTGAATTCTGATGGTTTCTCCTTTTTTCCCCATAAAAGTTGATGTAACTTGGCAACCCAATATTCAAATAATTGTAAAACTTGGTACCTTGTATTACGGGCGGCACACACAATCAGAAAAGATATAATAATAACTGGCAACACTAACACTGGACAACAGTAAACGATAAACGGTGGTGCATGGCTGCGTGCGCCATGGATTAGGAGAATAGGGGATTCCCAGAGTCAGAGTCTCTTTTATGAATAGATTAGTACTAATTTGTAGTTGAAGATTTATTTATTATTTTTATGAAAGGTTCAGTTAGGCAAGTGGCGGCAGTGGCGCGAAGAAATCCTTTACCATAGATACTGGCCTCGATACTGGCAATTCTAAAGGTGTCGTCAGGCCAGGTGAAGAATGTGTAGGAATGTAGGAATATATCCGTAATAATGAGAAATCAAATATAAGTAGAAAAAAGGATAGGTATATGGGGTGGACCCAGATCGACTACACGATAGGTGTAAAAGACAAAAAAAAAATCGAGTTGAAACTTGACCTTTGGGGGATCAGCCTTGCTTGAGTAGAAACTAATTTGACAGACAGGGGCAATTTATTCATTTTCAGTTCAGGTAAACTACCTTTTCGTTAAGAGATATCGAGAATGCAAATCTAAGTCCCCGTACCAAATTTTAAAACAATCGGCAGGCTTTGATTTTTTTTTTCAAATTTCCACTTGATTTTTTAGGAAAAAATCGAAGTATGCCGATTGTTTTAAAATTTAGCTCATGGTCTTAAATTTGCATTCTGAAAAAAAATTTCTGATAAAACGTTTCGATAAATGTAGGTACTTGATTTGCGCTAAAACCGCAAAAATGGAAAAATTTGAAAGAAAATCAAAGTGTGCCGATTGTTTAAAAATTTGGCATTGGGACGTGTATTTGCATCTCAACAACTTTTTCTAATAAAATCTTTCGATATCTCTTAAGGAAAAGGTAGTATACCTTAACTGAAATTGAATAAATTGCCCTACTCAAGGCCGGCTTGATTTTTAAAATATAAAAATACGGTGCAAATTAGTTTCTAATCAAGCAAGGCTGATCCCCCAAAGCTCAAGTTTCAACTGGAATTTTTTCTTTTACACCTATCGTATAGTCCATCTGGGTACACCCTGTATATGCTAGAAGGAATATTCAGCTCCTCCAGGGCGTATTTAAAAGGGCGGGGCCGAAACCATTTCAGAATTTGAAAATATTCACTGTAGCTTGAAAATCTGAAGATATTGGGATTTCCTGAGACTAATTTTAAGTAATTTTCCTTGACATTTCTAGAAAATTTCACCTGCGGTGAGTTTTACAGAATAATTTTAAATGCACTTGTTTGAAAGACATTCACAAAAATTGTTCCTCCCCATCCGAAATTAATTTCTATATACGTCACTGAAGTGATCTAAACTCATCGCCCCGGCCTACTTTTTTAAAAAGTGACATGCAAAAAATATACCATTCTAGTGGCGTATCAATTTTCAAAAATTTGTATTTAATGGATTAAATAATTCCTTGCCGAGGCCCCGCCCTTTCATCCGGCACCCAGCCCCACAAAAGCTTGAGCCTGAACCCCCCCCCCAATTTTCGCTAGATACGGCCGTCTACAGAGTGTTCCATTTAAGAAATTAAGAAAAATTTCGAGTACCCTAACTTTGAATCACCCTGTGTATCCAAAAATATTTTTAGGCAATGCGCTCATAGCATAGCCCACTTTGATTTTTTGTCTCTCGTCTACATGCTATAGAGACCGAAACACACTAATGACACCCTGTACAGTGTACTGTAACATACCACATTCAAAAAAAAAATAGTGGCCGATTTCAGTGGCCCAAAATTAAGTGGCCGCAAGCCCTAACGGTATCTTAGAATGTAAAAAAATTTCAAGACAAAAATAACTTAAACCTCTTCTAGTCTAGGTATGTCATTATTCGAGAATTCCCAGATCCGTGGTCCGGGTGACCGGGTCAAATGGAAAACAAACTTATTATCCTTATCACTTTATTTTTATTACTCATGCACTTGCGCCACTCATCACGCTTCACAGCTCACAATCACCTCCAAATCTACAATAATTATTCGAATTCCGAAATCCAAAATCAGATCAGATGTTCTCCCCGCGATCTCTGGATATCGAGCGGCCGCGCGCGTCATCGGGTGGGGAGTCCCCAGCGGTCCGACCAGGTGCGCCGTTGAGACTGTGACTATACATCCTCAGTCCGCCAGCAGCTCGCCGCGCGGCTGGTAATTACATCACGTTCTAACCGCCGCAGCGAGCCAGCGATCAACGGAAACACGCCGCCGCGCTCGGCGCCTCAGTTCGACAGGTGCGCTGGCGCGGGTTGGGCGTATGACGATGTCGCCCGTCTGAAAAACAACGTGGCTCGATGGGTAACGACGTGCTGGTGGTGCCCCTGTCCAAGGTCATCCTCGATGTGCTGCTCCTCAACTGCGGTGAGTGAAACACCTGGAAAACCATTTTCTAATTCGGAAAATTAAAACAGTAGTTAAGGTCGTGTGTGTCACCGGCAGAAATCGGGTTAGCGAGATTCCGTGGATGCCTAGAATAATGTTTACATCACTCGGACTAGCCTGTTGTGGTTCGCGAGCTGTCAATGAACGTGTCTCGGTCGCGGCCGAGCGCGATCTTGACCCAGTTCTAGTAGGTAGTTGTATAGTTCAGGTGAGTGTTCGATGATGAAAATGAATAGGAGTTCGTCCCGCTGTCGGTTAACGGGTTAAATATAAATAATAATGATATTAGTTTTTTGTGATCGATGAAGTTGGGTGAATTGAGTTACTAGTTACTTCCCACGGTACTAATTTACAAGTAAATTGCGGTTGATTGTTTTGTTGAAGTTGAAATCTACTTAGGTACCTATTACCGGTTTTAGATTTCAAACATATATTTTTGACTGAGTGATCTGGAAAACTGATTGAGTAATATAAATTGCTCAATTATTACGAGAATTCAACGCCTGCCAATATGAACCAATGAAATGATATGATTTTTGAAATATTAACCAATCAGGTGATGATTTCAGCGATAATACCACTAGTGGTATTTTCGCTGAAATCCTACTCTCTTAGTTACGTCCTAGTTACGCTAAACCAATATTGTGGCAGTAAAACTGATAACCCGATAACTTCTTCACATTACCAAATTTAATATAGGACTAGAATATATGTTTTCAGTTAACACATTGATCTTTAAATATCTATTAGCACAAAAAACATATTCAGAACCGAAAGTTCAATCTAAATGACAACTAGCTGTCAAACTAACTATTTGCAGTTGTTAAATTCTCTTTTTAAATATAACTCGTGGTATGCCTAATAATAGATAATACCTTTCCTTAATTTATCACTCATGATAATCCCAATGCTAAGAAAATACCGCAGTCGTGGTATTTTCAGCTTTGGGATTATAATTCGTAAAATTAACGAAAGATATTATCGATAATATGCAGGCCACTTGTTATATTACCCCTGATAATTTCATGGACAGCATGAAGCCAAAAAATTGATTAGGTACCTACATGTACATTATTTATAATACACATTACACATAATGATTATGCGAGGGATTTTGTCTCGGATTTTGTCTAGTAGTTCGTACCCAGTACCCAGCTTCTGTAGTTATATTATTTATTTGCCTATAGGGCATACCATAGAGAAACTAATAAAAGGAGAGATGTCAAAATATTGATTCCAGCCGGGATGCAAATGTCGCGACTGCAGCGCTGCAGGTAGTACACTGGCAAAGTAGGACAAGTAGGTAATAAAGCTCGTAATAAAGGTTGAGTGATTATTCCTCACCTCGTTCCTCACTCAACGGTATAAGGCCCAATTCTAATTATACGTCACCGACGTCCCTGAAGACAGCAACGAAATCAGAATCCCGAATTGCGTTTTTACAACGGACCAGCTAAGTACTGGTCCATCCCGTAGGTAGTGCCATAGTGCCTACCGCAAATTGCGAAAATACTTAATTAGTAAATTCAAATAAAATGAATGACGAAATGAAGTCACTACATTAGAAAACAAAAATTGAATAAATTAAAAGGGTCGTGTTATATTTGTATCTCGATTTGTATAGCCCAGTAATAATAATTATTGGAAAGGAAATCAATTGTTTCAAATTCTTATTTCCGGAGATGTTTTCATATCTTGCAATTTACCAAGAAATGATGAAAACAGCAAAATTGATATAGGTACCTATTATGGTGATGGTGCAAGGTGCAACCCCCAAACGAAAAAACTCGGGAGATCAAAAATTAAGAAAAATTCTAATTTCCACAATTGATTTTTCGCCAGCTTGATTTTTTTACCAGAATGGCGTTAGAGGCACGCTAGATACTGGGGAAGCACAGAAACGAAAAAACTCAGGTGCGTACGTGCCGATCGGGGGGATCAAAAATTAAGAAAAATTCTAATTTCCACAATTGATTTTTTGCTTAATTTTTTTACCAAAATGGCCTTAGAGGCGCGCTAGACACTGGAGTAGAACAGAAACGAAAAAACTCAGGTGCGTACGTGTCGATCGGGGGAATCAAAAATTAAGAAAATTTCTAATTTCCACAATTGATTTTTTGCCAGCTTAATTTTTTTACCAAAATAACGCCATAGGCATGCTAGACACTGGGGTAGCACATCACCATAATATATCAATTTTGCTGTTTTCATCATTTCTGGGTAAATTGCAAGATACGAAAACATCTCTGGAAATAAGAATTTGAAACAATTTATTTCATTTTCAATAATTATTATTACTGGGCTATACAAATACAACACGACCCTTTTAATTTATTCAATTTTTGTTTTCTAATGTTGTAGTGACTTCATTTCGTCATTCATTTTATTTGAATTTACTAATTAAGTATTTTCCCAATTTGCAGTAGGAACTACCTACGCGATGGACCAGTACCTACTTAGCTGGTCCGCTGTAAAAACGCGATTCTTGATTCTGATTTCGTTGATGTCTTCAGGGACGTTACTCACCGGTGGATGAGTTGTATGGTGGAAACAGACCCCATCAAGCTCAAGAGGTGATCTAACATCTAACCTCTTTTTTTTTTCATTGGTTTCTTTACAAACTTTTCGATTATTTTTCTAACCATGGATATGGTTGCTCACATTTAATTTAATAATTTAAAAACCTTTTTGCACTTTTTTCTTTGTTCCCACACACCGACGCGTGCACGAAAATAAACACAAAGTTGGGTTATGTTTCCAAACCGCTATCCACCACTCTCCTAAATTATACAGAATTTTCTGTCATCTGCTGTAACGTCGTCTGCCAATTAGGCGAATTCATGTTAAATACTATAATTCGCTCTAATTGTGCTTTAAACGGGGTGGCGAAAAATTTAAGATAAAATAAATAAGGTAAAAGCCGCAGTAATTGGCACCTTAAGGCGAGATATATTAAAAATTTGTTTTTGTAAGATAATATCGAGGATAATATCACAGAATAGCCACCGTGGCTATTCTGTGATAATATGTATTGCTTAAAATTAAAACAAACATAGTTCACAAAAGTTATTTTAACTATAGTGAACATAAATAATAATAATAATAATAATAATTATAATAATAATTCTCACCCTCACAATACTCCACAGTACCCCAGAAGCATTTTGTCTTCGTTGTAGGTACACAAATTTTTAACAAAATAAAAGTGGTTTCATATTTAGGGCCTTATTTTTTTCCTGGACTGTGCATTAGTCTTGGACACACTAAAAATTGGTCTTCGTCAGTTATTGACATGTGTGATAATTGACACCCCAGTAATTGACATGTTTGATAATTGACACCGCAATAATTGACAATGAAAAGGCAATTGAAACTCAAAATAAAACATTAAAATTTAATTAAGGTAGGCTCAGGGTTGGATTTAGTGGATTAAGTATATTGATAAAATAAGCTTTCAAAAAAAAATACAAATTTATTAAAATAAAACAATAAAATATTCCATTCAGAAAATAAACAATAAATTAATGGGTGTTAATAATCGACACTGTAATGATCAGGTGATTGATACCAGTGTCAAAGACTAAATAAATTAGTTCAAACATTCTATTTGATAACTATAAAGAAACTGGGTCAGAAACATATTGTTTCAAATAAGAAAATTAAAAACATAGTAAAAAATCAGCCGTATCAGTTATTGACACCTCTGTGTCTGAAAATGTACTCTTTAGGTGAGCTAGTCATTGACACCCCCTTTACAAAAACACACGTGTGTAATTTGGGTTAATTTTGCACGTATTATAATAAGTTATAGAATATAGGAAACTACCTGACAACAGTACTTTATTTCAAAGTGAGAATTAGGCCTCGTAATTTTAATATTTGGAAACACTTAAGTAAGTACCTTAAGAAAATACTTCAGAAAATACTTAGGGAAACCGCTACAATTTTAGACCCATTCACTAGTTTCCGAGCTAGTTTCTGTTACACATTATAATGACGGACGAAAAATGACCGGCTCAAGAAGTCCACCCTCGTAAATAACGAGTGGCGAATGGAATAACGAGTTATTTTGCAAAAATCGGCGGCTTTTCGACGACTTTAAAGAAGTGATCCGACTTATAGTAGGTATTCTCTAGACTTTGTTATAAGTATGTTGTAGTTATGTCGTGTGAGACTCACTCATATTATTGTATTACATCGAAGTGTAAAAATAGGTTATCATAGGTATTATCCTCTATATTATCATAACTAATGCTGATGCTATAATAGTATAATATTAATTAATTTAGATAACACATTTTAAATTTTAATTAACGTGGTAACTAGATTAGTTGACAGGTGACTCGTATATACACTATGCTTACGTACTTATTGACCTTTTACGTTGTAGGTAAAAGGCTTTTCATGGCAATGATAATTACCCACCTGTAGAATGTAGAACGCGAGATAAAACGACGTTGTCAAATATATTTTATGTCCACCCGAGTGTCCACCGTTTGTATTTTTTGAAAAATCACGAGGGTAAAGTGGTGTTGCCTACTTCCAAAAGTTGCCGGATGAAGGTATCGTTTTATGACAAAATCACAAAACACTTATAAGGGTAGGGTACGTACCGAGGTAGGTATCTACCTACGATACCTACCTTGAATTTTGTAAATTTTGAATAACGGCTTCACTCGTTTTCGAGGGCGTTTTTCAATAGAACATTTTCTCCTTGCATTAGTTGGTCAGTGATCGTATAAATCGGCAAACAACAAACAAATACAGCCTCGAATACAGCATATGGGTTAATCGAAATTAACTTTCTCATCATGCATAATGTGTAGCATGTACCTACCCTAGAAACGTATACCAAACGTATTGTACCTATCGTGTATAACTGAGTAACAGCAACTAATTACGTGAAATTGAACAATTTAGCTGTTAGCAGCACGCGATTGATATAGGGCATTAAACCGTGTGGATGAAAAGCTGAAAGTATAATAGGCAGGCAGTGAGATTGTTATTATTAGAGTTAGTAGCAGTAGGTAGAAGCTATTTAATTTAACAACATGGTATATTTACATATATAGAAAGATTAATTATGACGAAACAACGAGCGGCATAGGCCTACTCTAGCCCTAAAGCCTATCCAAGTTACAGCGGCAGTAGATATAAACAAGGTCACATGACCGCATTGCGATCGATTACCAGGGTCTGACTAATAATGTGAGATTCCCAGTGGCTTGTAATTCTGAACTAATTCTTTTAGAGGTTCTAAAAATTGTGTTTTTACCTTTCGTGGATCTTTATAAATTTCCTTAAATTAAGTAGCAAAATAAATTTACAGAATATACTGCTCGCTATAATGACACTGTGGGCAACTGAACTAATAAGGGCAGGCTCTCGGGCGGGCTGCAACAAATATCTAAAATGTTAATTTTAACACAAGCTAAATAATTAATCTTATCAGCTCAGATAGGTATACAAGAAATAATATAAAAATAGTATCCTTTGACCCGCTTTGACCTTTCCACTTTCTATAGATCGCATACAATAGAATTTCCTAAAATAAAATATTAGTTAGCACTTATATTAATTTAATGAAATTGAAAGTCATAAGACAAATCGATCCAATATTTGTCCAACTCATTGATACTGTGTGCAAAGTACTTAACACCACTTAGGTATTCAAATCGAATTAAATTAAAAGTAAATTGGCTTTTTGGTAATATTGCTCAATTTGTCGTTTTTCCATAGGAATGCAAAATTAGTAGCAATATCTGTAAATGCCTCGGTAAATGCCAAGGTAAAATCATAAAAATGCACCGAAAACAAACTTACATATTATAAAAAATTAAATCCGATTCTGAACAACGTATTTTTTTTTATTTTTGTCAAAGTTGGTCCAATTGTGGCAAGTGATCATTATGTCAATACCTACTGGAACACCATGTTTTCGTCCTCTCTCTCTCTCCTCATCTCACTCCTCTTTTTTCCAATCCAGGTCGGATGTAGTCCAGAAGAAGTTGCAATAGGAAAGTTTAATTTTTGCTTTTCGATATTTTCGCAAATGGCGCCAGAGAAATAAAATCAAATTTTAAAAAATTCGGTATTTCTTAAATATCTAACAACCTATGAAAATACTTTAACTTTCTCAACGGCATTTTCTTCGGTACTCGATCGAAGGCACAATTGTTGTCCCTATTTGACGGACTTGAACCTGTTAAGGTTTCCGAGATACCCATGATGAGAACCGAAACTGAATCACCCTGTATAACCGTGGACGTACATTTTTGTAAATAGTCAAAAGTCTGTTAATTTTGCCTCAAATAGAAATTCTGTCGTAACTTTTAATTCCGAGTGACACTTTCCGAAAGGTTACAAATAAAGGTGTTTTACTCTTATGACATTTTCATATACAGGGTGTCCAACTTTAAAACTGTACAAATCCGTAAAATCTTAATTTTTAGAGATAATCGCCTAAACTTTTTTTGTTTGAAAGGCCTTCAAAAAACGCTTCTTTTAACCTTCCTGCCATTTTCAAAATGCATCCAGGGCCGGCCGCGATTTTTTGATACCCCCGATTTTCGCGAAAACCATTTAGCGATTTTTTTATTTAAAATCTGATCCCACAGCGTTAATCAGAACACCCCAAAACCCCCACTTTCCAAATTTGAATAAAAAATATATAGGTAGTTCCATTCTGCAGGGTGTCAAAGTTGAGCAAAATAGGACTTTTAAAGGCATCTGGCGAGTCAAGTGTGCCATGGAATCCCCTCAAAACAGTTGAATGATCAATAGGAGCACTCAAGGTGTTGGTGTGCAAAGGTCCAATACAATATATATACAGAGTGTTCTTATCTGTGCCATCTCAAAGGTACTGAATTTTTGGATCAAAAATCGAGTATATCAAAACCGCTCCACACACTATAAATGAACTAAATCCAAAAAATACAGAAGCCTGCCGGTCAGTAAGTCCATATCAGTTAAGGTGGCTGGTGTGCCACAAGAGAAAACGCACAAAAAATGTATCATCTTAGACAGTGACTTTGTTGAGAAAGGTCCAATAATTTAAATTGTGTTTATTTGTTAGTTTTCATTTTGTAAAGAAATACATTAATAAAAAAAAATTGCTAAATGGTTTTCGTGAAAATCGGGGGTATAAAAAAATCGCAGCCGGCCCTGGATTTGCATTTTGAAAATGGCAGGAAGGCCAAAAAAGCGTTTTTTAAAGGCCTTTCAAACAAAAAAATGTTTAGGCGATTATCTCCAAAAATGAAGATTTTACGGATTTGTACAGTTTTAAAGTTGGACACCCTGTACTTATATATTTTTTTATTACTATTTTTTTTTATTTTGAAACCCCTAGTTTGCGTGCAACCTCATTTTAATAGTAGGTACGGGAGCCAGCGACACATTTTTTGTGACAATTTGCGCAAAGTTGAAAACCCGTTTATTTCTTAATTTGTACCCCGGAAATGCGAATTTTGCTTTTTTGGCTAGCTTTTAGCGGTACAACGTTCGGCTACAGGGCTTCAAAAACTGCAAAAAAGAATAAAAAATGTCTAAATCGAGCAAAGCCTGATCTTGTTTAATTTGGTTATGTAGAGCGTAAATAGCCATAAAAAACTTTTCTGGCATCATTCCGATGGTGCAAAAGCTTTCTGTTTAACCAACGAACCCTGCAGAATGGAATCTAAAATGTCTGAGTCGAGCAAAGGTACCTAAACCTTGTTTTATATTTAAGTACAAGAAAAGGTGATAATGGGCATAAGCACTCAAAGTTAACAAAAAGAAAAAACTAGTAACCGTGTTTCATGCTATTTGGCAATCATCAGTACGGTGTAACATTAACCAAATCAAAAGATAGGCATGATTTGGGAAGCAACAAATGAAGTCCAGGCAGGAACCAACAGCACATTTGCAGCTTCAGTCAGCACATCCCCTATTTTGGGGCTTGTATTAACATCGCCACGGAGGCTGCTAAAGCGACCTGCATGGAAATCTTCATAACCCAAGATACAATGACAATAAGGATGTAAGATTAATGAGTGTAAATGTATTTAAGTACAAGAAAAGGTGATAATGGGCATAAGCACTCAAAGTTAACAAAAAGAAAAAACTGTTAACTACACCCACATCATGGCTGCATAACTCTTTTCGCATGTTTTTGCATAATAAACTCTATGTTTCATGGATTTGCACTTTCTTGGTTTATCAATGTAACATGGAAGTTTATCAATGTAACATGGAATCTTATATTTTCCAAGTAATTAAAGTAATTAAAGTTCAATAAATAGCGCAATATTTTAAACAATGATTAAATTTTTTTTTCGAAATCGAGTTTTTTCGCTTTTTTGCATTTTCTGAGAAAATTTTCCATAGTAACGTCTATTTTTTTACACAATCAGAGCGTGAAGGTTTCAACGAACAAAAAGCGCAGCGACCTTTTTAAAAAGCAGCTTTTTTGAAAAAATAACAGGGAAAATAATTTACGGGGATCTGAGGTGCGGGGTTGGAAGGGGGTTAACTTTTAGGGGTTGGAAAACGGTTTATCATGATTTTCGGCTCAACTACAACTCCTATCAAAAAAAGTTAGATAGCAGAGTTGTAGGTAATAAAAAGATCTACCACTTTTGTACTTACACTTTTTTCATATAACCTCAAAATATCCGCGGAAAATCTAAATAACCAATTTTTTGGTTTTTAATTTTTTCTTACAAAAAAAATTTTCCCGAAATTTTGTGGAAATTTGTCGTCTTACGTCCCAAATATGCTGTAATTTTTTCGAATCAATATATTTATTTTTACCCCTTATTTTGATGTTAAACCGAGAAAGTAACATCACTTTTAATCGAAAATACCCACGTCAAAAAAGGTGCTTTTTAAAAAAAGTCGGTGCGCTTTTTGTTCGCTGAAAGCTTTACACTCAGATTGTGTAAAAAAACATACGTTACTATGGAAAATTTTCTCAGAAAATGCAAAAAACGAAAAAACTCGATTTCGAAAAAAAAAATTTAATCACTGACTCAGACATTTTAGATTCCATTCTGCAGTCTTCGTTGGTTAAACAGAAAGCTTTTGCACCATCGGAATGATGCCAGAAAAGTTTTTTATGGCTATTTACGGTCTACATAACCAAATTAAACAAGGTTTGGCTTTGCTCGATTTAGACATTTTTTATTCTTTTATGCAGTTTTTGAAGCCCTGTAGCGGAACGTTGTACCGCTAAAAGCTAGCCAGAAAAGCAAAATTCGCATTTCCGGGGTACAAATTAAGAAATAAATGGGTTTTCAACTTTGCATCAAATTGTCACCAAGATCTGTCGCTGGCTCCCGTACTATAAATACAAGCAAAACTTTTTATTAAGTGTGCTTATTCCCGAAAAATCTAAAATACAAAAAAGTCCCTCTTATTCGCTCTAACCGTGGACATGCTGCATAAAATATGGTAGGTACCTAATTTACTCCTGACTTCAGTTTGCCTTAGCTGGAAAGTTTTCGGCGGACGCCCATGATTATCGATGACTGTGAGATTGCTATTATTTATTCCTTTTCCTTTCCTTTTGTACTCAACGGATTGATACTCGTTTTGTTCCTTGTACTGAATCTTCGTCAGCGTACTGTATTGAACTATTTGAGCATTATTTATTATTGTGTAGTACCTAACCGGAATAATTATTTAAATCTTAAATCTCGCCTTTACATAAATACCATACCACACACATGGAAATTTATTCATATTAGATCAGCACAAAAGGGTGCTCTCGAAATGACAAATGACCCCTAGTTACATGTTACAAGCTTTTCAATCAGCTTTCAAGAAATAGTTATAGGTAATATACGTTGTCGAGAAGGACCAATCTCTAAAAATTCTGAAACGACGAAAAACAAAATTTGAGCAAAAAATAACCTTGAAAATTAGCCACAACATACGAGGAAAACTATTCGGAAACAAAGAACCAGCGTCCAGAGAGTCTAGACTTTGATATTACCTTTTTTTCATTTTTACCTACCTACAAAAATTAAGACATTTTTATGTGACATTAATTTGAATACTTAGGTATTAATTGAAGAATAATATAGATATCATATAAAAATATTGAAAATTTGAAGATGCCAGCAATGGAAGAATGCCTTAGGGTTCATCGGAAAACATAAATAAATGCGAATATTCCACCTGAAGAGGCATATAAACCTATAAGAATTTGCAAGGCACATTTTGATGACCAGTCATTCACTTCGTCCGGAAAACGTTTAGTAAAAACTGCTGTCCCCTCGGCTGTCCCTTTAAAATTATTGCCAGAAGCTTATGGTAACACGCATGCTTGTGTAGGTACGTATGCGTAATATTTTGGTCTGTATTGTTTATGTCAATTTAAATATCAAAATATACAGGATGAAATAGTAGATATGATTAGTTTAACTCTTTGTCGTTAAATATTTATTTGTTATTTATGTTTTTGTCTGCTCTAATGTTTTGTTAGGTTTTATTAAAAAAGAACGTCAAATATAAAAAATTGCATTTTTATTCATGTTCCAACCAAAGTCTACAGATATACCTACTACATAATTATGTGGATTCTGGTAATAGCTACCATGTATTTTAATTTAACTGTACCTACCAAAAACTAACGGTACACTTACCTACACAAAATTTGTGTTGTACAAAAGTCTACAAATAGGTATACTAATATTTGTAGACTTTGGTAAATAATGGAAAGTCAATATGAACGTGCCCCCGTATAACTAGCTTGACGGCGATTTCGTTTCGTCGCCCTCGTAAATGCGAAGCGTGCGAGGTGATGCTGATTTACAACCGGTCGCAAAAAATTTTCGGCTTTTCCGAGAGATGAAAGTGAGCTGACTTTAGTATTTCCAGACTTTGCAAAGAACATCCCGAAGCCAGCTTGATAGAAATGAATTATTACACCCTGCCAACGGCCATATGTATGATTCGCAACTTTGATTAATTTCACAAAAGCGTTGGCCGCATTTGTGCGCAACCGACACGTTTACATACATAATGCCATAATTTCACAGTGTAGCGCTCTGGCCGGCGTTCCCAAGCAGAAAGTTTTGATTCATGGCGAAGCCCATTGTTTCGGAGTTCCATTTTTCGTTGGCTCCATGGACGGACTATCGGCGGACCGGCCGACTTCATAATAGGCCAGATAACAACGGAGTTGGCCATGGGCGTGCTCCGCGGACGGCTTTTATCTGCACGGTCTATTTCAGCGTGAAAGCCGATAAGTCGTGATATATTGCCCTAGAGCGTGCATCGAATTTTGCGGGCATTGGACCCTTCTCGTATGCATAGGCAGATGGAGGATAATGTCGGGGAAAACAAATTTTATGAAGTGTGCACAATGTCGATAGTTCCTTTAGATATTATACAGGGTGGTTTATATAAGTGGCTCACTCAAAGTATATGGGCTGTTTTTTGAGAGAAAATCGGTGGAGGGCGCAATCGATTGCCCGTCCGGGCGGTTTTCTTTTGTCATAATGAAAGTTGAACTGACAGAATTTTTATGTGCTCTGTTGTATGGATTACCGTGAAATATGCAACCTCTTGGGCTCCAAAAAAAATTACTTATTTGTAAAAATATTCCATGATACATCAAATTTGATGTGTCACACCTGCCTGTTTCTTCTGTATTTATAACAAAAATTTAAGAAAAAATATTGGTAATGTTTGTGGTTGACATAATATCTATAGTTATGACGTTAATAACAACATCCCCGATGGAATTGTTCATATGGGATTACCTATATAAACAGAAAAGTTTACTCAACAGCTCCACAAAATGTGTATTATTAAAAAATGAAAATACTTGAAGTAACCAGCAACTTCAATGCTGAAGCAGGTAAATGTTTCATGTCCATAGAATTGTGTAAGCGGCGGCCATATTGATAGGTGACGGAAAGGGCCGTAATCAACAAAAGTTACGTTTTACGCACACGAATCCTAAATTTTAATATATAGAAATTGACATTAAACTCTGTTCTTTGATACACAGAAAAAGGCTAAAGTTTCTGTGTTTGAAGTTAGGTTAGAACCACAGAATATTAACGTTAAGGTTAGGCATCTGTCACAAGTTCTGATATTTCTGCTTCTGTCAGACATGCTAAATACGCTCCTGGATGAGCCCAAAACAATTCTGCCAAACTTGGATTAAGAAATGTCAATTCTAGTGTACAGTTAAAGAGAGATTTTAGTATAGGTGTTCACTGAGCACTTATTGTAATAGTACAATATTAATTAATATTAAGTACATATAGGTAATCCTTAATTGATTTTCATAAAATAAAAGATTGTCTACGAGTTTAGTATTTTTTTATTATTTAAAATAACATTTCTGGATTAGCTATTCGACATTCGAGTGACTGTGAACCACTTTATTTTCAAATTTTTGAAGCCTATTGACGTTGACTGATATATTATTAAAGACTGGTCACGTCTGGCACATTTTTGGCTCATACGCTTTCCGGAGATAAAATACAATGCAGAATACATTGTTAGCCATCAGAGCCATCTGTTTTCCAGGACATAAAGCTATAGCCGTGAGAAGTCTTTATAAATACGTCAGTCAACGCTATTAGTTAACATCCTAATCGATTATTTATTATTTCCATGGGTCTGATTGTTTTAAATGCAATTATTAAGTTAAAAAATTGAAAACACTGCAGTCTTTACACGAAAATTTATTTTTATGCTGCAGTGAAAAAAATAATTGATCAAATTAAACGAAACTCATGCAAATGCAAAAGATATACTTAATATCAAACTATTTACAATAAGCACCCCTAACTCCAATATCACATATACACAAATTTTTGTTTAACGAGGTTTTCTACATCTAGCTCGCCTGTAACTTTGTACTTGTGTACAAAACAAACTTCACATACTATTGGGGTGATACATAAACATTGTAAAATTCGATTTTGTTTATTTTGCGATTTATTTATACGCGTGCATAGAGCATATAGTTTTATTAAAAAATACATGTCTGTATAGTATTTGTAAAGTCACTTGAAACAGCATAAAAAACTCTAATTGGCGCCACAAAAAGAATATAGGACATAAGCGACACGCACTTTTCAAAAATATACATAATATTCTACAAGCAACATAAAATTTCACTTTTACGGTTTTTTAAGGTTGTCGTCAAACACAACGCAAAGGTTAATGCACCATATAATATTGTCAAAAGGTCTCTAAAAAGCCATATCGATTATAACTATTTACGCAAGTACTTATATCCTGAGATCTGTGGTATTATGGCACGGCTATGCACCGCATTTTGTTGCACAAGTAGCCGGCCTTCGAACACTGTAACCCATGCAAGTATTGGTGATATTATATTAGGCGAGCATGCAGTCCCTTGTTTTTACTACAATATCAACATCTATAGTCTCTGTCTCCTTCATCTATTTTTACTACTATTACCAGGTGTGGTTAAAAGGTGTTTTGTCTCGTATTTTATATACGGGGCGCGATCTATTAATAGCATTTACCACGCTCGGCTACTGGTAAAAATACCAGACTTATCAGTAGAAATCACCCCCGTATACATTTCAAAGGTTTGTATGCTGTTCCAAGTAACTTCATTTAAACCATACCAATAATTATTATTTGTGGAAAAAATATTGATATCTAAACACGACCAAATTTTGGTCGACCAAATTTTGGTCGACCAAAATTTGGTCGACCATTACGAATAAGTCATCCAAAAGAAACATAAGTGGTGAAATTTTCAATCTAATTGCACTTGAGGCTTCCAAATAATCATAAATATTTTTCAACACTCCGTAGATCGAAAAGGAGTCACATACTCAACTTCCAGAGCCTTGTCCAATTCTCTACAGGATGGGGACACCCCTATAATAAACGCCACCTATTTAGCAAAAAAATACGAATGCTTAGACACTTTTAACGTAAAAAGTATTTATCCCTAGCAACACTGTTTGCTTGGGTATAGGCAATGTTCTATTTTTTTGTGTAGGTAGCTATTTTGATGCTCCGATACGCATATTACCTAATTCCTAATTGCCTTTCTGTAGTCTGTGCGCCACTTGCAGTTAGTTGGCGGATCGAAGGAAAAACGAAAGTAGAAAAGTATCAAAATAGTTACACAAAAAATCGAGTATTTGCTTGGTCCACTGAGGACCATAACTCCGCACGTGATTGAAGACCCAATGCATAGGCGTTCGCGTAGGGGTATAAAAGGTACATTGTAAAAAAAATACAATGATGATAAATTGAGTGGACGCGGGAAAACATTAGGTATTTATAGTAAAACATAGGAGAGAACGCTAGAGACGCAGAGGGGAAGTAAAATAAAAAACGCGGGAATAGGCCATAAAATTGCTGCCGCCACAGGCGTCGGTAATAACGGAGGTGAAAATTTTGGTAGTCAGTTGAGGAGTCTGATAAAATAAGTAATTTGAAAGCGTTATTAGTTGCCTCCTCATCGCAAACCCTTATTACGTTTGCGATAATTTCCCTGGCTTGGCTATGTATGGTCTTTCCGCAGACACTGGTCATTATACAACCACTACTAACACCGCAAAACTCAAATTGTCTCCCTTCGCGCACGGCTATGAGGCGAAGACTAGTGTACGTGATATTTACGACCGCCAGTCGCTCTAAGAAATATTCAGCTTGGGATACTGATTGCAGGATGAATCTTTACTGGGCTTGCTAGGCGTTGCCGGATCGCAAAAACCTGTACAATTCTGGTGCACTAGCGTAATGGCTTTGGTTTATTATATTTCCTAAAGAGAATTATATTTGGAAGTTTGGCAACATTCGAAATTTTTTACTCGCATTCTTGAGGCTCGTATTCTCTGGTAATGTAGACTATACATCATAGTGAAGCTAGGGAGATGTTCTTATAACAGTATGCAACCAAGAAACACAAAGTAATCTGCTTTTTATTCTTCTAATTTCTAGCACTGGCACCTTGCAAGTCGGCGCTATTGTCGGCCCATATGGCCGATACGTCTCCCACGCATTTGCGAAACACCATATATCCTTACTAGTCCAGGAAACTGCATAAAATTCCCTACAAACTTTTGTCTAAAACTGTTTTCTAACAAAATATTAAAAAGTTTAGTGGCAGTGGGACACTTATCGTGGGCACCCCGTCAAATTTTGCGAACAGTTCATGTATTCCACGACTTATTTCTTAACTGAAATTTGTCTAAAATTTGTGCGGGGTTTCAACGCAAATAATGACTAATATACGGGCATAAATTCGCGGGGGAGTGATGCTAGTGGTGCAAAGCCTTATATTGATTTTCCCGTGGGCTGGCCGGGCCTATATTGTTGCCTACAGTTCATGCCGCCGGGCACCGTGGCGTGGAGTTATCGGAAGTACATCCGGCAGATGAGGTGGCCAGCGAACACCCATTGCGCAACTCCCACAGATACGGAAATTTAACTCAATTTCGAAGAACCCCAATAACGTCTAAATCGACTTTATCTGTGCCAACTGTGCCAGAACTTTGATTGTCGGGAAGTCGGCCAAGAGAGACGCAATCGCGTAAATCACTTTTTAACAAATTAACCTATTTGTTTCAGATTGTATTTTCCGAAAAATACTTAAAACACAATACTTATTTATAATAACAAGAAACGGGAACAAGGAACAAGTGAATTATTGCAAAGATCAAAGTTTTCTCCTTCACCAACGTAACGTCAAAGATATTGATATCTTTGTTGGAACATGTCCTGACATGCTGCAGGCACAATGATCCCAGCCAGCCCATTACCGGTTTCATCCTTTTTGGGAATCATCAGATGGACGTAGGCAAAATCCGGAGTGGATGGATTCGAAAGATAGAACCAACAGAAACAACTACTCCGAGGGCTAATACCCCTACCGGCATTGAACTACACCATTGGCACTTGATTTTCGTTGGGAATAAACATTGCAAAGATCAAAGTTTTCTCCTTCACCAACGTAACGTCAAAGATATTGATATCTTTGTTGGAACATGTCCTGACATGCTGCAGGCACAATGATCCCAGCCAGCCCATTACCGGTTTCATCCTTTTTGGGAATCATCAGATGGACGTAGGCAAAATCCGGAGTGGATGGATTCGAAAGATAGAACCAACAAGAGCCAATGGTGGAGTTCAATGCAATGTCAATATGGAAACTTTCGGAAATTTTATGCTTTTTGTATGTCGTATTGGTGGTATGGAATTTACTGTTAACATTTATGAAGAATACGAGGAAGAATATTATCAAATCAACCTTCTTAAATTTTAAAATGTTTGCAAATAAGGCTTTTAAATAAGATTTGTGAATTTTTATTAATATTAGTTTTATGTATTTGCCGAGGTATTTGCTAAAAAAATAAGTAAAATAACACCAAATTTAAAACTCAACACTTTATTCTTCTTAAGACGAAATATAAAAAATAAAAACTTTGAAAACACAACCTTTAACATTCTTTGGTAAACTTTGTTACTAAAAATTAGAAATAAGAACTAAACTATTTTCAGGTCAGTCTAATGGTTCATCTAGGGTCTCTTCCAAATCAGAAAAGTCTTCTTCTCCAACGCTCGAATTTGTGTCATGCAAGGTAATGTCGTCACTGCTGTTAAATTCTGAATCTGTATCATCGTTGTCTTTATCTTTAACATCAAAATTTTCTTCTACAACTTCACCCGCTAGTGTTCTTTTTTTAGTGTCTGCACCAGAGTCTTCTTTTAGCAAGGATTCCTCTCGTTTTTTTTGTGGTAAAATTGTTGCTTTTACTGCTGCTGTTGCTGTCCTTAATCAACTTATTGTTATGTGCTATGTACATAAGCATACCAGCCCTTTCTGTGTTTAACCTATCTCTTTTCTTGGTGTGGATAAAGGAATATGTACTAAAGCTACGTTCTGTTGCAGCGGAAGAAGCTGGAAGCTCTAAAATGGCAATAGCCAAATCTTTTAAACTGTTTTTTTTTACAAATTCCTTGCCACCAACTTATGAAATCAACATGTTTTACTGACTCCCAAACGAAATCCATAGCCCATAACTCAGACATTGCACAATACTTGGTTAGTTCTGAAAAAAATTATGTCTTTGTTACTAACAAATTTTGGGTGATTGCTTAGTATTGTATCTATAAACTGCATAGCGGATATATGTTCTTCATTATTTAAGTGCTCTCCTATAAAAACTGGGTCTAGCAAATTGACAGCAAAATGTAGTGGGTTAATAGCCATGTTTTTTCTTTTTGAGGCATTGCTTCTCTTTGCTTTTGAAATTGGTATCAATGGAACATTGACATTAAAAATGTGTTCAATTTCTTTAAATGCCAAAACCACCTGAGATATTCTTAAACTGTTTCCTTCTAATCAAGTAATCCACTTTACAGTAGTCAGTACCGCCGTAGTTTTTTTAACCTTAATCCAAAATATTTCGTCATCAAGACAGTTCTTTTTACATTTCTCGAAATTTTTATGTGCTCGTTTTCGGAAACCATTAAAACTTGCAAAGAATTCTTACAATCAAGTAAACTATTTAGGCATTTAAAATTGAGCCCCATCTGGTTTTAATTGGCAATTTTAAAGCTATTACTTTTCCTGTATTCTGGATTTGTAATTTATTAAACGTTGCAAGAATAATGCGAGAATTAGTGATTTCTTTTACAATTTTCTCAGCAGAAAATTCAAGGTTTTTTTGAGAATCTAAATTCATAACATCGGACACAAATAAATTCAAAGTGTGAAATACACAAGAATATCCTTGAATAAAATTATATTTGTTTTCAATCAGCCTTTTCGCCTTTTCCATAGAAGCTTCATTGTCTGTTGCAACTCCCATAAATTGCTCTGGACCAACTTCTTCAATTATTTTATCAATTTCATTGAAAATAAACTAGGACAATAATGTATTGTTAAGAAAATTCCTGTGATAATTTGGATTATTAAACATAATGGTAATTTATTATCAAAATATTAAGTCTTTTAATGCAGGTATATTAACTGCATTAATTAATCGCCTGTATGCCTATCACTGTCTGTCAAGAGTGTTTTGTATATAAGGGGATCAGGCATAGTGAGAATAAAATTGATTATAGCTTGTTTTCTTATATTTGACCAGCCATCACACTGAAGACCTAGGGTATTAGCATTTTTTATTTTTTTTGTGGCCTCTGTTTGGATATTGTTGTATTCATTTTCCAGCAATCTGGTCGACAGTTGAAATCGGGACGGTGGTTTATATGAAGGTTTAATAGATTTAAAAAATTGATTCCAATGGTAATTTTCTGTCGAAGCCAGGGGAAATCCGGACGAATATATTGCTCTTGCAAGCAGTTCATCTAATTTATTCTTTTGTGGGATAGTTGTCCTATCCAAAAACTTTTCAATGTGACCCTCATCACGAATATTTTCACTTGAGGATGACCAGGAAGCACTAGCACTAGATGCTAATGATTCATGTAACGAATGTTCCGATACCGAATCGATTTCTTCACTATTTTTCGAGCTTCTATCTACAATCATTCTAACTGATTTAAGTGTCTCTTAGTAAATTTTAAAACTTACCTTTGAGTATAAACCCCTTCCTTACAAATCTCTTCTTGTGAGATACTGGACATTTCGAACATCTTTCTAAATGATCTGACAATCTTCTAGCATTTTTTGAATAAGATGCATTGCAAAATATACACTTGTACACAACTTTATTATTAGAAACTTGTTTTTTAAAATAATCCCACACTGCACATTTGTTTTTTGGCGTTTTGTATTCTCTCCTTCAGTTCCAAAATAAATTTTAGGTTATAAGCAACAGATTCACAAAATGTTAAAACCACCAAATGCACCTCAGAATAACACAGAAAGACAGAAACATTCCAATAAACATAACATCAGGCAGCGCCCTCTAAAGAAATACTAGGGGGCGCGGAGATCTGCATCAGGAGCTGTGTTATGCTATTCAATATGCAACCCACAAAACGTTAAGAATAGGGGCGAATATTCGATCCGAATATTCGGGCCGAAAATTGCGAACTTTCTCGCAAAATATTCGCCACTGATATCACTAGCTACCATAGAAGAATCTACTACATTCTTCTGTGGTGCGCTACTAAATAGGAACTTTTCACACATTGCCGACCCGATAAAAAAGTCGGCAGTTGCCAAATGTGCGAAACTTTCCTAATTAGGAGTATGTGTTTCAGAGTTCACTCCGACCCGATATCGGCAGTATCGGTGTGTTTGTGTGCGTGTGAAACGGCGCTTATAGTCTGAATTAATTTCTGTATTTCCAGCTTCAAGCAATTTCATTAAGTGATTAAATTCACTAATTTTTTTTATTTATTTATGTGAAATCTTTTTAAACGGTTATTGCTATTATTAATACATGTACAGGGTGGGCCAAATTGGACACTTTTAAAGGGAAACTCCTATTTTTGACTGAGACAGACAAAAACTGATATCGGTGTCTGAGGCTCATTTTGTATGATAAAGTTAATGGCGAAACCCGCAAATCGATATCTGTCACCGTTCTTGAGTTACAGGGCGTTTTATGTAGAATCCAATGTTGCTACTACATTTTTTTTTCAAGTCAATGGTTTAAGAGTTATCGTTGAAAAAAATATTTTTTAATTGGAACGCCCTGTATATTTTTGCATTTTTTAATAGACCAAAAAATTACCATTCCAAAAATATATAACACTGTTTTATTGGTGTCACTGTGACTGTTGTGACATCTGTTAACCCCTTTTTTTGTCTCTTGTTTTTCTGTCACTAGATTTACCAGTATTACTAGTGACGCACCAATAAAACGCAGCTAATGATTAACTTAAGTAGTTATGATTTCGTGTGTATAAAATTAATCGGAAGCACGCCCTTTCAACAAGTAGGCTTTGGACGGTGAGACAATGAAACAACCGTGAAAAAATGCTTACTGTTTCCTGTCAAATTTTAAGTTAAGCTGTTTTGGCAGTGTAAAGATTTTTCTGTTTTTGTGTAATTATAAACTTTGTAACATACAATGAAATTTGAAAGTTATGAAAAATGGGATATGATAGTCTGTTTTATACATGGATGTTCTAATTCACGAATAATGCAACAGAAATTCGCGGTTGACTAAGTTATAGACCTGGGGAGATTTAGGTGGCTGACCGTGTATATAAACAGCTCTCCAGTGATATTTCAATTCATAACTTGATCGATTTTGATCATTAATTTTAACACCCGGTGAAACCAAAGACGATACTCCTTTTAATTTTAGGAAAAAATCGGATTATTTTTTAGCGTTCTACCGGGGCCCACGGAAACTTACGTTCTACCCAAGGTTCTACCTATCGTAGAACTGAACATAGCGAATATAGTAAATATACTGCATCAGTTGTATTTATCTTCTATTTTCAGTGGGCTGGCCAATCCTGTTTCTGTTTCTCTGGGGCAGCCCGTTTCAAAGGGGATTCTTCTGCGACGATGAAGACCTTAAGCACCCCTACCACGACTCCACTGTACCTAGTTGGACCCTTTACATCACTGGACTCGGGCTGAACTGCGTTGTGGTAAGTTTCTAGAATGGGTGTGACCAATTGTTGTAACCAAAATGGACAGATCTAAGTCTATAGAAACATACAGCGTGTCCCGCTCTGATGTCCGGAAGAGGGAAAAGTTTTTTATTCGTGGGTTTACGACAAAAAGTCGCTCTTTATAAAAACTCCTGCTTGTTCCAGAACGCCCAAAACGGTTAAAATATGTTTGATTTTTTATGCAGGGTGTTCAGTATTTCGAAAAATTTAGAAAACATTTGTTAGTCGCCAAGAGTAAAGGACCGTTGTTTTTGACAATATCGAAAAATATTATCAAGGATGTCATTTAGAATCCACAGGGGGTTACAAATTTGAGGTTTCAACAACTTATGTTGAATTTTTTTTAACAAGGCCTGAAACCAAAGTTTATGCTGAACCTTGATAATAATGTGGACACTTTAAAAAAACAGAATAAGGGATACAATTGTAAATATTCCTCTATACGAAATACAAAATGGGTATAGAGAATTTATTAGAAGAGTTGGAATTTGTGCAGAAGTTGGAGGTAATAAATTTGAGTGAAATTTATTTTTGTAAATTTTAATAATATTATTGCTTACTTTCCACATTGTTAGCAATAAATTGACGTAATAGTATTGGAGAAATTGATTATTGTATAAATTTTGCAAATATCAAATACAGGGGCACAAACAAATTACCTGCCCGCCTTGTTAAAAAAAATTAACGTAAATTGCTGAAACCTCAAATTTGTAACGCCCTGTGGATTCTAAATGACATCCTTGATAATATTTTTCGATATTGTCAAAAGCAACGGTCCTTTACTCTTGGCGACTAACAAAATTTTTCTAAATTTTTCGACATGCTGAACATCCTGTATAAAAAATCAAAAATATTTTAACAGTTTTTGGGCGTTTTGGAACAAGCAGGAGTTTTTATAAAGAGTGACTTTTTGTCGTAAACCCACGAATAAAAACTTTTCCCTCTTCCGGACATCAGAGCGGGACACGCCGTATATCACTCGGAAATAAATGCGGAATAGAAACAGTGAATTTCGCGCGGATATAAAAAGGCTGTGGCGAGTTTAACACGTCACTGCTATGCTACGCGCCTCCGTGCGTAATAACAATTCCATTAATGCGTAATATATGCAATTCAAAACTCTTCGAACAGACAAACCAAATTGCTGCCTGTTGTGCAGCCTCCACAGCAAATCTCTTGATATTCAAACCTACTAAAATATTTATACTGAAAGATTGCGCTGGTATAGGTAACAATTTCGCAATGTGTACGAAAAGTTAAATGGGCCTTTTGTGGCCGGATTTCGAATATTTGGTCACTTTTGACGCGCGATGGATCCGCGTCTGACGTTTGATGTTTACATCTCGCCAAAGCCTACTTATTGAAAAAAATCGTACAATAATGGGCTATACCCCGATTACTGTAGGAAGTCCCGATTTTGTCAGATGACAGTCTCCACAAAATCCCTAGAAATTTTCTGTTAACTATGGGTATAACAATGGTATGTGTCTCAACCATTAATGACGTCACTCATTGATTTATGATGTGAAAAGTTAGCCAAGTGATACGAAGAAAGAACATAATAAAATAAAAACCTTATTGCCAATCACGATTATACCGCTACAAATAAAAATAACTATGACTACAACTCATTTTAATAATAATTTCAAACGTCATGGAAACACTTTCATTTTGGTATTTTGTTAAAATCAGCCACTTGGGCCAGCGTCTATGGGGCGAACTCAGGCAAATTTTGTTTCGATGTTGTGAAAGTGACAGTGAAGGTTTTCCGGATCGTTCAAAAGGGTTCAAACTTTGGGCAGTGAAAATATTCGCGGGTAATATATGTTTCATGTGTTTTTCCGTTATCTATGTTGTTCTTGTTCGTGTAATTAGTAGTTATTCATTGTGCAAATGGGCTCGTTACTGAACTGGGCTTATGATCCGGTTGCTTTTTTTGCCGCATTAATGCCAACTTAGGATGGCGAAATTACCATTTGACAGTCCCAGTATGGACTTCTTAAAATAATTTTACTATACTTTAATGCCGATTTCTGAGTTTTTAATGACGATTTTGGGACACTTTACTGCCGATTTCAAGAAAAAACATTAACTTGTACCTTGCACTCTAATAAATCGAGCAATAAAGCAGTTAGGTAGGTACCTAATGATAAAATGTAATAAAATATCATAAAATCATAAAAACTATATCTTACAAATTTTGTTATATTTGTGTCTGTGGCGCTCGAAATCTTGCTAAATATAGAATATATTATTATATTTGTCTAGTTTGTTGGTTTTGGTTTAGCCCAACTTTTTAGAGGAAATGTAACCAATTAATTATCCAAATCCATAGGTAAATTTGAGGCATTTTCAAATCCTTGAACCTGGTTCGTTTTCCATTCCTAAAAATTGGTTACTTTTAAGGATTTTTACCTGTTCGGGGCGACTGTCGACCAAAAACGCTAAAAGTGTTTTGTTTGCTTTCTGTATTTGAGGGCGACCTGCTAAATGCTTTTCTGGGCAGTAATCACGGCTATTAAGGTGCAGTCCGTAAACGAGAGCTTGTTGCCGCTTTTTTTATTTTTACGACTTCGTCGCTTGTTTATATTTCGGGTTGAAATTCTTTTAGTGTTTCTGGTTATAGTGTACCTAGTTTCGACGCTGGGGAGTAGCTGCCTAGTATACAAAAAAACTTCTAACATGGTAATTTTAGAAATTATTGTTTTGTGTACAGTAAGTGACAATTGCCCAAACAAATTTTTAACTTGCAGAGCAAAGAATAATGAAAAAATAAATAGGTACCTACTTTCATCTCCGCCTGGAATTCCCTAAAAATAAACACAATGATCCTTATTTTATGCTCTTCGAATTCTAAATGTCTTGAATGTGAAAACAAGAAGGATACATTGCTTAGATATGCGCCAGCTTGCATGTCAGGCTGGTTAATTTTCTATTCGAAAACTCTCTGCTCCCTGGTATTTAATGGAAATAGTTCAAATATTAGCACAAATATATTAGAAGACTTGAACACTCCCCTAGTACATACTCCTAGTAGTTATTTGTTTGACTAGACATGAACGGGTCGAGGCTGGGAAATAGCGTCTAAGGCAAGAAATACAGGGTGTTCCGCATAAGAACCGACACAGAGTAGGAGCATTCAGGGGAGCCCAAAATAAGGTGATTTACGCAACTTACTTCTATTACTTTTGAGCTTGGAAAAACCAAACTTGGTACACGTTGTGGGTGTACCGAGGGCATTAATCTACAGAAAACATAGTTCAATTATACTATTTTAAAGGGTTGATACAGCGTGACGCACCCTAAAAATGCCAAAGAACTTTTTTGTCCGTTAGCGGACTTACAAAATTGTTACTTTTTATGAAGAATTTAATTCTAAAGCTTTTATTACTCTTGTTATTTTTTGAAAAACTTTATCTCTTTCGCCAAAAACGCGAATAAGTGAAAACACGAATTGAAGATGTGATATTTAAAATCTTTGAAAATTAAAAAGTTGGCTATGAAATTAAACGTCAAACTTGAATAACAACCATATAATGGAAAAAGAATCCAAATAAATGGATTGGAAGAGGAAATATTTGCCCACAAGTTTGGCTGCCACGGTCACCAGATCTCAACAAATGTGACTTCTTTCTTTGCGCAATTATTTCCTCTTGCAATTCATTTATTTGGATGCATTATATGGTTGTTATTCAAGTTTGACGTTTAATTTCATAGCCAAGTTTTTAATTTTCAAAGATTTTAAATATCACATCTTCAATACGTGTCTTCACTTATTCGCGTTTTTGGCGAAAGAGATAAAGTTTTTCGAAAAATAATGAGAGCAAAAAAAGTTTTAGAATTAAATTCTTCATAAAGTACCTAACAATTTTGTAAGTCCGCCAACGGACAAAAAAGTTCTGTTACATTTTTAGGGTGCATCACTCTGTATCAACCCTTTAAAATGGTACAATGGACTAATACACCACTTTTTTTTATTTGCTCATCGGATAGTATTGGGTGAGATATACTTACTGTATTTTTTTTTAATTTTTTTTTCGCCCTCGTTTTGCCGCAATTAACTTTTAAAGTTCAATATACGTAACTACCTATTGGATTTTATTTTTCCCTAAATTTACCGCCATGGCACCATGTTTGGCAACGCCGCACCTCAATGCCAAGCTGTCAGCCTGCGAGAACATAAACATAACCTACTTTGTGGCGTCACAAATCGAAATATCGGATCTCGGATCCCGCGGCCCCGCGTGTTTTACAAGCTTTTATTTTTTACGATTTGTGTTGTTGTTGTGTTGTTTCACCATTCATTCTAATAATCCATGACGGAAATGAACCATTCTATTTTGCTGAGGAAAATGCTGGGAACACTAGGTATTGGTATTGATGATTCGGACGTTATGCTGGTTGGTTTACAAAACTTTTTTATTGGAAACAAGTCGATTTTATCTATAAAACGACACAATTCGTAAGTACCTAACTGAACTTGCACAAATTAGATATCTAGACTTGCTGATATATTAAAGACAATAAAGAACCAGGTCACAGAATAACTGTTATTCTGTGGACCCATTTAGGTAAATTATATGTATTGTGATTGCCGAAGCATCCTCTTAAAAAATGACATAATAAATTTTCATAAGCATATTTTGTGATTGTGGTTAATGGAAGTTAAAAATAAAAAAATATAATGCAGCAGCCGGCCAAAAATTAAGATTTCTTTAATTTGCAAGAAAAAAAAACATTATTTTGCATTCTATGGCAAAACCCCAAATAAGTTATCTATTAAATTTGGTGAAAATATTCCAAAATCAAATAATACAGTTTTCATGTCGCATGCACAGAGTGTAACAAACTCTGCGAAGAGATAGACAAAGAGTAGGTAGGTGTACTGTGCTCGATTTTTGAGGGCAGTGGAAAGCAGTTGAATCTCAAAATCTCGATTGAGATACAGGGCATTTTTCATTTTTTAACATGTCAGACAGTTCCTCCTTGTAATACGTTTTGATTATTGCCAAAAATCTTCCTTCATAATACTCCAATGTATAATAATTATTGAGGTATATCGGTATGTCTTTGTCAACTAAATCCTGTAAGGTAGACTTTCATATTTTTTTATTGCACTTGTGTTGACTTTTTCCAATATAACAATCTACTGATGTTGTCCATGATTCTTCGCTATTGTCAGCAAAGAAAAGCAATACCTTTTTATGCGGAACACCCTGTATACCATCTTCTGGAGACTTATTTCACAGGCCGAATATGGTGTTGGTGAGGTTCTTCCACTTCCAGATGGCAGATACATCCAAACAGCCAAACTTTCGGACACGTTTGCACGGGATATCCTCAGGGTAACTACGACAAAGTCTAGCTACGTCTCCCTCATAGCCCCCCTCAAATGCCGTAACGACACCCATGCCTGTGAAATGTGAGAGGGATTATATTGGATGGATGAGATATAATCGCAGGTGACAATAAAAAAGTCTTAGATTATCAGGTAGACCGTTGACCCAAGCCGAAAATCCCCGTCTTTTAAGTTTATGACATTCTAACAAAGAGCCTGGCGTAGGTACGATCAGAAAAAAGGATCGACTTATAAACTTTGGCTTTGTCTTTGTTGCCGGTTGTATTTGAATGTTCCTTTATACTATATAGGCATAAGCAGAAGAGGGATTGCCTCCTGTTTTCGATGTTCCGTTTAATATTTTGATGTGCCCTTTACTTGTGGAATTTTCTTGTGTAGGGATTAATCCTAAACGAAAAAGTTATCTCGCTACTTTTTTGTATCTGGCACGGTTTCACAGTAAGTTTCAGGCATGCTCAAAACTAAAGCTTGAGTATATGTATAAGTATATGTACATATATAAGTATATGTATAAGTATATGCATAAGTTCATTCCTCCATGTCCAATTTAACTACAGTAAAAGTTAGTCTTAATCGTGCGATTTATTATGTAATTCATATTCTCAAGGAAAAAAAGGTGTACTTATATAAATATAATCTTCATAAATCCGAGTATAAATCCGGATCCTAAAAAAAATATCTTGGTGCCAAAACAGCAAACAGAAATGACGCCAGACATTATAAATGGATCATAAGTAGTACCCTACTTAAGCTCTTAAGACTAACTGGGACTTACATACATCTTAACGTAACATTTTATTACAGTTCACATGTATATAGTCCACCGTCAACCTTGAACTTGGCTTACGACAATATAAACAGTAAATGTTACTGGCCCGTTTCCGTTATCACCCGAATTGTTTGATAAATTATAAGTTCGAAGCCGCCAACCAATCGAAACTACACTCTATTCAATCAAAATGCAAGTTGGGATTAAACATTTACACGATCGAAACACGTGAACAATTCTGAGGACTAATACGGGGCAGGGCCGCATTAAGGACGATCTCTAGGAATTTTATAATATAAAATATTAAAATAATATGCCCCAGTATTAAGAACTTTAAAAACAAACTTTTATGGCACACCTAGTCATTCACTTACCTGCAAATTTCTACTATTACCACAAATCATAGCTCCAACAATTAATAAACAGCGAAAGAATTATATCGGAAAAAATTAAAAGTCCACTTGCAACTCAATACACCTCTGTAATAAATAACGACTCGCTGAACTCGCCTGCCGACCAATAGCAAGCCGATCACGTGCTAGCCATGCAACAACTTTTGTTTATCTTTCACTTGCGTTCAGTTTGAATAGAGTTTAGTATATGATATTTGATGACGGCTCTAAACTTGCCATCAGGAAACATCCTTTTGGAATGGTGAACTAACTGAAAATATATTACACACGATTTATTCTGTAATCCTAAAATTAATTTACGATTCAAAGAATAGTTGCCGAATTTTTTTCTAAGGGATTTCCGGTAAAAACAAAGAAAACGGTAGGTGTGTTCACTAATTTCCAATTCAACATTTTAACTGAAATTTATTTAAATTGTACTTTTTTGACAGATCGACACCTCTAATATATTTTTAACATCAATTCTAATGCGATATCGACAAATTCAAGTTGTAGGGTGTTTCATTTTAAAAAACAGGAGTTTATTTTGCCTCGCATTTGCGAAACATCCTATATAAAATTTCTTACTATACCAGAAACTTTATACAATTTCCTCTCATCCACCATCTTTTATAATATCGAAAATACTATGTACTAATCTACTAATTTCGTAAGCCAGAAACTGCTGTATCGCACAATGATAAAAAAGTAATTAGTAACGTTTTCGTCTGCCCAGTTCCACCCCCCAAGTCCACACACCCCCAGAGGTACCAAATTTGTTGATTTCGACGTTTTAGAACGTTTTAAAGCGATATTTTGCCGAAACAATACTTCTACGTGTGTTAGTTTTCGGCGATGATAAGATAATAGTTGTTATTTGTACATTATACAGTGTGTTTCACTTTGCGTCGAGGCAATTCTGTATTTTACGCCGGAAGATTGGCCAATTCTCAAAAAAAAAAAATTTTTAGCCAATACTCGAAGAGCTCTCCATTTTGACTAATATATATTTTTAAATAGGCCTATTTCATGGCCTAGGGTTATTATAGGACGTTCCAAAAAAATCATATTATATATAAAATATATTTTTTTAAATAGGCCTATTTCATGGCCTAGTGTTATTATAGGACGTTCCAAAAAAATCATGAACAATATGGATGGTGCCGTCAATTGGCTCAAAACCTTTTGTACAAAATATCAATACACTGTTTGTGTAAAGTGTAAAGTGGGGTGGGCCAAAGTATTTTTCGGAGTTGCCTGTATAAACCACGGGGTCTCGGGGCATGGCTTGGTGATTTTTTGCAAATCTATTAACCTTTGCCCCTAGAGGTAATCGACAAATAGTTAAGACGCTACCGTTTTTGTTTTCATGGCATTCATGGCACACCTGATTTGATGGATATGTTCCAAAGTGATGAATAAAACATAATTAATTAAGGTTGGAGCATGATGCGTCCAATTGTAAGGAAATGTTAAAATTAAGTACATACATATATATTTTTCCCGAATCCCAAATTTTATTTAAATAACTTTAAATAAATAATTTTTTTGTCAAATCTACAAGTCTAGACTGGTTATTTTACGTAAAATAATACCTTATAGGCAAAGTCCCGGGCAAAGCTTAATAGATTTGCAAAAAAGATCACCAAACATATGCCCCGTGTGGTTCTTCGAGTACCTACTTTAGGTTTATATCTATATTTTTTGAAAATCAGCCAATATTCCAAAAAATAAGGTAGATATACAGTACATACTTATTGTTTCTGGATTTGTGTGCAATATTGGAATTTATTATTACATAAAAGATTTCAAAAAAGGAATTTCGAAAGTAGTAACGTGTAAGCGTTAATCTGGGGCGATTGTGCTCTACTTCATACATTATAGACGAACTTAATATTTCCCTGTCTACTTTATTTTAAACACGCTGTGTTGTCCGCTCAACTGGGAGTTATGCTACATTGTGATACAAACTCGCGCAATATCAACATACCAAGAGGAAAAGAGAAAACAATTGGCCGCGGCTGTGACATTTATCTGCATTACGTAAACGCAACATTGCCTTTCCGCGACACATTTCCATCCCACGCCATTATAAACGGTCCTATTCTATTCTCGGGTGCTCGAGGCTAATCTGTGAGTGAGCTCGCGAGTGAAATAAACTGTGGCTATGCCGTCTGGGCCGAGACGCCGGCTCCAAATTATCCCCATCATAATGTGTACTTACCGTGGTAATTCCACATTCATTTGTCTTCATCTTCTAGTCTCGTACGAGGTATAAAACACGGGGAGATCGTAAATATTGCACAGCAATAAAAGTCGCAGCGCCAGGCATACTGGAACGTTTTCTAGGGATAGTTGTACAGGGTGTCCCATTTTGGGTGTTTTTCTAAAAAATCTCGGTTATTATTAAAGCTAGAGGGTTGCGGTTTTCACATCTACTACTTTTTTGAGAGGAATTTGGTGGACCAATCAGATTTTAGATAAGTTTTATAGTTTCCGCGCATTGGCGCAGGACTGAAATTTTCGATTTTTTGGAAACCTCTCTCCTGACTGCAACTTATATATATATATATCGACAAATTTAATCAACTATTTTTATAGATTTTTTGGCGTAGAATCGAATGGAATAATTAGTTTTTTGGTAGCGTTAGTAGTTTTTGAGATATGAACCAAAGTTATATTTTTTTTAAATGGGAACCATAGTTCATATCTCAAAAACTATTAACGCTACCAAAAAACTAATTATTCCATTCGATTCTACGCCAAAAAATCTATAAAAATTGTTGATTAAATTTGTCGATATACAGGGTGGTCCAAACTTTATCAGCAATACTTTAAAAACTGCTAAAAAATTTCAAAAAAAGGAGATTTTTTCCGAGGGGGTAGTCACTAGTGGATATACTTGTACATCCTCTTGGATATAGTTTGGATATACTTGGATGTATATGGATATACTGGATATATTTTGGAAATACTGGATATATTTTGGAAATACTGGATATATTTTGGAAATACTGGATATATTTTGGAAATACTGGATATAGTTTGGATATACTTGGATATAATTTGGATATACTGGATATACTTTGGATATGGATGGATATATAACGTGTCCCAAACATATGGAATATAGACTTTATCTGGCTTTAAAAAGGTTTTGAAGACTTTTCAAACAAAAAAGTTAAGACGAATATATAAAGAAACAAAAATTTTATGATTTTTTATAGGTTTAAAAGTAGAGACACCCGATTAGACACCCTGTATTATACCCTCCGTATGTTTGGGCCACTTGTATGCAGGGTAGGTCACTTCGCCGCCTGCGCGCGCAATTCCCAAGAAAACCAGCGCGTCACGTGACGATCGGCGGGGGGTTGTGTGTGGGAAGCACCGAACTAGATTCAAACATACGAGTATAGTTCGGTGGTGGCAAGGCTGAAGTATTCTGCCTTGCTGCTTGCTGCGTTATTTCGTTATTTGACGTTTGGTGAGTAAGGTGATCGCGCTGCAGTTGCGCTGTTATAGAATAATTGTATACTTTTATTTTGTGATTTTACCTATGTAGGTATCTTTTTATTTATAAAGTAAGTAGATACCTGTTACTATTCTATTGTGATTTTAGAATAGAAATTCAGATTTTATTTTATATTTTTTATTTTTGATAGCATTATAAAAAAAGTTTTGCACTTACTTTCATTTTCATCAAAAGTCCAACAAAATAACTGCTAGTCATACATAATTCTTCTATGATATATTGTTGGTTGAAAAAGTGTTTTTGTTTAAAAAAAAATTAGGGGCAAATGAACATCTTTAATAAGCCACTTTATAAATTAATATTCATAGAGTTTGGGTGTGATCCATTGACTGTACAGGATGTCCCAAACTCGACGCCCCAGGGCCAGAGTTATTATAGGCAAACAAAAACAGCCAGCAAAAATTTGACTTGTGGGTTTCTTGTAGGACCACTCAAGCTTGCCTTTGGGCCAAAAAGATAGTTTTTAGGAATTTGGGAAATATAGGTTATGGCTTCATCAAATATATTTTTCCCAGGACCACACCTGGTTCTCTTTATATTTAGAAAGAGCACGTTTTTCTGATAAACTTTCGTAAATAATTTTTTTTGATATCTTGTTTCATTAAAAAGTTATATACGTATTATTTGCAAAAATATGAAAAATATGCCATGGTATTTTTTTAATGAAAGTAATGAAAATTTTATTATTAGGTAGTTATAAAAATATAACTGTATACTGTATGAACGCCTTTTTAAGAAAAACTCTTATTATAATCACTTATTATGTATTATATTTATTATTATGTATATTTAAAAAAAAACAATTTTAGCGAAAAACAAAAACCAATAATATAAAAATAAATGCTAGGAGGTTCCTACTTATAAATAATTTTCAATGTGACTACCTTCTTTTAATAATCATAAGTCTAGAAGGCGCGGCGGCGTCTAATTTCTGTCTTACTGACCTTTCTTAATACCTACATCTGGTGTCATTTGCCGACGGGCATCTTCTACTTTTTCTATTAAATGATCAATATTTTGAGATTGAATTTTGTAAACAATGTTTTTCAGAAATCCCCATAAATGAAAATCTAATGGTGTTAAATCTGGCGACTTTCCTGGCCATTTTATGAGACCATTTATTCCAATCCATTTGTTTCCAAACTTATCATTTAGAAATTCTTTTACAATGTTGGCCTTATGTGCTGGAGCTCTGTCGTGTTGAAATCATATGGTTCTTCTTAACTGCAATGGCACATTTTCCATGAGAACTGGCAGCTGTTGTTGCAAAAATTGGAGGTAGGTATGTTATTCCATTAAACCTCCTTCGTAAAAATATGGCCCAACTATTGGATGACCAATTATGCCACACCATACATCTCGCCATACATTAATGTCGAAGTGTCCCTGATTCCGAATTGGATTGACAATATGAGGTTTTTCAGTGGACCAATAATGTTCGCTTTTACGGTTAGGTAACCCATTACTAACAAAACGACTTTCGTCTGTCCAAAGTATATATCTGAAAATAAGCTTGTCAACAATCTCGGTCACCACCATGATTTCAGCAATATAATCAAACCTTTTTTCTTCATTTGCCTCTCCCAAATCTTCCAGGTAATGTAATTTAATGTTATGATATTTTTATAATTGGTTGTATGGAGGACTTCTTCAAATTTAATTCTCTAACTAGCTTGTCTAATTGACTTTCTCGGTAATCTCCAAAATATTGTAACACTTGGACAGTTGCATCATTGTTGCGAACTATATTCTTCTAATTGATTTGCCTTTGCGGGTAGAAAATGCATTTTGGTTCTCCCTTAAGTTTTTTTCTAATCGAGTAAACATTTTGTGATCAGGAACGTGACGTTCAGGATATTTCTCCCTATAAATTCTAATAGCTCTTCTAGCATTTTTTTTCAGCTTCTAGACTAATAACATATATTATCAACTTTTTCATTGTGTGTTACTACCATTATTGAAGTTTTATGATATGTTCTTCAATGACTGGATACAATTATTGAATGTCAAGAGAAAGTATTTAAATTATGACAGGTAAGAATAATAAATTATCAACTGTCAATTGTTTTCCATGGATACCCGAAAAAGCCAAGGCTAATTTGATTCAGGATATATACTTTGTATTACACGAATATAATCTCTCGAATAACAGTTGCCAGTTCTCATGGAAAATGTGCCATTGCATTTAAGAAGAACCATGGGGTTTTAACATGACGGAGCTCCACCACACAAAGCCAACATTGTAAAAGAATTTCTAAATGAGTTTGGAAACAAATGGATTGGGATAAATGGCCTCATAAAATTGCCAGAAAAGTTGTCAGACCTAACTCTATTAGGTTTCTACTAGGGTTTCTATTTATAAAAATGTATAAGTTTCGATTTTCATTAAAAAAATACTATGCCATCTTTTTCTATTTTTACAAATAATACGCATATAACTTGTTAATGGAACAAGATATCAAAAAAAATATTTACCAAAGAGTATCAGAAAAACGTGCTGTTTCCAAATATAAAGAGAAACAGAAATATATTTGATGACGTCATAACCTATATTTCCCAAATTTCCTAAAAACTATCTTTTTGGTCCAAAAGCACGCTTGAGAAACGCCTACAAGAAACCCACAAGTCAAATTTTTACTGGCTGTTTTTGTTTGCCTATAATAACCCTGGGGCGTCGAGTTCGGTACACCCTGTACATCTCAGATAGCTACCCGTAAAAAATAAGCTTACCTTGTTTCTTTTTGCAATGCACGTGAAAACGCTCTACTTAACTTTTCTTAGCTAGATATACCCACAGATATAATACCCACTTAATTAAAATCTTAATAAAAAAAATTAATGGATATAGGTGGTTCGAGGGGTACATATTGCTTGAATATACGCGAATATACTTGGATATATTTGGATATGATGTGGATATACTTGGATATACTTAGATATACTTGGATATCCTTGGATATAACGTAGATATACTTGGATATACTTGGATATAGTGGATATGTTTGGATATCTCATGGATATGAGTGGATATGGATATACTTTTTGGATATATGGATATATTTGTACGCTGAAAAGCCTGGTGACTACCCCCTCGATTTTTTCATATAAACATGTGTCGAAATCCTAGCGGTTTGCGATATACAGGGCGTCAAAGTTCAATATTTTTTTCAAGTTTTCTTTTATTTTTTCCTAAAGGAAGACAGTTAAGGCAAGCATATTTGGTACAGTTTAAACTGTCATTAAATACTATAAATTAAAAATAATTCAGCCCATCTACTTCCACTAGTGCCGGAGAGATGGGGGCCAGCCATAATATTTTTTTAATAAAAAAATGGTACACCACTGGAAAAGTTTTTTTTTGCCGTCACTAAGTTTTCCAATCAATTATAAGAAAAAAACTATTCCTGACTTTTTTTCGACAAATGTACCGTTTTTGAAAAATTCACTTTTTTGCGTTTTAATTTTTTTAGCAGATGAAAATCAAAGTACGTTTAATAACATTTGGTCATAAAACCTACAAAAAGGTTTCTAGATTCGAAAAATCATGAGTCCTGGGAATATAAAAAAATCTAATTTTTCGCACCAGTAAAGTGGGCTTTAGGTAGGTCTTACGGCAAAATGTTATTAAGGAAAATTGTTCGGAATGAAAAACTTAGTAGGTGTGCAAATTTTCAAAAGCTTAGACATACTCTGATTTTCTTCTGCTAAAAAAATTAAAAGCACAAAAGTGAATTTTCCAAAAAGGGTACATTTTTCGAAAAAAAGTCAAGAATAGTTTTTTTCTTATAATTGATTGCAAAACTTAGTGACGGCAAAAAAAATACTTTTCCAGTGGTGTACCATTTTTTTATTCAAAAAATATTATGGTTGACACCCGTCTCTCCGGCACTGGTGGAAGTAGATGGGCTAAATTATTTTTGATTTATAGTATTTAAAGACTGTTTAAACTGTACCAAATATGCTTGCCTTAACTGTCTTCCTTTGGGAAAAATAAAAGAAAACTTGAAAAAAAAAATTTAACTTTGACGCCCTGTATATCGAAAACCGCTAGGATTTCGATACATATTTATATGAAAAAATCTCCTTTTTTTGAAATTTTCTAGCAGTTTTTAAAGTATTGCTGATAAAGTTTGGACCACCCATATAAGTTGTAGTCAGGAGAGAGGTTTCCAAAAAATCGAAAATTTCAGTCCTGCGCCAATGCGCGGAAACTATAAAACTTATCTAAAATCTGATTGGTCCACCAAATTCCTCTCAAAAAAGTAGTGCAGTGACGTGAAAACCGCAACCCTCTAGCTTTAATAATGACCGAGATTTTTGAGAAAAACAGCCAAAAACACCCAAAATGGGACACCCTGTACGGGGAGATAGTTATTGCGGGAATTGTACTGCAGAATGTTTGAAACGCTGCCCACTGCGAAGTGCTTGTTAAGAGGCTACGATACTTATGAAATCCGCCCGAAGTGCCCGACTCAATTCAGGACAAACGTCGCTCGATTAGATATGCCTATCCTTTTCCTTCCTCTGGTCCCCACGACTCCCCACTCCAGCCTGCCCCTTCATAGTGCTACGATTGAGGGGCAGGCCGGCCGTGGGTACTACACTGAGAAAAATCTGTCACTTTGTAAAAAAACCCTGTTTAATTCAATATGAGATATTATTCCTCAAACTCAAGCAGAAGCTTTTTTGTAACTAACAATAATCAATTCAATTACAATTGATATTGAATTCTAATGAATAATTTAAATGTAATATTTTATTTCAATAAATAGCGTGTTCTGGAATTGACTCTGTAATACTTCTTTTCTAAGCACATTCTTTTGTCAGAACAACATAACGTTTCATGGTGTTGAATTGAATAGGGATACATTTAACTGTTCATTATACTGAAATTACAACTATTGTCACTGAATTTTTGCTGGATTTGTAATACTTAATTGTGGGTACTAATATCAATTATAGCCATTCACTTGCAGTGTTCATTATGACTACGAACGATATAGAGTGTAGGGTTGATTCAAAACCTTTAATTTGCGATCACTGTGTGCACTCCTAAGTTAACCCCCAGTTAACCCTGAAAAAATCAGCTTGTTTTAAAGAATTTTTTTTTTTTACCCTTATAAAGCACTTTAGATAGTGGTGATCTTTTACCTATATCTCGTGAAGTATTGAAGTTAAAAAAAAACTTCATGAGGGAAAGTTGTAGAGAACGTAATAATGTATACATAAGAAGAAAAAAAATTGTACACATGAGAAGAAAAAAAATTGCAAAAAAAATGTTTGCAAAACCACTCCTATTGGGGGGTTCGTAACACGACTTCGACGGTGATTTTTTGGGGTTATACTCAGGACGCTACCCACAACCAACCCTGAAAATATCTACCTGTTAAGAATCATTTTTTTTCTATCTCTATAAAAAAATTACAATTTGCTTGGACTATGATTACTTACATTGATGAATATAAAAGTTGCAATTAAGTTATTTTGTTCATAAAATGAATTATAATGTTTTTTCAGTTGCTTCTGGGGTACTCTTATATAGTTTGGAGTAGTCTGAGGGTGAGAATTATTATTATTCAAATAAAATAAATTTAATTGTTTAAATAAAACATAAGATATTTTAAAACCGAGGTTATGCTTTCATTGTAGTATGCCAATTTTAGTATCGAAGTGACAATACGTCTTCTTAACGGAAATTCAAACTATTTTAAACTTATTGGTTCATCTGCAATTACGTCAAAAGTATAGATTATATTGTTGGGACCACATGGATTTGCTTGTATATTTAAAGTAGGTAATGGAAAAGTGACTATATACACGAACTCACTAAAATCACAACAGTCTTTTTTTCCTGTGTAGACGTATAGATAATATGAAATAATAACTCGTGCCGGCCGCCGCCGACGGCCGCCGGGGTCACACGAGTCTCGCCGATGCCGACGAAGAAGCGCGAATATATATTTAAAAAACGGCGGTGGCCTGTTTGCTTTATTGCAAAAATGATATTTTTCAGGGCGTTCACTTTTCGTTGGCAACACACTGCATAGCTTTTTGGCGTCGAAGCAATTTTACTATTATTTTTCATATCAGCAAAGGTGCATGCTATGAAGGGTTCGTGTATAAAAAAAACTTCTGTAATTGCTCAATTATAAAATCTAAATTAACGATTCGATTACCGAATTCTTCTTGAACCACATTAGGGTCAGTTGAACATCTATTAATGTTTGATTGGATAATTGTTCTGCATAATAGTGTTGCTACGACTAAAAAAGTGCGTCTAAAGTCTACTTCTTTATGTTTTATATAACTAGTAGGTATTCCATATTTACATTTGTGTAATAATAAATAAATCTAACTAAAAACTTTCTACACTGTAAGAGTTCACTTTAGAGGGATTAGAGTGAATAGGCCATATTATATCACAACGGTTTCGTTAATCTATAAAATTACATCCTCAAGGACTAATTTATAGAGTTACGAAACTGGTCTCCCTTTTTAAATAAAGTAATAGTTGTGAGATAATAGGAGCTATTAATTTCTAATCCCTTGTAAATGTTCCATTCAAAGCCCTGTTTTTCCCAGAAAGTTTGTTTCCCAAACCCTATGCACCTGCAGTACTACTTATACCTAAATCCGAATAAGTGTGCAAAATGCAAAATATGTAGGTACCCCTCTCTCAAATTCTGGAAACCATATTAGGTACCTACGGGAATAAAAGCACTCAAGCCCACAAATTACTACTTTTTTCGACAGACTGGAACAATAAAATGTACTATTTTTATTTTGCCCGATTTTCAACTCCAATGACTTTCGAACAATCTTCTAACGAAGAAGTTTCTAAAACTGACTGGATGTCAGAATTATTATCGTTCCCTCTGGAAAGTATATAAATTAGCTTTTATCATGCAGCGATTTACATAGGAATTCGTTTTCAAAAAATGCTTCACATGACCCATTTATTTGACAAAATTATGACATTATCACATTTTTAAAGTAAAAATCAAGCGCACAATTTGGTCTAGAATTTAAATTTACTCTTTTTGCACGACCAGGCATTATTTATTTTCTAAAATTTATTTGTGGCGCAATGGATTAATAATTATTTATTTATAATTCCTGGAGGAATAATAATAATGAGTATTATTATATGCCAGTCGACATACATAATGTCGCGGTAGAAAATATTTTCTTCGGGTACTCGGAAATATAAATATTTGCTAACATACTAACATTCAAAACAAGCGAAACACAAATAAGGGAGACTGAGACTAATAAAATGAAAAATGAACCATCTGATATCGATTGAAAGTTCTCCTGACGTGGTTTCCAAGCCAGGTGAGGTACGCCGAAGTAGGGGGAAGTAGGGGAACCACGAGTTCCAGCGAACGCCCGCCCGCCCGCCTATCTCCGTACGTCTAATTCCTGCTCGAATGGCCAATTCACGGATCATTTTATTGCCGGGCAATGGGTTCGTAGTTTTCAAATCATAGCCAAACGAACAAACGTATCGACTTGAAAGTAGTCTTAAAATAATGTTATAGAATGCCTCAATCGTCGTTGTGTCCTTCGAATTATTTTTGAGCGGTGGAAATACTCGAAATTCTTAACCGAATATAGTCGAATTTCGGGTATGTTTGGCATTTTTTTTCACAGTGTCGCATTAGTCCTGCACAGTTCGTGATACACAACGACGATTCTTGGTAGTTTTATCTAAGCCACAAAAAAAAATCAAGTGAAAATATTAAGAAATGCAAGTAGGAGATGTAAACTACGAAACCCTTGAAAATGGGGGGTATCGTAGCGCCTTAAAGGGAAACCAAAACAAAAAGAGAAAGTTGCATACATTGCTGGAATATTCTACTGTCTTTTATACATCGCTCGTTATAGGTTCTTGCATAGTTCCTATGTGGTTTCCATGGTTGGCAAAGCTGCATTGCTTTTCTACAAACCATTTTGCTATTGCACGACTTAAGGTGAAGAAGATAAATGGGAATTCATGCGCCATTTCGTTTTTTTAGCCTCGTAGCGTGAGGCTCATTACATGTTCCCCTCCTCGAACACCGAATTGGATGAAATATAATGCATATATATATATATATATATATATATATATATATATATATGCAACAGATGTTTAATAACAGTCCTGTATTCGATTTAAAGAGTTATCAGTTCGTTGAGTTTTGTAATAACCCAATACGTGTGTTCACTTATTGAAATTTTAAATTTCACTTGTAACCAAAATCGATAGATCAACTAAGTATATTAAAAAACAAATAATAAGATTAATAGGAATTGCGGTTCAATTTGCCACAAAATTACAACACTTTTTCAAACAAAAAACAAACAATCCCCCTCAGATTCCCGATGCCAGATCTCGTGTCATTATTGCATCGGGTTTCTTAAAAAGCATAATATTTTGTATGCTTACAATTTATTTTTAAAATTTCTGCGAAATAATTAATAAAGTCAAATATGCATTAGGTGTCTTGAAACACTTTTAAAAAATTATGCTAAGAACAAAGAAGGTACTTTATGCCACTGCGCTATTATTAATGAGAAACGAACAAAGTTATTTATGGCGAGCTTATAGAATTAACGCTGAAAATACACGAAAAGGCTTCCAGGACTTGAAATTCTGGAACGGCCTACATTATAGCGATACAAAAAGTGTTATTAAGGATTTTATTTACTCGTGGTAATTAATCATTATCAAAAGAAAAACAATGAAGCGTTTTGCCCCGTCCAAAAAATGAAGGAAGGAAGCGTTTCTTGGGATAATAAGTCACTCGCCAAAGAAAACTGTAAAATATGAAGCCAGTGCGATTTTTCTTTGCAAACAATTTTCAGTGAGGACCGAAATAAGAACTGTATAATATGTATGTATACCTATTCTGGATAAACAGCAGTGTCGTCAGGGACTATACTTATTATACAGGGTGTTACAAAAAAGGGGACCAATCGTCAACCCAAATTCTTTTAATACAATTATTATGTAAAAATAATTCGTAATAAATAATAATTCCTTAAAATAATTGACTCTTCTTATGCGTATATTATACAGGGTAATTCAGCCATGATGTGAAAAATTTAACCAGAAGTGGAAAAAAATAGCTTAATGCGAATATTAAATTAAAAAAATCAACAAAAAAAATAAAAATATATTTTCCGTGTAAGTGCATTAAAACCCCTATCTAACGGCGCTTGCCTCGTCAGCTGGTAAGCTCGCTCGTCAAGGCTGGTGCGCAGTTGCCAGTTGTACAACATATCGTAAACTCGATCGTAAATACGTAGGTTTTTACGTTTTCACATAAATCTCAAAAAAAATTCGAAATATTCTCCTGCGATGATAAAAACATCTTGGTGTAAGTTAATTTATTAGGTACCTTTTTGACTAACTTTTTGATTTCTAATGTCAATCCTTTTCTTCTTTTGTAAATATCAATGTACGTAATGTCCAAAAATGTTGCGCATCAATTAAAACTCTGCACAAAACGTACAAACGTACTACCTGTATTAGTGTATTTCCATAAGATTGTACCCGTAGTAATTTTCTATTTTATTATTAATAATAATAATAAAGGACTTTATTTACTAATTAAATAAAAAACATGTTCAGGGTGATCCACATAACATTTTACCCCCCTCGAAACTTCTTTGTTTTTCGAGTTAAGAAAAAATGATAGACATGAGAGTTTTAGGATTTTTAGTTGGGGTTTCCGTGGTTTTGTTGACATTGATACAGGGTGTTCCCTAAAAGCCATATAAACAAAACTAAAGTTTTTTAGTGGAACACCCGGTATATTACTGAATTTTTGGAATCTACACTTCATCCCGATTCCAGCGATATATATAGTGTGTCCCAATTTGATACTGGACACCTCAGAACTATATGAACGACAAGGGAAACAAATGGTTTCTATTTTTTTAATGGTAGTCCCAAGGGAGAGTATCTCGTAGGCGGGGGTATTTGGATGGGGTAATTGTTTCATGGCCTGCTATGATTTTTTAAAATAGCTAATTTTCAAGAAACCCTATTAGGGATTTTTTTTACGACAAAATATTATTAAGAAAATTTGTTCAGAATTAAAAACTGAGTAGAATTGCAAAATTTCAAAAGTCTAGGCCTACTTTGATTTTTAGCTTTTTGGCCTTTTTCTCCCACTTTTTTCTTAGAAATGTGTCCTTTCTGGAGCTCTCACGTCAAAATATTATTAAGGAAATTTGATCATCGTGAAAAAATAAAATTTTGACGTGAAAGCTGCAGAAAGGACACTTTTCTAAGAACAAAGTGGGAGATAAATCTAAAAATCAAAGTAGGCCTAGTGTTTTGAAATTTTCCGAATCTACTCAGTTTTTCATTCTGAACAAGTTTTCTTAATAACATTTTGTCGTAAAAAAATTCCTAATGGGGTTTCTTGAAAATTTGCTATTTTAAAAAAGTCATAGCAGGCCATGAAATAAGTACCCCATCCAAATACCACCGATTATGAGTTACTCTCCCTTGTTACTACTAATAAAAAAATAGAGACCATTAGTTTTCCTTGCCCTTCGTATATTTCTCAGTATCAAATTGGGACATACTTATAATATTATTATTGGTTTGGTTAGTACAATACGCACATATTTCATAATGGTTTAATTCGGTTGTTCGTAATGTCCACAAATATACCTACATCCATATACCTATTTCTAAATAGAATTTGTAAGTTCGAATTTGCACACGCTTCCAAGTACACTTCCTTATCCTACGAAAATATCTGGGAAAGTGGCAGCGACACCGTAAAGTTGGAATGTGACGTAAACATTCCAGAATTTATAATCCAACCCTCATAATATAATAATAGTCCCAAGAATTTCAACACAGTAAAAAAGAAAATCCTTTACGGTCGTCTGCTTTTCATAGCGCTAATACCTTGAACACGGTCGGATTAGGGAAATAATCGAAGGTGACAAGGATGTATTTATTTCTTCGGCTAAATCGCTTCCCACTATTTCGTTTATGAATTTTGAAAGTAAAAAACAGAATCAATATACATCGTATTAATTTTAAGTATGTCGGTAATATTTACCTAATATCTCGTTGTTTTTTATCAGAAAATCTACAAACTACAAAATACAAACTAAACATATAATCAGGTTACCCTCATATAAATGTAGGGTATCAGTCACGTTTTTTCCAAATGATCCTTTTCTTCACTTTTTCCCGCTTATTCTGTGCCCAAATATTGCGGCTATAATAGGCATTCGTATACAAGGTACGTGGTTATGTTTTGACTACCACTAGGTACAGGGTGTTCCCGTATATTTTGACCCACCCCTAGAGCCTTTATTTTTCAAGTTAGAAAAAAAATACTTAAATGAAAGTTTTAGAGTTTTTTCTGAACCGCTAGGATCTGTTACTAGATAAAACAAATGAGCGTCGCAAATTTATGAAAAAATATAAACTTACTTTTTTTTCATGGAACACCCTGTATATTTGTAGATTTTTGAATTGCACGCATTTTTCAGATTCTCACGATATAAATATATTATATGTTTGCTCTAAGCATTCGCATGATATTCCAAATTGCAAATAAATACCATATTTATACTTAATCAAGGTTGCCATGGAAAAAACATGTCAACTTAGACAAGAGCATTCCTGTCAATCCATTATTTTTGGGACAATACACCTTGTTACCCTACAACTGTCATTTAAATAATTTTTTTCTAACTCGAAACATAAAGGCTCTAGGGGAGGGTCAAAATATACGGGAACACCCTGTACATATTTCGAAATCCGCAAATTGAAATTCAATAAGGTTTTTTTACCTAGGCACCCGCAATTTTAAAAAGATATATTTCAAAAGACATACAATATAATGGCATAAATTTTATATCATTTCAGTTGTAGTGGTGAGTAGATTTCAAAAAAATATAAAAAAAACCAGTCGAGTTTTTTGACCGTTTTTCGATGCTCTTTTGTTTCATTATTTTTATCGACAAATTATAGAAATGCATCTTTAATTCATATACTGTGGATTACAAAACTATATGTTATATTCAGCGACAGATTTATTATTAGGGGGTATGAAATTTCCCCATTGGAAGCTTTTCCCTGTGGTATATATTTAGTCTAACAATAAATACAATCCAAGCATTTTGTCGTTCTCATTAATAACCTACCGTGGCAGATTTGCGGTTTCAGCTTCGTTTTCTTTGCCACAAAACGTTAAAAAGGAAACACGGCATGCAGGCTGTGGCCTACAGCATTCCGAAGTCTCAAACAATTATGTTGGCGGAGTTGGTTTACTTATTGCCTTATTCTGGGACCTCGATGTCAGTAACCATTGGACTTCATACTGTGTTTTTCTTATGTATTTGTATATGTATATTGTATAAGTATAGATAGTCGTTCGGATGGTCGTCATGCTGGATAAGCTGACCCAGAATTGACACATTGGGAATTTTGTTCATACCAACCGAAAAATCAGGGGTGTCCGGATCGTATTTCATTTTGTTGCAATTTTTTTACGTCAAGAAGGCATACATGAAAAGTGTCAAACGAGTTATTCGGTGAAGACTATAGGTATATACTTTTCCACGACTATTCTATTCTTTATTTTCAAAGAGATACTGTTAAACAATTGCACCTTATTGCCCGTTAGGTGCCAAAAGTGTGTAGTTATGAACTCATAAGCACACACCTTTTGTCTAATCACGAACCTGCATTTTCATAACTCAACAGTTCAAGTTCGTTACGAAAAGTGGGGTCTGTTGGTTGCCAGGGACAACGGCTGGATACTCGATTCAAACAAAACAATCAGTCAATTTGTGATTTATTGGGGAACTTGAACAATTTGTTTTTAGTTCTTTAATATATTTGCCTATCTATAGAAAGAGCACATACCAAATATTAGCCCTCAAATCGCACTATTTAATTTGCAATAAATGATTAATAGACCGTCAGCCAGCGACAGATTTTCCTTACTGATTTTGTCATTTATGCCTTGGAGAGGGTTGAAAGGTAAATCGATGCTGAGTCGGAAAATAGTAATTTTAAGTTTGGCCCCCGGGGAAAACATATGGAAAATTCGATTTTTCAAAACAGAAAAAAAGGTACTAATTCTCACTTATGCCATGTTCACCGTATGATTTCTTATACTATTCCGACCTCGAAAACCCAAAGGCATAAGTGTAGCCTGTGGAAAAAGGGTTGAATTAAGGGTTTGGCAGATCACACAAAAAATTACTTGGTTTACTGACTCCGTCAGTTATGCCGTTCGAAATGATGAAAACTTATATCCTCACTAGCCCAAAAATTGATTGGCAGAAGTGACGCGTGGGGAAAAATGCACTTTTGGGTCGGAAAATAAGTCGGAAAATTTTTTCTTTCGTCAACTCATTTCTGCACTTATGCCTCTGAAACTATAGAAAGTTATGGGTCTATCAGACAGTCTTAGCACATTGGCTTAAGTCTGGGAGGTGGATAAAGGCGATGGCAGAAGTCGGAAAGTTGCAGAAAATTCGTGGAAATGTTAATTAATAATAGCAGTTATGCCGTTCGGCATGTAGTTAAAAAATGCGATTTTAGGACTGCGAGTACACACCAAGAGGCATAAGTGTAGGACGGGGTTTTCATATTTATTATGACTAATTTAATTAAAAAAAAGATAGCTGACAAATGAAAATTTGCTTATACATAGTGTCAGTTATGCCGTTTGGCATATAGTTAGAAAATGCGATTCTAGGACTACTTACCAAGAGGCATAAATGTAGGACGGGGTTTTCATATTTATTATGACTAATTTAGTTAAAAAATGAGATAAATTGTGTAAATATGCTTAGGGGGGGGGGTTTATATTATTTTATACTATTAATTTACAAAAAGAGCGTATTTTGCAGCTATTCTGTTTCGCATATTTAGAGAATACTTTTATAGACCAGATGGTGTGTATTTAGATGGAATCGCTATTTTTGTATAAAAAAAGCTTGACTAGGCCGGCTGAATATTTCGCAAAATAAAGAACCGAGGTTCAAATCGACCGAATATTTCCGGAATTATTACAAATAGTTTAAACAAAATTGTCCATGAATTTTATTGAAAATAAATAAGGTCAGAAAAATGTAGCTAGAATTACTGTTGATGAGGTAGAGGGGCATTTATTTATAGTACAAGATAGATATATGCACTTAAAATTGTAAAATAAATATTTCTCCTGTTTTTCGCACACGCTATAAAATCAAGGTTTCTATATAAAAAAGCGATTAGAAGAAAATACAGGGTGGCCCACCACGAACTGCATCAATCTATATATGGAAAACTAAAAGTAGGAAAATTCTGAAAATTTGGCACCTCACCAATGCCGATGGGCGCTGCTCAACTAAAATATTTTGGTGAATCTGGCACTTCCGGTTATACCGGAAGTCGATATCAACTTTCTTCTCTCAAATGGAACACCCTGTATATTATTGCATTTTTGGATTCTAGGCATCATTTTGGAACAAAAACATGCAACATGTCCTATGTCTAAATCCAACCGTTTTTGAGATATTTGCATTTTTCCGAAAAAAAAGTGCAGGTGCAGACCCAAAGTCAATTAGCAATTTATACGAGGAAACCGCGAAATTTTAGAATGAATTTTTGGCATCGAGAAGGCCTGACCTAGTGATTTCTATTGAGAAATAAATCCGTTCGTATACAGGGTCTTCACAAAATATGAATAAAAATTACATTCAATATGTGCTTAAATCTCGAAATTTTCAAATGGAAACCCCCATTTTTTTAATGCGATCTTATTCACCACTAAAAATGATGACAACTTTGTGTAAGGTTTCCTATACCTAAATGCACTATTTTTCGATTAATTTACGATAAACCCACTTTCCGCCCGCATAGCGTGTGCGAAAAATAGGAGAAATATTTATTTTACAATTTTAAGTGCATAATATATCTTGTACTATAAATAAATGCCCCTCTACCTCATTAACAGTAATTCTAGCTAATTCTATTCTGACCTTATTTATTTTCAATAAAATTCATGGACAATTTTGTTTAAGCAATTGGTAATAATTCCGGAAATATTCGGTCGATTTGAACCTCGGTTCTTTATTTCGATTCAGCTGGCCTAGTCAAGCTTTTTTTATACAAAAATAGCGATTCCATCTAAATACACACCATCTGGTCTATAAAAGTATTCTCTAAATATGCGAAACAGAATAGCTGCAAAATACGCTCTTTTTGTAAATTAAAAGTATAAAATAATATAAAACCCCCCTCTAAGCATATTTACACAATTTATCTCATTTTTTAACTAAATTATAGTCATAATAAATATGAAAAACCCCGTCCTACACTTATGCCTCTTGGTAAGTAGTCCTAGAATCGCATTTTCTAACTATATGCCAAACGCATTACTGACACTATGTATAAACAAATTTTCATTTGTCAGCTATCTTTTTTTAATTAAATTAGTCATAATAAATATGAAAACCACGTCCTACACTTATGCCTCTTGGTAAGTAGTCCTAGAATCGCATTTTCTAACTACATGCCAAACGGCATAACTGACACTATGTATAAACAAATTTTCATTTGTCAGCTATCTTTTTTTAATTAAATTAGTCATAATAAATATGAAAACCCCGTCCTACACTTATGCCTCTTGGTATGTAGTCCTAGAATCGCATTTTCTAACTATATGCCGAACGGCATAACTGCTATTATTAATTAACATTTCCACGAATTTCCTGCAACTTTCCTATTTTCTTAAAATATGAAGACCCCGCTCTAAACTTCTGCCATCATGGTTTTGAGGTTTTTATGTTAATAAGTTTTTATTGCAATTCATTTTATCCCTGACAAAATCAGTTGACGAAAAAAAAATTTTCCGACTTATTTTCCGACCCAAAAGTGCATTTTTCCCCACGCGTCACTTCTGCCAATCAATTTTTGGGCTAGTGAGGATATAAGTTTTCATCATTTCGAACGGCATAACTGACGGAGTCAGTAAACCAAGTAATTTTTTTTGTGATCTGCCGAACCCTTAATTCAACCCTTTTTCCACACGCTACACTTATGCCTTTGGGTTCTCGAGGTCGGAATAGTATAAGAAATCATTCGGTGAACATGGCATAAGTGAGAATTAGTACCTTTTTTTTTCTGTTTTGAAAAATCGAATTTTCCATAAGTTTTCCCCGGGGGCCAAACTTAAAATTTATATTTTCCGACTCAGCATGGATTTACCTTTCAACCCTCTCCAAGGCATAAATTAGAAAATCAGTAAGGAAAATCTGTCGCTGGCTGACGGTCTATAAAGTTGTGACCGCGAGCTATTCATTTGAAACGATACGACAGGACTGACAGCTACACATAATTAGAGAAGATGAGAATGGAAATTGAACGTTAAAATAAACAGTTCGGCGACCCATTTACAGAGGGCTCTGATGTAGGTCTTGGTACGTGGGATTTCATTTGCTGTCAGAAACGTGACACTTGCTGCTCAGGACAAAAAATTAGTACGCTTACGCATCTCGCAATGTAAATAACTATTTAATTCAGCACACACTTTTCAAACGTTATCAACAATATCAAGACGGACAGACAAGGATAGGACGTTCTCGTTTGGTCTTTCTAAACAAAGCTTGCGTGGTGCTGTAGTTTGTTTACATGTGCCGCCCATATTAGTTCATACATGGTGGTGGCGCCTCGAGCTACTTGACGTCACAACCAAGGAGGGCAAGGCCTACTATAAAGACAGGCCCTGGCGCACAAAAATCACGTGACCATCTTAGTCAGACGTTACATGTCATTTGTCACATAACTGAAAGCGGCAGCATGGGTTTTGAGAAGTTTTAAATGTTTAAATTGTTTTTAAACGTGTTAGTTTATATTTTAGAAATAAGTTTGTGTCTAGTGCGCGTGTGTGCTGGCGGAGGGGAACCGCCCAGGTGTTATTATGGCCTCTGGGTGGGAGTCGTGCCGTCCAAGAGTATTGGTGCCGCTCGCACCGACGCGTGAGCGCTGTAAAGGAGAATTCTCCCCCGAACCACAGAATAGGGAGCCCGGAATTCCGGAATGGACTATTATGGACATGGACCGTATTGGACAGTGGAGCCTGAGACATAGAGGGGTGAACTGCTTACGGGAGATCCGCGAGTTCAGACGGTCCGGGTGGCTGGAAGCCGTTCCCGTTGACCACGTTCGGGTTTGTGTACCTATTTATTGTATTCACCATTCACCTTGTGCGAAATAAATCAGTGTTGTAACCGTTGATTTTCGTTGTCGACCCACGCCCCGATACGGTTTCTATTCGGTCTTTCACGCTGCCGAACAACTGAGATCTCGTCAATATATTTACAGTATACCTACTGAGGTTAGTTTTCATTTTTATTGCGTAAAAAATATCCTAAATACCAAATATTGGGTCTGTTTATATTATATTTATACATATTGCAAAAGCCAGGAAGAAAGTGTCGCCATAACAAACATTTGTTTTGCCTCGGGAAGATAATTTCCGCCAAAAATGGATTCGTCAAATTCCAACTGAGATTTAATTTCTAAAAAACCCTTATGTATGTGTGGCTAACACATTTTCAAGAAAGTGAAACAATTAAAGTGGACAAATGTGTTGTGGGAGGAAAATACCTATAGAGAATATCACCTAAGCTAAAGGAAGGTGATGTCCCAACAATTTTTGAGAAGTGCCAAAATATTGTGAGTGCAGTGCCGTTTAACTCTCAGCCTAAAACAGCTGAGGCAGGTTGAACATTTTGAAAAAAACAATTAGAGAAAGCATGGATGCACAAAACCAATAATATAATAGATGAAAGAAAACTTGCCAAATTGTTACGAAATTTGTTTTTTCTACTTATCTCCAAAAATGCCTTTCATTATATAGCACTAAGTTGGTCACGTGACTACGCGATTATGCGTTAGCGCCGTGGCCTGTCTTTATCGTTGGCCTCGCAAGGATGGCGCGTTACAAGAATGATTTGAATTATGCAGTTTTTAATTGCTAATATTTATTACATAAAAATAAAAAATGAGTTTTTTGTGAACTGTGGTTCATTTAATGGCAATAAATTACGTTTGAAAGTAATATTTTTCTAATTTAATTTTTGTGCAAGTTCCCCATTGTAGAAAAAGTAGTTCAGGATATTCGAAATGATTTCAGATGATAGCGAAAATGAAAATTATACGATGTACGCCTCTCGAAATATTGGACATGGCAGAACCAAATAAGTATTGAGTGGTCTAAAAAATGCGAACAAGCATAGGTACAAAACAAAATATTTACAGAATATTGCAGTGGAATAGATTAAGTCCATACTATGCTTTATATTTATGTTTCATTAAGTCGTATATATAAATACCTATAGTGTGTTCATTTGAAAACTAGTCGCCCTTAATATTTCTGTAATAAAAACAAATCGCCGATTTTTATTGGACGGGGGACCTCTTTTAGTCGTGATGTAATAGCAATTCTTGGGGATTTTACTCACTCCTCAACTTGTCTCAACTGTCATGATTGTGATACGTTTAAAGGTAATTTTGTCAGGAATGCAAGACCGTTTCATTTTTTGAAATCGGTTGAAAAACAAAAAACATGCCGCAGACTACTTTCAGCACTTGGTCTTAAACATTCAACAAGTTTGTTGTTGGTACTGGAAAAGACACTTTCTGCAGATATCGGCAATCTAAAAGGTAGAATAAGTCAGGAATTGTAGAACATTAATGAGGCAAATCTTTGCGAAAGTGAAAGCAGAATTTGAAAATAGACATTATTATTGTACTGGCAGTAATGGTGCTCGCTTACAACATTTTATAAAATAAAGGAGTTCAGTTGATAATTACTTTCTTTTTCCGTTACCAACAAGCAGATTATCGAGTCGTTTAAAGAAAAATAAAAGAAACGGTCTTGCATTTCTGGCAAATTACCTTTAAAATGAGGTATCACAAGCATGCTAGTCACATTTAAAATTTTAAAGTTGAGGGATGGGGGATAGAAGAGTGAGTGAATTATCATTACATAATCACTAAACGAGGTCCCCCATCCAATAAAAATCTGGGTGATACGTAAAATTTATTGTCATTACCGAAATATTAAGAGTGATAACACACTGTATAATATCAAATAGTCGTAAAAAATGACTATCATAGTTCATAACCCACTCGTTGATTAATATAGTTATCTTATAAATGAATATCTAGTGATTAAAATAAGTAATAACAATGGTTTCCATAGAAAATTTGAGGTACTGATTTTTCCTGTGCGTCTTATTTTTAAGATACTGTAGGCAGCCATTCATTATTTCCTACATTGTAATAAACCCATGGACCGAGAAATAAAACGAAACCGCGAAGGTAATTCTCCCGTAAATACCCGCAAAGCTACCGACGAAAAATTTATCGCTTATTTCGTTGAGGCCATAATTTTGTCGTTAACGATGGTTAAATTGCGACATGTTGGTTTTAGAGCCGACGATTGATCACATATTTATTCGGACGAAGATTCGATTAAAGGCAGCAGAAAATTCTCTTTCCTTAATGCATTTCGGTCCACAAACACAATTTAGTAAGACATCCGGGAAATTTGCAATTTGCACCAATTTGCAATTTGTGTCAATTTACTTAGAACATATTTACATGGCAGATTGTAAACACTTATTGAGTTTGATGGCTTATTATTTTACAGTTTATTGCACTTCTTTGCAACCAAACGTGGTGGTGTCACGTATAAACTAATTTGCTTTGATAGCGGAGTTCACATTATTTGATTTTTGTATCGTGGAAACCTGGCAAAAAATGTTATTCTATTTTCGATAATTTTTTTAGGCCTGGTCTATTACTGGATATCTATAAAATGTAACAAAGACGTAGTTGGGACCGTGATTGAGTGTAACCACAAATTATCCTTCTCGTGCAAAAAATTATTGCAATTTCGTTTCAAATTTTTCAGCGATTCTGGCAATAGATCTATGATAAATTTGATAAATATAAAATGTATCTTTTGTAGTTTTTGAAATATTTCATTTTCAAATGTTCTACTAAATTTATTTAACATGAATTTGGGGATTTGGGTATCTCCCGGACTTTGTTAAACATCCTGTACAAAAATGATATCACCTATTATTATGTATCTACAACTTCTATTAATTTTTCTCAATCGAAGTTATATGTAGGCATTATTGCATTATTTTGCCACCTTTGTATTAGTTTGACAATGATTCTTTCACGAACGAAATTTTGAAAGAATCAAAAAAGAAAAGATTTTCTTTTTTTTTTAATATTGCCCTCGATAGGAGCGTTTTGCAAAGCTACGACATTAAAAGTTTTATCAGAGAACTTTCTCTCGAACCGTTGCGTGCTGAAGTTTTAGTATACGCTCGTAAATTCAGCAGCATAAACTTAGTCAAATCAAATTTCTCCGTTTTATGTTTTATTTTAGCACACGACCCGCGTGAAATACCCATCAACAGCGTTTTATTACTACCGTTATGTGCAATAATGCTAGAGTTGTCAAAAACCAATTGACCTGTATAAACTTGGTGACACGATATACGATGGAAGTTTATTAATTACACTATCGTATAATTTTACGTACGGCCACAACCTTCTTAAACTTTACAAGCCCTGTGCAAACATGTGGCAACGCCGCCGCAGCGGGACGGTTCAACGGGTCTATGCAGTCTAGAGCGGTCCGCACTTTGGCTTAGTTTATTTTTTCTAATAAATGTTCAACCTTCTGTTTAATTATAATTAGATGCATTTGTGACCTTTATTTTAATAATTGGGTACCTAAGTAAGTAGGTAGGTTTGTTTACCAGACAATAAAAGCAGTAACAAGTAACAAAATATACACATAATATACTATAAGTAATAATAAGTACGATTCCTGGTGTGGATAGGTACAAATAATATGGTAAATTTGGGCAAATAGAGGGGACTACATTTGTTGTAAGTCGAATTTTTGTTAGATTTTTTTGCAAAATGCCCCGTCAGGTAAATGATGATTATCTTGCCTTATGGTTAAATTTTCGTAAAAATATAAACAACAAACGAACAGAGAGCTGTATGTTGTGAAGGAGAATAATATCTCTTTTGACTGAAATGGCAGTTAAGGTCAATTTCATAATACATTCAACTAAAATATATTTTGACTGAAAATTAGGTAAAGAAACTTTTGCAACAATATTAAACAAAGTTTGGATTGTTAGAAAGCTCCTTTAATTTTAAAGGGTACTTTAGTTTTTCCATGCAATTGGCCCGTAATCATTTCATTCTTAAATTTTCATCCTTTGGAAAGCCCAAAAGGAATACAAGTCTACCTACCGCCTGCCGTCAAGCAAAGAGAACCTAGCTACTTCAAGTTATTATTACGATTTGACTTACAGCCAGGTATATAACTAATAATCCCTCGGCGATTTAGGCATCTTGAGGTTTGAAATTGTAAAGGAACGATTCTTCACTTTGAACTTTTAGAGAAATGTTTCATTTTTCAAATTATAAATTTATAAAAAAGCTGTTGCCAGCACTTTGGGCTGTCTGTTTCCACCTAGAGACACACTGCCTCATCGTAACAATCTGGCGACGATAGCACTACCCGCACTACACAAATTAATTTTGGTAAATTTCTTGTAAGATCAACTGACAGGGAGTGACAGGCCACGCCGCGCAGACCCGCAAGCCATGTTGCCAGCTTTCTCAACTTTAGGGCTGTGGTACGGCCACCCGCGAGAGCAGAATTCACAAATTAAAATCATGGACTTTTGTTTTCTTGATGAGAACTGCTGATTTAGAAAATAATATAGTAATACAAATAATTATTATTTATTACCTTAGAAGCAACTAGAGGAGTTTTTTTTATCGAGGGATAATCCTACAAAACCGTATAGGTAGTAAATCAGACACATAAAGCTGAATACCGCGCAAACAATAGATAATCTAGTACCTATCTAGTAAACTAGTAACAAGCTTTTTCACAAAATGTATGGCTCCGTCTCTTTAATACGGGAGCGTATTTCACTCTTTCTTACTAAATTCCATCTAACATTTTCAAAATACCTGGTTGCAATATCGTTGTGCAATCTGGATTTCCTACCACGTTGCGATGCGGTGTGCATTATCTCCTTTCTTCCTTGAAATTGCTGCATTGTTAGTAAACAGTTGCATAAATAATGGCTTGGAACGAACCGCTGGAGCGGAAAAATGTGATTAAATCCGAGAAAAAACGAAAACGAAATCTGGTTCGTGTTTTGGGGTGTATTTCGAGGTGTCGTTAAAACTTCTGAGATCGTAATCTTAAATCTGATATGTCCCGAAACGTTGCACTTTGCAGCATCCGGAAACATTTGAATATTTTTATGGGGGCAATAAAGTTTTTCACAGTCAGGGTCATGATTCTTCGAGCATAGTATAAATACTTATATACATGGCCGTCTTCCTGTCGTTAAAAATAGCCACAACAAGATGTTATGCGTAAGTCTCGTATGTAAATATAAATAATGTAGCGTTGAGTGAAAGATTATAAGAAGAGCCGCCAACAACAATCTTATTTTCATTGTTCTTGGATCAGCTCAGCCGTAGCACCTTCATTCAACGGTCTCTGACAAACTTAGAATATACAGTGTGTCCGCGGATGGAGTCCCCAAGAGGACAAATGGACCAAAAATTTCATTTTTTGACAAAAAGTCATTCTTGATCGAAGTTTCTGCTTCTCGAAAAAAATATGGTCTACTTGGGGAATTTTTGATTTTTTTGATACAGGGTGCCCAAGAAATACAAAAACGTGAAATATCATCAAGAATAAACTACCTTTATGTTTAAAAATATCAAAAACTTTTACTAGAAAAGTTGTTTAGAATTAAAAGGTGTGTGCGATTGTCACTTTTCAAACAAATCAGCCAACTTCAATTTTTTTGATTACCAAGTGTGGAACTCCTTTGTTTTTAAAAATATCAAAAACATTTATTTAGAAAAGTTGTTTGGAATTAAAAGACGTGTCCGATTGTAACTTTTCAAGCAAATCGGCCGACTTTTACTTAGGTAAAAAAAAATCAGTCATCCGAATTGCTTGAAAATTTACAATCTGACATGCCTTTTAATTCTAAACAACTTTTCTGAGTAAAAGTTTTTGATATTTTAAATAATAAAGGTAGTTTGTTCTTGATGGTATTTCAAGTTTTTGTATTTTTTGGACACCCTGTATAAAAAAATCGGAAATTCTCTTTGTGGACCATATTTTTTCGAGAAGCAAAAACTTTATCAAATATGACTTTTTGTCGAAAAATGAAATTTTTGGTCCATTTGTCCTCTTGGGGACTCCATGCACGGACACACTGTATACATATATATGGTTTCGGTAGGGTTGCACATACTTTAGACACGCCCTGTATGTCCAGTCCCTTGCGTTTCTCATTACGTTTATAAATATCGCGTAGTAAACCAGTTGTTTAATTTGTACTCATACTACAGACAGGTGATAAAAGGATACGAGTGTTTGCTCAATAAACATATTGTATAAATACAAATATTGTATGATTCGGTTTCTTTCCGGCAGTTTCTAGGTAGTTTTAGAAGTAGTTAAACTGGCTGATTATTTTTGATAGTTGGATTAAAATAATCAAACAGATACCTACTAGAACATGACACATTATTTGTATCTTCGAGATTCTTAGATTTATTTTACTTAAGTACATAGGTATTCTATATTTTTATATAATTAATACTTATATGTTGCAACAACGAATTTAAAAAGTAACGCTATTTTTATAATCATGGAATAAACATAGTAATATGGGTTTAACGCCAAGTCATCGCATAATGATAATATGGCTTATTCACAAATCTTAGAAACCCCAAGACAATAGAACTCGCGAAATCCAAAGAGTAAATAATTTGATCAGTTTCAACTATTTTTATTCCTTTAAGCAAAAACGTCTAAAGCTAAAAGAAAACCTGCGTCTAAAAGCCATTTACATTCCTTGCTTATTTGCTGGAAATTGGCAGCATTTGGACAAGGTAATTGATGCAGCTGCATTAACTAATTTAAACATGCTCCTACTGTATTCATCCGAGACTAATTGGACATTAAATGCACCATTAGGAAATCAAGAAGCAAAGCAATACAAATATTGAAATTTATAATCATTTACGAAAGTTCAAGGGTTTTTAATTTTCTTTATTTTGATTAAAAATTACAAAAGTTTTACTTATTTGCGCAAGAAATTTCAAATCATAAATTTCTACTGTATTTTGAGCTAGATGCGTTTAAATTCATAATGAAACTAAAGTATCCTTTTTAATTAAAGGAACTTTTGCGACAATATTTTAAACAATGTTTTGATTGTTACAAATTATTTAACACAGAGAAGGCGCAGAATCCAGAGAGTTCGTTATCAAATATGTGTCAAATGGAACCCAACTTATAATTAATATTTCAGTCCCAATGTATCGCTTAGATATAATCTATGAAGTACTGTATTAATTTAAAACTGAGAGAGAAGATCCTACAATACATTAATTTTCGTTTAAAGTTGGGCTTCATTTAACATATTTGGCAAGATGAGTTCGCTCTATTATGTCTTCTCTGTGATATAAAGAAAGGCTCATTGTTTAACGAATTGACCAACTTTTTTGTAATACCTACCCTGTATATATAAATATTATCATAGCCCTCTGAAAATTGCAAATAAGCCGTAGGCAAGTTCTGTAATCAGACAAGCAAATAACTAAAATTATCTGGCTTCGGGGACTCGGATTCTTAATTCTACTGCCCATATCCCTACGTGGCGTTCTTTAAGTGTGGAGAACTTCACTTTGTGGCCAGCCTCTGTGTACGCCCCTGTAAGCCGGCAGAGACCCACAATTACGTTGCCATTAAATTTGCATGCGTTGCGGGCGTTGTTTTTGGTCTTCATCTTGGAACGAAAGGCCGCAACGTGGAGTAAGCGTCCGCGGAGAATAAGAAAGCGCCGCCCATTTTTGCTAGAAGTGCGTCGGAGATGAGTCTAATTACAAGCTCTGGGCTTCAAGCGTCGTAACCTCAACAAGGATATGACGATTTTTTGACGTACCTAACATACATGTCTTTTTAAACTTTTTAAATGCTTCGGCCCGATATCTCCATTTTTTTAAATATTGATATTTTGTAATAAAAAGTTAGTAGAATGAAAAACTCGTGATATAATAGTTATTTGTGTACCAAGGCACTGAAGTTCAACTTTTTATGACTCATGTGGAATTTAGTTGCCGAGGCCTCTGGCCGAGGCAAATAAAAAGGTAAAAAATGGCAAAAAACACACATCCAGGCTAGCGAAATCATTGCAAATTGTTAGGTACCGGGTGTGTTACGAAGACTATGAAGAGGCAACTATAATAATGCTTTAAATTGCTCCTAAATCAAACTTTGAACTGTGTCAAATATAATAAGCGCGCCACTGCGATCCCACGTATTTACAACGAACTGGCCATTTTTTGCTAAGTACCTATTACCGAATATCATGATCTTTGGTATTACCACAGAAAATCTATTACGATAGATTTTCTGTGGTATTACCTCTCCTCTACGTCGCTGCTCAGGATCTTCATTTGTTTTTTGAGGCAGTTCTAGGGCTGAAGATAATCTAGTTGGGGAAGGGGTTTATAGCGAAAATTATTATTTGCCATTCGCCGCGGACGAAAATTGTTCAAATAATCAATTAAGTAATTGCAAAAGCGTAACAAATTATGAGCATCATAGGTACCTACTTACCAGTTAAGTCAACTTGTGTGAATTTTTCTTTGTGGCATTTTTTAATAACTATAATACTGGCTCATATTATTCCATAACCAATTGTGCAGAAACCAAGAAGTAGGTACCCTTTTTGGTTTGAGAAAATACAAAAGTATTACTAAACAAAGTCACTAGAGTTGTCCTCCTTTTGACTTTTTGCACAAGTGAATTTGAAGTGAAATGAACATGAAGTGATCTGATAGTGAAATTATTTTTTATTGGTAAATGGAACAGTGTACGACCACATTATCTATAATCTAACCCTTGAATGAATTTTTCAATATTTTTCACCACCTTAACCCCAGAAACACTCAAAACCAACACAAATTACATAAAAATCTATTTGCTGCGTAAACTGATCACTTCATAATCAACTGAACATTTGTAAAAGGAACACTCGATGTCAGCTAACGTGATCTCAAAGTGATTCGGAATTCGGAATCGATTTGAGATGACTTAAAACTGTAAAAGGAGGACGGCTTAAAGTGTCTAACAATAGTTATTAGACCGTTGCGCGACTTGAACGATCTCTCTACCATGTTCCAAGGACGATATGCCACGGCGCATCTTGGAAGCTGGTGCATCACATGCTGCTTACATAGAAACGGCATAGAAAACTAATTGGCGTCACAAAAAGAATATAGGACATAAGCGACACGCACTTTTCAAAAATATACATATGCTACAAGCAATATAATATTTAACTTGTAAGGTTTTTTTAAGGTTGTCGTCAAACACAACATAAAGGTTAATGCACCATATAATATTGTCAAAAGTCTCTAAAAAGCCATCGATTATAAATAATTACGCACGTATATTCTAAGATCTGTGAAATTATGGCACGTGACACGCCTATTCACCGCATTTCTATGCATAAGTGGCCAGCCGTAGAACAGTGTTAACCCATGCAAGTGTTGGTGATATTATATTAGGCGAGCATGTAGTCACTTGTTTTTACTACAATGTCTATCTTATCTGTCTCCTTCATCTCTTTTTACTGCTAATACTAGGTGCTGTTTTAATATGGTTAAAAAAATTGTTTTGTCTCGTATTTTATTGCCGAGGTGCCTGTTCTGGAGCTACCCTGGTAAAATATGACTGAACTCACTTGGAACACAGTGTATACGGGGCGCGATCTATTTCATAGAATTTACCACTCTACGTTACTGGTAAAAATACCAGACGTATCAGCAGAAATCACCCGTATAAAATTCAAAGGTTTTTGTGGTGTTCCAAGTGACTTCATTACCCATACACCATACATTTACAAAACCAGAGAATCATGGTTTACAGTATTTTTTGTCTGTATAATTATGGTCCTGTGCGGTTCTGATGATAGATAGCATTCATACTCGAGAAGAAATGCACAGATATAGTGCAAAGCAATATAATTAATGAATCATTATTTAACAAAATTTCCATAGAATTAAGGAAGTTATATAGACGCCAAATCAAAAAAGCTGTTTAGTTTATTAATATCGTTGACTGTTAGGGAATACTTTATTGACAAACAACGTCACATTTTTAATCAACGTGTTACGTAATGTTGTTGTATATTTTGATGAAATATTTTAATGTTTTATTAATATCTGTGTAAACGCATCTAATATTACCGTATTGACGAAAATTCTAAACTTTAAGGATTTCTGAATATAGATTGTATTTATTTATTAATTATTTACTCGATTACCTACTGCACTAAAAGAATTGCAGTAAACCACTATGGCGATTTCCACATAAACGTAGATTTTGCGAAATAAAGCAGTTTTAACAACTGTCACCAACAGGAAGTTCTTCTAAACAATTTAATAGCTTTGAAAGATTCGTTTCAATGTATTTGTGAAGTAAATAATGTAATCATTGAATTTGATCCTGCATTCGCATTACGAAAAAAAAACACTTATCGACTTGTCAAAGATTATTAGTCGTGACGTCACGTTAAGTCACATGACCATAGTGTACGGCCTCATGTGGAGGGTATCTACTTTTTAGTTTTCGGTTTTGAGGAAGGGCTCTCCGAGCAATTTTGGAAAAGACGAGGGAGCACGAACCATGGGTGGTCCTGGGTTTCACGCGATAATTTGAAAGCCGAGTTGCGTGACGGATCGCATGACTTGGGATAATAATATTAATTTGCTCTACGTCCGAATATTACCTTTTCAGGAGAAAATTAGCCGTGTTGAGGGATTTCAGCATGCCGTTAATGCTGATGGCCGATGGGCGTATGCTCGTGGACTCGAATTTCCTTCTCTTATCCATCCTTTGGGGATAAAAATGAACTAAAAGTTTAAGTATAGGTATGTGCCTCGGTATGTGCCTTTTTCACACTATTTTTTTTATAAGTGCATCATGAAGTATGTCAAAAATAAACATCAACATTTTTTAGAGGTACCTATTAAGGTCAAATTTTCTATAGTGACACTGTTGCAACTTTTTGCTTAATAAAACATTGGCTGGCGTATGTCCTGGGCCTATCCACCCTCCAGGGGATGACTTTGTCTTTTGGGACACCCTGTCAGGGTTGGGTAACTACGTGTAGAAAACAGTTTTCGACATTACACGTCGAAAACCTATGTAAATTACATGCAAATGTAGAAAACTATGTAGAGTATGTAGAAAACCTCCTATTGGTCAGTTGCCATCACATGGTATAACAGAAACATAACATAACCTAATAATTTTAGCATGATTTCGCTCTTGTATCTGTTATAAGATTGTTGCTGTGCTGTGATTATTATAATATAAAATGAGTGGAGGTCGATTTTATTATTGAGGATTCCCTACTGCTCAATTAGAACGAGTGTTTTCTAATTATTTGTCTTTTGTCCATTCTTCTCTTCGGGATAAATTAAGTGAAGAACGATAAAAAAAACTTCTTCACATTTATAACATATTAAAAACCGTAGATATTAATAAATGAGAAGAATATTAAAATTTTTATATTAACAACTATTCTGTTTGTGATTTAAAAAGTATGTAAAAATAGATTTTTATGTTCATTTTGTAAATTTTAGAGTTTGTTATATACAGTATGGCCCGTTTGGAATGGAGACACCTCTGTAAAATTGTTATTTTCCTCCGATTTTAAAAAAACTTTTTTTGTTAGATAGGTCTCTGAAAATACCATTCGACTCACCTTCCAATTGTTTTGAAAACCAAAAGGTGTTTGGTGGGCAAACTGCGACATTTTTTATACCCCCAAAATTCAAGAAATCATAGGCATTTTTTTATCAAAAAAATTTACTAAAAAAAGTTGTTTAGAATGAACCAAAAATCAAAATCAAAAAATAAAAAAATTCCGAAAAAAATAAATTGAAGGTCCAAAAATCACAATAATCAAACTTTACGGTTAGCAAAGTTAATTTTTTAAGTTCAAATTTCCATGCACACTTTACTGTAGAAATTTATTAAAATGTGATCTTTGGACCTTCAATTTATTTTTTCGGAAATTTTTTATTTTTTGATTTTGATAACACTTTGAATTTGGTATTTTGGGTTCATTCTAAACAACTTTTTTAGTAAATTTTTTTGATAAAAAAATGCCTAATATGATTTCTTGAATTTTGGGGGTATAAAAAATGTCGCAGTTAGCCAGGTGTGGTTTTCAAGACAATTGGAAAGTGTGTCGAATGTTATTTTCAGAGATCTATCTAACAAAAAAGTTTTTCAAAATCGAAGCAAAAATAATAATTTTACAGAGGTGTCTCCATTCCAAACGGGCCACACTGTATGCTAGCAGTATATGTATTTATCTATTTTGAAATAAAAAAAGAATATAAACATTTTTTTCTATTGAGTTTTATACATGTATAATATGTAGAAAACCCACGAGGTAAATTACATGGTTTTCTACATGTAGAAAAGCCTGTAAAATACCTGACGTATTCTACTTACCCAACCCTGCACCCTGTGTACAATAAATAATATCTGTACAGGGTGGCCCATCCAAGCGGAAAAAGTGTGCTACGTGGAGACAGGTTAACATAAAATCGTCATTCAAAAAATGAGGTTGTAGTAAAAATTAAGGGGAATTCGAGGGTGTACCCTAATTTTGTATACGGGGGTCGGTAAAAAAGTTATCGCGAAAAAACATTTTTTGCAAAATAAAAAAAATATTTTTTTACCTACACATCCATTAGAGAACCTTTAAGTAGTATTCCCGAATATTCAGTTTTTTAATATAACTTCCGGTTATAGCGGAAATGAAAGTAGTTTTCTCTATTTTGCAACTTACACATTTCTCTTAACCATCACAGGATTCCTTTTTTAATTCTGAATCCAACGATATATAACTTGACCTATTTATCTCCAACTGTTTGGGTTTGGCAATATTCCGTCTGCGGTATACGATACAGACTTTTCTGTTAGCGGCTCTCAAAAGGTCTCCTGATTTTTATTTTGAGTAAAAGATAACTTAATAGACGTGCTCCAGGTGTTCAACTTTACCTCCCTTACTAAAGACTTTATCAAAACGGAACAGAAGGAAGCTAAGTAATGAGAAAATAACATAAAAAAGTTTTTAAACGAACTGATGTATGGATTTAAGGAGCTCTATTTCGACAAACGATTAGGTTAGAAAATAATTCGATGGGGGAAAATCTCGGGGAAAGTCCTATTAGAGAGTTATGGTGCATTTTGCATTAATTTTTATATTTTACAGCAATTATTTGAAGAGGGCAGCTTTGGACTAGCCAAAGTTCCAAGGGAAGTTAAATGATACCATTGAGTAAAGGTACTCAATGATGATACTCATGACTACGCTAAGCAACAAAAACTCCCAAAGAACTAGAACCGTTTAATTTTAGTATTTTAATCAACCCAACGTTTGTAATGAAAACAAGAAGAACAAACGATCTCATTTGCAGGGGAACAAAAAGAAAGGAGTTTCCAGCAGCGTATTTACACTGTGCCGCGGGGGACTGTCACCACTTTTCAAATCGCAAATTTAAATGCAGCGAGAGCCGGCCAAAAATAATAATCGGCCGTGGCCGGCGCCCGGCGGCGGATTCCCTCGTGTCCGACTGGAATTTTTCGGCCTCCAAAATCCAAAGTCGACAGTTGACACCGCCGGCGCACAGTGGTGGTCGGTTTGCACGATCTGGATAATTTATGGTTTCCTGCGGCACTATACTTTCGGTCGAAATTGCAGTGAGGGGAATGAATGGACATGCGGGCAAATCAAATTTTATTATCAGTTAGAAGCAATGCATGGTCTTTTATAATGCTTTTATCAGCGCCCCCATGAGGCATTTAATGAAAAAAGCTAGCAAATAATCTAAAGGATTAAAGCAACGAAAGTAACTGATTAGCTTTGCCTTGTCCAGGTCCAGTAGAGAGATTCAAGACGGTCCTACACTTTTTAACTCTGTGGCAATGGAAATCACTCATAGAAAAAAATGTGGCATATTTTACATTGTTCTTATGGTTAAAATTATTATGAAGTAAATATTTTATAATTTTGCCTCCCATAGGTTACTTGATTATCTAAAAAATGTTGGTTAGGTTAGTTCGTACAATTTTTTCTAGCAAAAAAACTAGTAAAATTTAGAAATTCATCCATGAGAAAAAATCCTTGAGAAAAAATTTAATTATCTCAGTTTTTAGTGATTATAGGGCGTCATTTTGGTATTTAACATGAGGATCTCGGAAACTACTACAGACTAGAGATCCTGAAAAATATTGAAAAATAAAAAAATAGCAGATATTGAATTGGGTACATCAGCAACCAACCAACCAACATAATATTATACTATCAATGGTGTTTCTCAGTTTTTAGTATTAAAAATACTTCTGGGCGCATTTATGTAAACCAAAGTGTGACGTGACAGATGAAGGATATAGTTTCCAGCGTGTGCAGCTATAGATGGGTTAACATACGGAACATATTCGTAATAAAATAGTTATTTACGTACCAAGGCACTGAAGTTCAACTTTTTATGACTCATGTGGAATTTAGTTGCCGAGGCCTCTGGCTGAGGCAAATAAACCACATGAGTCATAAAAAGAACTTCAGTGCCGAGGTACATATTATATTTTTTTTAATTCGAAAAAAAAAAAAAGTTTTATTAGGAATGAAAATAATCATATGGGATCACCCGAGGGATCACCCGTCCATGAACCAACTGCGCTCGGCGTTGCTTGACTTTGACAATCGCTCTACCTAAAGGTCAAGTATACTAAAATATTTATACTGAAAGATTGCGGTGCTATAGGTAACAATTTCGCAATGTGTACGAAAATTTAAATGGGCCTTTTGTGGCCGGGTTTTGAATATTTGGCCACTTTTGACGGGCGATGGCTCCGCGTCTGACGTTTGATGTTTACATCTCGCCAAGGCCTACGTATTGAAAAAAATCGTACACTAATGGGCTACTTCAGTGCCGATTTCTGAGCCTTTAATGACGATTTTGGGACACTTCACTGCCGATTTTAAGAAAAAGCCTTTATGTGACGACATTTTTGGGTGCAATTGCGTTAATTGAAGCTCAAAGATTGCAATACAGGAACTAACAGATATTCATAGGCAAGTTGGAGATATTTGAATAGAAAAGTACAATTTTGCCCTTGTTCCACGAATTATTGCAAACGGGCACCGGCAACGTTGCAGTTCCATTTCTCCCGAGGCACAGAGGTTGCCACGTTTGATGTTCTGGACAATAGAACGACGAAACTGTAGATTTCAGCCTGAACAAAATTGTGAAACTTCGTCTTTAATTTTTATTTATTATTGCGTGTTATGCTGGTGCATGTACTGTAAAGTGAGTACAATTTTAGAGCAATTAAAAATATTGTCAAGTACCCTATTGCCCGTTGCACAACATAACGAAACTTTATTTAATTTTATGCACAAATCTCAAAAAATTTCGAAATACCTATTTAGAAAAAACGAATAGTTACTTACCTAAAGATAGAACCAACAGAAACAACTACTCCGAGGGCTAATACCCCTACCGGCATTGAACTACACCATTGGTTCTTGATTTTCGTTGGGAATCAACATTGCAGATCAAAGTTCCCTCCTTCACCAACGTAACATCAAAGATATTGCTATCTTTGTTGGGACATGTCCTGACAATCATCTGCAGGCACAATGATCCCAGCCAGCCCATTACCGGTTTCATCCTCTTTGGGAATCATCAGATGGACGTAGGCAAAATCCAGAGTGGATAGATTCAAAAGATAGAACCAACAGAACAGTAGGGGTATTAGCCCTCGGAGTAGTTGTTTCTGTTGGATCTAACCACTCTGGATTTTGCCTAAGTCCATCTGATGATTCCCAAAGAGGATGAAACCGGTAATGGGCTGGCTGAGATCATTGTGCCTGTAGACGATTGTCAGGACATGTCCCAACAAAGATAGCAATATCTTTGATGTTACGTTGGTGAAGGAGGGAACTTTGATCTGCAAAGTTAATTACCTATTACTTTTTTGATTTTCCACGATTCCACGAATACGGGCAAATAATCCGGGATTATTTGTTGATTATAACGCACAGCACAGCATGACCTTCTATTCACGCACACCGCACACTTGATCTCTCTCTCTACTTTTTGATTACCTACATACGACATACGACCAACTGACAAAGTTCCCGTGTCATGAAAGCGTTGGCACCGAACATTATTAATTAAAAATTAGTCTTGGCTCGGATACAGGCTGCACTACCTATGATTTGGCATATCCATAAACTCGACATTGATTTAAGTAAACCATGTTACAGAAACGCCTCGAAAAATCCGTAAAACACTTACAACTATGAAAGTTATTAACCCTCGCACTAACAACCTATACTATGATCTGTGTACAGGGTAGGTCACAAAAATGTATCAACTTTCGAGAAAATGTTCTTGCAAATATTGAAAAAAAAAAAACGAATGTAAAATTAAATTCTCTGACAGATTGTCACAAAGAATTTTATTATTTGTCAATCTAACAAAACTGAAATTACGTACAAGTTAACAAATTATATCGAAACCTTTTCTATTTTGAAAAAATACCAGTGTACAATTAAATTTTATGACCGATGTCATTAAATTTTTCAAGTTTCCAAAGAACCATCATGTCTTCATCAACTTGATAAAACAAAAATTAAATGGCTGAAATGACCACAGGCCACAGCACAGAATCAGAAGAAATAAATACTTAACCCGTCTTAAATCTCACAAACCATAAAGAATAGGTACTTCTCCCCCTAGCCATTTTGTAACAAAAATAGGATTGATTTCACAATGTTGTACCGATAGTGTACTTCCTTTTCCTAGACGCGGACAGGCCCAACACAGCTGATGAGACAGGGTCTCCACTACTATGTGGTTAAAATTTTGTACATCATGACGTTTCGTTGCAGAAATAAAAAATAAAATATTAAAATAATTACTTTCTTATTAAATGCGAAGCATCCCACAAGGCCGACTTTTCGCGAAACCTAAATCCCAGGACCTAGACTTTCCACAAAGTCGTCGTCTCCCATGGCAGACTTTTGATATGACAACGTTGCATCGCATGGGTGACCTAGGCTTTCCATTCTCAAGGATTCTCAACGAATCCGGAATCCCACGCGTTATACTTTTTATATGACAAAGTTGCATTGAATGGGTGACCCAGGCTCAATATTATATTCCTTGCGTTGCCACACTAAAAGTCTGCCTCGGGAGACTTCGGTTTTGTCGAGGGTTTTGTGGAAAGTCGGACTCCTGGGATTTAGGTGTTGGCGACGATATCGATGTTGCAAAGGTCGGTCTGGCGAGAATTCGAAGTGCTGGAATTTAGAACTCGCGGTAAGTAGATGTGGCGTAGCGCACTCATTAAATGCTCTGTATCTGTATCTCAAAACTAATGGTTTATACACATGTTTATACTGGTAGGAACATTTTTGTGACTTTTTCTACAAAATGACAAAATTCGTATACAAAAAATAAAAAACAAAATATCTGTAACTTCTTAAATTTTAACCTATTTTTTCAGTCGATCCCTTAATCTTATTTGAAATAAATCATCTTTTAGCCGCATTTTCCCAAAGCTCCATTCAATGGTTAAAATAGTTTCATAGGGGTTTTCAACATTTTACCAAATTTAATGCCAATTTGAAATGTGGCCAAATTCATGCTTGACGCATAGTGCCTTATTGTGTTGCTTTCCAACGACACCATAACCAAGGGCACCCGTTTAAAAAATGAAGAAAAAACGCGAAGAAGAATTTAAATTCAGTTTTGAATGGGCTACCCTATATGTATTTTAAATCTCTCTGAAAAGTCATGTAGGTATTATGTGCAAAAAATAAGCCCATAAATTTTAAAATAAACCTCTCCATAAAGCATTCAGGGACCAGGACCCTTTGTATACCCCGGAATTTATTCACGTTTTTTTTTCATTCCATCATGGCAACTACAAGAACGTGCTTGCGTCGTTCGCGTCTTCTTTTTGCCCGAAGTCGTTTTCGCCGCTACACATCGATTCGCGAATAAGGGACACGAAGATAAGCCACGATTTCAATTTCCGAGAACGGCCAAGACGAATGGGAATCGTGCCCCGATGAAAAGACGTGTCTGGTCTGGTGTCTTGGGGTCCCGCACCGAGATAAGACTTGCCGCGTAAAATTCAATTAACTGGAACTTCGCGGATTTTTATGTTCCGCAATGCCTGTATGTCGCTACAATCTGATCGCGTCGGGTGTTTACGTCCACTTACTATGCAGAATTGGTAATAAGATTCTGGTATGCAAATGAACACTGTGTTGGTGAGAAATTATTCATATTAAACTATCAGAATGTAGGTATGAATTTAGTTGGAATCCTCTCAACCTTTAACCCCTCTAAACCGACCAGCATCTACACATGTTCTATTGGGTGTAGATTTAAATCTGCAAATACATTGTATATTCATAACCTTACAACGAATTACCATTAAATTAAATATAATGAGAAAAAACGCGGCAAAGATTATAGAAAAATGCGAAAATCTATATCATAATAATTATAAGGAACCCTTTTGAACTTTTGACTGCAAAATAGTATCATTCTTATTTTTCTAAATTTTTTTAAATATAGAAATCTAAAAAACGGTCAAAAAAACGTAGTGAATTTAAAAAAACTCTTTGAATTGCCAACAAGAAAATTTCGATAGTGATTTTGACGGAATAGCACTTCACTTAAGGGGGAGCGCAGAATTAAACACAACATTTTCGCTCATAGTCATCTCGAAAACGGCTTTACGTTATGGTGTTTGCTTTTCCCTCCAAATAGATCATGTTTGGACTTAATATATTTTTCTTCAAATCGGCAGTAAAGTGTCCCAAAATCGTCATTAAAAGCACAGAAATCGTACAATAATGGGCTACATTATTGTACGATTTTTTCAATAAGTAGGCCTTCGCGAGATGTAAACATCAAACGTCAGACGCGGAGAAATCGCCCGTCAAAAGTGACCAATTATTCAAAACGCGGCCGATAAAGGCCCATTTAACTTTTCGTACACATTGCGAAATTGTTTCCTATAGAAGCGCAATCCTTCAGTATACATATTTTAGTAGGTTTGAATATCAATAGCTTTGTTGTGGAGGCTGCACAAGAAGCAGCAGTTTGGTTTTTCTGTACGAAGGTGCCGTGTCTTGTCTTACTTGACCTAGGTAGAGCGATCGTCAAAGTCAAGCAACGCCACGCGTAGTCGGTTCATGGACGGATGAGCCCTTATTATTATTTTCTTGCCTAATAAAACATTTTTTGTCCGATTTAAAAAAATATATAATATGTACCTCGGCACTGAAGTTCTTTTTATGACTCATGTGGTTTATTTGCCTCGGCCAGAGTCATAAAAAGTTGAACTTCAGTGCCTTGGTACATAAATAACTATTATTAATTTACCCACAAACGGTACCTTTTTTTCAAAAATCAAGCATCAAAAGCTTTGCCTCATACTTTTGTCTATAATTGTGCGCAAAATAATCGCGCACAGATTTGTAGTTTTTTGACAGACCATGCCCAAAAATAACGTGTGTTCACGCGGCACCGTCTCAATGACAAGGCTCGGCAGCTGAAAGCGATGAGAGGTGGGACTAAGGCGTCAAATTCAAATTTCAAGATGTCAACTTGGTAAATTTGGTAAAAAAAAAACACTTACATATATAGCTCATGGTTTTACAACACGGATAATAATCTACGAGAGTGAAAGTCACATTTTCAAGGGCTTTTGGTGCATTTAGATATCTACCTGTAAAATTTTCGTAAATGCCAATTATTTTTTATTTGCTTGCGTATATACAACTAAATTCGAATGAATAAAACCATAAAACTTCCTGATTTTAATTTGGTTACGTTCAATCGTGTAAAACTGTTAGGTATAACATCCGATCAAATATATTTATTGATCGGTGGCTATAAGACTCTCCACACACTCCAAACCAAAACCACTTTTACCCTGGAAGACTGTGTAGGAACAAAATCTCTTTTGATGGCCTTAACCCACTTTTCCCTTAAAATGGGGTCTTTGGGGAGGAAAAAGCGGTCACTTTAGGACCGCCTTTGTAGTTTCCCTTGAAGTTGGGAACGGAACACGTCCACGGCATGATTTAAAAAATAAGTCCGAAACTATAGGCACAACCTAAAACCTATAAACTAAAATTGGATTTTAATCACTTTATTCTGAATCACTGCTGTTTTACCACCTTATTAATAAAACTCCACGTCCTATATTACTAAAAAACACGGTCCAACATACATCACACAACACACGTCCATTTTCGCTCCTTATTTACACGCCACTTGACATTTATGGTAATCTTTACTGACACAATTGGTCCAGGCTGGACAAACACTATATTAAAGACCTGTGCATAGCGCTGTTTCAAGAGATCGCCACTGGCGCTACACGACGAAAAAATCGACAGGGTGGATTAATGTTAAAAACACTGTTGTTGCAGAATTTTTTTTATAAAATAAAAGCATGCAAATAATTGTTACAACGAATTTAACATCCAAAATAAAATAAAATGCTTGTTTGTTATGTTCCTTTTATTTGACAAGCTTACATGGCATACATTCATGGATTTTATTAAGAAAAGCTAGTCTAAGAAGCAAGCAAGATTATTTTGGTACCTTTATGTTTGAAATGAAGTCCATGGCTGGTTGTTTGTAATGTAAGTAAGTATAGAACGCATTAAATTTTTCAGTTTCTTCTCATATAGTGGACCATTGGTTCGCTTTGGGGCTATAAACAAAACATTCTATTTTCATTCTTGCATACGTTACAAAATACTGTTCGAAAATATAATATCCAGAATTCTAGCTTCTTCAATTGGTTGAACAGATCATCCCTTAATTCCAAAATAGTGTTTATTCTTCTGCAGTTCACATAATGGTCTGTGCGTACGAAACAAATCTAGTTATAAAAGCTCTGTTAATAGGACAAAACTGCGAAATATTGAACGCAAAGAGGACCTAAGAAGAACGGAAATGGTAATAAAGCTGGATATTTAAAACATGGGAAAACGTCAGAAATTGAGATACCTATAGCCACAGAATGCCCCTGTTATAACCACTTTTTTCGTCGAGTAGCGCCACCTCAGTCCCCAAACAACAATGAAATATGACGTCATGCTCGGGTCTTTAATATAGTGTCGATCCAGGTCCAGGTTAGGGACACGTAATTCAGCTATTACATCCAGAGCTGGTGCAGAAAACGCTTAGCGAACTCCTTCTTAAATAGAAAGTAAGTTTTTGTCAAGTCGAATCAATCTGATCGCTGCATCACGGCATCATTTTGCACATTATATCCGAATCCAGACTGTCGTTGACCTGTTAATGTCCCGGAATAATAATTTCTGTCGTGCAGAATCCATGATTTCGCATTTTCTCATGTTATGTCTGGTCTGGTCCGTTCTTACTCAGCTTTGTTAGAGGTAACATGTCGCAAAGGTTCGTCGAACTTAATAATAATAATTATGAACCCTGCTTTCGACGATGATGTAGTAAATTTATCTGGAAATTTATACTTGGTTTGTGTATTTTGCTAATGTCGGCACGGCAGTAAACTTTGAACTTTATCGCTTCGCATGACATGACAAACAACATTTTTAGAGAATTTTGAGTTAAAGGCTCGTACTATGATGATTGGTGCAAAAAATATTTCTTGTTAAAAAAACTTTCAAACCTCTAATAGAGTATTATAAATTCTGGAGTACGGTTTTTATTGTTATTTTTAACAACAATTTTTTTCCTCTAAGAAATATTATTATTAAAAGTTTCGTCCTAAAAGATACGAATAAAATTCTCGTCTCCATTTTGCAAATTTGCAAATATTTTAAAATATTTCTGTCGGAAATTTCTTTTTGACCCAAACAGATCTATTTAAAACCCAATTAAAAATAAAATGGATTTGAAAGTACTATTTAATTGCAAGTTCCAAGGAACTATTTCTAATAAATTTTTGTCGAATCTTTTGCAACGTAACTTTTTCACCTACCAGAATGGAACGAAAATGCTGAAAATGAATAAGGTTGAAGTAGACATGTTAATATAAAATTTAGTGCCAGGGTATAAGTTTTAATTGTTAACAACTTTTTCTACTGCTATTTTCCGGTACGTCTTACAGGAAGAAATGAGAAATAACAACAAAAGACATAGAGTTTATTAATTCATTTGAAAATAACTTTGCGAAGGATATGCAATTTCGTATGAAGGACCCCTGTATATTCTGATTTGATTAGATCAAAGTATTGTTTATAGTTTATGTAGAATACTTTGGAGGAATAAAGGCAGTATTATTATTATGCGCATAAGCAATAAGGTGAAATATTCCAGTTCCTTACTAAAGCAATACCCTAAATTTCATTAAACGCGTTTTATTTTTTTCCAAGGATTGCATTTTGTACGAGGCCATTATGCGGATTGACGACCATAGCCGCATCTCGTATTGTTCGTGCGTGCGTGCACCTATTTATTGAAATTTGAATTGCAATTATTGAGTTGGCAGCTCTATAATCTAAAAACGCTATTTATAATTGTACACTAGAAATTACGTTCCTTAATTTGGTAATACAAGGTTGGCAGCATTGTTCTGGGCGCCTCCAGAACTTGTGACAGATGTCTAACCTTAACCTTGATATTCTGTGGCTCTAACCTATAACTTCAAACACAGAAACTATGACTATAACTTTTTTCTGTGCTTCAAAGAACAGCGTTTAATCAGCGTCCAGAGATATTAGTATTCTCTAGACGTTGGTTTAATGTTATTTTCTATCTATTCAAATTTAGGATTCGTGTGCGTAAAATGTAAATTCTGTTGATTACGGCCCTGTCATCCGTCACCTATCTGTACTGGATCAACACAAGCTACGTAACAAATATTATAACAACATTACCAAATATGGCCAGCACCATTCCTCTGTCGACGTAAATCATTATGTAGGTAATTAGGATTGTTTCGTATTAGTTTATAAACAATAAGTGCTTACTTATAAGTTACAACATTAGGTTGTGTACTGAATTCATTTCATACAATATAGTCTGTCTAAAAACCTCAACGTGTTCACTTGCTTTAACCACCTACAAATGATCACCGAACAAGGGTGATTGCATGGCGATCCTGCCAACGCAAACCTGCCAACTCAAACCTGCCAACGCAAACCTGCCAACTCAAACCTGCCAACGCCGATCTGCCAACGAAAATAACTGGAAATGGGTTTAAAAGAATCAAAAGAAGAGGTAATTATCGCACAAGCAGGCAATAGCGGAGGTTCTACCACTTCACAAGAGATTCAGAGAGGAGTTTCCCTAGGAGAAGTTGTCGCACTGATAGCTGTAGCACTAGTCCTAGCAATAGTAGTCGCATATTGCTATTTACGCGGAAAGAAGAAATTGGAGCGGAAGATTCGTAGGGAAATTATAAGAAGCCAAGAAATCGCGTAAGCAGAGTTCGTCAACTGGCCGTACCACACCGGTGGCTGGCATCGTGGGAACGGGCTAGAGTGGCGTAATGCCTCTAGTTCGCAACGTGGGTTTTGGACCAGAAGCCCTCAAAGCAGCTCTTGGAGGAAAAAACGGCACAGAAAATGATGTTTAAGGTTAGAACTGTGTATTTCAAATTTTAAGTTAGATAGGCAAATGAATATTATAGAATTGGAAAATTTAAAGGAACAATTAGAATCCGTAAAAAAGTTTTATGGTAAGGTTAGCAAAGAACCATTAGATAGGCGAGAAAACCAGATTAGGCTAAACAAATTATTATTAGAAGTAGGTTTATTAGAGGATGAATTTACGAAAATAAAGTCAAAAGTTGCTAAAGTTGATAGGAAGCCAGAAGAGATACAAGTTATCAATTCGTACTTTAAAGAAATCGAAAAATATATTTATCATTCTAGACATTTACTTTTAAATAGATTAGGTACTTTAAGTAGTCAAGATAGTCAGGTAGAAATAAGAGAAATTCAAACTGTAAAAATGACCGAAAAGTTCGATTTACGAACAGCGTCTTCGTTACTACCTCTTATGGACGGTACTGAGGATACCACAAAACAATTAATTGATGCCATTGAGTTATACAGCGAGTTATTGGACGAGAATGGTCAAAAATTAATGATTAGTTATGTTTTGAAAGCTAGGTTATCCCAAAATGCAAAGCTTAGGCTTGATAGAACTTATAAAACGGTTGACGATTTAGTAAACGATATGCGAACCCATTTGGTTAGTAAAAAATCAGCCACAGCACTTGCAAGCACACTTCACAGCGCTAAGCAAGAAGGCAAAACAATTGATAACTATGCGCAAATTATAGAAGATTTATTCGTGAATCTTACAATAGCTCAAGCTGACGGGAATAGTAATAACGCGGCAATACTACGAGTAGCAAACGAAAAACTTGCCATAAATGTTTTTTCAAACGGTTTAAAAAATAGTGAGCTTCGCACCGTTATAAAAGCTAGAAATTACGCTACTTTAAAAGAGGCTATAGTAGGTGCCAAGGATGAAGAAAGGTTAATATCTAGTAATCAATCCGGGTTTTTTCATATGCGGACACGAAATAATAACAGATTTAGTAATCATGGTATGAGAGGCAGATTCAATAGGTCTAGACAGTACAATAATAGTAACAGGAACGCTCAAAACAATGTAAACAGCACTCAGCGAAATTTTAGTGGTACTAGAAACTTTCGATGTCATGGTCGCGGAATTAGTCGAGGTCGTGCTAATTACCGGGGACAGCAGCGCAACAATCGAAGTACAGGTCACCAAGCTTATTTTGCAGACGCATCGGGAACTGAAGGTTTTAATTCAATAGGAGAAACAAGTAGTGTAAGCGAAACGCAGCAAAAATTTTTTCGTGTCTAAACGAGAGATTGAAGAAGAATGTGTGTTTTTAGAGTTAAAGGGAATGAATTTTGTACGTGTGAAATGTGGAATGCGAGATATGTTGTTCTTGTTGGACACTGGAGCTAGTATTAGCGTAATTTTTTCAGAAAGTGTACAAAAAACTGATAGTGTTGATACATCTAAAAAGATACGTGTAAAAGGTTTAGGTGGAAATATAGTTTCAACAGGAGTTGTAAAATTATCTTTTTCGATAGCTAATGCAAAAATTAAACATGAATTCTATATTCTTGAATTTAATACAGATTTTCAAGGAGTTTTAGGTATGGATTTTTTCATTCAACATAAGGCAAATTTAAATTATGAAAAATTTTTGTTTTCTTTTTGGAATAATGACTGTGATGTATTAGCACCAATAATATCTGATTATGACTGTTATATGTCTATTCCACCCAGAAGCGAAATAATAAAATACTGCTCAAGTGATCAAACGGACGAGTGTGTAATTTTTCCAGAGGAACTTTGTGAAGGTGTTTTTGTTGCGGGAATTTTAGCTAAGTCGGAAAATGGAAGAGTGCCAGTGAGGTTGCTGAATGTGAATGATCGTGAAGTAAAAATTAGAAATTTTAAACCTAGATTGGAGCGTGCATGTAATTTTGAGGCGTATAATTTCGGGAAAACCAATAATTTATCTGTAGAACGTATCGATAAGGTATTAGATTTAATAGATACATCAGCGCTAAACAAGGAAGAACATCTTGCAATAGAAAAAATTTGTGCGAAATACGCCGATGTTTTTCATTTAGACGATGACCCTGTTACAGTTACTAGTTTATATAAGCAAAAATTGCAATTGAAAGACAATGCAGTACCTGTATATGTCAAACCCTATAGGTTGCCTCATTCTCAAAAAACAGAAATTAACAAACAGGTTAAACAAATGCTACATGACGGTATTATTGAAGAAGCTAAATGCGAATGGTCTTCACCACTATTAATAGTACCTAAAAAAGCTGATTTGAACGGTATAAGGAAATGGCGAATTGTTATAGATTATCGGTTATTAAATAAGCAAATAATAGATGACAAATTTCCATTACCATGCATTTCAGAAATACTAGATTCGTTATCAGGTGCAATATATTTTTCCCATCTTGATTTATCTCAAGGATATTATCAATTAGAGTTACATAAAAATAGTAGAAAATACACGGCATTTACTACAAATGAAGGACAATTTCAAATGAAACGATTACCAATGGGGTTAAAAGTTAGCCCTAGTGCGTTTTCTAGACTAATGACTGTTGCATTATCAGGTTTAAATTATGAATCATGTTTTATTTATTTGGATGATCTAATTATTTTTGGAAATTCGTTACAACAGCACAATAGGAATCTTGTTCGTGTTTTACAAAGGCTTAGGGAAGTAAATTTAAAACTCAATCCCAGTAAGTGTGATTTTCTCAAAAAAGAAATTTTGTATTTAGGTCATATTATATCATCTGAAGGAATATTACCCGATCCAGAGAAATCTAGATCAATTTTGCAATTTCCAATACCAAAAAATGCAGACGAAACAAAACGTTTTGTAGCTTTTGCGAATTATTACCGAAAATTTATTAGAAATTTTGCTCAAATTGCACAACCATTAAATGAATTATCACGAAAAGGAAGTATTTTTAATTGGTCAGGTAAGTGTCAGACTTCATTTGATACTTTAAAACAAGCTCTCAGTAATCCACCCATATTGCAATATCCAAATTTTTCAGAAAACAACACTTTTATTCTTAAAACTGACGCTAGCGGATATGCCATAGGAGCAGTTCTTAGTAATGCAAATGACCATCCCATTGCTTTCGCATCTCGTGTTTTAAATAAAGCAGAGAAAAATTACTGCACAGTAGAAAAAGAACTATTAGCAATTGTATGGAGTGTACAACATTTCAGACCGTATTTATATGGTAGGAAGTTCGAAATTTTTACAGATCATCGCCCACTTGTTTACTTATTTAGTATTACAAACCCATCAAGTCGATTAACTAAATTCAGACTGATATTAGAAGAGTATGATTTTACGATAAGTTATGTTAAAGGTTCTGATAACGTAGTAGCGGATGCTTTGTCACGTGTAAGGATTGATTCAAATGAGCTGATGGATATGTGTGAAAGAGTGAATGTAATGACTCGAGCTCAATCAAAAAGAAGCGATATTCAAAGAAACCTACAACAGGAAAAAATGACTATTACTGAGGAAAGGCTTGATCACCCCGGACTCGTAGAAGTTTTAAACCGTCCTGTTGATAGCGTAGAATTACGGCCGATAAACAAAAATTTATTTATTGAATGTAAAAATAAAATTTGTGGAAATAGTGCACAATCAAATAAATCAACAAATGATGACTATATATATGATGAGTTAACCCAAATTATTTATTTCAACCAAGATTACCGATCAACGTTTGACTTAGGTACATCGTTGAGGGAACTTGCGAAAATTTGTAAAAATTGTGAAATAAAAGAATTATATATTATAAAGAATGCGCAAAGTAATGAATTTATTAAACATTTATCGCGATATAAACAAGACATAATAAATACCGGTATTATCAAAATAAGTATTATTCAAGGTGTAAAACGAATAGAAAATAAAGAAGTTCAGCAATTAATACTTAATGACTTTCATAACCTGCCTACAGGAGGACATTCCGGAACAAACCGAATGTATAATAATATTAAAAAATATTATCATTGGTCAAGGTTAAAGAAAGATATTGAGGAATTTGTAAAAAAATGTGACGATTGTCAGAGGTGTAAGTATGGAAGAGTAAATAAACAACCAATAACAATAACGACAACGGCTACCTCAGCATTTCAAAAAATCTATCTTGATTTAGTAGGCCCCATTAAAAATGATATTGATGAAAATTCTTATATATTAACAATCCAATGTGAACTCAGTAAATTTATCGAATGTTATCCTTTGTTGTCAAAAGAAGCAGATATAGTTTCGAAATCCTTTGTTGAAAATTTTATTTTACGTTATGGTATTCCAAGAGAAGTTGTTACTGATCAAGGAAAAGAATTTATAGCTAATGTGTTTCAAGAATCGTGTAAGTTGTTAGGCATAAAAACTTTAAACTCCACTGCTCACCATCATGAAACATTAGGAGCTTTAGAAAATTCACATAAACATTTAGGAGCTTATTTAAGAATTCAAGTTTCTAAATACACTCGTAATTGGAGTACATGGTTACCATATTGGTGTTTTGCATTTAATAATACTGTACATACTGAAACCAAACATACACCATACGAACTTGTATTTGGAAAGCTGAATCAAATACCTTTAAGCATTTCGGATAACATAGATCCTTTGTATAACTTCGGAAACTATTCTAAAGAACTAAAATATCGTATACAAAATGCTTGCCATGACGCTAGAAATAACTTATTGGTATCAAAACAAAAAAGGAAAGAAACATTAGATGAAAAAAGAAACGAAATTTTTTACAAGTCAGGAGATAAAGTACTTATTTTTAATGAAAGTAGAAATGCTAAAATGGATCCCTTATATACAGGTCCTTACGAGGTAGTACGAGATGAAAATCCAAATGTGATTTTAAAAATTAATAATAAAGACATTAAAGTGCATAAAAATAGAATTAAGTTATATTATACTTAGATATAGTTTTAGATAGTGGTATGAAAAAAAAAAAAAACTTAATGTTTTGCGTATTTTTTTTTTCTCATCGCCAGGGGAGGTGTACTGGATCAACACAAGCTACGTAACAAATATTATAACAACATTACCAAATATGGCCAGCACCATTCCTCTGTCGACGTAAATCATTATGTAGGTAATTAGGATTGTTTCGTATTAGTTTATAAACAATAAGTGCTTACTTATAAGTTACAACATTAGGTTGTGTACTGAATTCATTTCATACAATATAGTCTGTCTAAAAACCTCAACGTGTTCACTTGCTTTAACCACCTACAAATGATCACCGAACAAGGGTGATTGCATATCAATATCAATATGGCCGCCGCTTAGGGAATTCTAGGGACATGAAATAAGTATTTACGTGTCGCAATCTAGTGTACAATTAAAGAGCGTTTTTAGATTACCAATGATTTAGACAGGTTCCCGAATTTTTGAGTTTGACAGCATTCCATTGACGTTTCCTATTTTCACAATTTGTGTTGTCCAATTTTCGAGTTCGTGTTGGGTTTTATTACGTTTTCTCATAAATTACCACCGAAGAGGAAAACTCTTCTTTTTACTTACTCTTTTGTTGCAGAATGAAAAAATGCGACCCAGCAGATGAAAAAGATAGGTAACCCAAAAAAAGTACTTAATGCGTAAATAAGCACGATCCAAAAACAGCACCAGTAGCGCCCTCTGTGAGATACGTAGAAATTAACATATTCAGTTGATCCTTCATCCCAAAAAAAAAAAAACAGTGCAAAATTTTAGTTCAGCAGCTTGGTTATTTAGGTAGATACCACCCATAATTCAGTTTCAAAAAAAGAACTTGAACGCCCGGCATCTCTTAAACAAACAACATTTATATAAGACATATTGGCCTCGGTCGTTATATTTTGATAACCCTATCTCCGGTTTCGGGATTTCCCATTCCCAATGAATCGCCCTGTATACGGTTCTATCTCTATCTGTTATCCGCATGTTATAGACATAAAGATTTATTAATTTATTTGTGTTTATAAAAGGCAGGAACGAAGGTATTTCATATCCAGAGGTTTTGTGCTTTTTGATACGGCTGCAATGTACGACATCAAAGAAATGTGCACCAACTGAATGGACTCCGAAAATAGTTCTCAAGCCAAACATTTATCATTTATGCGGTACTTTAATTATTATTGAGATGGAAGTTCTGAAACTAGCGCGACTTGATTTATACCTACCTGATGCCGATACCGACGCTTGGCTTTCGCGATGAAAAATTTATTTGCTTAATATGTTTCAAAGTAGATGAATCTGAATTTTTGAACTTTTTTTATTCCTCCGGAGTATAACATCTTTGTGGTTTTTTATTACATATAAACAAAATATACTAGCAGACATTATAGAGATTTTTGCTTAAATATTTTTTACAGTTCGAAGCCATCTCATATTTACGGAAGGGTCAATGAAAACAGTCTTGGTATTAAGCTGTTAATACAAAGACTGACAAGAAATTTTGTGCAATATTGTGGTCCGGAAGAACAAAGAAAAATTTTTTATTTCCCCTTAAATTATAAAGTTCGCAAATGTAATTGTTAAATTTTAATTTTCATGTCTAAGTTAATTTATTACCTTTTTGAATTTAAATGTCAACAGTAATTAGTGGGGTGCGTATAGGTAGGGAGCAAGCAAAACGGAAAACTAAGCACAAAATGTGCATTTAGGCACCAAAACTAAATCCGTTGACTGACGTATTAATAAAGACTGCTCACGGCTGTCATGTTTGACAGTTTTCTGGCTCACCATGCGCTTCCCGGAGACAAAATACAATGCCAAATACATTGTTGACCATAGGCGCCATCTACTTTCCAGGGCATGAAACTATAGCCAAAGTTTACAGAATAAAATATTTCTGTAAACTTTGCTATAGCCGTGAGAAGTCTCCTCAGTCAACGCTAAATGACTATCACTGTTTACTTGAACTTCAACTTGAATACATAAGTTCTATCTGGACCGACACTATATTAAAGACCGGAGCATGACGTCATATTTGATTGTTGTTTACGGACTGGGGTGGTGCCACTCGACGAAAAAAATGGCGACTTATTATAGGTTATAAGGGGGTATTCTGTGGTTAATGGTATGTCAGGTTCTGATGTTTAAAATGTTCCAAATTTTAAATATCCAGCTTTATTACGATTTGCCTTATTTTTACGGTAACGAATTGTCTTTGCGTCCAGTATTTAGCAGTTTTATCCTATTAACACAGCTTTTATAGATCGATTGATTTAAATCAATGATTTAAATCGCGATTTTAATCGTTTGATTAAAATAAAAAATTCATTTGATTTAAATCAAAATTTAAATGTAGTTACATTATGTAAAAAAACACACTACTGGCTGTGTAACTGAAGAGGAAATGAGCATACATAAGCAACTGCATACTGCAGTAGCATCTTCAGCAGGAGTAGAGCGTATCATTTCATCTTTTAATTTGTTCATAGGAAATTAGGAAATAAGCTAGGTACCGAGAAGTCTGCAAAACTTTTGTCTTTCTGCTGATATCCTTAAATAAAAAACATAAGTAAAACGTTTTCATTATTTATTTATACGTTAAAAAAATCAAATATAATTTCCTACTAAAATAATAAAAAGAAAACCACTTTAAACAAAAAATTCTATATATAAATAAAAAAAATCTGATTAATTTGATTTTTTCAAAAAAAATAAAAAAAATCAGCAACCCTGGTATGCACATTGCACAGACCATTAGGTGAATTGCAGAAGAATAAACACTATTTTGGAATTATGGGATGATCTGATCAACCAGCCGAAGAAGCAAAAATTCTAGATATTATTTTGGAAGAGTATTTTGTGATGTATGCAAGAATAAAAATAGAAAATGTTGTTTATGGCTCCAAAGTGAACCAATAGTCCTCCATATAAAGAAGAAACTGAAAAATCTAATGCGTTTTATGCTTTTTTACACTACAACTAGCCATGGACTTCATTTCAAACCAAAAGGTACCAAATACTCTTGCTTGCTTTTTAGACTCGCTTTTCTTAAGAAAATGTATGGAAATATGCCATGTGAACTTGTCAAATTAGAGGGACATAACAAACAAATATTTTATTTTATTTTGAATATTAAATTCGTTGTAACAGACATATTTGCATGTTTTTATTTTATAAGATTCTGCAACAATGCAACCACCGTGTAAATTTGTTTCGTCGTGTGGCGCCAGTGGCGATTGCTTGAAACAGCGCTATGCAGAGGTCTTTAATATAGTGTTGGTACAGGTTCTATCATAGACTCACAAATCGCGAAACGCTCTACGCCACTCTCCACACACCAGTACAAAACAGGTTAGACTGTACCAACACCGACTCAAGACTGTCAAAACTCAAGAGTCGGCACTGTGTCTAGTACGCCACCGTACCTTCCTACCGCCACCTGCTTTTGTTTTGGCAATACTTATTCAACCTTCACTAGTTCACATCAACGAAAGTCAGGGGCACCAAATTTACTTTAATGTATAGGATTTATTTTGACTAACTAAAATCGAGCAATCCGTACACCTGGCGTAAATAAAACCACGTGTTCGATGACGATCCGCGATTGGTCGGTAGGCTATAAAATTTCACCCGACTCGGCAACAGGGACGTAGTCAATCGCAAAAGTGTAGTTATTCGGTTTTGTCTGTTGTTTTCAGCTATTTAGACACTGCCACAAATAATTTTATCGATGTTTTGAACCATTTTAATTAAGCCAATAATTCTTTTCAGAAATATTTTGATGTAAACAATTATAAAACGAAAATTAAATAAAGGTCGTGCCTCAGTGCGGTCCTTGAGAATATTTCAACGCACGTGCTCTTGTTTACGCCAGGCGTAAGAGTTGCTCGATTTTAGTATAGTACATTTTTAAAATTAAGTTGAAGTAATTTTTTATGAATGACCGCCTCTGATTTTACTGATATGAATTAGC